>CM028758.1:18997632-20197632 GCA_016801395.1 Leptodermis oblonga
TCTATTTTTCATTTATTTTCTAATTTTTTTATTTTCTATTTTCTATTTCTAAAAATTCTTAAATAATAATATCCTTAAACAAACAACATATCATTAAATCAAAAATCAAATTTATCAAATCTAAATACATAAATTAAAATTGAAATCATAGTAAGAAAATTCTTTGAAAGAAAATACGTTATAACTTTATAAAAATTTCTAAGAAAATAGTTTAGATTAAATTTTTTTTTAAAGGGATTCTATAATTTAGTAAATACTTGTAAGAATTTTTTTTATAAATACCTCTAAGTATTCTAAAGGTGAATATATATGTTAAAAATTTACGGGGTCTCACACTAGGTAATGGGCTGAGTAATTTTGCTCATAAGGTTTCAATTGTGTTAAGGCATAAGTGACTACCTATCTATTCTGCATTAGCATACAACCCAATCCTTCCAAGAATGCATCAATGTAAACTACAAAATTTTCTTTCCCTTGTGGCGATAAGGTGAGGATTGGAGATGTGGTCAGTCGCTTCTTCAATTCCTGAAACCATAACTCCGCCTTCGAATTCCATTAAAACTCTACCTCCTTTCAGGTCAACCTAGTTAATGGTCCTGCCAAATTGGAAAAGTCTTGGATAAAACATCAGTAATATCCAGTTAATCCTAATAAACTATGAATCTCCGTCACATTGCTAGGTTGTTTTCATTTAGTCATTGCTTCTAGTTTAGTTCGTTCTATGGATATCCGTCTTTCGAAACAATATGACTCAAGAAAATTAAATGGGAAAGGAAAATTTTTATTAAAGCCATATAGAGGTGAACAATCTGGGATGCCACCATCAAACAAACCTCGGACCCAATAGTCTTCCATGCCGACTTTTAGGATAATCATTAAAATTTGCCCTTTTCGATCAGTTTCCCACATCTGGAAATGCACCCTAATAAAATGACAACTTTAATCACTTAAATTAATGTTAAAAGGTATCACATAAAATAAAGCTATGTTTCATAGATAAAAAAAATATATTAATTCATCAAGAGGAATTCAGTTCTTTTCTTGATTGCCTTGTAAAAAAGCAAAACTTTTTCCAGTAAAAAAAGAAAGATATTCATAATAGAAGAATGAATGATATGCTCAAATATAAAATGGTCTTGAAAGTTCATTAATATTACTAGATTAAGTAGCAATGAATAAGGATATCCTCTTGCACTATTTATAATTTCTTCTTTCATCTGCCCGTTAATTAGGTAAGGAAATAGAAAAATGCATATCATCATATCAAGTAATTATAGGGAATTCAAAGTGCTCCTGATGTGAACCCCTGATTTCCAACGCCTTTGGAAACCAAGAACTCTACGCGGAATGTGCCAAGGAAAGTCTGAATGCAAGACACTGCTCTTAAACCCTAGAATCCTAACCCTTGGATTCGGCAGACTACTAACTTACAAAAAGTAAATTAAACATGCAATTCAAACCAAGTGGAGTAAACTAGAATTTGAAACAAAGCTTTGATTAATAGACAGAGCAATTATCTATTAGCCTATAGTTTCTTGACTTTTAGCAATTAACAAGCATGCAAATTACATAAGCCCAAAATAAGGTGAGTGATAAAAGAAGTATAAATTCTAACTTAATCAATAATCAACTAAAGAATTTCGTGGTTGGCACCCCTATTTATAGGTATGGGGGTGTCCAAATTACAATAGGAAAAGAATAACTGAAAGCAGCAAAAGTGGAAACTAATCAGAATTGGATTTTCCTTACAAACCAAGTCCTAAATGAGCAAGGACAATGGTGGATGAATTAAGTCACCTTTATGGGAAGGGGTGAACGAAATTCTAACCTAATTAGACTAGGAAAAGAATTAAAATTGGAAACCAATCAAGAGATTGATTTCTTACAAACCCGAAACCTAAAGGAACTAGGTTTTGGTAGTTGCTGAATTCTTCTGCTGCTTGGAATGGCATATGGACGAAATTAACAAATAAAATAGGTAGGAAAATAATATAAATCCTATCCAAAAAGGGAGATCAAGAAGGGATCCCTTTTTGGAAACTACCAAGCTAATCTAGTTGTAACAAACTTGTAACAACCTAACCAACTTGTAACAAACTTTGGGTAAAATTAGGTAACATGCACAAAACCTAATCCTTCCCCTACCTAAGCTTTCAAGTGGCGTGTGGGCTGCTTCTTGTGGGCTTGGCTGGCCGAAATTGTGAGATGGACTTCAAGGTGGGTTTCGGCCCATTAGAGGTGGCGCATGGTGGAGATGATGTAGGGAGGTTCTGGAATCTTCTGGAATCTCCTGGAATCATTTCGGAATGTCAAAAATCAAGAACTTCAAGATTCTTCAAGATTTTCAAAATTCTTCAAGATTCAGTAAACCGCGAAATTCAAGATTTTCAAGAAAATCAAGAACTTCAAGATTTGTCTCTTTAAAGTCCAAGAACCTTCCGGTTTCTTCAAGAACTTCAAGAAACGACCCTTTTTTTTATTGTGGAGAGTTTGGAGATGCCTTTCCTTCAAGGATCTTTGAATAGCATGACTCTTCTACTTCTCCTGGCATTCTTCTCAAGGGCTTTGCCTTCTGGTTGGCCTTGTGGATTCTGACTCATAACTTGTGTTATTTTTAGCCTTGGATATCCTTATCAGCTCCCCAATTTTAATTTACTTATACCCTAACTCAACATTATTGCAAATTAGTAGGATGAATAGTTACCAGTATTTTTTGCTTTAGATGGTGCTCATTGAAATCCCAAGAATGTCTATTTTTGCTTAGATTTTTATTTGTTTTCAAATAAGTACTTGCTGCGGCAGATTAATACATACGTAGTTGCTTAAATCTTTGTGTGAGGGTTTGTCCGTCAATGTGCAAGGTGTGTGCATGTGATGTGTTATATATATGAAGATTTAAAAGCATTGTTGTTCAATAACTGAACTGCAAAAATTGTCGAAGATCGCATATATCATATATTTAATTTTTTATAAATGTAACTTAGAGTCTTCAAGAAGAAAAATGAGAAAAGGGAAACAAAAATTTTTATTAAAGCCTAAACAGGGGTGAAAAATTATGGATGTAGCCATTAAACTAACCTCGGACCCAATAGTCTTCAATTCCAAGTTTTAGGACAATCATCAAAATTTGAGCCAAATTGTTTCTCTGCCCTTTTCCCTTAATTTTTCACAATTGTACACGCTCCCACCAAAATTGAAGATTTAATTACTTAAATTAAAGTAAAATAAGTCTTCAAGAAGAAAAATGAGAAAGGGGAAATGAAAATTTTTATTAAAGCCTAAACAGGGGTGAACAATTACAGATGTAGCCTTTAAACTAACCTCAAACCAATAGTCTTCAATTCCAAGTTTTAGGACAATCATCAAAATTTGAGCCAAATTGTTTCTCTGCCCTTTTCCTTTAATATTTCACAATTTTACACTCACCCTACCAAAATTGAAGATTTAATTACTTAAATTAAAGTAAAATAAGTCTGAAATAAAATAAAGCCATGTTTCATAGATAAACAATATTAATTCATGAAAAGGGATTAAGTTCTTTTGGTACGTTTTCAAACCTAAATAGTTTTTCCTCCATAGCCAAGGCCCATAATGTAAGTCGATGAGCTCAAAAAGCAATCCTTTTTGGTATCGCTCAGGACCTGTTCAGATTTCTTGATTGCCTCCCTGACATGTCGAAATTCGACTAGCAAAAAATGAAATATAATAAAAATAGCATAATGAATGATATGCATATGTATAAAATGATCAAGAAAGTTCATTAATTTTACATGCTAAAGGTGTAACTAAATGACGAAATCCTCTTACAGAATTTATAATTTCTTCTTTCATCAGTGAGTCAATCAGATAATCAAATAAAAAATGCATATGATAATGTCAAGTATTTAGTGAGAATTGAAAAAGCTCTCTAATCTTAATATACTTATACCCTAACCGTCTTTCTAGAAAGTGAATAGGATTAATTGTGACGCTCTCGACCCAACCCCCTTCCTCGAAACCATTCCCGACGAGGAAGCACAAGCAGATTGAGAGAAAGCGTCATTCAGGGCTCTCGCCCAACAATCGATACAGATAATAAATAAGAAATACCATAAAACTATATTTACCCTAGCAGGTCAAGCAGTTCATAGTAGCAGAAAATTAAATATAATTGTTTGAGGACGGTCATAAACCAAAGTATCCTCCAAAACTATAAATAGTACTGTGTCTAGCTATTACAATGTTCTTGTCTTTATTTCTTTTGTTTACGCCCATCGGCCTTACGTCTATCGTCACCTAAGTCAAGCTCAATAATAAGACAGAAAGGGGTGAGCTTCACTAAGCTCAGTGAGAGGCCTCGGGTTTCCTTAGGAAAATTCTCACATTAAGTCTTTAAAGAACAGACCGAGTAAGCGAGTAAAGAGTTCATGCATATATCTATATAACAACGGAATTATAGTTATGCATAGTAAGCAGATAAACAAGTCAGGCATGTCAAGCAAGTTGAACATGTTAATCAAGTCAAGCAGGTTATGTAGTATAGGCACACATATAGCAAATACTAATGTAGGCATGGAAGCACAGATACAACATTCATATGCAGCACATTTGAGCCACTAGACTTCTAGCGATCATATAGCGTGGTCTAGCTTTCTCGTAATAAAGTTAAGTCAGTATCTATTCACATTTCATTCGCTCATGTTTGATGTTTTGCAAAGTACATCACCCCACGGCAGCCATATTGGTAAAACTAGGTATGCTCGACGGCGGGGTTTTTGGATCATTGGCCTTTTTCAAGTTAGGCCAAAATGGGTTCCTCTCATATTGAAGGAGTGTTGACTATCAGCGACACGACTTTCGCTAGCAAGCCCTACCTAGCGGACAAGCAACTACTTTCCATTCAATTGGGAAGACTCAGTGCCCAAGTCTTTTTTGGTAGGTCCTATGATATATTTCATGCTAAGGTGATCATGGAAACCCTAGCATGCTTCATACATTTCTAGAGGCAATCATGCAATTCCTAAATATATGGGTATACAACTCTAGAGGAAAATATGCAATCCTAGATGACATGCGATTAACCTTGAGAAGGCACCATCCTTCAAGGCTACTATGTTATGCTTTCATATATAGGTGCATATATTCATAGGCATTCAATAGATCATGGCAAGTCACGTACATTCAAGTCAAGTCAAGTTAAGTCAAGCATGGATAATTAACCATGGCATCATCATGGTAAGCAAGTATGTTTCAAGGTCAAGGTCAAAGGTTAAGGTTAAGGTCAAGGTCAAGTTGCGAAAATAATGGCAATTTGAAATAAGGTCAAGTCTTGGGAAAATAAGGTCAAGTTTTCAATCAATGTTAAGTTTCGAAATAAGGTCAAGTTCCAAGTAATGGTCTTTCTCAATTCCATTTGATCAATTTTGTAAATAAGGTAAGCTTTTCGTTACTTTCGAAATTAAGGCAAGGTTTTGGGCTAAAACCAATTTCTAAAAATAAGGTAAATTTCGGATCTGGGCTGTGTCCAATGTTCCGTTCAACTCGGGTGGAAACTCACACCTAGGTTTTCATGTTTTTTGTATTCTTTGGTTTCAGGCTTAAAATTTTAGGAAAAAGGTTTTCTGGGTTTTGTCCGAGTTTTTGTCCCACTCGGGTGGGAAATCGCATGGCCAGAAATTATGACTTGTTAATCTCAATAGGCAAGCATCCTAAACATAATAGCATCTAATGAATACAATAACATGCTAAACATGCTTTCTATCAATTAATTAACATGAATTATTCAATTACTTGTTCATAAAGTTTCTCTATAAACAAGGTAGATTAATTTAGGTAGTTACCTTCTACCGAATTGATTGTGATTCCCAATTCCCTAATTAAAGATTTTGTTTAGCGTTTTCTACTTCTTCTGTCCGAGTACCTGTCCAACTCAGACGGTTACTTGTACGGCTTGATTCTGCTAATTCCTTTCTTTTCAAATTCTGCAGCTGCTCGAGAATCCACGCGACTCGGTAACTCGCACGACGTGATTTTCCAGATTTGTTCCTTTTATGTTTCTCCTACTTTCCTTGTTTCACTTTAGGAAATTCTTACTTCCATATTAACTATACATTAAGCATTAATTATAGCAATCAATTAGGCAATCAATCTAGAAAAATCAATCAAGCAATTAATTATGCAATCAATTAAAAAATCACTTAGGCAATCAATCAAGCACTTCGTTTCTTCGGTTTACATAATTTAAGAGCAAGAAAAATGTCTATTTCACCCTTTCTACGTTATGGTTTTTAGCTCAAAATTTTTGGGTCCTCACATTATGGGTTACCAATATTTCTTCCCTTGGTGGGTGTTAATTCAGATCACAAAATTGTTCATTTTTTCCTAGGTTTTGATTTGTTTGCAATTAATTACTTGTTGCGGCAAAATTATACATTCGCAGTTGGTTAAATCTTACTGTAGGGGTTTGTGCGTCAATGTGTGAGATGCGTGCAAGTGATGTCTTATACATATATTTTGGATTTAAGAGCATTGTGTAACAGTAACTGAACTGTAAAAATTGTCGAAGGTCAGATATATCATATATTTAATTTTTCATAAACATAAGTTATAATCGTGGAATAAAATCAGAGGAAAGAGAAATTGTGATGCCCCTGACCTAACCCCCTTCAGAGGAGCCATTCCTGCAAAGAAATCCAAGCTAGTTCGTGATTGAACGTCATACAGGGCTCTTGCCCAACAATCAATATAGATAATAAATGAGAAATAGCGTGGATATTCATTTATTACCCTAACAGTCAAGCAGTTCAAATAGCGAAAATTAAAAATAAAGTTTGAGGATGGTCACAGACCTCCCAAAACCATAAAATTTTATTGTGTCTAGCTATTACAAAGTTCTTGTCTTTATTCATTTTGTACGCACCCATCGGCCTTATCTCGGGGTTATTTAGGAAAATTCCCATCATAAGTCCTTAAAGAACAGGCCAGGCAATGGAATAAAGAGTTCATGCATAGTTATATATACCTATATATATATATATATATATACACACATATATATCATAGCAGAATTATAGGGATGCATGGCAAAACCTTAAGTAGTCAAGCACGTCAAGCAAGTCATGTAGTTTAGGCAAGCATATTGCAAATACTAATGTAGGTATGGCAGCATAGATATAACATTTATATGCAGAATATTTGAGCCACTAGACTCCTAGCGGGCAGATTGCGCAGTCTAGCTTTCTCATATTAAAGGTAAGTCAGAATCTATTAGAGTTTGAGTTATTCTTGTTTGATAGTTTGTAAAGCACATCGCCCCACAGCAGCCGTATCGGTAGAACCAGGTATGCTCGGCGGTAGGGGATTTGGATCTTGGCCTTTTCCAATTCAGGGGCTATTGGGTATTCCTCTTATCTAGAAGGAGTGTCAGCTAACTGTAACACGGGCTTTCACCGGCAAGCCCTACATAACAGGCAAGCAGTTACTATTATGTCACGCAGAAGACTCGGAGCCTAAGTTTTATCTTGTAGGTCCTTGGACCTATTTCATGCTAAGGTGATCATGAACCTATTAAACGAGTGTTCTATCGTAAGTTACTACATTTGACTTCGAAGGTTGGCTATACATTTTATTCTTGGGTTGACTTTGGCTTTAGGTCAACTAGGTTTGACTTTGACTTTTAATCAAACAATCAGTAGCGAATATAGGTTTCATTGGTAGATCTGAAGTGGTTGCAACCCAGAACGAAGATGAAGCCGGAGATGAAGTGCGTAGCGATATGGATGCGATCCAAATCTGAAGTGTGTTTCGTGGCTAGATCTGAAGTGGTTGCGACCTAGAATGAAGTGGAGCCAGAGACAAAGACCCAGATCTGAAGTGGGTTTCATTTCTAGAAAAGAAGTCGATGAAGAGTGACGGCAGAGACGACAATGGACGGAGGAGCAGTAACGAGATATAGAGAACGATGATGACTACTCTGTGCGGTGAGTGGAATTGTAACCCCAACAAGAAGCGCCATTTGACCTCGAATGAGAGTGGCAACTTAGAATCCAGAGGAGGGAGCAGGTCTTGATTAGAATTTGGCCATGGAAAAATCCCAATAGACATCGGTACCAGTGGGTGGCGACAGGCGGTGGCGGTGGTGTGGTGGAAGTGATGATGGGAATGAAGAAGATGAGTGAAGGGGTTTTGGAGGGGAAAAAAAAAAAGTATCTAGAAATTGGGTTTGACGTTTGTTTTGTAGTCTAGGAGAAGAACCTGGGTTTTGGTTTGGTTTTGGGTTCCAAAACTTGGTCTCAAACTCAGCTAGAGAACAGGCCCTTAGTTGACCTAGAGTAAAAAATTAGACCTAGTGAAAAAGGATTAGTTATGGAGGCCATTGACTTACATGATAAGCCTAGGCCGCAGAGAAAAGACTAATTAGCTATGTTAAACTAGCAAATAAACCAAATCCCTTTTGATGAGTCAATATTTTTTTTTTCTATAACATAGTTTATTTTAGGTTGTACTTTTTTGCATGAATTTAAGGGATTAAATTTGCAAGTTTTGTTGGGTGCATGTCCAGTTGTAGAAAGTTGTTGGAAAAAGGCAGAGAGGCAATTTGGCTCGAATTTTTATAATTGTCCTAAAACTCGGCGTTGAAGATTACTGGGTCTGAGGTTAGATTAATGGCCTGATGCTTGATTGTTTACTTTTCATAGCATTAATAAAAAATTTCATTTCCCTTTTCTCATTTTTTTTGGATGATTCAAACTTATGTTTATAAAAAGTCAAATATATGATATATGCGATTTTTGGCAAGTTTTGCAGTTTAGTCACAATACAACAATGCTCTTAAAACCAAATATATATAACACATGCATGTACCTCGCACAATAAGGCACAAACCCACACACTAAGTTTTAACCAACTACGTATGTATAATTCATCCAAACCAAGTTCTTGGCAAACAAATCACAATCTCGACAAAGATGTCCTCTTTTGGATCTGAATAAGCATCCTCCAAGGGACGATATTGGTAACCATTCATCCTATTAATTTGCTACACCGTGAGTTAGGGTATCAGTAAATTAAGATTGGGAGCCTTTTCAATTCTGACTAATTACTTGACATGATCACAAGCATTTTGCACGAATTCAAGTCATTAAATTTGCAATTTTTGTGGGATGCATGTCCAGTTGGGAAAAATCGATGGAAAAGAGCAGAGAGACAATTTTGATCAAATTTTGATGATTATCCTAAAACTCGACGTTCACGACTACTAGATCCAAGGATAGTTTAATGGCCAAATCCCTTTTTCTTCACCCGTTTGGCATTAATAAAAAATTTCATTTTCTTTTTCTAATATCTTTTTCGATGATAGAAACAAATGTTTATAAAAAATAAAGTAGATTATCTATGTGATTTTTTGTAATTTCTACAGTTTAGTTATTGTCCAACAATGCTCTTAAATCCTAATATATATATATAGCACATCACAAGCACATACCTCACCCAATAACGCACATAGCCCCACACAAAGATTTAACCAACTACGTATGTATAATTCTGTCGTAGCAAGTAATTATTGGCAAACAAATATAAATCTAAGAAAAAATGGACACTCTTGAGATCTGAATAAGCACCCTCATTGGGAAGAAATATTAGTCACCATTCATCTGATTCATTTGCAAAAACTTAAGTTAGGGTATATGTAATTAAGATTCGGAAGCTTTTTTCAATTGTCACTAATTACTTGACATCATTATATGAATGTTTCTATTTCCTTGTCTGATCGACGTGGAGATGAAAGGGAAAATTCTAAATTCTGCAAGAGGATATTCTCATTCGGTTGCTTCTTTATGAAGTAAAATTAATGAACGTTCTAGATCATTTTATACTTATGATTATCATTCCTTCTTTTAATATAAATATCTATCATTTTTTGCAAGTCGAATTTCTGCTTCTTCAGGACGCAATAAAAAAAATCTGAGCAGGCCATCAGCGATGGCAGAAAGAATTGTTTATGGAGCCCATCGACTTACATGATATGCCTAGGCCATAGAGGAAAGACTAATTAGCTAGGTAAAACTAGGAAATGAACCAAATCCCTTTTGATGAATTAGTATCGTTTATCTATGAATCATACCATTATTTTCTATTGTACTATATTGCATGAATTGAAGTGTTTAAGTTTGTAATTTTTGTATGGTGCATGTCCAATTGGGGGAAATTGATGGAAAAGTGCAAAGAGGAAATTTGGCTAGAATTTTGATGATTGTCCTAAGACTCGGCATTAAAGACTACTAATTGTTCACTCGTTTATGGAATTAATAAAATATTGCATTTCCTTTTCTTAATTTTTTTTTATGATTTAATGAGATATTTATAAAAAATCAAATATATGATATATGAGATGTTTGCCAATTTTTTCAATTCATTTATTGTACAACAATGCTCTTAAATCATTATATATATAGCACATCACATGCAAGCACCTCGCACACTAACAAACAAACCCCTACACAAAGTTTTAACCAATTGTGTATGCATAATTCATCCAAAGAAAATTATTATTGGAAAACAAATCACAATCTCGACAAAGATGGACATTTTTTGGATCTGAATGAGCCCCCTCCAAGGGAAGAAATTTAGGTAAGCATTCATCCCATTCATTTACAACAACGTGAGTTACGGTATACTAGATCATTTACCCCTTTTTGGATTTAATAAAAAATTTCATTTATGTGTGGACCCAAAAATTTCTAACTAGGAACCGAGACGCATTAAGGGTAAAATAGACATTTTGCTTACTCTTAATTGTGTAACCCAAATAATTAAGTACATGAACCCTTGATTGATTGGGTTGCTTGATTAATTACTTGATTTAGGGTTAATATGGAAGTAAGATTTTCCTAAAATGGAACAAAAAAAGTAGGTGAAGTACGAAAACGGAGGGTCTGAGTTACCGTTCTAGTTGCACGGATCCTCGCACAATCGTGTAATTCGAAAAGGAAAGAATACGCAAGATTGCATCGTGCAATTACCTCTCTAAGTTTGATGACCCATCGCACGTAGAAAATTGGGAAACAACCTCTTAATTAAGGAATTAGAATCGAGATCGATTCGGTAGAAGGCAACTGCCCAAATTAAACTTAGCTTAATTAAGGAAGATTATAATTTATAACCAAACCTAGTGAATAGCTATAAATATATCCTTAACTGATGAATTAAACTTTTAAACACACCTAAAGAAAAAAGAAGGTAAAGTCGTGAGAATGAGTGCATCACCATCGCCGCCATGCCACCTCTGTTGAAGTCGTGTAGTTCGTGGTAATCGTAGCACCTCACGGTGAGTATTATCTTTGTGTTAGAATCGAAATCTATGTTAAAAGTGTGAATATGTAAAGAACTTGAAGAACAAGTAATCGAATGATTCATGTTAAGAATCGCTAGAAATCATGTTTTAGGATATTTATTGTCTTCCTTGTGTGTTAAAATACTTAGAATGATTGCCTCTAGAGTTTAACAAGTTGTAATACGTTAGATTTGAAATCAAAATATGGAATTATGCATGCTATGAACCCAGTGTTTCAAGCTTAGTTTAGAACAAATTTTAGTATATTTAAATTGCTTCTTTTCGCGAAGTTAGTGTTCCTAGATCTGGTATGTATGTTGGACTATAAGTTTATACCTTTAGATTGGATTGAAATGAATTAGAAACATGTTTAAACTGACCCAAAAGGTAGTAACCCCTGAAAATGATTTTTTTTTCCAATTTTTAAACCCAAAACCAGAAGAACATGAAATCCCCAGGTACAAGTACCTGAGCAACTCGTACAGAAACTAGGACACAGCCCACTTTCCAGAATTTACCTTATTTTCAGAAATTGGTTTTCAGTCTAAAAGCTTACCTTAATTTTGAAACTGACAAAAAGTGTTTAAGAAAGACTATTTTTAAAACTTGACCTTATTCCAAATTGACCTTATTTTTACAACTTGACCTTATTGTTCAAAAGTGACTATTGACCTTGACATTTGACCTTGACCTTCAAACTTAAGGCCTGTTCTTTACCTTGTTTTGAGACTAGTTTTGAAAACAATTCTCAACCCAAATGGGCTTCAAGGCAAAACAAAGAAACAAAGTTCTCAAATCAAGTTTTAATCACATATTTGGCCTCTCTCTCCTCCTTTTCGCTCCTTCAACCACCACCTAGTCCGCCGCCTCACCGACTGTCGCCACAACCCTAAAACCAAAAAAATTCAAATCTAACAAAACTCCAAATTCAAATGCAATCCCAATTTTGATAGAATCTTAGAAGAAAATAAGCCATTGCTGATAACCTGCTCAGATTTCTTCATTGCGTCCCTAAGAAGCAGAAATTGGACCTGCAAAAAATGAAAGATATTTATAATATAAGAATGAATGATATGCACATGTATAAAATGATCCAAAAAGTTAATTAATTTCACTCGATAAAGCAGCAATTGAATGAGGATATTATTTAGAAGATTTTAGAATTTCTCCTTTCATTTGCACGTTGATCAGATAAGGAAATAGAAAAATGCATATGATCATGTCAAGTAAATAAGGAGAATTGAAAAAGCTTCTCAATCTTAATTTACATATACCCTAACTCACATTGTTGCAAATGAATGAGATGAATGGTTACCTAAGTTTCTTCCCTTGGAGGGTGCTCATTTAAACCCATAAAATGTCCATTTTTGCCTAGATTTTGATTTGTTTGCCAATAATTCCTTGTTGTGGCATAATTTTATAGATGTAGTTAGTTAAATCTTTGTGTGGGGGTTTGTTCGTAAGTGTGCGAGGGGCGTGCATGTGATGTGCTATACATATATATCATGATTTAAGAGCATTGTTGTACAATAACTGAACTGCAAAAACTTGCGAACATCACATATATCATAAAGGGAAAATTGCAGTTTTAGTCCCTCAATTATACCCTCGTCACACTTTCAGACCCTCAATTATTGAAACTCGCACTTTCAATCCCCTAACTATCACTCTTTCGCTTATTTGGTCCCTCTTACCGGCAAGCTATCAGGTTACCAGTCAAATGGGTTCAAAATGAAAAATATATAAATATTTGGGCCAAATCATAATAACTTAAAACTTTTTTAAAAAATAAACAAAATTAGATTCTCCTCTCTCTCTCTCTCTATTTTCAGTCAGCCATTGTTTCCCTCTCTCTCCACCCTTTTTTTTCTTCCTCCCTCTTCTTTTTTTTTTTGACCAAAAAGTTGCAGAATTGCAACATTCCATTAAAACAACAACAACAAAAAAAATGTTCATAGAATATTACATAGCAGCTAGTGCAATCATCATTTGCAACTAAATCCCATTGAATCATTCACGCTCAAAACACAATGAATCAAATAATATGTAAAGAAAATCCATTCAGCATTTATTGAACTTGAAATGGCCACGGACAATCCTTCAAATCTTTTCTCATCTTGAACCTTAGCACTTCTCCTCATCATCATCCCCATGCCGCCGCCGACCCCGCCATTGCCATCCCCGCTTTTCATATTTAAGAAAAACGCAAGTGTGGAAGATGAATCGTTAAAACGATTCATCAAATGGGTTTGAATCTTTTTGACTGATTGAAAATCCCATTTCTTCTTCAACAAATAGGTTTGATTTTTACAGCTTCAGTGAGATTTATGCAAATGGGATACGAAGAAGGAGAGAAGTTTCAGTGGAGGAAGAAGGAGAAAAGGAAGGGTGAGGAAGAAGAAAGAAGGAGGAGTAGTTTTGTCATTTTAACAACGTTTTGAGTTATTATGATTTGGCCCAAATATTTTATGAATTTTTCAGTCAACCAGTAGCTTGCTGGTAAGAGGGACCAAACCATTGAAAGAGTGATAGTTAGGGGACTGAAAGTGCAAGTTTCAATAAGTAAGGGACTAAAAGTGTAACGAGGGTATAATTGAGGAACCTAAATTGCGATTTTCCCATATCATATATTTTATTTTTTATAAACATCAAATTGAATCATCAAAAAAAAAATTAAGAAAAGGAAATAAAATTTTTTATCAATTCCATAAACGGGTGAACAATTAGGGATGTGGCCATTCAACTGACCTCAGACCTAGTAGTCTTAGACGCCAAGTCTTATAGGACAATCATCAAAATTCTAGCCAAATTGTCTTTCTGCAATTTTCCATCAATTTTTCACAACTGGACACACAACCTATAAAAATTGCAAATCTAATCATTTGAATTCATGCAATAAAGTAAGACAAAAAATAAGGCTATGTTTCATAGATAAACAATATAAATTCATAAAAAGGGATTTAGTTTTTTCGCTAGATTTACCTAGCTAATTAGTCTTTCCTCTACAGATAAGGGCCCATCGTGTAAGTTAATGAGCTTTGATTATGTCAAGTAATTTTTGAGAATTGAAAAATCCCCCTAATCTTAATTTACATATACCCTAGCTGTGACACCCCACACCAATCCCCCATTCTCTTGGATCCATTCCTTATGAGGAAGAGCGAAACGGGTTAGGTGGGCGTCATTCAGGGCTCGCGCCCAACAATCGATACAGATAATAAATAAGAATTACCATAAAACTATATTTATTACCCTAGCCGTTCAAGCAGTTCATGGCAATGAAAAAGTAAAGATAAAGTCTGAGGATGGTCATAGACCAAATTATCCTCCCTAAACCACAATTGTACTAAGTCTAACTATTATAGAATTCTTTCCTTTATTGCTTTCGTTCACGCCCATCGGCCTTACCTCTATCGTCACTCAAGTCAAGACCCTATAAAATAATAAGATGGAAAGGGGTGAGCTTCACTAAGCTGAGTGAGAGATCTCTGGTTTCCTTAGGAAAATTCCCACCGTAAATCTTTGAATAATAGGCTGAGTAAGTGAGTAAAGAGTTCATGCATATATCTATATAACAACAGAATTGTAGGTATGCATGGAAAGCAGGTAAACAAGTCAATCAAGTCAAGCGCGAAAATCAAGTCAAGCAAGTCCAGTAGTATAGAAAAACATATAGCAAATACCAATGTAGGCATGGTAGCACAGATACAACATTCATATGCAACACATTTGAGCCACTAGACTCCTAGCGATCAGATAGCACGATCTAGCTTTCTCAAAATTAAAGCTAACTAGGTAACTATTCACGTTTCATTTGCTCGTATTGATGTTTGCAAAGTACATCGCCCCACGGCAGCCGAATCGGTAAAACTGGGTATGCTCGACGGCTGGGTTTTTGGACCCGTGGCATTTTTCTATTAGGGCCAAAAGGGTTTCCTCTCATATAGAAGGAGTGTCGACTATCAGTGACATGACTTTCACTTACAAGCCCTACCTAGCGGACAAGTGGCTACTTTCTATTCAATCGAGAAGACTCGGAGCCCAAGTCTTTTCAGGTAGGTTCTCTGACCTATTTCATGCTAAGCTGATCATGGAAAACCCTAGCATACTTCATACATTTCTAGAGGCAATCATGCAAACCCTAGATGTCATTATCCTGGGACAGGCCTAATCCTTTCTTGGCCGATGCATGATGTTTGTATATGTTCATGGGCATACATCTCTAGAGGAAAATATTCAACACTTGCCCTAACAAAAGATAGTAAATTACTACTAGACCTGCGAAATAGCTAAGATTAGCACAGTGAAAAGCAGGGTCGAATCCACAGAGAACAGAGTGATTATTATTCTTAATCCTATTGATTTCAAGTAACTGTTTGTGGTTAGCAACCACCCTTGTGCACCGAAGTTCCTTGTGAACTAATTTATGACTATTAAACTAGAATACTAATGAAAGAGACTAATTTATCAATTAATTAAAGCAATCCAGCAACATGTAAATACACAATAATCTCATGCATGTCAATCACAAACTCAAAGATATATTAATAGGCACATATCAAGCAGTTATAGATTACTGTGAATAAGCATAGACATAACCCAATTCCCCCTTATTTATTAACAACTACTGTGAATAAGCACAGACATAATTGTACTCTAATTAATATAGAACAGGCTGGAAAACCCGCCACCTATTAACTATACCAACAGTATTAATAATTAGGGAAACCTTATTCTAGTTATTCCTACCTACATCACCAGTTCGGAATTACTAACCCTTTACCCTACATTACCTAACGGTAACTTCACCACTAATTAACCTATCCACTAAATGACATGAAGTAGTGAGACGGATTAATTGGTTCTACTGAATACCTGACGGTAACTTCACCACTAATTAACCTATCCACTAAATGACATGAAGTAGTGAGACGGATTAATTGGTTCTTCTGAATCTACACAAGTTGATCAACTCATATAAATTCTAGCAATGAGATATAGACACCCAGAGTGAAAGGGAACACATGCATATTAATTTAAAGAAATTCAGTTTCATGACATGCATCGATTAATTGCTATTTACATTATGCTGGATTTGAGAATTTAGATACTCATATTAATTAAGCTAATTAAACAATAATTATAAAAGGAATTCATATTAATCTAATTAATTAAATAACTAAGACTCACTACTGACCAAAAAGGGCAATTTCATGCATATATTAACTAACCTACAGTACTGGAACTTATGGGTTCAATAGATAAATTGACTACCTAATAAATTAATTGACGAACATACTAACCTAGGCTACTGGACTCACAGGTTTAATTAAAACAATTAATTACTAATTTAATTAACTACTACGTAACTACTGGTTCAACTAATTAACTAATTAACTAACTCGCATGTATGGATTAATAACAAACTAACGCCATCAACTAACTAACCAATCACATATCATTAAACAAACAGAACCAAGCGCGAAGCACTTTTAAGGAATTAACAACTAAATTGTATGCATTGACTAATTGATTAATTAACTAACATGAAAAAACTACTGATTAATTAATTACTAATTAACTACTGACCGAGAAGAAACAAGGCAATTCATATGAATCAGAACTAATTGAGACTAAAATAATGCTACTGACTATTGACTAACTGATCACGAATCCAAACTAATTAACTAAAAGAAGCACCGAAAATACTAAAATAATTAAAAGAAAAGAATTACTACTTGATTGAAGATAATCATTGCCGACATAAAACTGACGAATCCCTCTTCAACGTCAGAACCCAAAGAGAACTTAAAGCTACTGTTACTGCCTTCTACGGAAGGGAAAGAGAACTAAAACTCAGAAATAATCAATCCTCCACTAACTCTATCCATTTATAATGTGCAGAGTTAGTTTAATATAAGGAAACTAAATATTCTCCTAGGAGATAGGATTAAACTAGGAAATAACAACTAAGGCAACAGAATTAAAAGAGGAATAATGTATCATGGTAGGAATAAAATTCCTACAAGTGTCACAAGTCGACTTAAACTAGGAAACACAATTCCATCACAACTCTTCGTTACTTGCATCAGAAGTAACTAGATATGGCAGGTGAATTAATTCCTTCTGGGCTCATTCTCTTCAGACTTGGTCATGCTCCCTTTCGATTGGGCCTATTTGTGTGTCATGAACCCAATAGAAAGTATAGGAAGAACCCATAACAGCTTCTCTACTACGGAAATGGCCCGTTAGGCTGTTGGAACTTCATTTCTTCTTTCTTTTGCAGTCCTCCTACACATCACAACTCATAACCTAAACCTGCATAATTCATCACAAATAATTGCAAATACCCGTGAGATCTACGGATTTAAACCTTATAAATAAACAACGTAAAGATACATATCAATCTTAATTTGGTTGAAAAGTGAATAGGCGACTATTTGGAAATATAAATCAAAATGATCAAGGAATAACAATTTATCTTCCCTATTTTTATTAGGTAATTGTTAGGATACTCAATTAGATCCCTACACTATCCATCTTTGCCTATATTTTGATTTGTTTGCAGATAAATACTTGTTGTGGCAGAGTTATTCATATGTAGTTGGTGAAATCCTTGCGTGGGGGTTTGTGCCTTACTGTGCGAGCTGCGTGCATGTGATGTATGATATATATTGTGATTAAAGAGCATTGCTAAACTACGACTAAACTGCAAAAATTGCAAAGACCACGTACATCATATAGTTGTTTCTTTATCAACATCAAATTGAATCATTAACAATAACATGAGAAAAGGGTAACAAATTTTTTATTAATGCCATAAACGGCTGAACAATCAGGGATTCAGCCATCGAACTGTTCTCGAACCCAGTAGTCTATAACGTCAAGTATTCGGACAATCATTGAAATTCAAGCTCAATTTCCTCTCTGCCCTTTTCAATCAACTTTCCATAGCTAGACAGGCACCGAAATTTTTTTGCAAATATAATCACTTAAGTTCATGCAAAAAATTACGACATAACATGCGGCTATGTTTAAGTGATTCAGTTATTTTGTTAGTTTTACGTTGCTAATTTTTATTTCCACCGATGCTAAGGGCCATCATGTAAGTTGGTGGGCTATAACCATGTTAAGTAATTGACAATTGAAAGAACTCCATATTCTTAATTTACTTATACTCTAACTCACGTTGTGGCAAATGAATTGGATTAAAAGTTACCAATATTTCTTCCCATGGAGCTGAGTATCGTTCAGGGGATTGAGGCATGTGCAATTTTGTACAGCCCTTGCAGAGATGAACCCGAGGTGTGGCCACCTAAACCTAAAGCAGTGAAACATGTCTTTGCGAGGTAAAAATACCTCTTTAAGACTGAAAGGGTTAAAAAAGCAGACAACCAGGAAAGCTTCCTCAGGAATCGGATTGACAAGCTGAAACCTTAACTCTATAAACTACGAGAAGACAACTGAGCTTTGGAGGTTACTTGTTTCATTAACAGGGGTTTAAGCATTTATTGATTGTGTTGAAAGCTATCAAAAATCTAATCCGATTATATGAATAGCATGATCGAGGATAATATGGATCGTATTAATGAAAGGATGGCTTATCTCAAGAAATATTGAAATCCACATCAATTCCTTGATGTACCTCCATAGATGAACACGTCGTTTTGTGAAAGTAAAGGTAATCTCAATGCTGGTGAAACTGGTGGTTGTTTAAATTCGTCGTTTGTGGCGATTAACTATTCCAACTAACCAATGACATATGGCTATCATCCGGAGTAGAGCTATATGAGATACATCAATAGCTATACGAGATATGCAACACTTTTACAGACTTTGAACAACAAATTAATTTTGAACCGTTTCAAACAACCAATTAACAGTTTTGGTTATGCTAAAGACAATTCATTTAAAGTGCATAATCTTTATAATTAATTTCATTGACACACAAACATTTTCACAGTTGGAGCTGGTGTATGCAATGAATTTGATTTACGATTTGGTTCTTGATGTTTTACAAACCATTGTATTTTTCCTCTAATTTATCACTGATGATTTTTTTTTTCTTAATTTGGTTGAAAAGTGAATTTGTGACCATATAGAAATGTAAATCAAAATGATTAAGGAGTAAGAGTTAATAATTAGGGAGTGGAAAACAATAGTTTAGCTTCCCTATTTTTACTAGGTAGTTGTTAGGGTGCTCATTCAGATCCCATGACTGTCTATCTTTGCCTAGATTTTGATTTAATTGCGAATAATTACTTATTGTGGCAGAGTTATCCATATGTAGTTGGTTAAATCCTTGTGTGGGGGGTTTGTGCATGAATGTGGGAGGTGCGTGCATGTGATGTGTTATATATATTTGGATTAATGAGCATTGTTGAACAATAACTAAACTGCAAAAATTGCCGAAGATCGCGTATATCATATATATAATTTTTTATAAACATCAAGTTGAATCATGGATAATAATTTGAAAAAAGGTAAATCAATTTTTAATTAATGCCATAAATGGGTGAACAATAAGCGATGTAGCCATTGAACTATCCTCGGACCCATTAGTCTATAACATTGAGTATTCGGCCAGTCATCGAATTTCTAGCTAAACTTCCTCTCTGTCCTTTTCAATCAGCCTTCCACAATTGAACATGCACCAAACAAAAACTTCAAATTTAATCACTAAAATTCTTGCAGAAAAGTACGCCATTAAATACGGCTATTATTCGTAGATAAACAATATTAATTCATCAAAAGGGATCATACCTTTGCTAGTTTTACCTTGCTAATTTTTCTTTCCTCTGATGCCAAGGCCCATCGTGTAAGTTGGTGGGCTATAACCATGTCAAGTAATTCGTGAGAATTAAAACTCCCTAATCTTAATTTACTTATAACCTAACCCACGTTGTGGCAAATGAATGAGATTAAAGGTTACCAATATTTCGTCCCATGGAGATGAGTACCCTTTGAGGGATTGAGGCATGTGCAATTTTGTACAGCCCTTACAGAGATGCACCCAAGGTGTGGCCGCCTGAACCAGAAGCAATGAAATATGTCTTGGCAAGGTACAAAGACCTCCTTGAGACGAAGAGGGCTAAAAAAGCAAGCAACCAAGAAAGCTTCTTTAGGAAAACGATTGACAAGCTAAAACATTAACTCAAGAAACTACAAGAAGACAACCGAGCTTTAGAGGTTACTAGTTTCATCAATAGGTGCTTAAGCACTAATAGTTGTGTTGAAAACTTTCAAAAATCTAATCTAGATGTTATAAATTGCATGATCAAGGATAAGCTGGATCGCATTAATGAGAGGATGGCTTATCTCAAGAAATATAGAAATCCACATCAATTTCTTGATGTACCTCGACAGATGAACACGCCACGTTTCTGGAAACTAAAGGTGATCTAAATGCTGCTGAAACTGGTGGTTGTTTAAATTCGTCTTCTGTGGCTATTAACCGTTCAGAACAACCAATGAGTTATGGCTATCTTTAGGATTAGAGCTATATTAGATACATCAAGTGCTATATGAGATATGCAAAACTTTTACAGACTTTGAACAAAAAATTAATTTCGAACCGTTCCGAACAACGAATTAACAATTTTTGTTATGCTAAAGAGAATTCATTTAAAGTACATAATATTTATCATTAATGTCTTTGACACACAAACATCTTCACAGTTGGACTTGGTGTATGCAATGCATTTGATTTACGATTTGGTTCTTGATGTTTTACAAACCTTAGTATTTTCCCTCTAATTAATTCATGTAGAAGTCACGTGTTTATCACTGATGATTTTTTTTTCTTAATTTGGTTGAAAAGTGAATTGGCACTATATAGAAATGTAAATAAAAATGATCAAGGAGTAAGAGTTAATAATTACGGAGTGGAAAATAACAGTTTTGCTTCCCTATTTTTATTAGGTAGTTGTTAGGGGGCTCATTCAGATCACATGACTGTCTATCTTTGCCTAGATTTTGATTTGTTTGTAGTTAATTACTTGTTGTGGGAAAGTTATCCATACGTAGTTGGTTTGTGCCTCAATGTACGAGGTGCATGCATGTGATGTGTTATATATTGGGATGAAAGAGCATTGTTGAACAATAACTAAACTGCAAAAATTGCCAAAGATCACATACATCATATATATTATTTTGTATAAACATCAAATTGAATTATTGATAATAATTGTTAAAAAAGGGAATTGAATTTTTTATTAATGCCTTAAACGGGTAGACAATAAAGGATGCGGCTATCTAACTATCCTCGGACCCATTAGCCTATAAGGCTATTCAGACAATCATCAAAATTCAAGCTAAATTTCCTCTCTGCCCTTTTCAATCAACTTTCCACAGTTGGACATGCACCAATAAAAATATCAAATTTAATCATTTAAATTTATACAAAAAAGTACTCCATTGATGGACCTTGTCGAAAGGGTCACCAAAATGCAGCAAAACACTGATTTATACCTATAATGAATATGCTCATAAACTTATAGCACAGTGGTGATAGGATCGATCCACAGGGAAGGCTAATTAAACTCAATTTCCCACTTAACATAATTGTAACCAATTGTTGAATAGTAGTCACCTTTGTGTCCCTTATTAGACTCTTGAATTCGTCACTTAATAGTAGGAAAAGTAAACTTGCAAAAACACAGGTTGTTTTAATATATATAGAGAGATATTCTAGTATTTGTAATCTACCTTCATCATATGCATATATTAACACCTTTAATTGTCTAATTATCCTATACCGGTTAGTTATAAGTACCATGGGCCCCCTCTACGTACCGAATTCCCCCTTATGTTTCTAGGCAATTCCCTATGGACCCCATCTGCGAGAATCACCTTCCAACTAACCTGCAACTTAGCAAAGTTGTGGGCTCCCTTTGTACTTTGTTTAATCCGGTTAGAAGCATTATGAATTAAGGGAACCTATCTCTACTAATTCCTATTGCCCTTGATCTCGGATGGTAGTTTGTCACTAATTGACTTTAATAGACTCAACTAAGTTGATCAGGTTTAATAGAATTCTAGTAATTAGATTTATGCACAAGGTAGATTAAGAATATAGAAATTAAACTTTAGATCATATTAAGGTTTCATATATGCACGGATTACGATTTCTTAGATAACACTAGAATAATATATAAGATCAGCTACTCATGACTTCAAATAGAAAACAATTACTTGTAATAGAAGCCATGAATAAAAGAAAAGGAAGATTACCCTATTAACAATCATCAGTCAGACTGCCTCCTGCTTGGCGAAATGGTAGCCTTCACAGTTGAAAACTTAAACAGTGAACAAAATCAAATTGTACTGGAAAATAATGCTAAGTACAAAACTGAGACTAAACACCTAGCATAGAGTTGCATGCCTTTCTTGCACTGCACATCCATTTATAGTGGCAGTTGCAATCAAAGATGGAAACCAAAAAGCAATATCCTAATCAGTTAAGGAGTATCTATCAATCAAATTTTGAATTGGAAATCAAATCTATCTTTTCCTTTCTTGCATTAAAAGTCTTCTCAAATTGGGTAATCTTCACGACTTCCCTATTTTAATCCAACTTAAATTGGTAATTGGATGTTCTTCCGATTCCTTCTTGCTTATGGATCAAGCCTAATTAACTCTTAATCATGGGCTTCTTTTATTCTTCAGTCCATGTAGATCTTAAGTGCCCAGTAGACACTTAATGTTTCTCCAACGCACTACTTGGTCCAATGGCTGCTTGATCTTTAGTAAGTTTCCCTATTTTCTGCATCTTTAGCACTTATGCCCGTGAGAACTGCCAATAAAGGTGCCAAAATCAACTCACTAAAAGGTGTCGATCAAATATCCCCACACTTGAATGATGCTTGTCCTCAAGCGTGAAGTGAATAATTAGAACATAGCCCTATTCTAGCTCTTATTCACATCTGACTTCCAAACAACTCTGACTTATAAAAATAGGACAACAAGACTCTAGGATTGGACACTTATCAAGCAAACAAAAGACTCCAACAATTGACTCACAATTTCTGCCAAATATTCCTCCTTGGGATTCTACTCACATCACAGATTCAGAATCAATCACTCATATGCAAGTTTTTTTTCCACATTCAAAACAGTCTCTATTTAGCCTAGCACAAAGAATGCAATAATTCCCTGTATGCACTCTATGGATAGTAAAAATTCACACAATTTCACAATTTGGAAATTTAGGACAAGTGTAAAGTCCTAGTCTAGCCAGATTCACAAAAAAACTTGATAGTTGACCGTCGCCACAGCATAAAACAAAATAATAGATAACTGTTAAGAAACAACCTTCTCATAATATGGATGCAATGGGACTAAGGGATTAAAGTGCTTTGGACTGGTCGTGAGAGTTCTAAATCACCTGTGAAACTATGAAACCAGTGTGTAAACAAAACAGAGTATTGACTGTACCTTCTTTTCAGCTTAGTACCCTTCTATTTGGGTAGATGGACGCCTACCTTTTTAGAACTTTCAAACTGCCTGGATTCCTATTTACACTAATTCAGCACATATTCACAAACTGGGTACCTCTTTGACTTAGCTTATTTTCACTTAACATACTTAGTTCAAAACTTGTCAGAACTGAAAAGTGTTTCTTTTTCTCATTCTTTCAACTTTTTTTTAGAACTGCTTTAAAAGCTTTCGGGTACCCACAATACAAAAAAAATCAACTTTTATTAAATAATGACACCATCTTTATTCATATTAGAGAATCACAACAAAATTGATGCGGATTCTCTATTGAGAATTGCAGTGTTTGGAAAGTAACCAAAACTCCAATTAAAAGAATACAGTATAATCTCTTGAAACCCCAATCACTACTTGCATTAATAGAACAATGAGGTTGTTTTTAAACTATAAACCAAGCTACAAATTGAAGTGAAAAGCTAATTTAATTAGGTGAGATTATAAACCTAATTAACTTGCAATTCTAGAAACTAGTAGGTCGAAATCATGCAAGATTGACTACAGTTTAGTGAGTAGAATTCAAAAATATGGGGTATTAACCTTACACAAAATTATACCAACGAATTCTATTTGGTTTATTGATGCGCATGGGTCCCTTTAAATACAGGGTTGTGGTCCTTTAAGAATTAGAAAATTATTAGGAAATAAAAATGGAAACCAATGAGAATTGGAAACCTTACAAAACCCAAAACCTAAAGGAACTATGTTAATGGGAGGTAGAATTTTGATTACTTTCCAAGAAGGGGTTGGCCAAAATTCTCCTTTAAAAAATTAAGGAAAATACAGGAACATTTAATTCCTATTTCTTATAAGAAAACATGCAAGAATTCTTTTCAAGAAACTATGAATTTGATAATTACCTTAAAAGTAACAGAACTTAAAAGTAATGTCGTGTAACAAATCAAGAACTCTGATGATTTTCAAGATTGTTCAATGCACTCCAATTGATGCTATTAATATTCAATCTAAAACTCTCTAAAATAAATAACCCTTGAAGGCGCTGGAGGCGAAATAACCTTCTTACCCCTGGCGACCACTTGAGCTTCTTTTGGCTTGTTCTGGGTTTTGGTCTTTCTAGCTAGAACCTTAGCTAAAGGCTTTAATAGAGAAATCTTGTATAGACTTGGATTCACCTCAGGATGAACTCTTGCCCTTCGAGTCCTCACTTTCTGAAAACTTGAATCAAATCCACACCTTAAGTATGGCGGTCACTTGTGTTCTGTCGTAGGGATGACCTCATCAAAAACTTTCAACACACTAGGGGGTAAGAAAGGACTACAAAAGGTCTTGGTTATCAATTTTCTTACATCGGAAGAATTACAGTCAAGGCTTCAAGTTGCCTTATACAAATATATAGATAGGTAGGTTCATAAATAGCAAGCCAAATTGGTTAATCCAAAGGGGGGGGGGGGGGGGGGGGGTGCTCTATCATTCAATTGTGCAATTATTTAATACCATCTAGATAGTCCAACATGCAAGTAATTGGATTTCAATCTCACTCATCATTCAAGGCTCTTACTGATATAGTAAGCTTAAGAAAAAGGAAATAAATACATCATTTAGCCAGCTCCAAACAAGATTTGACATATTGCATTTTTCAAACTCAGCATGCATACTAGAATAATTCCTCATGCATCGCATTTCTTTCAAACAAGAATTAAGAAAAAAGGGTACAGACTCACTGACTCTAAAAAAATAAAAAAGATACACAAACATCCCCACACTTCAACAATTGCTTGTCCCTAAGCAAATAAAATTAGAATAGGGGAGGACTCATGACTGTGTGAACACACAAACTTAAGAGAAAAAATGACGCAACAAAATAGACTCAAGAAAAGAAAACATAAAAACTTACCTGACAGTGGAATGGCTCAGACAAAACGCTGCTGGAAAGCAGCGACGCTGGCTGCCATTTCATCAAACCTCTGCTGGAGTGCAACAAAACCTTCGATCACTTGGACCTTGAGCACTACCTACTCAGTCTTCAACACTTCCAAGTCCTTCTGGACTTTCTCTAAACCTGCAGTGGCTATATGAGAAGGTGGCGGACTAGTTGCACTGTGAAAGCATAAAGCCCTATCTTGGGCCAAATATAGCAACTTCGTGCTAATCAAGTAATCAATGGTAACGAGGACAGGAGTGGGGCAGGGGTTCATACAAGTGTTTGTAGCATCAAATAATTATAAATTATGAGCCATGAGCCCCACAAAATGCCCTAAAGACATATGTCTCTTCAGGTGGGCAGCAATGTCCCCCAAATTATACCCAATCCAAAATCCCAAATTTAATTTTACCTTATGAAGCATGCATTTTAGGATATATAATTCAGGGATAGTAACAACATGATGTGTAGAGGTCCTACCACTCAAATTACTAACCAATAAATAATGGCATAGTTGCAAAGAAGGGTTAGAAATTAAGTAAGCCTCCGACTTGGAGGAAATATAGTCAACCTCCAAATTGGTGAGACGGGCCAATGCTGCCTTCTTGTTAAAAGAATGAAACTTCAGATGGCGGGTTTTATAGTCATCAGTATCCAATTCATCCTAGCAGCAGATATTAATCAAAGTATTTAAACTATTCATTGAAAAAGAATGCTCAAAATTAAAAAGCCTAAAAGTAAAAAAATTACGACCTTGGGTTAAGCCTTTGGTCTTACCTTTGGTGGCAGTGGTGTAAAATTCTAATAGCATTTCCTTATAACAACGAGTTATGGGAATATTCAAAAACCAAGACCACCCAACATTTTCAAAAAATTCAGTAACAGCCTGATGTAAATTCAATCTATCTAACACTACATTGTGCAGGCCATAAAATGAAAGAAGATCTCTAGAGCATACCTCCTCATACCTTTCTTTCAAGGGCTCAGGGAATATGAGATTTTGTTTGACCTAAATTGCCTCTCTGCACTTTTGAAAAAACTTTCCACAGCTTGAGACGCACCAAACAAAAATTGCAAATTTAATCACTTAAATTCATGCAAAAAAGTACGTTATCAAATACGGCTATGTTTCGTAGATAAACAATATTAATTCATCAAAAGGAATCATGTTTTTTATAGTTTTACCTTGCTAATTTTTCTTTCCTCCGATGCCAAGGCCCATCGTGTAAGTTGGTGGGCCATGACCATGTCAAGTAATTTGTGAGAATTAAAAAAACTCCATAATCTTAATTTACTTATACCATAACTCACGTTGTGGCAAATAAATAGGATTAAAAGTTACCAATATTTCTTCCCATAAAGCTGACTACCCGTGAGGGATTGAGGCATGTGCAATTTTGTACAGCCCTTACGGAGATACACCCGAGGTGTGGCCACCTGAACCTATAGCAATGAAATGTGTCTTGGCAAGGTACAAAAACCTCCCTGAGATGGAGAGGGTTAAAAAAGAGGCAACCAAGAAAGCTTCCTCAGGAATAGGATTGGTAAGCTAAAAAAATCAACTCAAGAAACTATAAGAAGACAACCCCGCTTTGGAGGTTACTGGTTTCATCGGTAATAATATAAGAAAAGGAAAATGAATTTTTTATTAAAGCCATGGACCAGTGAACAATCAGCGATGCAGCCATGGAACTATCCTCGGTCCCATTAGTCTATAACGCTGAGTATTCGGACAATTATCCAAATTAAAGCTAAATTGCTTCACTATCCTTTCCAATAAGCTTTTCACAGTTGGACACACACTGAACAAAATTTGCAAATTTAATCACTTAAATTCATGCAAAAAAGTACGATATAAAATACGGCTATCTTTCATAGATAAACAATATTAATTCATCAAAAGGGATTAAGCTCCTTTGCTAGTTTTATCTTGCTAATTTTTCTTTCCTCCAATGCCGAGGCCCATCATGTAAGTTGGTGGGCTATGACTATGTCAACTAATTCTTTAGAATTAAAAAAACTCCCTAATCTTAAATTACTTATACCCTACCTTGCGTTGTGGCAAATTAATGGGATTTTTACCAATATTTCTTCCCATAGAGCCGAGTACCATTTTTTTGGGGATTGAGGCATGTGGAATTTTGTACAGCCCTTAGAGAGATGCACCCGAGGTGTGGCCACCTGAACCAAAAGTGGTGAATATTGTCTTGGCGAGGTACAAAAACTTCCCTGAGACAGAAAGGGTAGGAAACCTCCTTCAAAAATTAACTCAAGAAACTACGGGAAGACATTTGATCTTTGGAGGTTACTGGTTTCATTAACAGGTGTTTAAGCGGTATTGATTGTGCTAAAAACTTTCAAAATTTTGATATCGATGATATGAATAGCATGATCCAGGATAAGTTGGATCACATTAATGTGAGGATAGCTTATCTTAGGAAATATGGAAATCCACATCAATTTCTTGAAATCCCTCCAGAGATCAACACGCTGATTCCTGAAACTAAAGGTGATCTTAATGCTGGTGAGACTGGTGGTGGTTTATATTCGTCTTCTTTATCAATTAACCATTCCAAACAACCAATATCTTATGGCTATCATAAGGATTAGAGCTAAATGAGATACACCAATAGCTATATCAGATATGCAATATTTTATAGATTTTGAACAACCAATTTTGAACCGTTTCGAACAACCATTATCAATTTTTGTTATGTTAAAAAAAATCATTTAAAGTACATATTCTTTATTATTAATTTTGTTGATAGACAAACATTTTCACAATTGGACATGGTGTATGCAGTGCATTTGATTTAGGGTTTGGTTATTTTTGTTTTACAAACCTTTATATCCCATGACTATCCATCTTTGCCTAGATTTTGATTGGTTAGCATATAATCAATTGCTATGGCAGAGGTATCCAGACGTAGTTGGCTAAATCCTTATGTGGGGGTTTGTGCCTCAATGTGTGAGGTGTGTGCATGTTATGTTCTATATATATTGGGATTAAAGCAAATTGCTAAACAACAACTAAACTGCAAAAATTACCGAAGATCACATATATCAACACAACGTGTCCTGAAACTAAAGGTGATCTCAATATTGGTGAGATTGGTGGTGGTTTAATTCGTCTTCTCTGGCAATTAACATTTCTAAACAACCAATGACTTATTGGTATCATCAGGAATAGAGCTTAAATGAGATATGGAATATTTTACTTACTTTGAACAACAATTTAATTTCGAACAGTTCCAAAAAACCAATTAACAATTTTGGTTATGCTAAAGACAATTAATTTAAAGTATATAATCTTTATCATTAATTTTGTTGACACACAAACATTTTCAAAGTTTGACCTAGTGTATGCAATGCATTTGATTTATGGTTTGGTTCTTAATGTTTTCAAAACCTATGTATTTTTCCTCTAATTAATTCATGTAGAAGTAACACGTTTATCACTGATGATTTCTTTTTCTTAATTTGGTTGAAAAATGAACTGGAGACTATACAGAAATATAAATCAAAATGATCAAGGAGTAAGAGTTATTAATTAAAGAGTGGAAAAAATAGTTTTGCTTTCCTATTTTTATTAGGTAGTTGTTAGGGTGCTCATTCAGATCTCATGACTATCTATCGTTGCCTATATTTTTTTTCATTTGCATATAATTATTTGTTGTGGTAGAGGTATTAATACGAAATTGGTTAAATTCTTGTGTGGGGTTTGTGCCACAATATGCGAGGTGCGTGCATCTGATGTGTTATATATATTGGGATTGAAGAGCATTAATGAACAATAACAAAACTGCAAAAATTACCAAAGATTACATATATCATGTATTTGATTTTTTATAAATAGTAAATTGAATCATTAATATTAAAAGAGAAATGGGAAATGAACTTTTTATTAATGCCATAATCGGGTGAACAATCAGTGATGCAGCCATCGAACTATCCTTGGACCCAGTAGTCTATAATGCCTAGTATTCGAACAATCATTAAAATTTGAGCTAAGTTGCCTCTCTGCCCTTTTGAAAAAATGTTCCAAAGCTTGACACATACTAAGTAAAACTTGCAAATTTAATCAGCCAAATTCATGCAAAAAAAGTACGACATCAAATACGACTATGTTTCGTACATAAACAATATTAATTCATCAAAAATGATTATGTTCCTCTGCTAGTTTAACCTTGCCAATTTTTCTTTCCTTCGATGCCAAGACCCATTGTTTAAGTTGGTGGGCTATGACCATGTCAAGTAACTCGTGAGAATTGAAAAAACTCCCTAATCTTAATTTACTTATACCCTACCTCACATTGTGGCCAATGAATGGGATTAAAGGTCACTAATATTTCTTCCCATGGAGTTGAGTACCCTTTTTTAGGGGATTGAGGAATGTGGAATTTTGTACAGCCCTTACGGAGATGCAATCGAGATGTGGCCACCTGAACCAAAAGCGGTTAACCATGTCTTGGCAATGTACAAAGACCTCTCTGAGAAAGAGAGGAAGGAAACCAAGAAAGCTTCCTCAGGAATAGGAATGACAAGCTAAAAATCAACTCGAGATAGAAACTACGAGAAGAAATTTGAGCTTTGAAACTTACTGGTTTAATTAATTGGTGTTTAAGAGTTACTGATCGTGTTTAAAACTTTCAAAAATCTGATCTCGATGATATAAATAGCATGATCTAGGTTAAGTTAGATCGCATTAATGAGATGATAGCTTATCTAGAGAAATATGGAAAATTGACATCAATTCCTTGATGTCCCTCCACAGATCAACACTCCGATTCTTGAAACTAAAGGTGATTTCAATGCTGGTGAGACTTGTGGTGGTTTAAATTCGTGTGCTCTGGAGATTAACCGTTCTGAACAACCAATGGCTTATGGGTATCATAAGGATTAGAGCTATATGAGATGTGTAATATTTTACTTACTTTGAACAACCAATTAATTTTGAACCATTCCAAAAAATCAATTAACAATTTTTGTTATGCTATAGAAATCAATTAACAATTAAAGTACATATTCTTTATCATTAATTTCATTGCACACAAACATTTTCACAGTTTTACCTGGTGTATGAAATTCATTTGATTTACAGTTTGATTCTTGATGTTTTCAAAACCTTTGTATTTTTCCTCTAATTAATTCATGTAGAAGTCATGTGTTTATCACTGATGGTTTTTTTTTTCTTAATTTGGTTGAAAAGTGAACTGGCGAGTATATATAAATGTAAATCAAAATGATCAAGGCGTAATAGGTAATAATTAAGGAGTGGAAAACAAAATTTCGCTTCTCTATTTTTATTAGGTAGTTGTGAGGGGACTCATTCATATTGTATGACTGTTCATCTTTGCCTAGATTTTGATTCGTTATCTAATAATTACTTGTTGCTGCAGAGTTATCCATACGTAGTTGGTTAAATTCTTGTGTGGGGGTTTGTGCCTATATGTACGAGGTGCATGCATGTGATGTGTTATATATATTGGGATTAAAAAGCCTTGCTGAACAACAACTAAACTACAAAAATTACCCAAGATCACATACATCAACACGCCGTTTCTGAAACTAAAGGTGATTCAATGCTGGTGAGACTGGTGGGGGTTTAAATTCGTCTTCTGTGGTGATTAATCGTTCCGAACAACCAATGACTTATAGGTATTATAATGATTAGAGCTATATGAGATATGTAATATTTTACTTACTTTGAATAATAATTTAATTTCGAACAGTGTCAAAAAACCAATTAACAATTTTGGTTATGCTAAAGACAATTAACTTAAAGTATATAATCTTTATCATTAATTTTCTTGACACACAAACATTTTCACAGTTTGACCTAGTGTATGCAATGCATTTTATTTATGGTTTGGTTCTTAATGTTTTCAAAACCTATGTATTTTTCCTCTAATTAATTCATATAGAAGTAACACGTTTATCACTAATGATTTCTTTTTCTTAATTTGGTTGAAAAGTGAACTGGAGACTATACAGAAATATAAATCAAAATGATCAAGGAGTAAGAGTTATTAATTAAACAGTGGAAAACAATAGTTTTGCTTCCCTATTTTTATTAGGTAGTTGTTAGGGTGCTCATTCAGATCTCATGACTATCTATCGTTGCCTATATTTTTATTCATTTGCATATAATTATTTGTTGTGGTAGAGTTATTAATACGAAGTTGGTTAAATTCTTGTTTGGGGTTTGTGCCACAGTATGTGAGGTGCGTGCATCTGATGTGTTATCTATATTGGGATTGAAGAGCATTAATGAACAATAAAAAAGTTGCAAAAATTACCAAAGATTGCATATATCATGTATTTGACTTTTTATAAATATAATGTCTAGTATTCGAACAATCATTAAAATTCGAGCTAAGTTGCCTCTCTGCCCTTTTGAAAAAACTTTCCACAGCTTGACACATACTAAATAAAACTTTGCAAATTTAATCACCCAAATTCATGCAAAAAAAGTACGACATCAAATACGACTATGTTTTGTACATAAACAATATTAATTCATCAAAATGGACTATGTTCCTTTGCAAGTTTTACCTTGCCAATTTTTCTTTCCTTCGATGTCAAGACCCATTGTTTAAGTTGGTGGGCTATGACCATGTCAAGTAACTCGTGAGAAATGCAAAAACTCCCTAATCTTAATTTACTTATACCCTACCTCACATTGTGGCCAATGAATGGGATTGAAGGTCACCAATATTTCTTCCCATGGAGCTGAGTACCCTTTTTTAAGGGATTGAGGCATGTGGAATTTTGTACGGCCCTTACGGAGATGCAATCGAGATGTGGCCACCTGAACCTAAAGCGGTTAACCATGCCTTGGCGACGTACAAAGACCTCTCTGAGACAAAGAGGAAGGAAACCAAGAAAGCTTCCTTAGGAATAGGAATGACAAGCTAAAAATCAACTCGAGAGAGAAACTACGAGAAGAAATTTGAGCTTTGAAAGTTACTGGTTTAATTAACAGGTGTTTAAGAGTTATTGATTGTGTTGAAAAATTTCAAAAATCTGATCTCGATGATATGAATAGCATGATCCAGGTTAAGTTGGATTGCATTAATGAGATGATGGCTTATCCAGAGAAATATGGAAAATCGACATCAATTCCTTGATGTCCCTCCATAGATCAACACTCCGATTCTTGAAACTAAAGGTGATTTCAATGCTTGTGAGACTAGTGGGGGTTTAAATTCGTGTGCTCTGGAGATTAACCGTTCCGAACAACCAATGGCTTATGGGTATCATAAGGATTAGAGCTATATGAAATGTGTAATATTTTACTTACTTTGAACAACCAATTAATTTTAAACCGTTCCAAAAAATCAATTAACAATTTTTGTTATGCTAAAGAAAATTTACTTAAAGTACATATTCTTTATCATTAATTTCACTGCACACAAACATTTTCACAGTTTTACCTGGTGTATTAAATTCATTTGATTGACAGTCTGATTCTTGATGTTTTCAAAACCTTTGTATTTTTCCTCTAATTAATTCATGTAGAAGTCATGTGTTTATCACTAATGGTTTTTTTTCTTAATTTGGTTGAAAAGTGAACTGACGAGTATATATAAATGTAAATCAAAATGATCAAGGCGTAACAGGTAATAATTAAGGAGTGGAAAACAAAAATTTAGCTTCTCTATTTTTATTAGGTAGTTGTGAGGGTACTCATTCATATCCTATGACTGTTTATCTTTCCCTATATTTTGATTCGTTAGCTGATAATTACTTGTTGCTGCAGAGTTATCCATATGTAGTTGGTTAAATTCTTGTGTGGGGGTTTGTGCCTATATGTACGAGGTGCATGCATGTGATGTGTTATATATATTGGGATTAAAAAGCCTTGCTGAACAACAACTAAATTGCAAAAATTACCCAAGATCACATACATCAACAAGCCGTTTCTGAAACTAAAGGTGATCTCAATGCTGATGAGACTGGTGGGGGTTTAAATTCGTCTTCTATGGTGATTAATCGTTCCAAACAACCAATGACTTATGGGTATTATAATGATTAGAGCTATATGATATATGTAATATTTTACTTACTTTGAACAACATTTTAATTTCGAACAGTTCCAAAAAACCAATTAACAATTTTGGTTATGCTAAAGACAATTAATTTAAAGTATATGATCTTTATCATTAATTTTGTTAACACACAAACATTTCACAGTTTGATCTAGTGTATGCAATGCATTTGATTTATAGTTTGTTCTTAATGTTTTCAAAACCTATGTATTTTTCCTCTAATTAATTCATGTAGAAGTAACACGTTTATCACTGATGATTTTTTTTTCTTAATTTGGTTGAATAGTGAACTGACGACTATATAGAAATGTAAATTAAAATGATCAAGGAGTAACATGTAATAATTAAGGAGTGGAAAACAACAATTTAGCTTCCCTATTTTTATTATGTAGTTGTGAGGGTGCTCATTCAAATCCCATGACTGTCCACATTTTCCTAGACTTTGATTTGTTAGCAGATGATTACTTTATGTGGCAGAGTTATCAATACGTAGTTGGTTAAATCCTTGTGTGGGGGTTTGTGCCTTAATGTGCGAGGTGCGTGCTTGTGATGTGTTATATATATTGGGATTAAAAAGCCCTGCTGAACAACAACTGAACTGCAAAAATTGTCGAAGATTGCATATATCAACACGCCGTTTCCTGAAAATAAATGTGATCTCAATGCTGATGAGACTAGTGGTGGTTTAAATTCGCCTTCTGTAGCGATTAACCGTTCCGAACAACGAATGGCTTATTGGTGTCATCAAGATTAGAGGAATATGATATATGCAATATTTTACTTACTTTGAACAACCAATTAATTTTGAATAATTCTAAACAATCAATTAACAATTTTGGTTATGCTAAAGACAATTCATTTAAACTACATAATACTTATCATTAATTTGGTTGACAAACAAAAATTTTCAAAGTTTAATTTCGTTGACAAACAAAAATTTTCAAAGTTTGACTTGGTGTATCTAATGCATTTGATTTATGGGTTGGTTCTTGATGTTTTTGAAACCTTTGTATTTTTCCTCTAATTAATTCATGTAGAAGTCATGTGTTTAACACTGATGGTTTTTTTTCTTAATTTGGTTGAAAAGTGAACTGGCGAGTATATAGAAATGTAAACCAAGGAGTAACATGTAATAATTAAGGAGTGGAAAATAACAATTTAGCTTCCCCATTTTTATTTGGTAGTTGTGATGGTGCTCATTCAGATCCCATGACTGTCCATCTTTGCCTAGATTGTTTTCCGTTAGCAGATAATTACTTGCTATGGCAGAGTTATCCATACGTATTTGGCTAAATCCTTGTGTTGGGGGTTTGTACCTCAATGTGCGAGGTTACGTGCTTGTGATGTGTAATATATATTGGGATTAAAAAGCCTTGCTGATCAACAACTAAACTGCAAAATTGTTGAAGATCGCATAGATCATTGCGCCGCTTCTTGTAACTAAAAGTGATCGTAATGCTGGTGAGACTGGTGGAGGTTTAAATTTGTTTTCTGTGGTGATTAACCATTCCAAATAACCTTTGACTTATGATTATCATAAGGTTTAGAGCTATATAAAATATGCAATATTTCACTTACTTTGAACAACCAATTAATTTCGAACTGTTCCGAACAACCAATTAACAATTTTGGTTATGCTAAAGGCAATTGATTAAGAGTACATAATCTTTATCACCAATTTCGATGTCACACAAACACTTTCACAGTTTGACCTCGTGTATGCAATGCATTGTATTTACTGTTTGGTTCTTGATTTTTCCAAACCTTTGTATTGTTTCTTCAATTAAGTCATGTAGAAGTCACGTGTTTATCACCGATGATTTTTTTCTTAATTTGGTTGAAAAGTGAACTGGTGACTATATAGAAAGGTAAATCAAAACAATAAAGGAGTAAGAGGTAAGGAGTTGAACACAACAATTTAGCTTCCCTATTTTTATTAGGTAGTTGTGAGGGTGCTCATTGAGATCCCATGACTGTTCATCTTTGCCTAGGTTTTGATTTGTTAGCAGATAATTACTTTATGTGGCAGAGTTATCCATACATAATTTATTAAATCTATGTGTGGAGGTTTATGCCTTAATGCACGAGATGCATGCATGTGCTATGTTATACATATTCGGATTAAAAAGTCCTCCAGAACAGCAACTAAACTAGAAAAATTACAGAAGATCGCATATATCAACACGCCGTTTCCTATAACTAAAGGTTATCTCAATACTAGTGAGACTGGGGGTGGTTTTAATTCGTCTTCTATGGCAATTAACCATTCCAAACAACCTATGACTCATGTGTATCATAAGGATTAGAGCTATATGAGATATGCAATATTTTACTTACCTTGAACAACCAATTGATTTCAAACCATTTCGAAAAACTAATTAATAATTTTGGTGATGCCACAGACAATTCACTTAAAGTACATAATCTTTATCAGTAATTTCGTTGACACACAACAATTTTCACAGTTTGACCTGGTGTATGCCATTCATTTGATTTACTGTTTGGTTCTCAATGTTTTCACAACCTTTGTATTTTTCCTCTAATTAATTCATGTAGAAGTCAAAAGTTTATCTCTGATGATTTTTTTTCTAAATTTGGTTGAAAAGTGAACTAGCGACTATATAGAAATGTAAATTAAAATGATCAAGAAGTAACAGGTAATAATTTAGGGGTGGAAAACCACAATTTTGCTTCCCTATTTTTATTAGGTAGTTGTGAGGGTGCTCATTCAGATCCCATGAGTGTCCATCTTTCCCTAGATTTTGATTAGTTATCAGATAATTACTAGTTGTGGCAGAGTTATCTACACGTAGTTGGTTAAATCCTTGTCTGGGGGTTTGTGCCTTAATGTGCGAGGTGTGTGCTTATGATGTGTTATATATATATTTGGATTAAAAGCCTTTCAACAACAACTAAACTGCAAAAATTGCCAAAGATCGCATATATCAGCACATCGTTTCCTGAGACTAAACGTAATCACAATGCTGGTGAGATTGGTGGTTGTCTAAATTCATCCTCAACCAATGACTTTTTTTATCATAAGGATTAGAGCTATATGAGATATGCAATATTTTACTTACTTTGACCAACGAATTAGTTTTGAACCGTTCCGAACTACCAATTAACAATTTTGGTTATGCTAAAGACAATTCATTTAAAGTACATAATATTTATCATTAATTTCATTGACACATAAGTATTTTCACAGTTTGACCTAGTGTATGCAATGCATTTGATTTACGGTTTGGTTCTTGATGTTTTCCGAACCTTTCTATTTTTCCTCCAATTAATTCATGTAGAATTCACGTGTTTATCACTGATGATTTTTTTTTCTTAATTTCGTTGTAAAGTGAACTAGCGACTATATAGAAATGTTAAGAGGTAAGGAATTAAAAACAATAATTTAGCTTCCCTACTTTTATTAGTTAGCTGTGAGGGTGCTCATTCAGATCCCATGACTGTCCATCTTTGCCTTGGTTTTGATTCGTTAGCAGATAATTACTTGATGTAGCAGAGTTATCTATACGTAGTTGGGTAAATCCTATGGGGGTTTGTGCCTTAACGTACGAGGTGCGTGCATGTGATGTGTTATATATATTTCGAATAAAAAGCCTTGCTGAACAACAACAAAACTGTAAAAATTGCCAAAGATCGCATATATCAACACGTTGTTTCCAAAAACTAAAGGTGATCTCAATGCTGGTTAGACTAGTGGTGGTTTAAATTTGTCTTCTATGATGATTAACCTTTCCAAACTACCAATGCCTTATAAGTATCATCAGGATTAGAGCAATATTAGATATGCAATATTTCATTTACTTTGAATAACCAATTAATTTCCAACCATTCCGAACAACTAATTAACAATTTTAGTTATGGTAAAGGCAATTCATTTAAAGTACATAATCTTTATCATTAATTTCATTGATGCACAAACATTTTCACAGTTTGACCTAGTGTATGCAATGCATTTGATTTACGGTTTGCTTTTTGATGTTTTCCAAACCTTAGTATTTTTCCTCCAATTTAATTCATGTAAAAGTCACGTGTTTATCACTGATGATTTTTTTTTTCTTAATTTCGTAGCAAAGTGAACTAGCGACTATATAGAAATGTAAATCAAAATGATCAACGAAAAAAACAATTTAGCTTCCCTTTTTTTATTAGGTTGTTGTGAGGGTGCTCATGCCATGAATGTCCATCTTTGCCTATATTTTGATTCATTAACAGATAATTCCTTGTTGTGGAAGAGTTATCTATACATAGTTGGTTAAATCCTTGTGTTGGCATTTGTGCCACAATGTATGAGGTGCGTCCATGTGATGTGTTATATATATTTGGAATAGAAAGCCTTGCTGAACAACAACTAAACTGCAAAAATTGCCAAAGATTGCATATATTAACACGTTGTTTCCTGAAACTAAAGGTGATCTCAATGTTGGTAAGACTGGTGGTGGTTTAAATTTGTCTTCTGTGGCGATTAACCGTTTCGAACAACCAATGACTTTTGTAATCATAAGGATTAGAGCTATATGAGATATGCAATATTTTACTTACATTGAACAACCAATTAATTTTGAACCGTTCCGAACAACCAATTAACAATTTTGGTTATGCTAAAGACAGTTCATTTAAAGTACTTAATCTTTATCATCAATTTCATTGACACACAAACATTTTCACAGTTTTACCTGGTGTATGCAATGCATTTGATTTACGATTTGGTTCTTGATATTTTCCAAACCTATTTATTTTTTCTCTAATTAATTTATGTAGGAGTCACAAGTTTCTCACTGATGAATTTTTTTTTTTCCCTTAATTTTGTTGAAAAGTGAACTGTCTGACTATATAGAAATGTAAATCAAAATGATCAAGAAGTAAGAAGTAATAATTAAGGAGTGGATAACAACAATTTAGCTTCCCTATTTTTATTAGGTAGTTGTGAGGGTTCTCATTCAAATCCCATGACTGACCATCTTTGCTTAGATTTTGATTCGTTAGCAAATAATTACTTGCTGTGGCAGAGTTGTCCATACGTAGTTAGTTAAATCCTTGTGTGGGGGTTTGTTCCTTAATATGCGAGTTGCGTGCATTTGATGCATTATATATATTGGGTGAACAATTAGGGATGCGGCCATTAAACTAACCTCGGACCCAGTAGTCTTCAACGCCAAGTTTTAGGACAGTCATCAAAATTTAAGCATAATTATTTCTCTACCCTTTTCCCTTAATTTTTCACAATTGTACATGCACCGTACAATAATTGAAGATTTAATTACTTAAATTCAAGTAAAATAAGTTTGAAATAAAATAAAGCCATGTTTCATAGATAAATAATATCAATTCATGAAAAGAGATTCAGTTCTTTGTCTACTTTTTCCAACATAATTAGTCTTTCCTCCGCGGCCAATGCCCATAATGTAAGTAGATGAGCTCAAAAAACAATCCTTTTTGGTATCGCTTAGGACCTGTTCAGATTTCTTGATTGCCTCCCTAACATGTCGAAATTCGACCAGGAAAAAATGAAATATATTAAAAATAGCATAATGAATGATATGCATAGGTATAAAATGATCAAGAAAGTTCATTAATTTTACATGCCAAAGTTGTAACTGAATGAAGAAATCCTCTTGCAGAATTTATAATTTCTTCTTTCATCAGCGAGTCGATCAGATAAGCAAATAGCAAAATGCATATGATATTGTCAAGTATTTAGTGAGAATTGAAAAAGCACCCTAATCATAATTTACTTATACCCTAACTCCCTTTCAAGCAAGTAAATGGGATTAATTGTGACGCCCCCGACCCGACCCTCCTTCCTCATAACCATTCCCGACTAGGAAGCATGAGTGGATCGAGAGAAAGCGTCATTCAAGACTCTCGCCCAACAATCGATACAGATAATAAATGAGAATTACCATAAAATTATATTTATTACCCTAGCAGGTCAAGCAGTTCATAGCAGCAAAAAATTAAATATAATTGTTTGAGGAAAGTTATAGACCAAATTATCCTCCAAAACCATAAATAGTACTGAGTATAGCTATTACAAAGTTCTTGTTTTTATTTCTTTTGTTCCCTCCCATCAGCTTTACCTCTATCATCACTTAAGTCAAGCCCTTGTAAAATAGTAAGATGGAAGGGGTGAGCTTCACTAAGCTCAGTGAGAGACCTCGGGTTTTCTTAGGAAAATTCTCACCGTAAGTTTTTAAAGAACAGGCTAAGTAAACGAGTAAAGAGTTCAAGCATATATCTATATAATAGCAGAATTATAGGTATGCATGGCATGCAGATAAACAAGTCAGGCACATTAAGCAAGTCAAACATGTCAATCAAGTTAAGTAGGTCATGTAGTATAAGCACGCATATAGCAAATACTAATGTACGCATGGTAGCACAGATACAACATTTATATGCAGCACATTTAAGCCACTAGAGTCCGAGCGATCAGATAGCGTGGTTGAGCTTTCTCATAATAAAGCTAAGTCCGCATCTATTCACATTTCTCTCACTCGCATTTGATGTTTTGCAAAGTACATCACCCTACGGCAGCCGTATCGGTAAAATCGGGTATGCTCAATGGTGGGTTTTTGGATCCTTGGCCTTTTTAAATTTGGGTCACAATGGGTTCCTCTCATATAGAAGGAGTGTCGACTGTTAGCGACACGACTTTCGCCGGCAAGCCATACCTAGCGGACAAGCGGCTACTTTCTATTCAATCAAGAAGACTCGGTGCCCAAGTCTTTTCTTACAGGTTCTATGACCTATTTCACACCAAGGTGATCATTGTAACCTCATCATGCTTCATACAATTCTTGAGGCAATCATGTAATTCCTAGATGTCATTATCCTGGGATGGGCCTAGTCATTTCTTGGCCAATGCATGATGCTTGTATATTTTTATGGGCATATATCTCTAGAGGCAAATATGCAATCCTAGATGACATGTGATTAACCCTGAGAAGGCACCATTCTTCATGACTACTATGTCATTCTTTCATATATACGTGCATATATTCATAGGCATTCAATTGATCATGGTAAGTCACATACGTTCAAGTCAAGTCAAGTCAAGTTAAGCATCAGGGACTCGCTTTTGAATCTTGAAGGGTCCCACGAATCAGGGACTCAAATTTCCTCTTCGTCCATGCTTAATGATATGGGTGTATTGCTTAAATTTCAAGAAGACTTTCTCTCATTCCTCGAAAATCAACTCTTTGCGACATCTGTCTGCGTAGCTCTTTTGCCTACTCTGGGCAGTCACTAGTAGTTGACGTATCGTCTTTACGTCACTATGCGCTTCGTCTATAACCGATACTAAGTTGGCAGGCAGAACCTTTCTCTCTCTTACTTCGTCCCAATACAACGAGGATCTACACTTCCTTTAGTACAATGCTTCGTAGGGTGTCATCCCTATCGATGCTTGGTAACTGTTGTTATAGGAAAAATCAATCAACAATAGGTGCGTACTCCAAGCTCCACCAAAATCCATGGGGCATGTCTTTGAGAATCTAGATAGTTCGCTCAGACTGTCCATCAGTCTGCGGATGAGCGGCAGTACTAAAGTTCAGCTGTGTACCTAACGCTGGCTGTAACTGTTGCCACAATCTAAAAGTAAATCGGGGATCACGATCTAGTGTGATGCTAGCTGGCACTCCATGTAGTTTCACTATCTCTCGGATGTAGAGTTTGGTTAACTTCTCCAACGAGTATCTGACGTTAATGAGAATAAAGTGAGCAATCTTGGTGAGTTGATCCACGATGACCCACATCGCATCGCTATTACGAGGCGATCTTGGTAGTCCTGATACGAAATCCATGGTAATGTGCTCCCATTTCTATTCGGGGATTTCGATAGGTTTCAACAATCTTGAAGGTCGTTGATGATCCGTTTTCACTTGTTGGCAAGTTAGACAGGTGAATAAAATTGGGCAACTTCCCTTTTTATGTTGCCCCAACAGTACCGGGTTCTCAAGTCCTTATACATCTTAGTGCTCCATGGGTGCATCGTGTCTCTTAAACTTATAGCTTCTGCCATTATCTCTTGCTTCAGTGCATCGTCTCTCAGCACATGCAGTTGTTCATGATACCTTAGACTTCTATCTATTCCTATCTGGTAATTGGGATGTGTACCTTATCGTGCTAACTCTACTCTGTGACTCAAGGTAAGGTCCTCTTCATGAGCCTTCTTGATTCTCTCGGGCAAGCTGGGTTTAATAGACATGTTAGCGCAGATTGCCAATCGCGCTAACTGTGCTTTTCAGCTCAAGGCATCAACTACTACAATTGCCTTGCTGGGATGGTACTGGATCGTACAATCGTAATCCTGCAGAAACTCCCTCCATTTTCGATGTCTAAGGTTCAACTCCTTCTACGAAAATAGATACTTCAGGTTCTTATAGTCTGAAAAGACTTCAAAAGTCACTCCATAAAAGTAGTGTCTCCACTTTGCCAAAGTGAAAATTATGGAGGCTAACTCCATGTCATGGGTTAGGTAATTCTACTCGTGCACCTTCAACTTTGTGCAAGCATAAGCAACTACCTTCCTTTTTCCATTAAGACGCAACCGAGTCCCTCTTTGGATGCGTCAGTGAATACCACGAAGTTCTCTTTTCATTTAGGTAGCATTAACATTGGTGCGGATATGAGTCTTCCCTTCAACTCACGGAACGCAACTTCCGCTTTCTCGTTACAAGTGAACTTGACATCCTTCTAAGTCAACTTGGTCATTGGTCTTGCGATCTTTGAGAAGTCAAGAATAAACCTTCGATAATATTCACTAATCCTAAGAAACTACTTACCTCCTTCGAATTCTCAGGTGTTTTCCAATCCCTTGCCGTTTCAACTTTATCCGGGTCCACCGAAATTCCCTTCTTGGAAATTATGTAGCTAAGGAAGGAAACTTGTTCCAACCAAAACTCACACTTGCTAAGCTTGGCGTACATCTTATGTTCATTTAATCTTTGCAACACTTTCCTTAAGTGTTCCTCATGCTCCCCTGTGTTTGAGAATACACTAAGATGTCATTGATGAAGATCACAAGAAACTGGTCTAGATAAGGCTGGAACACTCGGTGCATTAAGTCCATGAATGCAGCTGGCGTATTGGTCAATCCAAAAGGCATTATGACGAACTCATAGTGTCCATAGCTGGTTTTGAATGTCGTATGGGGAATGTCCTCCTCCTGAATTCATAACTGGTAATATCCTTGGCAAATGTCAAGTTTGGAAAATACCGTTGCTCCCTGCAAGTGGTCAAACAACTCATTCATCAATGGCAAAGGGTACTTGTTCTTGAGGGTGAGTCCGTTCAAACCTCGGTAGTCTATGCATATCCTCATGGTTCCATCTTTCTTCTTTACGAAGAGTACTAGGGCTTCCCAAGGAGAGGTACTGGCTCAGATGTAACCTTTGGTGGCCAAAAGTTCTTTGAGCTACTTCTTCAGCTCACTTAGTTCTGTTGGGGCCATTCTGTACAGGGTTTGGGCATAAGGTTCGGCTCCGGGAACTAGATAAATGGTTAACTCAATTTCTCTCGCAGGCAGTAAGGTTGTCAAATCTTAGGGAAACACATCCTTGTACGCCTTGACAACGTGGGTACTCTCAATCTTGGCTTTCTCTTTGGGTTTGTTAATCATTACGGCTAGGAATCCTAGAGCCCCCTTCCATAGCAATTTGCGGGCTTTCATTCCCGATATCAAAAGGGTTGAGGTCGTCTTGCTAGTCAACCTCAATACTACCTCAGGTTGTCCAGGTTCCTTAAAAATTACTGCCATTTCTCAAAAATCTAAGAAAGGATGATTTTTGGCTAGCCAATCCATTCTTAGGATTGCATTGTATCCTGTCAGGTCCAGCATCACTAAATCCGCTAGCAGATTCTACCCTTGGGGGCTCACAGCACATTCAGGATATATGGAATTGGTACATAACAGAACATCAGAAGTTGGGGTTCACTTCCAACGTATGAGGTAACTTTTTAGGTCATCTTAAGCTCTTAGGCACAAAGTTCAAGGCAATAAAAGATTGCGCAGAACCAGGGTCAATCAACACATTAGCTGGCAAATTTAAAACAGAAAGGGTTCCTTCCACCATATTATTGTCTGGCTCGACCTCCATGTGCTCAATGGTGAACACACGGTGTTACGGGGTGCACCTCTCGTACTTACCCCATAACCCCATTGATGCCCCATGAGCATAAAATGACATGCTGCAGCTCGTGCTCAAAGCTGAGATCCGTCGGAGCGGAATTGCATGACGCGTCGCATCATATGTCGGACAGCACTGGGCGCCCAACACATGGTGCAGCACCACACCGCCTGAGCGCGCGCCCAAGCCTCAGCACCTCAGACGCGCGCCCCACCCCAGCATCAGAGCGCGCCACACCCCAGCTTCAAAGCGCGCCACGCTATAGCATCAGCGCGCGCCCCGCCCCAACGCCTCAGCACGCGCGCCGCACCCCAGTGTCCAGCGCCCAGCACCACAACAACCGAATTCAACGGTGCCCAACCTTGTATATATTAATTTACGAGCTGGGGAACACGGCACAGCGCGGCCAGCTCCCAAGTGTTCCGTGTTCCCTAGCGCGTCCAGCTCCCCAGCGCCTAGCGAGCCCAGCGCCCCAGCACGCCCAGCGCTCTCAGCGCCCGTGCCCCACACCAGCACCTCAGCGCGCCCAGCGCCCAGCACCCAGCACCACAACGACCAAATCCAACGGTGCCCAACCTTGTATATATTAATTTACGTTAGTTATTCATGTTACAATAGTTAGTAATGTTGGGGGATGTTAGTTTTAGTTAGACAGGTGATCTTTCACAAGATCACCCATTTTGTACGCCTTGATCCCCCCTCAGGGCATTTCTTATTTTTAGCGTTTCTAGTTATTGGTGGGTTGATGTAATGCAAGCAAGAGTTGGGTTCCCACCACCTATTTAAGCTCTTGGCTATTTCTTGTAATTTTCCTTCTTTTATTAATGAAAACCAAGCTTTGGCTTATGAGTTTGCCTTTGTCTATTTTCATTGATTCGGATGGGTTAATTACAAGTACTTCGGGATCGAGTCCCAGATGCGAGAGTTGGCGAAAGCTTGGCTAGCGGTAGCCTTGCTTTCCACACGGCGCGTTCATTTTGGTGATTCAAAATAGTGCCCCGTGACAGTTGGTATTAGAGCTAGCAGCTGAAGAAATGACTCTTCAGTTTGCCCTTGAGACGAGATTAACTTGACGGTTTGGATCACAGTTATAACTTGGTTCAAATGACAGTTGGTATTAGAGACGGACCCATGCTTCATCTACATTTGTGGAAGTGGTGACCTGAGAAGGGGCGACCTACAGATAGTGTAGGCTAATCAAAGTAAACCGCCGGTGGACGGAAGTGGTGACCTGAGAAGGGGCGACTTATACCTAGTGTAGGGCAATTAGGGGTGTACCGCCGTGGACGTTGGATCATAAGCGTGGTGATTATTCGGATTCCATGTATCACACAATGGAGTCCCTCAAGGAGAGTATCCTTGAGTTGCAGTTTAGCAGTTGCCCAGGGAGCGAGACCCCTGGTGGAATGATCGAGATTGTGGGTTCGACTTGGTGGACAAGTGCCCCTATCATCAGAGATCAAATTGCTTCAAGGAGTACTTGGAGTAAAGCGTTGCGTTGTCCGTTCTGCTATGGGTCTGACTTGATTGAGCAAGTGCCCCAGTTATCGGTTGTGGCGCTCTCCGTTTGCTACGGGTTCGACTTGGTGGACAAGTGCCCTAGTGTTCGGAGGTGAAACAAATGCTTGTGCGTGTTGCGCTTATTTTGCTAGTTCGACTTGGTGCATCAGGGGAGGTAGTCAAGTGTTCCAGAGTTGAATGGCATGATGTGTAGCGTTGATTCCATGCGTGGTTCAAGTGGATGCGCTCATGGTACCAGGTCAACAACCGCTAACTTACGAGTTGGTGAAAATTCTGTGTTGTTTCAAGATGCTAAGTTCAAAGACAATGTTTCTTCTGGGAGTGGAGCTAACGGTTGTGAAGACTTATGCTGAGATGTGAAGCACAGTTTCCAAACATCAGGCTGAAGGGCAATGGTTCTTTCCGAGATGGAATGTAATCAGTTGTGAAGGCCAAATCAAAGTTGCGAGCTTTCGAGAATGCATGCTAAAGGGCAATGATTCTTTCCAAGGGGGAACATAATCGGTTGTGAAGGCCAAATCCGAGTTGAGAAAGCACGAGGAGATTTTTGAGGATAATTGGTGTTAATAAATGAGCGAGGCTATTTCTGGGCATAACGGTAAGTTGAAGGGCAACAATTCTTCCACGGGTGGGGGCAATTTGGTTGTGAAGGCTTATCACATTTTATAAGGGTATCAGAGACGTTCACATACCTTCGTTGTAAATAAACAGCGGTGACATCATGTATGTGGCAATGAGCTTAATCAAAAATCCATCTAGCTAATTGTCAATATTGGAGCTATGCACGACTATAGGGGTAGGGATGCTTGGTTTCGTGTTGAGAAGTGCTAACAGAAAGGGAGGTGCAGAACTACAATGTACAACTGTTCGTGAGTGTCGCAATGATGCATGGACATGTTTGCCCTTACCGCCACCCCAAAGCTAGTGTTCATGCCGTGAAGACAGAGTGGAAAAGTAATAATCTGCAGCATGAAGTTTGATCGGGATTGCTTGGAATCTAGTGGCACAAGCCTTGTCCTCCATTGCAACAACCCAGGCCCGAGAAGCTGAGATTAGTGGTCAAGCCAGTAGTCAAGCACAGATGGGTAGAGATCCTAGTGCGAGATTATGGTGAAACGAAATCGGCAAAAAGGTGATTGGTCCGGCGCTCGTTTGTGGGAGATTTGATAAGCGACGCCTAATCAGTTAAGCCATTCGTCAAGCAGAAAGGGTAGAGACCCAGATTGCAAGATTTATGGTGAGATTGGGATGGTTAATATCCGAAACATCCCAACAGTCGACCGGTCCAGCACACTGAAGTGGGAGATCTAAGAAGCACAGTTAATCAGTTAAGCCAATGGTTGAGCAAAGATGGGTAGAGACCGAGAATAGTAAGATTATTGGTGAAATTAAGAAGGCACAGATCAGGACATCCCACACCCAGTTCGAGAATGGGTCTAAGGAATAACTTATGTTGAAATCTCGTTCAGAGAACACCCGTCATCAGAATAGAAGAAACCACTAACCTTGTCCCAATGGTGCTCCAACATAAACAATGATGAATTGGGTTAGAATTCATAGTGGGGGAGAAGAGTATTGTGGCAAAACAAAGTAAGATTGCTCAGATCGAGTCATCACTTTGGGAAAAAAAAATTTTCTTCCTCCATGGGACATTTTGAGGTGCAGGCAGTTGCAACAAATGATGTGCGTTGAAGCCAACCAAGCAAAAATTTTGTGTCTTGCTGATCATCGACTCAAACTGAAGTGAGTGCTTGTACAGTGAGTGACTCCTTCCGGATGGTGGCGATACACAAGCAGAAGTGGGCACAAGGCGAGAAACCTCATTGCTTTCCAAGTGATGAAGTGTCAAGAAGAATATTAATGGTGATGAGGACGTCGCCAAATCAAGTGGGGGAGAATGTTACGGGGCGCACCTCCCGTGCTTACCTCGCAACCCCATCGATGCCCCATGAGCATAAAATGATATATTGCAGCTCGTGCTCAAAGCTGAGATACAACGGAGCGGAATTGCACAACGCGTCGCATCATATGTTGGACAGCACTGGGCACCCAACACATGGTGCAGCACAACACCACCTGAGCGCGCGCCCATGCCTCAGCCTTAGCGCGCGCCACACCTCAGCATCAGCGCGCGCCCCTCTCCAATGCCTCAGCGCGCGCCCCGCACCAGCGGCGCAGCGAGGACAGCTCCCAAGCGTGCCGTGTTCCCCAGCGCATCCAGCTCCCCAGCGCGCCCAGCTCCCCAGCGCCCCAATGCCCCAGCGCGCCCAGCTCCCCAGCCCCCAGCGCCCTTAGCGCGCGCGCCCCGCACCAGAACCTCAGCGCTCCCAGCTCCCAGCAGCACAACGACCGAATCCAACGGCGCCCAACCTTGTATATATTAATTTACGTTAGTTATTCATGTTGTAATAGTTAGTAATGTTGGGGGATGTTAGTTTTAGTTAGACGGGTGATCTTTCACAAGATCACCCATTTTGTACGCCTTGATCCCCCTCAGGGCACTTCTGATTTTTAGCCTTTCTAGTTATTGGTGGGTTGATGTAATGCAAGCAGGAGTTGGGTTCCCACCACCCATTTAAGCTCTTGGCTATTTCTTGTAATTTTCCTTCTTTTATTAATGAAAACCAAGTTTTGGCTTATGAGTTTGCCTTCGTCTATTTTCATTGATTCGGATTGGCTAATTACAAGTACTTCGGGATCAAGTCCCGGATGCGGGAGTTGGCTGAAGCTTGGTAAGCGGTAGCCTTGCTTGCCAAACGGCGCGCTCATTTTGGTGATTCAAAATAGCGCCCTGTGACACACGGGCAAGCACTCTCTTGCCCTGGTTGGCAGCTGGTTTCGGGTTGGCATTGGGTCACGGGTCGCTAATTTGAATCACCAAAATGAGCGCACCGTGAGGCAAGCAAAGCTACCGCTAGCCAAGCTTCCGCCATTTCTCGGATCTGGAACTCATTCCCAAAGTACTTGCAATTAGGCCATCCGAATCAATGAAAATAAACAAAGGCAAACTCATAAGCCAAAGCTTGGTTTTCATTAATAAAAGAAGGAAATTACAAGAAGTAGCCAAGAGCTTAAATGGGTGGTGCGAACCCAACTCTTGCTTGCATTACATCAACCCACCAACAACTAGAAAGGCTAAAAATCAGAAGTGCCCTGAGGGGAGACCAAGGTGTACAAAATGGGTGATCTTCCAAAAGATCACCTGTCTAACTGAAACTAACATATCCCAACCTTACTAACTATTTCAACATGAATAACTAACATAAATTAATAAATACAAGGTTGGGTGCGCGCAGAGTGGTGGCGGCGCTGGTGCTGGGCACGCTTGCGAGCGGTCGCAAGGCTAGTGGCGGGGCGCGCTGGTGCTGTGGTGCGAGACGCGCGCTGAGGCGCTGGGCATAGGGCGCGCGCTGAGGAGCTGAGGCTGGGCGTGGGCGCGCTGATGCTGGGGCGCGGGCATAGGGCGCGCGCTGAGGAGCTGGGGCGCTGGGCGCGCTGCGCCGCTGGTGCGGGCGCGCTGAGGCGTTGGGGCAGGGGCGCGCGCACTGAGGTTCTGGTGCGCTGGGGCGCACCACTGGTGCTGGGGCTTGGGCGCACGCTAAGGCTGTGGTGTGGGCGCGCGCTCAGGCGATGTTGTGCTGCACCATGTGTTTGGCACCTAGTGCTGTCCGATCGCAGCTTTGAGCACGACGCGTTGTGCGATTCTGCTCCGTCGGATCTCAGCTTTGAGCACGAGCTGCAACATGTCATTTTATGTTCATGGGCATCGATGGGGTTGCGGGGTAAGCACGGGAGGTGCGCCCCATAACATTGGTGCGCTGGGGCTTGGGCGCGCGCTAAGGCCTTGGCGTGGGCACGCGCTCAGGCGATGTTGTGTTGCACCATGTGTTGGGCACCCAGTGCTGTCCGACATATAATGCGACGCGTTGTGCAACGCATCGTGCGATTCTGCTCCGTCGGATCACAGCTTTGAGCACGAGCTGCAACATGTCATTTTATGCTCATGGGCATTGATGGGGTTGCGGGGTAAGCACGGGAAATGCGCCCCGTAACACATTGGCGGGATTGGTCCTTGTGGTCAGGCAAGTCTGGACGCGATGATCGCTACCCCCACATTTGAGACACTTGTTGGCTTTCTTCCAACAATCTGCTTCTACGTGTCCTTTCTTTTGGTAGAAGTGGCAGGTGATATCGGGCCTATCCTTGCCCTTATCACTACTAGTGCGAATGCGGTCGCCCTTCTTACCCTTGCAACCATACTTGTGAACTCCTTCACTGGGTTTCATACATTCGTGTCTTTGCGTCAAGAGTGAAACACGGTAAGCTTGTCCTAGATGTCCTTGGGTCATTGGGCCTTATCAACGACATCTACATAAGTGGGCAGGTCCACTGTGGACAAAATGGACATCTCGAGTTTTAAGGTCGGTAACAAACTTCTTCTTCTGGTCGTCATTGGTTTCCACTATCCTCGGAGCGTACTGATACAATCTAGAGAACGTGGCCTCATATTCCATCACAGTATTAGACCCTTGTCTTCAGGTAATCAACTCCATTTCCTTCTTGTCCCGCACTACTTGCGGTGAGTACTGAATTTTGAATCCTTGGTAAAATTCTACCAAGTTCTCTGAGTCTGATTAGTTTTCCACTCATGGTCTATCACTCGCCACCTATCCAATGTGGCAACATCCAACTGGTATGCGGCGAACTCGATCTTATGAGCATCACTGCATTTTATTAGCGTGAACGTCCGTTACACACTTTATAGCCACACTTTGGCTTCATCGATATCGGGTTCTCCATTGAAACGAGGCGGGCGAAATTTTTTGAACTGGCCTAGGGCTCGATGCTCATCATCCTGGGGCTCTGGCCTACTGTGAAGGTCCACCAGTAGTGTAGTCAAGTGTCTGATAGCGATGTGGATAGAGCCTAGTCCCCACCTGATCCTGACGTGTTTCCTCGGGTATTGCGAGACATCCACAATGGTCAAGCAAATTTTCTACCTTTAGTACAAACCTAGGTCTTAAACCACCTTAGTCGTATTTTCTAGTTCATGATTCATTCTACCCAGAACCTAGTGTATATGAATCTAGGCTATTCAACTTTCATGCAAGTTTTCATTCAAGTCAAGTATTAAGAGCGCCATGCTACAAAATATAAAGCAAGCTAGAAGTCACCATCGATAACTTGTCATTTTATTCAATTAGGTAAGCAGTTTAGAGATTCCATATCTCAACCAAAACACTTAACTAGTAAAATATTCCACAAAAAACATAATGAAAGAGGGCACATATAATTGTCTATCCCTGAAACATAACAAGCAATAAATAGAAATGAACAAACAATGCACCTAGCACTCTATCCCTAAACTACTCGTCTACTTCTTCCTTTTCCTCTTCCTCTTCTTCCTCCACCTCCATAAGTTGAAGGGGGACTTGAAGTGTTGTGGATATGGCTGTGGTCAATCTGTCAAAACCGTCCACCAAAGTACGCATTATCCTTCTCAAGCAAAGTAGCTCAGTAAGCTCAGCGTCTTGGCCTTGCTGTTCCTTCTCCAATGCCTGCACTCGTTGGGTGAGCTATTCCTTTTACTCAGCTAGGCCATCAATCACCATGTTCAGCATCCCGAGTTCATCCCTGAAATTGTCTCATTCGGTTGCCAAGTGTTGCACCACCTTGTTTGGGTAATGTAGTATTGCTCCCATGTCTCTGGTCGCCCCTTGACCATGAGTTGGGGACCAGCACCGCAGGGTCCCATTTGGGCTGGCTTGGAAGCTGATTCCCCAGGAATTTTTCCATTTCCTTTACTTTGTACCTTGGCAAAGGCAGTCTCGAGTTTTGCTAACTTGAGTTGTTTAAACTCAATATCAGCTTTGAGTTCTGATATATTCCTTAGAAGATACTCTGTATCTTTGTACTTTACGTCCTTATCCATTAATTCCTGCAAGTTCACGAGTCATTATATCAGCTAAATAATTTTTCATTTCCTGATATATGTTCTATTGTGAAAAAATACTGATGCAACCACTATTTCCATCTCACTAATTTTCCTTGCTTGTAGTCTCCTTTAATTTGTGTGTCCCTAAAATATCTCACATTAGAGTTTTTAGTTCATACTATAAAATGAGAAGGAATTAAATATTATTGAAATAGAGAAAAGGAATTCCAGAAGAAAATCATTTTATTGAAAGAAATTTACAATAAGAGGGTAGAATATATTAGAATTTCCTTGTTGTCAAAGGATACTCTGAATCCGAATGCTTATTACAAAGCTCGCCTGGTCAATTTATAGACGGGTCTTACATTATTGAAATACAAAAAGTCCTAAATACCCTTAAGGCATTATTGTCCTTCTAGACTAACCCATGTGATAGTTTGGTCCCTTTATGATAGTGAGGTTACGTCAATTTCTGTATCAGAAAAAGCATTATCGGCCATTGTTGAAAAGTCTTTCTTTTCTCCTGTTGCTGGATTCCTTTTAGCTTGGCAGTATCTGCAAAGATGGTCTTTTTCTCCATATTTACAAAATAGTTCTGCAGTTGCTGTTGATACTTCCAAATCTCCGCTGTAGAAAATGGATTCCATGGCAGTGATCTAATTGCATTCTTTTTCTGAAATTACTGATTGGTAATCAGATTTGATGATAATTTTGTTATCACAGTAATTGATCTTAATTTCAGAATCAGCATATATTTTTTGAAGTTCTTGCAAGACTTTTTTGAGTCGATAGGCTTGAATCTCCGGAAGTACTGTTTTGAGATCAGAAGTGATTTTTAGTTATACAGGTTCTGGAAATGTCTTGCCTTCTTTAGAAACTCCCACACTTATGATATAATAAGGAGTCAGGTTCTGAAGTTCATCATCAGTCCAACCGATAATTGAACTAACAATTTTTATGTAAATCTTGCGGTCCTGTGCTTTGAGTACTCTGCTTCTGAAGCTTTTGATGGCATCATAAACTCCTGTAGGTAGAAATTTGATTTCCTTCATGTTGCTACTGGGGTAGATGTTTTCTATGAGTCCACATAAAAAACAATTTCTTACTAGTTTTGCTGAAGCACCTGCAACAAAATTAAACAAACTAATGTTTTTTCTGTTAGTGGTCCAGAAGGTTTCTATTTCTGTACTAGTTTCAGCATGATAGAATAAACGCTGAAATTCCTGGAAGGTAATTAAAGGAAAATCAATTCCTTTAATTTCCTTTTCTGATTGGTGTCTGTTAAGTCTGTTGAGAGACTTCAGACGAGAAGTACCTGCTGCCACTTTAGAGAAGGTAGCAGAATATATTGCTGAAAATATTACCAGAAAAGGCAATATTGGGTTCTTGAATAGGTACAAAAGTATTGAAAGCATTAAGAGCTTCTTTTTCTGTATGATAGGATATATTAGAATAAGGTTTCCTATTAACAATAGATGAAACGGTAGACCATTCTGAATAAACACCTCTATTTGGTCCTGTGAAGATGACATAGTACTTTCGAGTTTGTCTTTGTAGAATAAATTCCTATTTTTGGAGATAGAATTTTCATGGGACACCTGTGAAGGCTTACCAGGGAAGTTACTCCACTGTCATTGCTCTTAACCATAGGGGTTCTAGATGCTTTATAGGCATAACTTATGCGCACTTTTTGAGTTTTAGGAATTTTACCTTTTCCTTTACTTTGTACCTTGGCAAAGGCAGTCTCGAGTTTTGCTAACTTGAGTTGCTTAATCTCAATATCAGCTTTGAGTTCTGATATCTTCCTTAGAAGATACTCTGGATCTTTGTACTTTGCGTCCTTATCCATTAATTCCTACAAGTTCACGAGTCATTATATCAGCTAAATAATTTTTCATTTCCTGATATATGTTATATTGTGAAAGAATATTGGTGCAACCACTGTTCCCATCTCACTAATCTTCCTTGCTTGTAGTTTCCTTTAATTTGTGTGTCCCTAAAATATCTCACATTAGAGTTATTAGTTCGTATTGTAAACTGAGAAGGAATTCAATATTATTGAAATAGGGAAAATGAATTCCAGAAGAAAATCATTTTATTGAAAGAAATTTACAATAAAAGGTAGAATATATTAGAATTTCCTTATTGTCAAAGGATACTTTGAATCCGAATGCTTGTTACAAAGCTCGCCGGTCAATTTATAGACGGGTCTTACATTATTGAAATACAAAAAGTCCTAAATACCCTTAAGGCATTATTGTCCTTCTAGACTAACCCATGTGATAGTTTGGTCCCTTTATGATAGTGAGGTCACGTCAATTTCTGTATCAGAAAAAGCGTTGTCGGCCATTGTTGAAAAGTCTATATTTTCTCCTGTTGCTGGATTCCTTTTATCTTGGCAGTATCTGCAAATATGGTCTTTTCCTCCGTATTTACAAAATAGTTCTGCAGTTGCTGTTGATACTTCTAAATCTCCGCTGTAGAAAATGGATTCCAAGGCAGTGATCTAATTGCATTCTTTTTCTGAAATTACTGATTGGTAATCAGATTTGATGATAGTTTTGTTGTCACAGTAATTGATCTTAATTTCAGAATCAGCATATATTTTTCGAAGTTCTTGCAAGACTAATTTGAGTCGATCGGCTCGAATCTCCGGAAGTACTGTTTTGAGATCAGAAGTGATTTTTAGTTCTGCAGGTTCTGGAAATGTCCTGCCTTATTTAGAAACTCCCATGCTTATGATATAATAAGGAGTCAGGTTCTGAAGTTCATCATCAGTCCAATCTATAATCGAACTAACAATTTTTATGTAAATCTTGCGGTCCTGTGCTTTGAGTACTATTGTTCTGAAGCTTTTGATGGCTTCATAAACTCCTGTAGGTAGAAATTTGATTTCCTCCAAGTTGCTGTTGGGGTAGATGTTTTCTATGACTCCACATAAAAAACAATTTCTTACTAGTTCTGCTTAAGCGCCTGCAACAAAATTAAACAAACTAATGTTTTTTCTGTTAGTGGTCCAGAAGGTTTCTGTACTAGTTTCAGCAAGATAGAATAAACGCTGAAATCCCTGGAAGGTAATTAAAGGAAAAGCAATTCCTCTAATTTCCTTTTCTGACTGGTGTCTGTTGAGTCTGTTGAGAGACTTCAGACGAGAAGTACTAGCCGCCACTTTAGAGAAAGTAGTAGAATTGCTGAAAATATTACCAGAAGAGGCAATATTGGGTTCTTGAATAGGTACAAAAGTATTGAAAGCATTAAGAGCTTCTTTTTCTGTATGATAGGATTTATGAGAATAAGGTTTCCTATTAACAATAGATGAAACGGTAGACCATTCTGAATAAACACCTCTATTTGGTCCTGTGAAGCTGACATGGTACTTTCAAGTTTGTCTTTGTGGAACAAATTCCTGTTTTGGAGATAGAATTTTCTTCGGAGACCCGTGAAGGCTTACCAGGGAAGTTACTCCACCGTAATTGCTCTTAACCATAGGGGTTCTAGATGCTTATAGGCGTAACTTATGCCTTCTTTTTGAGTTTTAGGAATTTTACCTTTTCCTTTACTTTGTACCTTGGCAAAGGCAATCTCGAGTTTTGCTAACTTGAGTTGCTTAAACTCAATATCAGCTTTGAGTTCTGATATCTTCCTTAGAAGATACTCTGGATCTTTGTACTTTGCATCCTTATCCATTAATTCCTACAAGTTCACGAGTCATTATATCAGCTAAATAATTTTTCATTTCCTGATATATGTGATATTGTGAAAGAATATTAGTGCAACCACTATTGCCATCTCACTAATCTTCCTTGCTTGTAGTCTCCTTTAATTTGTGTGTCCTTGAAATATCTCACATTAGAGTTATCAGTTCGTAATGTAAAATGAGAAGGAATTAAATAAATCTTAAAACATTTGATCGTTCTTATTACTGCAAGTATTTCTTTTTCATTACCATGATACTTCTTTTCAGTATTGTTGTAAGGGATGTCGTAGTGCTGCTATTTTAGGAAAATAGCTAGATATGTAATTTACCATTCCTAAGAATCTTTGCAGACCCATTTTGTCTTCTATTTTGTTGGGGAATTTCTGAATATGTTCTCCAATATGATTTTGTAATTTTATTTCTCCTTTACTAGTAATGGTGATTCCTAGGAAATTTACTTGCCGTTTGAATAATTGAACTTTCTTTTAAGAAAGTATTATTCCAATTTCTTTACATTTATTTAATATATTAGTTACGTGGATGACGTGTTCTGGTTCTGTATTTGAAAAGACTAAAATGTCATCAACATAGACACATCAATAGTTTTTGAAATCGTTAAAAGATTCATCCATATGTCTTTGAAAAAGTGATGGTGCTTGTTTTAGTCCAAAAGGTACTACTTTCCAATCAAAATGTCCCTGTGGACATGTGAAGGCTATTAATTCTTGTGATTTTTTATCTAATCTTACTTGTGATTATTTATCAAAAGATGAAAAGAAAACTGTTTACAATAGTTTTCCTCAGTCATTTCAATAAGTTCTCCTTGTTTAGGTAGGAGGTATCCATCCCCTTTAGTATGTTGATTAAGACTTTTGTAATTGACAACCATTTTTTTTCTTTCCTCTACGTTTTTCTGCTTCATTATTTACTAAGAAAGCTGGTGAAAAATGTGGAGATTTACTCTTTTCAATTACTTTGAGTTTAAGTAATTCTGAAAATTCTTTTCTATCTCCAGGAGTATATTGCATTGGAGGTACTTTAATAATAATTGAGGGATCAAGTAATTCAATTGATGCGGTTAATTTTCCTTTTGAAATTTGTTCATCTAATGGATTATTAGAACATACTGATTTTAATAAGGCTTGTAATTTACTTAATTTTGTTATTTCAAATAAAGGATCTGTATGATCTGTACTAATGTTATCCTCTCCCAAATTTTTTAGACTAATATCGGTATTGGTAACAACATTTTCTAATGGTGGTAATATGATATTTCTACCATGTAATTTTTTACTATCTAGAAATTCAGGTACTCCTTGAAAGTAAGCTTTACTAACCTTTGGTACTGTGATTGCGGTATCATTTTTTTGAAAGGTAATGATGTCTTTGTATTGCATAAATGGTTCATATAACCTACCAAAGTTATTTCCTAACAAAATATCGCATTTATGATCAACTTGATATAGTGTTGGAATGATAAAAGTTGTTCCTGAAAAAGACACTTTTATTTGTTCTACAAGTTTATTTAAAGTAATAAGTTGGTCATTAGCTGTTTTCGCATAAATAGTTCTTTTTGCATTCACCCAATAATCTCGAGGAATAACATTTATATTTGTTGTACACATAGATGTTCCTGTATCAACATAACAATCTAATGTGTATTTTTTATATCCTTGAAAATGAAAAGTTCCTTTAATGTATATACTATTTGGATTGATTTTATTCAATATATTAATTAAGTCTGTACTTTCTTTTTCAGGAGGAATATTAGTATATTCGTATTCATCCCATTGTTCTTCTAAATGTTCTAAATTTTCTTTAATCCGTTGAGCTATTAGACTCATTATTGCTATCAAAAGTATAGAATTCTGAAAGATTTTCTAAGTAATAAAGTTCATTTTCTGAATTAGAGAAATCAGACTCAATTGGTGCTAAATCTTGAAGTGTTGCAATTTCTAATATTTTAATATAACTTGGTTTTTTATTTGGACATTCTCTAGCATAATGTCTATGTTCTTGACAAATCCAACATTTGCAAATTTTTTTTACCTTGAGGGCAGTACTTACTTTTGTCTGACTGGCTTCCTGTTGAATTAGTGGGCTGCTCTACAAGTTCTCGTTTCCTTCATTTCTTGAAGAATTGTTTTATTTTCCTATAGGAATTTGAATTTTTATATTTTTTCTTATTAGAGTATTTCCATTTCATTTTATATTCTTTCTTTTTTCTTTTGTATTTTTTCTGAATAGCTTTGTTACATCCATACATGGTTTCAGGTCCTGAAAAAGATGAACAACATTTGTTTAGCTTTTTTAATTTTTTCTGTGCATATGCATTTTGACAATGCTTAATCATATATTCATTTAATAATTTATAAGCATAAGCTAAAGATTGCTGATGAATGTTATCTTCTTTAAGCCATTCCTCAATGACGGCTTCTCCTGCAAGTGGTACTTTTCGTATGAAAGCTTCAATATAAACTCTCCATTCATTTATTGGTAATTTCATAAGATGTTTTTTATAGTCACAAAAGAAATTTCTAGATAACATAAGTTACAAATTTGTAATCTTATTAACCTTGCTCGTGCTTCTTCTTGTTCTCGTTCTTTTTCTTTTATACCTTCTGTAAGATAATTTGATCCAACAAAAATGGTATATAAAAAATTTGTAATATGTCTTAAAACGTCTTCTCCTGTTCCTAACTTCATTGGATCCCAATTTGTTTTTTCAACAAATTCTAGGGCATTTCCGATGCATTTATTTTTTACTAAAGTTAATATTAAGTCATGATCATTCATAAGAGTGTCATCAGTTTGTGTCATGATCATTCATAAGAGTGTCATCAGTTTGTGTTATCATTCTCATTTCATTATCCCATGCTTTTATTATATCTCTTCTGTTATTCGCACAATCAAGATCTAATTGTCCTAGTCCCATATTATATTTTTTTGTAGGTAGATATTCCATAGGAATAGTGTATTGTTTATATCCTGATGTTTTTCCCATTTGAGAGGCAGAGTATTCTCCAGACTTGTATCTGTGCTCATACTCTCTTGGTTTTCTATTCCTATGAGATTACTCTGGTTCTTCCTCCATTTTTACTCTTATATTTTCTTTAAGAATATTTACTGTAATAGAGTCACTAAGAAGGACATTTAAATTTTTAGTTTTAAGTTCTTCAATCTCATTATCATGTAAAGAGAGTAATTGGATTATATCATCCATATTTTTATGAGTAATGTTACTGTTGAATACTTCTAAAAGTTGTAATTTATTCATTATGCTTCTCTAAAAATTGGTGGTTCTAGTTCTAAGTTTTCTGGACACCAACCTGTCTTTTTCTTGGTAATTGGAGAAGTTACTTGAGTACTACTTTCTTTACTCTTACTTTTACCCTTTTGATCTCCTATTATTTGTAAAATTTTTGTTTTGTAAGGGAAGCTATGGATAAGTTCTTCTTGTTTTTTAAATAAAACTTCTAATTTTGAAATTATTGTGGCAGAAGATAATTCAATATGTCTTTCAATGGAGTTCTGCTATTTTAGTTCTAATGCTTCAAACTTTCTAGCTAATTCAATTAATTCATTATGTACTAAATCTATTTAGACGTCATGTTTTGTTATTAATTTGTTCAACTATTTTAAGAATTTTATCAATTTTTTCAAAATCGATAATTTTTAGTAATGCATTTATTTTACCAAGTTCTAAGAAATTTATTTTTTCTTCAATGTTTTTAATGGAAGATTCTAAATTATTAATTCTTGATAAAATTCTTCCTTCAATATTATTTATAGTTGTTGTATTAACAAGGTCTTTTAATCCTAAGGATGAAGATATTTTTTCTATTGGTTCTTTAAAAAGAGTTTTAGTTTTTATTCCTTTGTTTATATATAATTGATTTAGTAATATTAGAGATATTCCACAAATAGTATTAATACTATTAAGATGCTTAATACAACTATCTATTCCTTTTCCTCGCCAATAAGTAAAGGTGGGATTTCCTCTTAGTACTGACTGTGGTTTTATTCCTATGTATTTCTTGTTAAAGAAAATATGTGGTGTTTCATTAGAATTACTCATTCTGGTGTATCTAGTCTAGATGCCAGATCATTTATTTTTTGAGAAGTTATTCTGAGATCTCTTAATGTGTCAAACCTAGGTTGCCCTGCAATTCTAGAAAGTGATCTAGATAGTCCTCTTTCTTGTTCTATACTTAATTTCTTTCTATTTGTGAAGTACTAGTTCTTCATTACAAAGAAGCAAAGGTTGTTCTCCTACGAGTTTCTTAATAGGATCTATGATTTGTTAATAGGATCTATGATTTGTTCTTTACAGGTAGATATTTTTCCTACTTCCTTGAATAAATCATCAAGTTTTATAATATCATTTTCTTTAAAGGTCATGCTATGATGTGAATTAGTAAGGCTATATCCCATCATGTAGGTAATGGTACAAGGGTAATCACCATTAGTCATTAATTCAGTTCTTTTGAATTCATGTGCTAAGCATAAACTTCTATTAATATTAGGAGTAATTAACGGTACTGATATTTTTGGTGAACAAGTAAATATTAATCTTCCATAGATTAAATTTCCTTGTACTCCTCCAAATAAGGCATCTTTAGGTTCATTCATTCTTCTATCAAGAAGTGCTAAATTTATTGGAGAATTTATACCAGTTCTAAAGGTTGATTTTATCATTATTTTTATCATTCCTATATGAATATAAGAAATGGTTTTTCTTATTTCGGGAGCTATCTTACTTAATTTCTGATTAATTTCATCTTTATGAAAAAGAGGTATTTCAATTAGTCCATTGGTATTTTGAATAGTGAGAGGATACTCTCGAGAACTAACACAAGTTTAAATGTGATTTTTTCTTTGACGAAAAGTGTTTAAGATACATTTTCCAAAATGTTCGGTTCTAAATACCTCATCAGGTGAAAGTGATAAATTAATTTTACTAACCTGATTAATCAGAGATTTATCCAGTACTATATCTTGGGCAAAGATGCCATCTTCTTCAAAGTACTCCTGTTGCAGTTGTTATCCAGTACTAGATCTTGGGCAAAGATGCCATCTTCTTCAAGTACTCCTGTTGCAGTTGTGAATCGTCCTGGTCTCCAGTGATGTTCATGGCTCTGATACCAAATTTTTGATTCCGAAACTTCTTTTTGTCTTAAGATGACAACAGTGGATAATGATATGAAAAATAAGGATAAGAACAGTCTAACTACCTTTACTGTAATAATTTCTTCAATCCACGATTAGCTGGACCTCTCTTCAGCTACTTCAATAGAGCCAAACTCACCAAGAATTTATACCAATGGCTATCCTCTCGCCTTACAAAATCCCTTTAGGCCGGTGTCTTTTTTTAAAATTTTTTTCCACATTAAATATACCTTTAAATTACTAATATAATTGATGATTATACAAGATTTTTTTCTTGTAGGTTAATTATTTATTTCTAAACCTGAATTACTAATTAAATTTGATACTCAAAAATAGTACCACATAATTACTTTTCACGTTTTTTTAAAATTTATTTTTGGTAATACACATCAAAGATATTTTTAAATTACTAATATCATTAGTGATTATACGAACTTGAGCTTTTTTTTTTCGTCTAGATTAAATATTTATATCTAATTCTAAATTAATTCATTCTGATACTCATGAATAGTACAACATAAATACTGTTCACAATTTTTATTTTTATTTTTTACACCCCTTTCCTTGATAAATTTAATTTCCATATATATAATATATCCATAATTAATTACAACTCATCATCCTTATATCTCTATAATTTTGCATGGTGTTTTTAATAATCTTTACTTTATATTTTAATAATAAAAAAAATTCACTCATCACACCCCGTAACCACAACCACTTATATTTTGTATTTTTCTTTTTTAATTTTATGTAATAATTAGAAAAACCATTTTCAATCTATCACCAGTTCACTATCACTACAGATCCTCCACCGCCGCCGTGCCCATTACCAGATCAGCCACCATTGCTGTCGCGCCACCATTACCGCCGTCCATTTTTAGATTCATCACTGCCAATTTCCAAATTCCCACCACCGCCCATTTCTAGATCCACCGCCACCACATTCTCAAAAACTTGTTTGAATTACTAATAAAAGGAAATGGAGATTATGATTCATGAGTAATAGTAAGGAAATAAAGAAAAGGAATAGAAGAAACAATAGGAACAGAAGAAAGAAAATAGATTAAGAGAATAGAGAGGGAAGTAGGGGTGGGTTCGCTAGGAGAAAGAAAAGAAAGCGACGAAAAAAAAAAGAAGAGAGAGAGAGAGAGAGAGAGAGAAACGGAGGGGGAGAATGAAGTAGCAGAGAGATTTTACAATTTCATGCCAAACAATGCCTCAAAAGGTGTTTCAAAATAAGAAATATCAAAAGAGATGCCAAGCAAAATTTTGCTTACGGACCCACCAAAATAGTGCCAAAACATCTTTTGGAAATAGCTTCCAAACAGGGCCAAAAAAAGTTTCAAAAGGGATTCAGTTCATTTGCTTGATTTACATAGCTAATTGATTTTAACTTCGTGGCCTAGGTATATCATGTAAGTCGATGAGCTCCACAAGCAAGCCCTTTTTCCATCACTGATGACCTGCTCAGATTTTTTGATTATCTCCCTAAGAAGCAGAAATTTAACCTGCAAGAAATGAAAGATATTTATAATATAAGAGTTAATAATTAAGCAGTGGAAAACAACAGTTTAGTTTACCTATTTTTATTAGGTAGTTGTTAGGATGCTCATTCAGATCCCATGATTGTCCATCTTTGGCTAGATTTTGATTTGTTCGTAAATAATTATTTGTTGTGGTAGAGTTATCTATACATAGTTGGTTAAATCCTTGTGCGGGGGTTTGTCCTTCAATGTGCGAGGTGCATGCATGTGATGTGTTATATATATTGGGATTAAAACAATTGTTGAACAATAACTAAACTGCAAAAATTGTCGAAGATCGCATATATCATATATTTGATTTTCTTATCAACAACAAATTGAATCATTGAAAAAACTATGAGAAAAGGAAAATAAATTTTTTATTAATTCCACAATTGGGTGAACAATCACGATGCGTCCATGGAACTATTCTCGGACCCAGTAGTCTAAAACGCTGAGCTTTCGGACAGTTATCCAAATTTGAGCTAAATATCCTCTGCCCTTTTCTATCAACTTTCGACAGCTAGACATGCATTAAAACAAAATTTCAAATTAATCACTTAAATTCAGGCAATAAAGTATGACATAAAATAAAGCTAGTTTTTATAGATAAACATTATTCATTCATCAAAAGGGATTCAGTTCATTTGCTAGGTTTACATAGCTAATTTGTCTTGACTCCGCAGCCTAGGCCTATCATGTTACTCGATGGGCTCCACAAACAATCCTTTTTTCATCGCTGATAACCTTCTCAAATTTCTTGATTGTGTCCCTAAGAAGCAGAAATTCAACCTGCAAAAAATAAAATATATGTATAATATAAGAGTTAATAATTAAGAAGGGAAAAACATCAGTTTAGCTTTCCTATTTTTATTAGGTAGTTGTTAGGGTGCTCATTCAGATCCCCATGACTGTCTATTTCTGGCTAGATTTTGATTTGTTTGCACAGAATGACTTGCTGTGTTCCAGTTATCTATACGTAGTTGGTTAAATCCTTTTGTGCCTGTTTATGCCTCAATGTGCGGGGTTTGTGCCTCAATGTGCGAGGTGTGTACATCTGATGTGTTATATATATTGGGATTAAAAAGCATTGTTGAACAATAACTAAACTGCAAAAATTGCCGAAGATTGCATATATCATATATTTGAATTTTTATAAACATCAAATTGAATCAACGAAAAAAACAATGAGAAAAGGAAAATAAAATTTTTATTAATTCTATAATCGGGTGAACAATCACGGATGCGTCCATTGAACTATCCTTAGACCCAATTGACGAAAATGCCGAGTTTTAGGACAGTCATCCAAATTCACACGAAATTACATCTGCCCTTTTCTATCAACTTTCCACAGCTGAACACGCACTGAAACAAAATTACAAATTTAATAACTTAAAATTATGCAAAAACGTACGACATAAAAGAAGGCTAGGTTTCATAGATAAACATTATTCATTCATCAAAAGGGATTTAGTTCATTTGCTTAGTTTATATAGGTAATTAGTCTTAACTCCGTGGCCTAGGCCTATCATGTAAGTCTATGAGCTCCACAAACAATGCTTTTTTGGGTTGCTGATAACCTGCTCAGATTTCTTGATTGCGTCCCGAAGAAGCAAAAATTCGAACTGCAAGAAATGAAAGATATTTATAATATAAGGGTTAATAATTAAGGAATGGAAAACAACAGTTTAGCTTTCCTATTTTTACTAGGTAGTTGTTAGGGTGCTCATTCAGATCCCATGACTGTCCATCTTTGGCTAGATTTTGATTTGTTTGCACTTGCTGTGTTAGAGTTATCTATACGTAGTTGGTTAAATCCATGTGTGGGGGTTTGTGCTTCAATGTGCGGGGGTTTGTTCCTCAATGTGCGAGGTGTGTACATGTGATGTGTTATATATATTGGGAATAAAAAGAATTGTTAAACAATAACTAAACTACAAAAATTGAGGAAAATCACATATATATTTTAATTTTTATAAACATCAAATTGAATCATCAAAAAAACTATGAGAAAAGGAAAATAATTTTTTTATTGATTTCATAATCGGGTGAACAATCACGGATGCGTTCAATGAACTATCCTCGGACCCAGTAGTCTAAAACGCCGAGTTTTCGAACAGTCATCCAAATTCTCGCTAAATTGCATCTGCCATTTTCTATCAACTTTCCACACCTGGACACGCACCGAAACAAAATTGCAAATTTAATAACTTAAAATCATTTAAAAAAGTACGACATAAAATAAAGCTAGGTTTCATAGATAAACATTATTCATTCTTCAATAACTTAGTTTATTCATTCTTCAATTCATTTGCTTGGTTTACATAGCTAATTAGTTTTAACTCCGTGGCCTAGGCCTATCATGTAAGTCGATAAGCTCCAAAGCAATCCCTTTTTCCATCACTGATGACCTGCTCAGATTTCTTGATTGCATCCCTAAGAAGCAGAAATTTGACCTACAAGAAATGAAAGATATTTTTAATATAAGAATTAATTATTAGGGAGTCATAACAATAGTTTAGCTTCCCTATTTTAATTAGGTAGTTGTTAGGGTGCTCATTCAAATCCCTTGACTGTCCATCTTTTCCTAGATTTTGATTTGTTTTCAGATAATTATTTGTTGTGGCAGAGTTATCTGTACATAGTTGTTTAAATCCTTGTGTGGGGCGTTTGTGCCTCAATGTGCGAGGTGCAAGCATGTGATGTGTTATATATATTGGAATTAAAGAGCATTGCTGAACAATAACTAAACTGCAAAAATAACCGAAGATCACATATATCATATATATTACATTTTATAAATATCAAATTGAATCATTGATAATAATTTGAAAATAGGTAAATCAATTTTTTATTAATGCCATAAGCGGGTCAACAATAAGGATGCAGCCATCGAACTATCCTTAGACCCATTAGTCCATAACGCTGAGTATTCGTACAATCATCCAAATTTAAGCTAAATTCCCTCTCTGTCTTTTCCAATCAACTTTCCACAATTAGACATGCGCCAAACAAAAATTTCAAATTTAATCAGTTAAATTCATGCAAAAAAGTACGCCATAAAATACGGCTATGTTTCATAGATAAACAATATTAATTCATCAAAAGGGATCATGCTTTTGCTAGTTTTACCTGGCTAATTTTACTTTTCTCCGGTGCCAAAGCCCAACGGGTAAGTTGGTAGGCTATGACTATGTCATGTAATTCATGAGAATTGAAAAAACTGCCTAATCATAATTTACTTATACCCTAACTCACATTCTGGCAAATGAATGAGATTAAAGGTTACCAATATTTCTTCCATGAAGCTGAGTACCCTTTGAGGAATTGAGGCATGTGCAATTTTGTATAGCCCTTACAGAGATGCACCCAAGGTGTGGCCACCTAAACAGAAGCAATGAAATGTGTCTTGGCGAGGTACAAAGACTCCCTTAAGACGAAGAGGGTCAAAAAATGAGGCAACCATGAAAGCTTCCTCAGGAATAGGATTGACAAGCTACAAAATTAACTTAAGAAACTACAAGAATAAAACCGAGCGTTGGAGGTTACTGGTTTCATCAGCAGGTGTTTAACGCTAATAATTGTGTTGAAAACTTTCAAAAATCTCATCTCGATGATATAAATAGCATGATCCTGGATAAGCTAGAGGATGGCTTAGCTTAAGAAATATAGAAATCCACATCAATTTTTTGATGTACCTCCACAGATGAACACGCCGCGTTTCCTTAAACTAAAGGTGATCTCAATGCTAGTGAAATTGGTGGTTGTTTAAATTCGTCGTCTGTGGTTATTAACCATTCCGAACAACCAATGACTTATGGCTATCATAAGGATTAGAGCTATATGAGATAAATCAATAGCTATATGAAATATGCAATACTTTTACAGACAATGAACAACAAATTAATTTCGAACCGTTCCGAACCACAAATTAACAATTTTGGTTATGCTAAAGACATTTCATTTAAAGTACACAATCTTTATCATTAATTTCATTGAGACACAAACATTTTCATAGTTTGACCTGGTGTATGCAATGCATTTGATTTACAATTTGGTTGTTGATGTTTTAAAAACCATTACATTTTCCCTCTAATTAAATTCATGTATAAGTCACGTGTTTATCACTGATATTTTTTTCTTATTTGGTTAAAAAGTGAATAGGTGACTATATGAAAATGTAAATCAAAATGATCAAGGAGGAATAGTTTATCTTCCGTATTTTTATTAGGTAGGTGTTAGGGTGCTTAATTAGATCCCATGTCTATCCATCTTTGCCTATATTTTGATTATTTTGCAAATAAATACTTGTTGTGATAGAGTTATTCATACGTAGTTAGTTAAATCCTTGTGTGGGGGTTTGTGCCTTAATGTACGAGGTACGTGCTTGTGATGTGTTATATATAATGGGATTAAAGAGCATTACTAAACTACAACTAAACTACAAAAATTACGCAAGATCGCATATATCATATATTTGTTTTCTTTATCAACATCAAATTGAATCATTAACAATAATATGAGAAAAGGGTAATGAATTTTTTATTAATGCCATAAAAGGCAGAACAATCAGGGATACATCCATCGAACTGTCCTCAGACCCATTAGTCTATAACGCTAAGTATTCGGACAACCATCGAAATTTGAGCTAAATTTCCTCTCTGCCCTTTTCAATCAACTTTTCACAGTTGGCCATGTGCCAAACAAAAACTTCAAATTTAATCACTTAAATTCATGAAAAAAAGTATGCTATAAAATACGGCTATTTTTCGTAGATAAACAATATTAATTCATCAAAAGGGATTCAGTTCTTTTGCTAGTTTACGTTGCTAATTTTTCTTTCCTTCGATGCTAAGGCCCATCGTGTAAGTTGGTGGGCTATGAGCATGTTAAGTAATTCGTGAGAATTGAAAAATCTCCATATTCTTAATTTACTTATACACTAACCACGTTGTGGCAAATGAATTGGATTAAAGGTTACCAATATTTCTTTCCATTGAGCTGAGTACCGTTTGGGGGATTGAGGCATGTGAACTTTTGTACGGCCCTTACAGAGATCCACCCGAGGTGTGGCCACCTGAACCTAAAGCAGTGAAACAATTTTGGTTATGCTAAAGACAATTCATTTAAAGTACATAGTCTTTATCATTAATTTCATTGACACACAAACATTTTCACAATTGGACTTGGTGTATGCATTGCATTTGATTTACGATTTGGTTCTTAATGTTTTACAAACTTTTGTATTTTCCCTGTAATTAATTCATGTAGAAGTCACGTGTTTATGACTGATGATTTTTCTTTTTCTTAATTTGGTTGAGAAGTGAATTGGCACTATATAGAAATGTAAATCAAAATGATCGAGTAAGAGTTAACAATAAAGAAGTGGAAAATAATAGTTTAGCTTCCCTATTTTTGTTAGTTAGTTGTTAGAGTGCTCATTCAGATCACATGACTGTCTATCTTTGCCTAGATTTTGATTTGTTTGTAGTTAATTACTTGTTGTGGCAGAGTTATCATACGTAGTTGGTCTGTTCCTCAATCTGCGAAGTGCATGCATGTGATGTGTTATATATTGGGATTAAAGAGCATTGTTGAACAATAACTAAACTGCATAAATTGGCGAAGATCACATACATCATATATATTATGTTTTATAAACATCAAATAGAATTATCGATAATAATTTGAAAAAAGAGAAATGAATTTTTATTAATGCCATAAATGGGTAAACAATAAGGGATGCAGCCATCGAACTATCCTCAGACCCATTAGTCTATAACGTTGAGTATTCAGACAATCATCAAAATTCGAGTTAAATTTCCTCTCTGCCCTTTTCAATCAACTTTCCACAGTTGGACAGCAGCAATAAAAATTTCAAATTTAATTATTTAAATTCATGCAAAAAAATACGCCATTAATGGACCTTGTCGAAGGGTCACCAAAATGCAGTAAAACAATGCTTTACACCGCAACAAATATGCTTACAAACTTATAGCACAGTGGCGACATGATACATCCATGGGGAAGGCTGATTAAACTTAATTTCCCACTTAATGTGATTGCAACCAATTGTTGACTAGTTGTCACCTCTGTGTCCCTTATGAGACTCTTGAATTTGTCACTTAATTGTAGGAAAGGTAAACTTGCAAAAACACAGGTTGTTTTAATATATATAGAGAGAAATATTCCAGTATTATGTAATCCACCTTCATCACATGCATATAATCATTAACACCTTTAATTGTCTAATTATCTTATACGAGTTAGTTATAGGTACAGTAGGCTCTCTCTGCATACCAAATTTCCCCCTTATGTTTCCAGGCAATACCCCATGGGCCCCATCTACGAGGATCACCTTCCAACTAACCTGCAACTTAGAAAAGCTGTGGGCTCCCTCTGCACTTTGTTCAATCCGGTTAGAAGCATTATGAATTAAGGGAACCTAACTCTACTAATTCCTATCGGCCTTAACCTCTAAGAATTACCACCTAACTACCCTGCACTACCTCGGATGGTAGTTTGTCACTGTTTACTAGACTCAACTTGACCAGGCTTAATAGAATTCTAGTAATTAGATTTATGCACAAGGTAGATTAAGAATATAGCAATTAGACTTTAGATCATATCAAGGTTTCACATATGCACGGATTATGGTTTCTTACATAACACCAAGATAATTAATAAGATTACCTACTCATGACTTCAAACACAAAATAATTACTTGTAACAAAAGCCATAAATAAAAGAAAAGGAAGATTACCCTATTAACGATCATCAGTCAGACTGCCTCTTGCTTGGCCAAACGGTAGCCTTCGCAGTCGAAAACTCAAGCAGTGAACAAAATCAAATTGTACTAGAAAATAATACTAAGTATAAAAATGAGACTAAAACCCTAGCGTAGAGTTGCATGCCTTTCTTGCACTGCACATCCATACAATCAAATATGGAAACCAAAAAGCAATCTCCTAATCAGTTAAGGAGTATCTATCAATCAGCTTTCTAATTGGAAATCAAATCTATCTTTTCCTTTCTTGCATCGGAAGTCTTCTCAAATTGGGTAATCTTCACGACTTCCCTCTTTTAATCCAACTTAAATTGGTAATCGGATTTTTTTTGATTCCTTCTTACTTCTGGATCAAGCCCAATTAACTCTAAATCACAGACTTCTTTTATTCTTCGGTCTATGCAGGTTTCTTCAACGCACTGCTTAGTCCGATGGCTACTTGATCTTCAGTAAGTTTCCTTCTTTTCTGTATCTTTTGCACTTATACACATGAGAACTGCCAATAAAAGTGCCAAAATCAACTGACTAAAAGGTGTCGATCAAATATCCCTACACTTGAATGACATTTGTCCTCAAGCATGAAGTGAAGAATTAGAATATAGCTCTGTTCTAGCTGTTATTCACATTTGACTTCAAAATGACTCTAACTTATAAAAACAGGACAACAAGGCTCTAGTACTGGACACTTATCAAGCAAGCAAAATACTCCAACAATTGACTCGCAATTTTTGCCCAAAATTCCTCCTTTGGATTCTACTCATATCACAGATTCATAATCAATCAGTCGTATACAAGTTTTTTTTCCACATTCAAAACAATCTCTATTTGGCCTAGCACAAAGTATGCAATAATCCCCCGCATGCACTCTATGGACAATAAAAATTCACACAATCTCACAATTCAAAATTTTAAGACAAGTGTAAAGTCCTAGTCTAGCCAGATTCCCAAAAAACTTGATAGTTGACCATTGCCATAGCATAAAATAGGATAATACACAACTGTTAAGAAAGAACCTTATCCAAATATGGACGCGATGGGGCTAAGGGATTAGAGTGTTTTGGACTGGTCCTAAGAGTTCTAAGTCACCTATGAAACGAGGAAACCAGTGTGTAAACAAAACAAAGTATTGATTGTACCTACTTCGCAGCTTACTACCCTTCTGTTTGGGTAGATGGACGCCTGCTTTTTCAGAACTTTCAAACTGCCTGGATTCCTATTCATAAACTAGGTACCTCTTTGACTTAGCTTCTTTTCACTTAACATACTTAGTTCAAAACTTGTCAGAACTGAAAAGTTTTTCTTTTTCTCTTTGTTTCAACTTTTTTTAGAACTGCTTTAAAGGCTTTCGGGTACCCACAATACAAAACGAATCCACTTTCACTAAAACATGACACGATCTTTATTCATATTAGAATTCAGAATCACAGCCAAACTTTCAATACACTGGGGGGTAAGAAGGATTACAAAAGGTCTTGGTTATCAATTTACTGACTTCGGAAGAATTAAGTCAAGGCTTCAAATTGCCTTATACAAATATATGGATAAGTAGGTTCAAAAATAGCAAGCCAAATTGGTTAATCCTAAGGGGGTGCTCTATCATTCAATTGTGCAATTATCCAATAATATCTAGACTGTCCAATATGCAAGTAAGTGGATCTCAATCTCACTCATCATTCAAGGCCCTTACTCATATAGTAGGCTTTGGGAAAAGGAAATACATGCATTATTCAGCCAGCTTTAAACAAGACTTTACATATTGCATTTTTAAAATTTAGCATGCATACTCAGAATAATTCCTCATCTATGTCATTTCTTTCAAACCATAATTACGAAAAAGGGCAAAGACTCATTGACTCTAAAAAAACAACAAAGAGACACAAAAAACCCCACACTTCAACAATTGCTTGTCCCCAAGCAAATAAAATCAAAATAGGGGAGGACTCATAACTAACTGAAGACACAAAATTAACAGAAAAGCTGACACAACAAAATAGACTCAAGAAAAGAAAACATAAAAACTTACTTGACAGTCGAATGGCTCAGACGAAATGCTGTTGGAAAGCAGCGAAGCTGGCTACCATTTCATCGAAGTGCTGCTGGAGTGCAGCAAAACCTTCGGTCACTTGGACCTTTAGTGCAGCCTGCTCAGTCTTCAACACTTCCAAGTCCTTCTGGACTTTCTCTAAACCTGCAATGGTTACACGAGAAAGTGGCAAACTAGCCACACTGTGAAAGCATAAAGCCCCATCTTGGGTTAAATATAGCAACTTCGTGTTAATCGAGTAATCAATGGTAACGGGGACAGGAGTGGGGCAGGGGTTCATGCAAGTGTTTGTAGCATTAAATAATTGTAAATTATGAGCCATGAGCCCTACAAAATACCCTAAAAACATATGTCTCTTCAGGTAGGCAGCAATGTGTTGAATTGGATCTCCTCCGGACTCCTCCTGGCTGAATCCAATTAGGCACTCTGTCAAATAGCCTTTGGATCCCTATTGAGTACGAGGCTTTACCCAAATACTATCGATTTTGTAAAAAAACAAGGTCACCTCGAGTCGGAGTGCTACCATACAAACCCCAAATTTCAAAAGCCCCAACCAATGGTTCAGAATCCTCCAACAACAAAAGCACCACCATCCTCCCCTGTTCAGATACTCAAACGGCCCCTTGTTTCTATTCAGATCCTCACCGAGTGGCAAGTCAAGAATCACAAACCGGAACTAGTGGGTGGCTCGGGACTTAACCCATAAGAGAAAATTGCAATCCCCATAGATGTCCTCAGCAATCAATCCCCTGTACTCCATAATTCTTTTGGCGTCTTGGATGATGAAGATCATGCTCTCGACGTGGCAGATTCGAACGTGGATGAGGAGATTGAAGCAGAGCCTTCACCATCTCCGATCCCCCTAATGAAGGAGGAAGGAGAGATTCCCCTACCACGCCCCTCTATTTTTAGAATGAAGTACGGCTCTCATTTGGGTCCCTCTGGATTTAAATTTCAAATGATGTGGACACGATGGCATGAATTCTTGGCAGTGGTTCAGTCGGATTGGGATCTTCCTATTAAGGCCTATAGGATGCTAGGCTTCTTTTTAAAGTTCAGAAGGCTTAAGGCTAGATTAAAAGAGTGGAACAAGACCAGTTTTTGAAACATTCAGTACAATGTCCTAAGGGCGGAGGAAAGTTCAGTCGCATGGAAATGATCTTTGATTCTCAGACTAGTCAAGAGGCAAACTTAATAACACTTAACCAGGCACGGGTAGAACTTCTACAATGGCTACAAGAGACAAAAATCATGAATTAAGTGGCTACAGGAAGGTGACTCAAACACAACCTTTTACCATAAATTTGTATGGTCTAGACATGCGAAGCAGGGGATTTTTAAAATAGATGGGATGGCATCACACTATTTGTTGCAAAATATCCCCATTATACTTAAAGAGAATGACAATTGTATATGGTATGGACCCAAGCAGTGCCGCAGGCACCGATGGGTTCTCCGGACATTTTTATCGGTCTTGCTGAGACATCATTAAAAGGGATGTACTAATGGTAGCCCAGGAGTTCTTATTGGGAGTCCCCATCCCTTGGGCGATTGCATCAGTTTATATCACTCTCTTGCCAAAGAAGCTGGTTCCAAATTGTTTTCGGCCAATCAGCCACTGCAACTTCCTGAACAAATTGTTTTCTAAATTGTTCATGGAGCGGATGAAAGGATACATGCCTAGGCTAATTTCAGAGGAGTAATCAGCTTTTGTAGTAGGAAGAAGGTTCAGGGACATAACATAAAAATGAAGTTGAACATAATGAAGGCATTTGATAGAGTTTCATGGTCCTTTCTGAACAGCTTGCTTTTGAGAATTGGGTTTGATGGTAGGGTAGTCAAGTTGATTATGGGCAATCTAGCAGCCAGCTGGTTTTCAGTGCTGCTCAATGGGGCACCCAAGGGTTTCTTTAAGGTATCCTGAGGTATCAAAAAGGGAGATCCCCTCTCCGCATTTTTGGTTATATTGGTGCCTGAGGATTTTACTAGAGGTCTGAACGCTTTATTTATAAATAATGAGTTAGTGCACTATGGGCTGCCATAGATGGTAATCCCAGTAACACACCTGTGCTATGCGGATGACACCGTGGTGTTTTTGAGAGGGTCTAAGAAGAATTTGGAGATCTTTATGCTTTTTCTTGAGGTGTACAAGAGGGCCAGTGGCCAGAAAATTAACAGAGGGAAGAGCTCTTATTTTTTGTCAGAAAGGGCTACGATGGCTTTGAAGCATACAATGGAATAGTGCACAAGTATGAAGGAGGGTACTTTCCCCATCATGTATTTGGGTTGCCCGATTTTTAGGGGCCGCCTTAAAAAGACCTACTTCCAGCCTCTTTTAGATAAGGTAGCTGCCAGAATTGCATATTGGGCAAACCGATGGCTTTCTCAGGCAGGGAGGTTAATCCTAATCAAACATGTGCTGTCCTCCATACTGCTACATGTTTAGGCAGTGGCCCGCCCTCCAAAGGCACGGTACAGAAACTGGAGTCCTTGCTTGCAGGATTCTTTTGGGGAGTCACTGAAGAAGGCCTAAAGTGGAGGTGGAGAGCATGGGAAAGGCTCTCTTTCCCAACAGATGAAAATGGGTTAGGGGTGCATAGCATGGAGACAATTATTGATTCTTTTTCTGCAAAACTATGGTGGAAAGTGCAGTGTGGAGGAGGTTTGTGGGAAAATTTTATGTGGTCTCTGCCGATACACTACTGAGGGTCCAACACATGGAAGGGAATAGCTGATTTAGACTCCACACTGGCGTCTAACTCACGAGTTATAATGCGAAAGGGGGACTCTAGTTGTTGGAATTCGAACTGGACTGGCATGGGGCAGTTAGCTGATTATTTGATGGAAGCTGAGGTTCCCTTTCCTCTCCTACAAGTGGCTGATTTTGCGTCTGCACCCTTCCTAATGTCATACCTCTCTTTGGAGGTTTGGGAGGTGGTACAGGAGCCCATACTGATAACTACAGAAATAGACAGGCTCATTTAGATGCCATCATCGCATTGGGAGTTCTCGGTTAGGAGTGCCGATAAACTTTTTGTGACCTGCTCAAAGGAAGACCCCCACGATCCAAAAGATGTGGAATTCTATTTTGCCCGGAAAAATCAAGGTCATTCTTTGGAGAATGTTGAACAACCTTTTGGCCTTTGACAACATTTTGATGACTATGGGATTCAATTTACCGTTAAGTGCTGGTTTTGTGCTAGTTAGGACTCACTGCAACACTGCTTAAATAACTGTGGCCTTGCCATAGAGGTTTGGAAGGCTTGTGAATTCATTATCGACCTGCCAATACATATTTTTGACAATGCATGGGAAAGATGCAATTACTACTAGAACTTCAAAAAGGGGCTCCCACATACATGTAACCTTAGTCCACTTACTACCAGGCATGGTCTACTGGGCCCTCTGGAAAGCTAGGAATGATTTTCTCTTTAACGGCTACAGGACCAATGCCACGGCACTGGTTAGAAGATTTGATGACAGCTCACCCGGTGGTGAGGTATCGGAAGAGAAGAGAAAGTGGTGGCAGAGATTACAGATTCAGTGAATGCCTCCACAAAAGGGTTTCAAGTTGAATACAGATGGATCGTCCCTTAGCAACCCTAGATTCATGGGGGCTGGGTTTGCAATTAGGAATGAGAAAGGAGATCTTCTAGCAGGAGCATCAGTGTTTTTGGGTTATGGAACCAACCTAGAGGCCGAGGCCGAGGCCATCCTCCATGGGTTACATTATGCACATAGTTAGGGTTCCTCCCCGTCATGGTGGAGTCAGATTCTTTGGCTGCCATAAACATGATTTGCCGCTCCTTTCAGATCCCATAGAGACTGATCACATGTTTTTGCAACATTTGGGCACTGATGGCATCAGGAGGTATAGAGGTGAAGCACATTTACAAGGAAGTTGATTCAATGGCAGACACCCTCGCCAGGGTAGCATTGGCAAGAAAGACAACACAGCAGTACTCACGGTCTGCCTTCCCTCTGGAAGTTGTGGGTCTAGCAAGAATAGATAGGGTCATACCCCAATTCAGGCTAGTTAGAGAATAGATATATATGTCATAGGTCATTTGCATTTTTAGCATTTTGTATACCAGGTTAAGGCTCATTGCGTCCCCCTGACCATTTTTACCTATTTTATTTCTAATAAAGGGTCCCCATGCCACCAAGCCACTTAAAAAATAAAAAATAAAAAAGGAAACTTCAGATGGCGGGTCTTATAGTCATCAATCTCAAATTCATTTGCGGAGCAAATACCAAACAAAGTATTTAAACTATTCACAGAAAAAGAATGCTCAGAATGAAAAAGCCTAAAAGTCAAAAAATTACTACCGTGGGTTAAGCCCATGGTCTTACCTTTGGTGGCGGTGGTGTAAAATTATAACAGCATTTCCTCATAACAAGGAGTTATGAGCATATTCAAAAACCAAGACCACCCAACATTTTCAAAAAATTCAGTAACAGCCTGTCCCAAATTCAATCTATCTAACACTTCATTGTGCAGGCTATAAAAGAGAAGAAGGTCTCTATAGCATACCTCCTCATACCTTTCTTTCAAGGGCTCGGGGAATTTGAGATTTCATTTAACCCAAGTTCGAGTGGCAGTCTGTGCACGACCTATCTAAGGAGCCTTCTCCTCCTCGATTTCTAGTGAGATAGTAGAAGTACATTCAGCTCACATCCTTGGCCGGTAGGGGTGGGCATGGTTTGGTCCAATTCGAAATTCGAACCTAATTCGAATTTACCGAATTCGAAGAAACCTAATTCGAATTCTGAATTCGAATTAGGTTTGGTTTGAAACCGAATTCGAATTCTGAATTCGGTTTTCGAATCGGTTTTCGAATTGGGCATTCAGACCAAAAACCGAACCGAAAACCGATTTACAATATATATTTTTTTTTTTATTTTTTACTTATTATTTTATTATTTTTATTTTTAGGGGTTTTTAACTTTTTGCCCATTGCCCTAGTTGCTATTTCTTTGTTATCAAAAGGTTAACATTGCCTCTCCTCTGCCGCCGCGGCCGCATCGCGAAGCTGAAGACTGAAGTCAGTGAAGTGAACACCATAGAGTTGTTGTGGGTTTCTCGATTGCTGTCTTCTTCTTCGGTGAGTTTATTCTCTTTTTCTTCATTGCTTTTTCTCGATTGCTGTCTTCTTCTCGGTTGCTGTCTTCTTCTTCATTGCTTTTTCTCGGTTGCTGTCTTCTTCTTCATTGCTTTTTCTCGATTGCTTTTTCTTCGGTGAGTCAGTGAAGTTAACATTGCTTTATTCTCTTTTTCTCGATTGCTTGTGTGTTTTTCTACGCATGGCATCTGAAACATTTTTAACAAAAAAAAGGTATCATTATTGTTAGTTTGTTACTTTATGTAAAAGTTGTTGGAATAGTTTCCAATCCAAGATTCATTATTGTTACTTTATGTAAAAGTTGTTGATCTCTTTACATGATTTGTAATTAGTTGTCGATTAATTAACTAGCTAATGTCTTGTTTTTGTTTTGTTTTTCTTGGTTGTAGCTGATTGGTGCAAGTGTATGGTAAATAGAGATGCATTATGAGAATATATATGAAACTCAATGTCTATTTATAAATTCTGTGTCCATTGCACCTAAATATCAGGATGGTTATATCTAAGAGCCATTCCTGCTCCACATTCTAGTTTAATATTCTGGTTTTTGCTGCTTCTGTATTTGATCCTAGAACCAAATATGATTATTGTGAGATTGCTCTTCAAGATATGTTTGGTGAGGATAAAGGTAGTTTAGTTGCTGAGAAGGTTATGACAACTTTGAAAAAGCTTTTTCTTGAATATAAGAGGATGTATTCTAGTCAATCATCCATGGATATTGCCCCTTCTAGTTCATCTTCTACTTTGACAACTTCAAGTTCAGACAATACAGATCCTCTAATGAAAATCAAAGAAAGAAATCTTGCTGAGTTGAAGCGAAGAAAGGCAAATTCTGGTGTTCTTACGAACACAAAATCAGAATTGGAGAGATATTTGCATGAGGATGATGAGGAGGATAAACATGTTCTTGAGAGTTCAACATTTTCTATATTGGATTGGTGGAAGAGAAAGAGCCCATCTTATCCCATATTATCTTTAATGGTTCGTGATATGTTATCCATTCAAATTACTACAGTTGCTTCTGAATCTACCTTTAGCACTGGAGGGAGGGTTCTTGATAATTTTAGGAGTTCTTTAACTCCAAAAATTGTGCAAGCACTGATATGTACTCAAGATTGGCTACGTCAACAAGAATTTTCAGTCAATGTGGAAGAGAACATTGAAGATCTTGAAAAGTTTGAAGAAGGTACCTTATTTTCCTTTCTCAAATTCATTTCCTAACTTTCATATATGAATTATAAATTAATGATTTAATATTTTTCCAATATCTTGCAGAGATACAACAAACAATGTCTGAATCTACTGTTGTTGATGTTTAGAGCAGCAAAATATGTACAAGATCTAATTACTGTAGTTTTGGAATGCTGTTTCTTAATGGTTTTTGATTTTTAGGCATTCTGCCTTCTAGTGTTGTTTCTTAATTCTTACTTTTATTTTCTTTATATTAATATTAGGTGCGGATACAATTGGGCCAAGGATCAGCTGCAGTGGTTATCAAAACTATGCTTACAGGGTGATTTTAAGGCTTAAAGGATGCATGTGATTGAGATGGTGAACTTAGATTTATTTTTCTAGAAGAGTTTACTGGTGGATTTAGTTCTTCAAACTATAAAATTTTGATTATGGAATTAATTTTGTGAATTTGGTTTCCATGGTCCAAAACCGAATTCGAACCGAATTCGAATTACAAATTCGAATTGGTTTCTTCAGTTTCAAATCGAATTAGGTTTGGTTTTCGAATTTGCCAAAAAAATTTAAAATTCGAGGAAACCAATTCGACGCCCACCCCTATTGGCCGGGGCTTCTGGTGGAATTAGAGGGCTCTGGCTGCTCGAAAGCCGTAGAAGCATGAGCCTCTGTGGTTCCTCGTGATCGGAGGCCATAGAAGTACGGGCCTCTCTTTTAGGGGGGGTACAGACCAGAGTGGTGGTGGTCTGCGGTAGTGTGGTGGCGACGGTAGAAGTACGCGCGGCTGCATCATTGGAAGGGGCCTTTGTTCGGCGAGGTGAAGTTGCCACCCCCTCGACTGTGGATGTGCCCGCCGATCGTAGAAACCTGCTGGACCTCTGTGGTCTCTGCCTCCTAGGAAGAGTTGATCATGATGGTGTCTGGAATTACTGGTTTCATCCCCCGGTAAAGGTTCGTGGTGTTGATGTGTGATGCGTGACGTCCTGAACAGCGAACCATGGGCTTCACCGGAATGGGAATTTCTGCCACCGGCATTGGGAACTTGATTAACAGCCAACGGTGAGAGACTTTGGCCTCTGTTTCCATAGTGGCTACTTTTATCTTCGTGGCATTTTGATGACCAGCAGTCGTATTTGTTCTTTTTACCGTGGCAAACTTGCGGCGGCCTCCAATAAAAATGGGAGTTACAGTGAGGGCAGCAGGGGTAGGTGAAGGTGGTGGCTCGGTGAATTGAACTTAGACTCTGGAGGCGGTAGAGGCAGATGTATCAGTGGTGTTGGTGGTGGCCATGGCTGAGTGAATAGATGAGGTGAAGCGCTGGTTTGAGGAAGAGGGAAAGGGAGCGGTAGATTCGAGGGATTTGGCTTCTTGGGAGGGTGAAAGAATTGATTGCAAGGTGAATTTAGGGGGAGGGGAAATTGGGGGTTTAAAGTAGTAGGGTAAGGGGAAAGGGCGGAATGGGTACAGGCAAGTCAAGGTGCGGGTAATTGGGTTACAGGATTTGGGGGAAAAGTATGTTAGGAAAAATTAGGGCAAATTACCCACAAATTGAGTGGATCGTCACAATTTGTGAGAAGGCCCCCGACTTTTAACATCTTCTTACTATTTCCCACAGGTTCCTAAACTCCAGACTTCCTCACTCGTATCTTTGGTCCCTGCAAAATAGAAAAATGAAAAAAAAAACAAAATCGTGCTAAAGGAGCACAACAACCAACACACACAATTTTATTTATTATTATTATTATTATTATTATATATTTTTTTTAACAGAAAAATTAAGCTATAAACACTAGGTTGCCTCCTAGTAGCGCTTTTCTTTAGTGTCATGGCCAGACATTACTCACGAACTCAGTGATTTGGGCACACAAACAGGGAAACTTCGTCCACTGTTCTAACTTGGCTCGAGTCCTAAAACGGCTTCAAACGTTGGCCGTTAACTTTGAACTGTTGACCAGTGTCCAAATCTCGAATTTCCACTACTCCACTTGGCCAAACAGCCACTACCTCCGTAGGTCCATGCCATTTGCTTGATAACTTTCCACTGAAAATGCGTAATCTGGAAGTAAAAAGATGAACCTATTGCCCTACTCTGAATTCTTTTTGCCAAATAAATTTATCGTGCTTCATCTTCATTCAGTCCTTGTACCAATTAGCCATATCATAGGCCTCGAGCCTCAATTCTTCAAGTTCCTGAAGCTGGTACTACCTTTCCTACCCAACTGAGGTGGCCTCCAAATTCAATTTTTGGATTGCCCAATATGACTTATGCTCTAACTCAACTGGAAGGTGGCACTGTGAGGACCCAAAAATTTTGGGCTAGACACCGTAACGTCTTAAGGGTAAAATAGACAATTCGCTTGCTCTTAAATTATGAAAACCTAAATAATGAAGTGCATGATTGATTGCCTGAGTGATTGTTTAATTAATTGCCAGATTAATTGCTTGATTGATTTCTAGATTGATTGCTAGAATTAATGCTTGATTTATGGTTAATATGGAAGTAAGAATTTCCTAAAGTGAAACAAGGAAAGTAGGAGAAACATAAAATGAACAAATCCAAAAAATCGTGTTGTGCGAGTTACCATCTGAGTCGCGTGGATTCTCAATCGCTACAGAATTTGAAAAGGAAGGAATTCACAGAATCAAGCCGTGTGATCTACTGTCCGAGTCAGATGAGTACTCAGATAGAAGAAATAGAAAATGGAAACAAAGTCGTTAATTAAGGAAATTGGAATCACAATCAATTCGGTAGAAGGAAACTACCCGAATTAATCTTACCTTATTTAAGGAAGATTCTAATTCAACCTAAACCTATTAGATGCCTATAAATACATCCTTAAATTTCATGAATTAAACTTTAGAAATACTTCATCAAAATTCTAAAGAAGCCTTGAGAAAGAAAGCTCGAGCCGCCACCGCCGTGCCGCCTCCATTGAAGTCGTTAGTTTGTGGTATTCGTAGTACCTCACGGTGAGTGTTTAAATTATGGTTTAGAATCAAAAATTAAATTAAAAGCATGAACATATAGAAAAACTTGATGAACAAGTAATTGTATAATCCGTACCAACGATTGATAGAAAGCATGTTTTAGGATGTGATGTATTCTTTACATGTTATTATGCTTAGGGTGCTTGCCTCTAGAGATTAACAAATTGTAATGTTTCATATCTGAAATTAAAATACAGAATTATTCATGTTATAGAATCAGTGTTCTAAGCCTAGTCAGAGAAGAATTTTAATCTAGTTAAATTGCTCGTTTTCGTGAAATTACATTTCATGGACATAGTATCTATATTTGACTATAAGTGTATCCCTTTGGAATGAATTAAAACGGATTAGAAATGGGTTTAAATCAGCCCCAAATGTAGTACCCTGAACCAATAGTTTCTGGAAATTGGACAAGTAGTACGAGTTAGTGTCCGACTCGGACAAAACCCAGAAAATCTTTTTCCTGAATTTTAAACCTGAAACTCGAAGAACACGAAGACCACGAAATTCCCAGAAACGAGAACCCATGAGAGTCGCACAAAAACTCAGACACAGCCCAGATCTGAAATTTACCTTATTTTTCGAAAATGGGTTTTTTGACCAAAAGTTTACCTTAATTCCAAAACTGACAAAAAGTATTTAGGAATTAATACTTGAAACTTGACCTTATTTCAAATTGACCTTATTTGAATCTTGACCTTTGACCTTGACCTCAAACCTAGTTAACCTAAAGTCAAAGTTAAACCTAGTTGAACTAAAGTCAAAGTCAAACCTAGTTGCTCTAAAGTCAATGTCAAACTTAGTCGACCAAGTCTAAGTCAAACATAGTTGACTAAATGTTAAAGTAAAACTTTAGTGACTCACGTTAGAATGCTCGCTTTGCAGAAATTAACCATTGACCGCGAATTGATCTAGTCAACCATCGTTGTACTCACACCTACGAAAGGTGAGGGATTACTCACTATTTTCATAAGAATTAATTGAACTATCTACATAGTAACTATGTATAACTAAACGTACTTGCTTGCTTAACGAGGCTTCCCACACCTCACCACTTGCCTATTTTAAATACAACTTATTGTTAAGTGTGTATACGTGCTACATGCCTGTTTAACATAGTAATGCTATGATTGATTATGTTATGCCATACTTGAATGGAATATGCCAGACTTGCCATGATCATTGAGTACTTGTGATTATATGCACCTATATATGAAAGCATGACATACTAGCCATGAAAGATGGTGCATTCTCAGGGTAAGTTACATGTCATCTAGGATTGTATACTTGCCTCTAGAGATGTTTGCCTATAAACATATACAAGCATCATGCATTGGCCAAGAAAGGGCTAGGCCCGTCCCAGGATAATGACATCTAGGACTGTATGATTGCCTTTAGATATGTATGAAGCATGCTAGGGTTGACATGATCACCTTAGTGTGAAATGGTCATAGGACCCACCTGAAAAGACTTGGGCACTAAGTCTTTCCGCTTGACTAGATAGTAGCCGGTTGTCAGCTAGGTAGGGCTTGACGACGAAAGTCATGTCGCAGTTAGTCGACACTCCTTCTATATAAGAGGAATACCCATTTTGGCCCGAATTGTAAAACGGCCAAGGATCCAAAACCTCTGCCGTCGAGCATACCCGGTTCTACCAACACGGCTGCAGTTGGGGCAATGTACTTTGCAAACCATCACACAAAAACAACCCGATACTCGAATAGATCCCAACTTAGCTTTAATATAAGAAAGCTAGAGCGCGCGATCCGTTGGGAATCTAGTGGCTCAAATGTGCTACATATGAATGTTGTATCTGTGTTACCATGCCTACTTTAGTATTCACTATATGTTTGTTTATACTACCTGACTTGCTTGACGTGCTCGACTTGCTTGACCAGTTTAACTTGCTTTCCATGCATGCCTATAATTTCGTTGTTATATAGATACATGCATGAGCTCTTTACAGGCTTACTCGGCCTGTTCTTTATTGACGTACAGTGGGAATTTTTCTAAGGAACCCGAGGTCTCTCACTGATCTTAGTAAAGCTCACCCTTTCCATCTTATTATTTACAGGGGTTTGACTTGTGGAACGATACAGGTAAGGCCGATGGGCATGTACGAAAGGAATAAAGACAAGAACGTTGTAATAGTTAGACTCAGTAAACTTTTATAGTTTTTGGGAGGATAATTTGGTCTGTGACCTTCCTCAAACAATTATCTTCACTTTTCTGTCCTATTAAAGGTTTATGGTAATTCTTATTTATTATCTGTATCAATTTTTGTGCGAGACCCCTGTATGACACTCTCTCGATCAGGCTCGCGCTTCCTCGTCGTGAATGGTTCCTAGGAATGAGGGTCGAGTTGGGGGCATCACAAGCACATTTTTCCAAACACCAGTCTGTACGGGGACATTCTGATGGGTGTCTTGAAAGTAGTTTTGTAAGCCCAAAGGGCCTCATCTAGCTTCTGGCTCCAATCTTTCCTCGAAGTGTTAACTGTCCTTTCAACAATCCGTTTGATCTCCCTATTAGACACCTCAGCTTCTCCATTAGACTGCGAATGATATGGTATTGCAAGCCAATGCTGGACTACATAATTCCTCAACACTGCAGCTATGGTAGGAAATCCTGATCACTGATTATAGCTTTCGGTACACCAAATCTAGGAAAAATATTAAACTTGAGAAAATCCTTCAGTACTTGAGCATCATTTGTTCTAGTTGCCCTGGCTTCCACCTATTTGGACAGCTAGTCAACTGCCAGTAGAATATACAACTACCCATTGGATATTGGAAAAGGGCCCATAAAGTCCATACCCCACACATAAAAAATTTCGCAAACTTTGATTGGCACTTGGGGCATCTCGTCGCATGTGCCTATGTCACTCATCTGATAGCCCCACTCACAATTCTTGCAAAAGAAGTAGGTGTCCCTGTTCAAACTTGGCCAATAAAATCCAGTATCTATGATTTTCCTAGCATTGCATTTTGGCCCAAAATGGCCTCCACAAGCAGACGAATGGCATTGTTGCAGTATGCTGCCTTGTTCTCATTCTGGAACACATCTCCTTATGATCTGATCAGCTCCATAACTCTATAAAAAGGATCATCCCAAATGTATTGCTTACTTTCTCTAGCCAGCTTCTTTTTGCCCGTGCGAATAGTCAAGAGGCATAATTGACGTGGTCAAATAATTTACTATTGTTGCATACCAAGGATCTGTACCCAGGCCTCCATTACTGCAATGACGATTGGCTCCTCCCGGCCAGGTAAACTAATTTGATAAAGATGTTCTTCTTGAAAATTTTCCTTAATCAGGATTTCCTCCTCAAGTAGCATCAGTCTGCTCAAATGGTCGGCTAACTTATTATCACCACCCTTCTTATCGCGCAATTCCTAATCAAATTCTTGTAGCAACAATACCTAGCGAATTAGACGGGGCTTTGACTCCTTCTTGTTAAGTAGATGTTTTAGTGTTGTGTGATCGGTATACACCACGACCTTAGATCCCAGTAAATATTACCTGAATTTGTCAAAAGCAAACACAACTGCCAACAATTCCTTCTAGGTAGTGGTGTAGTTACACTGAGCATGATTCAGTGTCTTGGAGGCATAATAAATGGCATGTCTCTCCTTCCCTATCTTCTGACCCAAAATAGCACCGACTGCATAATCGCTTGCATCACACATAAGCTCAAAGGGATGTTCACAGTTGAGAGGTTGAATAATTGGAGCTAATACCAAACTGCCCTTCAATTGATCAAAAGCTTCCTTGCAGTCGTTCGTTAGGTCAAACAGGACATCGTCTTTCAACAGATTAGCCAGTGGTCGGGCAATTTTTGCGAAATCCTTGATGAATCTCCAATAAAAACCAGTATGCTCTTGGAAACCATGAATCTCCTTCACATTTTTCGGATAAGAAAATTTTGAAATCAATTCCACTTTGGCCTTGTCTACTTCTATCCCTTCACTACTGATCTTGTGGCTGAGAACAATTTCATCTCTAACCATAAAGTGGCACTTCTCATAATTTAGCACCAAATTTTTAGCAACACGGCATTCCAATACTAAATCTAGATTCTTCAAACAATCATCAAACAAGTCTTCGTAAACCTTGAAGTCATCCATGACGATCTCAATGCATTGTTCAATTATGTCTGAGAAAATGCTCATTATACGTCTCTGAAAAGTTTCGGGCGTGTTGCACAACCCGAAAGGAATTCTTCGATAAGCATACGTACAAAAATGGTACGTGAAAGTGGTATTCTCTTTATCCTCCTTGTTAACCCAAATTTGAAAGTATCCACTATATCTATCTAAGAAACATAAGAACACTATATCCATTTAAGAAACATAAGAACATTTGGCCAGCCAGCCTCTCCAACGTCTCATCAATAAACGGCAGAGGGAAATGGTCCTTCCTAGTGGCTGAGTTCAGCTTTCGAAAGTCAATACACATCCTCTAACCTATGAGCAATCTCATTGGAACCAATTTATTCTTCTCATTTGTTACCACTTAAAATCCTCCTTTCTTTGGAACTACGTAGACTGGACTCACCCATTTTCTATTAGAAATCGAGTAAATTATACCCATGGCTAGCAGCTTGAGGATCTATTTTAGTACCACTTCCCTCATGTTTGGGTTCAATTTCCTTTAAGGTCACGAGAAGGCTTCATATCAGGCTCCAGAAATATATAGTGCTGGCAAATATTAGGGCTGATTCCCCTGACATAGGCCAAAGTCCATCCAATTGCTTTAATATGCCTCCTGATGGTTCGAAGTAGCTAGACCTCCTGACTTGCAGTCAACTCTTTACTGATTATTACTTGCAATTTGTCACCCCTCTCCCCAGGTAAGCGTACTTCAAATTGTCAGGGAGGGGTTTCAACTCTAATACAGGTGCCTTCACCAAAGATGGGAATTGACGATCGGTACCCAGTGGTTTGAGTAAAATGCCGACGAGCCCAGTTGCTTCTTCTGCTGCAAAGAGAGTTTTTATTGCCTAGCAAATCTCTATATCATTTGGATCCTGTGCTTCCAGATCTACGAAACTCTAGTCAGGCTCTGACTCCCATTCATCCTGTATGAAACAAGTTTCAAGATGTTCTTGGACAAGGGGGTTAATCAGATCTATACCATACACATTCTCAACATCAGAAGGATGTTTCATGGCATTCTTAATATTAAATTTATACTTCTCCCCATAATAATCCAAACATATTGACCCATTACACACATCAATTAGGGCCTTAGATTTTTTAAGAATGGTCATCCTAACAACACACCAGCAGATTCCTTAGCGAGATCATGATTCATTTTTATAACATAGAAATCTACAAGGTACACAAAAGAATTGACCTGTACTAGAACATTTTCCAATACATCTTCGGGGTTCACACAAGACTTATCCGCTAATTGAATTACCACTTTCGTATCAACTAGCTCAACACCCAACAAAGCAGTACAAACAGATAATGGCATAACATTAATGGATCCTTGCACATCGGGGGTAGCTTATACTGAATGACGGCTGAGATTCTCTCACCCAATACTACCAATCGGGAGAATTTTAATTGCCTTGAGAAACGGAATATTGACATCCATTTTCTCAAAAACAACCAAGTAGTTAATAAGATCCTCTTTCTATCTCTTTGCCTTTGGTATCAAGCTATTAGTAAATGGCGGAACAGCTTGATACTGATCACCTCTCCTAGTAGCTGGGGCAGGCTTCTCCTTAGGTGGAGTCTTCTGGCTGGGCTCACTACTTTCGGCTGACTCTTCTTCCTCTACTTTAGGAACCTCTATCTGTTAGGGTAAATTGGCCACTGTTGTTTCTAATTTTTGAACCACTGGTTCTAGGATCTTCCCACTTCTGAGTGTGATCTTACTCACGTTCTCTTTAGGAGAAACTTGCACCTAAGATGGTAATTTGCCCTGGTTCCTCTTGATCTCTTGCATGGAAGCTGACAATTGGGATAACACCTGTGCAATCCCATCCATGGTGGTTCAGTTTTCCTTTTGTTAGTCGAACAACCCCTTTTTCTTGTCAAAAGCTCCCCAATTGCGTCTTTCACTATTCTACCACCCCTCTATTGCTGGTTCTAAAAATTTCTTTACTGGGGTGATCGATATGCAAACCCTGAAGTCTGATTGTTAATGGAATTAAGGGCTTGCAGATTCGAGTTCCCGTAGACCTGATTCGTGGCATGCTGGCCCGATTTTTATTTAAATAGTATCTGAACACCTTTTTCTGGATCCTTCCAACTAAAAACTGGATTATCTTTCCAGCCTGGATTGTAGGTGTTGGGGTAAGGATCCCTTCTTTGCTGATTCCTATTCCAGCCCCCATTTGAATTTTGTTGATTCCCATTTCAAGCCATATTTTGTTTGAGCTATAGGTTCCTCTTGTGCCATATTGCACTTTTGAGCCAGATAGCCACAATGTTCACAACATCCACACTCTATTTCCTCCTTGCTGGTACTGGCTAAAGTTGCTAATTTTACCACCAGTGCAGTTAAGTGTTCCACATTTGCAGTGAGCTGAGTCATCTTTTTGTCACTAGCATCATCCATAAATCTTACTTCAGCAGTCTTCTTGGCCAAATAGACAGGTTCCACGAACTCATTTCGGGATTTGATCACATCCTCAATCACTTTTCTTGCTGAAGTCATAGTGTTGTTCTGGAATGCCCCTACACTGGCAAAATCCATCAGGTTGTGTTCTTCTCTTGTCATTCCACTGAGCCTTATTGTACTTGAGATTGGGATATCCCTCGACTAGCTCATTGAATCTTAACGAGTAATTGCTGAGGGACTCGTCAAACTCCTATTGCTGAGGGAATACTACTGAACTCCTTCATCACCGCATTAGTTTTAGTGGAAGGAAAGTACTTTTTAAGGAATAACTCCTTCATCTGTCCCCAAGTACTGATCGAGTTTGCTGGCAGAGATGAAAATCATCGATTTGCCTGCCATGTCAGCACATAGGGAAAAGCTACCAACTTCAGTTGGTCAATGGTTGCACTAGTCGGTAGCGTGCCCACCTTACATTTCTTGATGTACTCATCGAGGAAATTATGCAGATCCTCTCCTTGTATGCATCAAAAATAAAAAAGGATGCATCATGTCAAAATCATCTCATTGGTCAAACTTGCAAAATTTTCAACTTTTCATGAAATTTGCTTTTCTTAAGTTTAAAGACTTCAATTCTTCATGCTAGAAAATTCCATTAGGCATATAAAGCATTTCAAGAATGTAAAAATTCACTTTTCATGCGTATTCTTGAAAGTCAACTAAAAGTCAAGCTTTTTCTAAAGCAATGCCTATTTTCTTAAAACTTGTCAATTTCATCATGTAAATCTCAACTAAGCACATGAGCAAGTTTTAATCAACATATGCGACATATCAAAGGAATCAAACATTACAAATCATGCATATGTGCAAAGTCAACCTATCAGTCAACACTATTTAAGCTTAAACAAGTTAAGCTATGAATTTTCAAATTTGCTATTTTCAAGGTTCTATCATGTATTTTATCATCCAAGAAACTTCAAATACTCAAGTAGGTTATGCGTAAAGATTCAAACCATCCAAAACATGCATATTTTCAATGTCAACTTCTTTGTAAAACTTTTTGAAATAATGCAAATGCTTAATTCTTGCTATCTTCAAATGCAAAGTTTTCAACTCTTTTAAAATGCAATAATTTCAAGATGCCAAAGGTGAAATAGATCCTAATACATCATTTTAACTCCAAAAGCATAGCATTCTAGGATTCTATCACTCAGAGACTCATCAGCAAAGGCAAGTTCTGAAATTTCATCAAATTTTCTACATTTTGCCTAAATCATCTTCTTTTGAGTCTTTTTACTTCAAAATTGGTCTTAGCATATTTCAAATATAATTCTAAGCATATTAGACCAATTTTCACCTTCAAAGCATATAACAGTCTAAAGTCAACCTAAAGTCAAACTTCTAACTATTTTCCAATGAGGCTCTTTTCTCTTATGGCTTGTTTAGGGAAAATTTTGTTAGAGGGAAGTTTTTTGTTAGAAATTTTTTGGAGGGAAGTTTTTTTTGGGAAATTGTGTAGGTGAGAGATAAAAAAGTGTAATGATTGTGTTATTTTTTGAATTTATGTGAGTAGGTATTTAGAGGAAATTTTAAAATTTTAATTTTGAATTGTTGAAAAAGTGAAGTTGTTTCTTTGTGTAAAGTTTTGGAAAAAAAAAAGATGATTCTTGGGAAATTGCCACAAGAGAACAGAGCCTAAAGCTCATTAAGTCCTAAAGACTTTCATCAAACATGCTTTTAATCAAAATGATTCAAGGATATGAAGTTAACATACAAATCAACTTTCTCATTTAAGTACAACATGCATTTTATATCACATATCCGTCATTTTGAATTCGAATCACACATGTTCATCATATTCCACTCAATTTGCATATAATCCTCAAAACAATTATAAAGCACTCAAAGTGAGTAAAGAGATGATACATGTTACCTCAAATGAGCATTCAATGGGCTCATTACCATTCTTGAAGCCATTTTTGCAATTTTTGCATTTTTCACCAATTGGCTCCAATCAACCATCTTGCTACTTTCAAGCATATCTTCATTGAGATTTAGTTCACAAAGTAGTATCAAGGACCTACAAGGAAATCAAGCACAAGATTTTGGTACCCAACACTTATTGGGTCCTGGGGTTAGCTTGTTCCTTTAATTTCCATATGTTTCTACCCTTTTTCACATTTTTTCTATCAAAGCATTTGGGTGAAAGATGACCATTCCTACCATAATAATCGCATACAATAGGTCATCAATTAAAGGAAATGTCCTAGCATTTCTTCTATATGCATATGACACTTTATTATAATCAACTACACTATGCCTTTTCAAAGACATATAAGAAACATGATTCTTTTTAGCATATAATGCATTATAGTTCCTAGAATCACTTTACTTGTAACAATGTCTCCTAGGTTCATTTTCAAATGTACTATGCACAATCAAGTATCTAGGAGCATAATGAGCATTTAACATACAGGTATCCCTCTTTGGGGCACATAAGGCAAAACTATGAAAATGACAATAAGTTTCACTATGTCTAAAGGGAACATGCTTCTTCTTAGGCATATAAAATGAATCATCTATTTTAGCCTTTTTGGAAAACCTATTTTCTTTTTGAAAATCTATCTTTCCAAAATTATTGTACTTCCAAGCATGATTTATGATTTTCTTCTTAACTCATAAGAAGGATAGGAAATTTTCTTTTCCTTGGAAGAATTTTACAAAAGTGGTAGAAGTGGATGACACATCACAATTTTGGGTATTGGGAATATCACAGTTTTGGTCTCTCAATTATACCCTCGTTACACTTTCAGTCCCTCAATTATTGAAACTCGCACTTTCAGTCCCTTAACTATCACTCTTTCGTTGGTTTGGTCTCTCTTAATGGCAAGTTACCGGTTGATTTTTTATTTGATTTTTTATAAACATAAGTTTGAATCATAGAAAAAAATATGAGAAAAGGGAATTGAAATTTTTTTTTTTTTTTAATGCCATAAAGGGATGAACAATCATGGATACGGCTATTCAACTAACCTCGGACTCACTAGTCTTCAATGCTGAGTTTTAGAACAATCACCAAAATTTGGGCCAAACTGCCTCTTTGCCTTTTTCCATCAATTTTCCACAACTGGACAAACACCCTAAAAAATTAGCGAATTTAATCACTTAAATTCAGGTAAAAAAGTACGACATAAAATAAACCTATATTTCATAGATAAATAATATTAATTCATCATTTACTAGTTTTGCCTAGCTAATTAGTGTTTCCTCTGAAGCTTAGGCCTATAATGTAACTCGATGGTCTCCATAAACAATACTTTTTGCCATTGCTGATGTCTTGCTCAAATTTCTTGATTGTGTGGCTAAGAAGTAGAAATTCAACCTTCAAAAAATGAATGATATTTATAACATAAGAATTAATGATATCCAGAGTATAAAATGATCTAGAAAGTTTATTAATTTTACTTGATAAAGAAACATTTGAATATGGATATCCTTTTACAGATTTTAGAATTTCTTCTTTCATCTGCGCATTAATCAGATAAGGAAATAGAAAAATGCATATGATCATGTCAAGTAATTAGGGAGAATTGAAAAAGTTTCCCAATCTTAATTTACATAAACCCTAACTCATGTTGTTGCAAATAAACGGGATGAATAGTTACCAAAATTTCTTCCCTATGAGGGTGCTCATTCACATTGCAAGGATGTATATTTTTTCCTAGATTTTTATTTGTTTTGCAATAATTACTTGCTACGACAAAATTATAAATACGGAGTTGGTTAAAAAAATTTGTGCGGATTTGTGCATCAATGTGCGAGCTGCGTGCATGTGATGTGTTGTGTGTGTGTGTGTGTGTGTGTTACGATTTAAGAGCATTGTTGTAAAATGAACTTCAAATATTGTCGAAGATCGCATATATCATTTTTTTGATTTTGTATAAACATAAGTTTCAATCATCCAAAAAAAAATGAGAAAAAGGAATTAAAATTTTTTATTAATGCCACTGAGGGGTGAAAAATCAAGAATTCGGCCATTGAACTCATCTCGAACCCAATAGTCTTCAAACCCAAGTTGTAGACCAATCACCAAAATTCGAGCCAAACTGCCTCTCTGTCATTTTCCATCAATTTTCCACAACTGAACACACACCCTAAAAAAATTTCAAATTTAATCACTTAAATTTAGGCAAAAAAGTACGACATAAAATAAACCTTCGTTTTATAGATAAATATTAGTAATTCATCAAAAGAGATTCGGTTCATTTGCTAGTTTTACCTATCGAATTATTCTTTCCTCCGTTGCCAAGGCCTATTATGTAACTCGATGGGCTCCATAAACAATACATTTTTCCATTGCTGATGACCTGCTTAGATTTCTTGATTGCATCCCTAAGAAGCAAAAATTAGGCCTTCATAAAATACAGGATATATATAATATAAAAATGAATAATATGCACAGTATAAAATGAACTATAAAGTTTTTTATAAAGCAGCAGGTGGATGAGGGATATTCTCTTTCAGATTTTACAATTTCACCTTTCATCTGCTTGTCGATCAGATACTGACGTAGAAAAATGCATATGATCATGTCAAGTAATTAGGAAGAATTGAAAAAGCTTCCCAATCTTAATTTAAATATACCCAAACTCACGTTGTGTCAAATTAATTGGACGAATGGTTACCAAAATTTCTTCCCTTGAAGGGTGCTCATTTAGATCCTAAGAATGTCCATTTATGCCTAGATTTTTATTTGTTTGCCAATAATTACTTGCTATGGCAGAATTATACATACGTAGTTAGTAAAATATTTTTTTGGGGGTTTGTGCACTAGTGTGCGAGGTACGTACATGTGATGTGTTATATATTAGGATTTAAGAGGATTCTTGTACAATAGCTTAACTGCAAAAATTGTTGAAGATAACATATTTAATTTATTTGATTTTTTTATAGACATACGTTTGAATCATTGAGAAAAAAATGAGAAAAGAGAAATTAATTTTTTTATTAATGAAATAAACAGGTAAACAATCAGGTATTCAGCCATTAATCTAACCTCAGACCGAGTAGTCTTCAACGCCAAGTTTTAGGACAATTATTAAAATTCAAGCCAAATTGTCTTTCTGACCTTTTCCATCAAATTTTCACAATTAGACAGGCAACCTACAAAAATTGCAAATTTAATAATTTAAATTCATGCAAAAAAGTATGACATTAAATAAGGCTATGTTTCATAGATAAACAATATTAATTCATCAAAAAGGATTCACTTCTTTTGTTAGTTTTACCTAGTCTTTCCTCCACGGCCACGGCTCATCATGTAAGTTGATAAGCTATGATCATGTCAACTAATTTGTGTGAATTGAAAAATCTCCCCAATCTTAATTTACTTACACCTTAACTCACGTTGTGACAAATGAAGGGAATGAAAGGTTACCAATATTTCTTCCCATGAAGGGTGCTCATTCAGACCATGTGAATGTCCAGTTTTGCCTAGATTTTCATTTCTTTGCCATTAACTACTTGCTATGGCAGAGTCATACATACGTAGTTAGTTAAATCCTTGTGTGGGAGTTTGTGCCCTAATGTGCGTGGTGCTGCATGTGATGTGTTATATATATATATATATATATATGTGTGTGTGTGTGTGTGGATTTAAGAGCATTGTTGTACAATAACTAAACTGCAAAAATTGCCGAAGATCGCATGTATCATATATTTGATTTTTTATAAAAATTAGTTTGAATCATCGAAAAAAATATGAGACAAGGGAAATAATTTTTTTTATTAATGCCATAAACAGGTGAACAATCAGAGATGCAGCCATTAAACTATCCTCGGACCCAGTATTCTTCAACGCCGAGTTTTATTACAATCATCAAAATTCAAGCCAAATTTCCTCTCCCCTTTTCCATCAGCTTTCCTCAACTGGACACGCACCCTACAAAAATTGCAAATTTAATCACTTAAATTCATACCAAAAAAAAATGACGACATAAAATAAAGCTATGTTTCATAGATAAACAATATTAACTCATCAAAAGAGATTCGGTTAATTTGCTAGTTTTACCGAGCTAATTTGTCTTTCCTCCATGCCCTAGGCCTTTCATGGAAGTCGATGGACTTCATAAACACTCCTTTTTGCCATCGCTGATGACCTACTCATATTTCTTAATTGCATCCCTCATAAGCAAAAAAATTGGCCTGCAAAAAAATGAAAGATATTTCTAATATAAGATTGAACGATATGCACAAGTATAAAATGATCCAAAAGTTCATTAATTTGACTTGATAAAGCACTACCTGAATGAGGATATCCTCTTGCATATTTTAGAATTGGGAAAATCTCACTTTTGGTCCCTTTTTTTACCCTCGTTACACTTTTAGTTCATTTTCTATGTAAACTTGCACTTTTGGTCCCTCTTCTTTCATATTTTGGCATTTTTGGTCCCTCTTATGGTAATTTGGGGCCAAAATGAAATTTTTATAAAATTGTGACCCTTCTTTAGTAAATTGCAAAAATTGAACCATTTACAAATATGAAAATAGTCACCCATGCTTATTTTTCATACGGCAACATCGACTCTTCTTTGGAGAATTTGGACCCTTCTTTGTAAATTGCAAAAAACTAAACCCTTTAAAGGTTAGAATAATTATTATTTGACCTAAAAAATTTATAATTTTTTCAAAACGGTCCAAATTACCGTAAGAGGGACCAAAAATGCCAAAATGTGAAAGAAGAGGGACCAAAGTGCAAGTTTACATAGAAGAGGGACCAAAGGTGTAACGAAGGTAAAGAATAGGGACAAAAATTGTGACTTTCCCCTTTAGAATTTCTCATTTCATCGGTGCATTGATCAGATAAGGAAATAAAAAAAATTCATATGATCATGCCAAGTAAATAGTGAGAATTTAAAAAGCTCCTCAATCTTAATTTACTTGTACCCTAACTCATGTTACAGCAAATGAATGGGATGAAAGGTTACCATTTTTCTTCCCTTGGAGGGGGCTCATTCAGATCCCATGAATGTCCATTTTTGCTTATATTTTGATTTATTTGCCAACAATTACTTCCTGTGGCAGAATTATACAGACGTAGGTTGTTCAATCCTTGTTTCGGGGGTTTGTGCCTCAATTAGCGAGGTGTGTGTATGTGATATATTATATATATTGGGATTTAAGAGCATTTTTGTACAATAACTAAACTACAAAAATAACCAAAGATTGCATATATCATAATTTGAATTCTTACAAACATAAATTTGAATCATCTGAAAAATTATGAGAAAAGCGAAATGAAAATTTTTATTAATGCCATAAACGGGTAAACAATCAGGGATGCGTCCATTAAACTAACCTCGGACTCAGTAGTCTTCAACGCCGAGTATTAGGACATTCATCCAAATTTGAGCCAAATTGCCTCTCCACCCTTCTCCATCTATTTTCCACAACTAGACACACACACTAGAAAAATGGAAAAGTTACAAACTTAAATTCATGCAAACAAGTACAACATAAAATAAAGCTATGTTTTATAGATAAACAATATTAATTTATCAAAAGGGATTCAGTTCATCTGCTAGTTTTACCTAGCTAATTAGTCTTTCCTCTGTGACCAAGGCCCATCACTTAAGTCGATGAGCTCTACAAACAATCCTATTTGGTATCGCTTAGGACCTATTGAGATTTCTTGATTGTCTCCCTAAGAAGCAGAAATCTGACCTGTAAAAAATGAAGGATATTTATTATGGAAGAATGAATGATATGCACGAGTATACATTGATCTAGAAATTTCACTAATTTTACTTGAAAAGTGGCAATTGAATGTGAAAATCCTCTTGCAGAATTTATAATTTCATAATTCATCTGCGTGTCGATCAGATAAGGAAATAGTATACTTTATATGATCATGTCAAGTAATTAGGGAGATTTGAAAAAGCTCCCCAATCTTAATTTACTTATACCCTGACTCAAGTTGTTGCAAATAAGTATGACAAATGATTACCAATATTTCTTCTCTTGGAAGGTTCTTATTCAGATCTCAACAATATTTATTTTCACCTAGATTTTTATTTGTTTGCAAATAATTACCTACTGCAGCTGAATTATACATATGTAGTTGGCTAAAAAACAATTTGAGGGTTTATGCATCAATGTGTGAGGTGCGTGCATGTGATGTGTACTATGTCCCAAGAGCATTGTTGTACTATGTCACAAGTACCGGCACTTATTTCTAAAATCTGGGGTAAATTAAACACCCCCCTCCCCCCCGGTAAATTTGCTGCAAACTCGATCCTTCAAGCATCGCCTTGGCCTAAAAAGAAGCCTGTGAAGTTCAAATACTTTGACATTCAATTAAATTCAAATCGCTTAAATTTTGGACCCAAATTTTTTATTGGTCGTATTTTAACAAATATTTAGGAAAATGAAAAATTAAACCCTGGAATTTTGGCTATAACCCTAACCCTAGAAACCCTGGTGGTATCTTTTCAAATTATTAAGCACATATATTAACCCAATAATAATTTAAAAGCTCTCTTCTCGGAACCTAGAACCAAACAGGGTTGTTTTTACAATATAATACATAGACAATTTCCCAAAACTGGCCAATAAATTTGAGCTACCAAGATAAACCCTGTAAGACTTGTAATTTCAAATTCTTTAGAATTATTTACCCAAGGAAATTTGAAAACAAGAATTTACCTTAACCAAAATTTTGAATTTGGACAAATTAATATCACTCATAGTTCAACACAAGAAATTCTATATACAAGATGAAATCCTACATAATCAATTTGCTTAATAAAAGCAACCCATAATTAAGAATGGCCCAAAGAAAAGTTGAAAGAAACACATTATCGTTGAAAAATTCAATAATAATATTGTTATTTGTTTAGTATGTAATATTAATAAAAATAAAATATAAATACAATTGTTGGATACAATTTGTAACTATGTGGGGGTCATATTTATTATTATTTTTTAGGGTTGTAAATTTTGTTAACCGTCGACTATAAGTACTTTTATTAGGGTGTCCTAGTGACATTTAGGGGTATTATATACCATGGTCTAAATATCTGACCAAGCCCAATGGAGTTTAAATAAAAATAAAAAATAAAAATCCACCAACAAATAGATTGTGCTTGGGTGTTAATGGGTTTAAAATATTGATGGGTGATTTTGAAGTAGCCAATGGATACCCAATGAGTTTTTGAAACCCTAAGCCGTACCATATGTTCCTAAAACCTACAAAGCCATCTTTTTCTTCGATGACATAACCCTACAAACCCATTCCTATCTCGTCATTTGAAAGACTGATGAAAGAAACCAATCACATGTCTCTCAATTGTGGTCACCTCGTAATCAACTATTAGAGACTCCACTAATTAAAATGTATCTTCTGAGTAATCTTTCTAGAATTCCAACAAATACTTGATATCAAGAACACTGCATTAAAGGTACAGTTCAAATTCGTCTTTCTTTTTGTTTAATTTCAATTTGAGTTGAAATGATTAAAATCCATTTAATAGATTTCATTGTTTAGTGTGATTTAGGAATTCATTTTGTCTTTGATTTTTTTTTTTTCCTGATCTATTCAATATTGGCAATAAGGAAATGTTCATTCTATCTGAAATTATATATTGTTCATGCCAACTTGTTTTGATGGTTGGTTGATGAAAACTCAATTGCAATAAGGAGTTTCCAAGAAACAAGCGAATTAAAAAGCCGGTTGACATTTTATGTTTAATATTGATATGTTTTATGATTGAAATTTTCTATAGAAGTGTTCACTTCTTCAGTGATTGTTGTGTTTTTCTTTTTATTTTTCCTAAAGCCTTTTCTCCCTTTTTGTTAAAGATTCTGTTGATGAGTAGACAACATACAATACTAAAGGATTAGGAAGAATTTTTAAAATTTTCTTCAACCTCCAAATATGGCAAATCATAATGTAGTTAATTAACGTATAGAGTATTTGTAGCCATCTTGCCTTGGATCAAACTCTATAAATATAACAATCATTTTAACATGAAATATCTTGTTTGTACAATGTCCATGAATGTTGAGAAGGTACTTAATTCTCAATCATTAGATGGCATTGATATACTGCTGCAAGTGCTATAATGAGTGCTTATGCTTTAGTTTCATATGTTGCACTAGGATCATTATCCCATCTGTCAACCAATCTTTGTAGATTTATTAGATTGGAGAAAAATATGTTAATTAGTGCTACAAAGATGCAAATTTTCTTTCTAATGTATCCTCATTAATATTGATATTTACGCAAACTTGAGAGACTTCTTCAACTAGATTGGAAAAATTGTTTGTGGCTTCCTCAATTTCTCAATTTCTTCTAGTATTAAAACCTAGTATGGTGGAGTCCGATAGAAACCATCCTCATTGTTTAAACATATTCCCTTCAGTGAATTCAACAATCTTTTCAAATTAACTCTAAAATATCATTACAAAAAATGGAAACTTCAAAACTCCATTAATGATTCTAATGATTGGAGGTGATAAAAGCTCAGACCATGAAGTAAATAATTTATTTTTACTTTATTCAAATAATAAATTAAGTCTTAGTGTAATTTATTTTAGCCCTAGCACTTTGAGAATCAATAATCCAAAGCAAATGGCTAATACTATAATTTTTGTTGGATGTGCAAAAAATTGAAATTCAAGATTTTAGAAACAGAATGTATACTTTGGATATAAAAGTGAAGTTCATGAGTTTGGGTTCAACCAATTCTTTGGTAATCACTTCACTTTTCAAACTTGGTCTCAAAAGTTTATTTTAACCCCTAATGTTTTTCCCTATGGCCAAGCCCATAACATTAAGTTGGGTCCAAATAATCATTGTGGAAGCAATGCATTTGCCCAAAAAAAGGAAAATCTCATTAACTTATGATCATCATTCGCCTTAACCTTTCAGGAGATTCACATATTTTGATTTGAAAAAGAAACGGGACCCTTTAGAATCAATATTAGTAAGGGAACTACTAGTATATAATTTTCTATAGGTGATTGCTAATTAATGTCTAAATATTTTCAAAACAAATCTCCAATGAGATAGAAGGAAGGTTGAAAATGGGGAATGTCCAACGAAGGTAATCATCAAATACATAGAAATTTCTATACGAACGTGCAACTTGGAGGAGTAAAAAGATTTTCTTATGTTTCTTTTTATGTAGCAACAAACATTCTGGCCTTTTCTTTGCATGTTTGGACTTTCAAAGTTTAATTATTGCACGAAGAATCGATCCATGGGCACTGATGAATACACTAAAGCTTTTAAGGATGAAACATTGTCAATAGCATGTGAGCGGTTGATATGTGCTCCAACATTTCTTGTTTATATTAAAATCTTATTGCATTTCTTATTTTCCGATACAATTATTAAATAGCTGGTGGTAGTTGGCGTACATAGTATTAATGTTATGTAATTGAGGTGTGTGGGCAACATATTTAGGCTGAAATCGAATTGCAATAAAAATTTGATCAACACTTAATTGGACCTTTTACCAAACAGAATTTTTAAACTTGGCTTCCAAATCGAAGGTCCAATTCAAAATTTTGCTTGGAAACAAAATTAAATAACATGAAAATATCAATTACAATTAGGAATTTTATTTATTGTTTAATTATACCTAAACTAATTATGTTTTTTAAAATATAGTCTTTTTTTTAAAAATCACTTGGGAGCGGCACCCACTATATTGCTGAACGAACATCAACTAGCTTACATCTCTCTCACATTACCAAATTGGCCACCATCCATGTCTCCCCGATCTGTCATCTTACCAACATGCACCATCTTATTTTTCCAAGTCCAAAGTCCACAGGTCCAAATAAAGTCTAAGTGTCATTGCTTGAACTGTGCAATTCATCAATTGAAAATCATAAATCTCCATGAGCGCCTCCTCTTTATTAGTAGTTAGTCATCATATCCCTTCAAAAGGTAGTCTACTTAATTTCACTCTTTTTATAGTCATAATATTGTTGTTGTATGAGAAGAGAAGGAACTAGATATACTCCTGATGAGATCTAAGTTAGTTTGATGAGCTAAGCCCCAGATATCTCACCAACACCGCACAACACAACAAAAAGAATATATTTGTCTGAAGTTCGAACCATAGCCAAGTATATAGTAATTTTATAAATTCTAATTCTTGTAGATATTCAAATTTTTGTCAGTTCCTTTATTATTCAATTCAACAGTGAATATAATAGTTTTACCTCTTAAACATATTTCTTATCCAATTTGCTATGTTGTTCTGATCCAGTAATTGCTAGGAGTTTCATTTCCACTAGTTTTCTTTTTTGTATTGAAATTTACTAGAAAAGGAAAGAAGTTAAGACCTTTTACTTTATTGACATGTTACATTTTTTGTATCTTGTATTTAATTTGGTTAGACCTCTTTGTTTTGGAGTAGTTTTGAAAACATGTTTGAAAACTCTGTTTTAAAAATATTATTTAAATGTGATAGCATATTGGAAACATAAAAAGATGTAGTTGAACATAAAAAGATTTATTGGGAATGATGATATACTGATATAAAATGCAAATATTTAAATATTTTTTAAAACATGCTAACGAACATACCCTTAATCATTTTGATAAAAAATGAGGCTTAGTGTTGAATTCTTTCTACATTTTGCAAATGTTTCGTTTAGTATTTTGTGTTGAAAATAATAAATTAGCTTTACAAGAATCAATGTGCTAGACTGCAAGATCTTATCATTGAAGAATTTAGTTTATTTTAAAAATTTTCTCCTAATTTTTGTTGTTTTCTAGTTCTGCTTTTTTTCTTTCAAACTTTTTAAATTGCATAAACTTTTAGCAGTTTGACTGTTTAGAGTTTGTTTGTTTGTGGGTTTTGTTTTTACCGTCTGGAATGTTTCTTTTGAGTCTAGGTCTGCCTAATCCTACTGCTACAATATTCTGAACTTTCTTTTAATAGTTAATTTTTTTGCATGTTCAGAGTTTATTTTTTGGTTTTTCGTCCTTTTAGCATATGGAACTTTGAATCCTAAAATGTTTTTACTTTGAAGTAGAAATGTTTAGAGGCTGGCTCTCAACCAGACTGTTTCATTAATTTGATAGTATATTTTAATTTTTAGACTTTTTCTATTCACCAAAAAAAAAATTACAAGTCATGTTTGGTTCAATTTTTTTTCCACAATTAGAATTCGATTAAAAATATTCAATTCAATTTTGAATTATTATGTTAGATCATGCACTTCAAATTCGAAGATCCTATTAAGTTTCCTCAAATTGGTTTTGGTTTAAACTAAAATCTAAATTAGGAATTCAAATGGGTTTTATTTGATTCATTTCAAATTCAATATGTTTTTTTGTTCGTGGTTTAAAATCCCAACATGAACAATCCGATGAACCCATACCCAAACTTACCGGCCTCTATTTGATATTTCAATTTTCTTAGCGCAATTTATTGTTTATTTAAGAAATAATATATTATCCATCAATTAGATCCAAGCTCCAAGAAAATATGGCCAAAGAAGACAAAATTCAACATAAAGGCTTTACATCAATCCAAAAAAACGTGTTGTTTAAGAAAAATATGTCTAATTCAGGTATATTATCTGCTACAGATTTTACCTTTTCACAATAGTTCTTGTGTTTTTGTGCCTTTTATATATTATACGCTACTGATGACATATATGCTACGCAAGATTGCTGACTTTCTTCCTTCTTTTTATTTTTTATTTTTTTGTTTGATCCTTTCACATATAAATCAATTCTTGTATGTATCACTGGTTGGTAACTTTAACATTTTATTTTTATCCTTGAAGTATAAATTTGCATTAGAGTTTTCTAGTCTAACTACTCAGTTAACTTATGCTTTGCACTAGTCATTATAAATCAAATTCTCAAACATTACATTTTCTAAAGTTTATTTGTATTATGGTTGACTTCAAAAGAATTTGAAAGAAACTATACAAAATGTTACATTTCAATACAAAGAAACAATGTGTTTTTTTGACAAATGTAAAGGTGAGATATGATGTAAATAGTAGACCTTACATTGGAATAAAGGCTCTTTGTAGGTACCACACATGATTCTCCCCACCCCTCCAACCCCTTCTTTCCCCCTCTCATGTCCCAACCCCCCACCCACTTCCCTTCTTTAATTTCTTCCCAATACCTTGAAACTAAATTGTTTGACGCTTATGTAATCATAGGATCCATCTATGTTTAACTAGTCTATTATTGATGATATATTCATTGTTGTGCAGACATGAACAATCCGGTTGAGTTTGATGACATCACTATTAGGCTACAAAATGATGTGCCATTACAAAACAAAAAAGTTTGGGGTGAGCAATATACAAATGAAGAGCTCCTAAAGCTTAGTAATGAATGTGATGTTGAGGTATGCCAAAGTGAATTTCATTAACCTTATATGCAAAGAGAATTTATTATTATTCCTTTGAAAATGTAGATATTATTGTACAGATGTTTTTAGCAAGAGAAATTATGCGCCACTTTGGAAAGACATTGAAGAATCAAAGAAGCTTGAATTCTAAGAATGGAAAGCTTAAAATTAATCTTAGAATCCGAAAAACTGGGTGCATCAACCTCTCACTCTTAAACTCATGAATGGGTGTGTCATTACAAAACAATAAGTTAGGGGTGAGCAATATACAAATGAAGAGCTCCTAAAGCTTAATAGTGAATGTGATGTTGAGGTATGCCAAAGTGAATTTCATTAACCATATATGCAAAGAGAATTTATTAATATTCCTTTGAAAATGTGGCTATTATTGTACAGATGTTTTTAGCAAGAGAAATTATGCGCCACTTTGGAAAGACATTGATGTAGATTTCTTAAGCAATTGAATAAGTTCCCAAGATTGGTTTAGTGAGCATACAACACAGTTGGAGAATTCAAGCTCTAGTTCGGTGTTGTTTAGTGAATGGAACAATGATAATCATGGATTTGCAAAGTGATGAACACAAGAAAACACTTCACATATAGATTATCAAAAATACAACAAGATTGATACAATGATGGAGAGATAGAGAATGGAAACAAAGAGTATTATCGAAGGCAATACAAGATCGAATCTAGACTAGGCACCCCTAATGAACATATGTCATTAAATTCACCTAGCTACTTACAAAACCTTGAAATTAACCAAGCTAACCAAGACTTCTAATACTCAAAAGAAGACTTGTAAACTTCTTACCAATGCCCACAAGTGTGCAATGATGACCAAAACCACCAAGGAGTTGGAATTGAAGTTGAGAAGCTCTCAAATTTGGATTGAATTTTCATGTAGGTTCATGATTCCTTGTAGTTTCAACCACATTATATAGAAGGCCAGCAAGAATAAGTCCAACAAAGCTAAAGTACACACCAAATAAAGAAATACAAAGCTAAAGTTCACACCAAATAAAGAAATACAATATAATACTTAAAGTAGTGGGATTGATTCTTCATGTTTTGTGGGTGGGTTTCATTTTCAGCCATGTTTTGTGGCTTTGATTCTTCATGGCCGAAAATCATTAGTTGGCTGCCATGTTTTGGTGGATTTGATTATTGGCCAAGAATTATATATCTTCCACCTTTGAATTTTCAAATAAGGTTTCCCTCAAATTGGCATCTTGCCCTCCAACTTCTCCTTAAATGCATTTTGACCTTTCCAATTGTGATCAAAGGTAGATTGACCTCCTATCCTTTCACTTGACCGAGAATGTAGTCCCAATGTGAGATTTGATGGTTGAAATTGATTGTTCATGGTGATCATGGTCACCCACGGTTTTGCTTCTTCCACCTTGCGGTACTCTAGTGCTTGATCAACGTATCCATTAATTGCTTCCTTCAATTTCTTTGTTTGAAGACGAGTCATGTGTTGCTTAGGTTCTTGTTGAGGCTTGATGGAGATAGGATCTACATCAGACATTGACGAATCAGAGAAGCTTGAATTCTGAGAATGGAAAGCTTAAAATTAATCTTAGAATCGAAGAAACTGGGTGCATCAACCTCTCGCTCTTAAACTCATGAATGGGGACAACTGCAATTCATTTTATTTTTTCATTGTTTGATTGTAAAAGGCCTATGTCGTACCTATGTTCATTCCAAACATTGTGGGAATCATTCAAATCTAATTTTGTTGTTGTTTATGTACTAGTAACCTATTAAGCAGTTTTAGCCTCTCTTTTTTCTCTCTTATTGCAATATCATCTCCGCCTCTCTAGGAGTGGGCTAGGGAAAATAATTAATAGTTTTTATAGGGATCCCTATGTTGGAGATGCCTTAATGAGGAAATGTTTTTTCAAAGTAGGTTTGACAGTTGATGAATTGGTCACATTAACTTGAATGGGTATTAACCAACAAAGTATTATATTTATATGATCTTAATCTTACTCAAGTTTTCTTAATTTCTATGTAGAGTGATTTTAGTTTTGGGTGTAATGGTGCATACCTTAGGGAATCACTCTATTAATTATGCTCATTTATTTATTTATGGAGAAAAATATCAAATTACTCGATAATATATATACACACTTTAGCCAAAGTTTCTATTTTCAATCCAACCATTAGTAAGATTATAAAAATCAAAAAAATAAATTAGAAGTCGGAGGCATCATGAGATTTTACTATAAAGTTTACATTTGAGTTGCTTCGAGAGCAAAATCCGGTAACATGGGAGCATCATTTTTGAACGAATACCATCCCTTTAAAGTAATACTTTTTCATGTGGAGGCTCTTTAATAATCTCTTATTTGGAAGATGTTCTCTGTTGAATAGGGTTACAGTTCCCCTCAATGTTTTTTTTATAAGAACCAGAGTGGGAGTAGAGCATTTAATTGTCAAGTGTTCTCCAGCCCAAACTATGTGTGATGAGGTCATCCTTAGCTTAAACAAGCCAAGCCAAAATTCTCCGAGTCAATCTAACAGCCATATCCAAGAAGATCATTGAAAGAAGGAAGAAATAGTCCAAAGTGTCGAACAACAAGACTCTCGACCATCCATTCCTCTTCATTAAAAGAATTGGGTTGTTTGTTAATTTCTTGAAACCATTTCTTGATCGATCCTGAAGTTCAACAACTTCCTTATTTGTCAAGTAGTTCCTTTTAAATAATGTTGAAGAAAAGAAGAAATCTTGAATTTTAAGTTTCCAACATTTCAAAACTGATTTTTGAAGATTTTCAAAGCATCTGGAGGAATACAGAATATTTGCAGAAGCTTCCTTCTATTTTTCAACAAGTGCTACATCAAACAACGGGTCTAAACCCTAGCTCATGCCTCACTCAAATTCATCCCAAGAGACCAGCCGCCCTTCGAAAAATCCTTAGGACTAGGGTAGGATAGGTTTTCAGAATGTGGATTGGATTTGTGCATGTTTCCTAATTCTATTCCTTGTTTACTTTCATTAGTAGTTTTCAAAAAGGGTTCAATTCTTGAACTCCTTTTTTTGATAGTTTTACAAGTCCCCTTTTATTTATTTTTTAAGTGAATTTTGGCCATAATAAGCCTTAAGGCTGCCAAAAATTCACCTCCCAATTCTATGCTTCTTTTGAAATTGGACTTGTAAGAAAATACCAATTGTAATTGGTTTCCACTTTAGTTCTTTTCCTTTTCTTATTTTGTATCAATTTTTGGCTTCCCTAATTTCCTATAAATAGGTGCATACCCTGAACCATTAAATCAAAGAATTTAGATTAGTTATATCTAAAAATAGATAGGAAACCTAAGAGGGAAAAAGTGAATTAGGTTGTTTATTAATTTCTCTAAGTAAATAAAAAAAATGGCTTTTTGTTTTCAAGAGTGAAGTAAAATCAAAGCAAGTAAAGGCACAAACAATTTATAGTGGTTCAACTTTCCTTCCACAACAATTTACAGTTTTACAATGAGAATTTTTAGCTAGAGAGAGGTACATAAATAGTCTCTCTTTGGTTGTATTTATAGAAGCATTCAAGTCTCCTTAGTGGTTGGTAAAAAAACTTAATTTTAACTCTCCAAACATTGTGCGATGGGGTGTGCGAATTGCATAGGGTCTCGTAGGCTCCTTTTCAGTTTGAATTTTTCAATGGCCAACCACTTCTTCGCATGCAATTCATACTAGAGACAACCTTTTCATTCTCCTTGGTCAATGATAGACGCTCCTCCTGACTTGCATTTAATCTCTTCGTCTGTAACTTGAGCGATTCACTGTGCGACTCATACGGGCTATTGTACTAGGCTTAGTTTTCACATTCTTCTTTGTCAAAGTCAAAAGCTCCTTTGACTTGCATTAATTTCTTCATCTTTTAGGCGTACGAATAGTTGTACGAATCATATAGACGGTCGTGCAATTGACAGTCGCAATTTTGGCTAGAATTCTTTTATATGTTGTATAGGTTTTTCTTCTTTATGATAGATGATGCAACTCGCACGAGACGTCTCTAATGAAATGATAATTTATATCAATATGCTTAGCTCTTAAGTGTTGAATTGGATTTTTCAAAATGTTGATTGAACTAGTATTATAACACTTTATAGATACACAATTGAAGTGTTGAATTGGATTATTCAAAATGTTGATTGCACTAGTATTATAACACTTTATAGATATACAATCAAAATTTAATCCAAAATCAAGGAAACTATGCTTCATCCAAAAAATTTGTTGATAAGAATACGTGGCTAAGTATTTTGACTGGGCCGTGGATAAAGATACGCTACGTTGTTTCTCACTAAATCATGAAACTAGGCAATTACAAAGGAAAGGATAAGTTCCACTAGTACTTTTTCTATCAATTAAACACCCAAAATCCATATCTGTAAACCCAATTAATTCAAAAGATATAGATTTAGAATACCACAATCCATAATCAAGAGTGTTTATCAAGTAGCTAAGAATTATTTTTATAGCACATAAATGGGATTCTTTTAAAGAAACTTGAAATCTAGCACATAAGCAAACAGCATGCATAAGATCTAGCCTACTTGCCGTTAAGCAAGTAAGCTACCAATGATTCCTCTAAAGATTTTTTGATCAACACTTTGACCCTTTTCAATTTTATCAAGATTAGACAAAATGCACATTAGAGTAGTAATATTCTTACAATTTTCCATGTTAAATTTCTTTAAAATTTCTTTAGTATATTTTATTTGACAAATAAATATACAATTGAAAGCTATACATCCAAGAAGTAACGAGGTTACATTGTATACCTGTTAAAATTACTTCGGGTCAAGACCCTTGTTTTACCTCGCACTTTTGGCAACAATTGCTGAAAGCATTGGGAACCAAACTAAACTTTCGCACCGCCGCCCATCCTCAAATGAACGGCCAATCTTAAAGGAATATTCTGATTTTTGAGGATATGCTCCAAGCTTGTTCCATGGATTTGAAGGAACTTGGGACACACACCTACCTCTAATAGAGTTTGCCTATAACAATAGCTACGAAGCCTTCATATGGCTCCCTATGAAGCCTTTTATGGGAAAAAGTGTAGATCCTCGCTATACTAGGACGAAGTGGGTGAGCGTAAGATCACACCACCTAACCTGGTACCCCTAGTAGACAAAGTTTACAATGATGTAAAACTCATTTGCAAATGCCTTACTATTGCTCATAGCTGCCAAAAGAGTTACGCCAACCGAAGGTGAAAGGACTTGACTTTCAAACTCGGAGACCAAGTGTTCCTGAAAGTAATTCTGGATACCCATATCATAAAGCATGGAAGGAAAGGGAAATTAAGCCTGAGATATGTAGGACCTTTTGCCATTATACAACTCATAGGTAAAGTTGCCTATAAGTTAGATTTACCTTCATCAACGCGAAAGATACACCAGGTATTCCATGTTTCAATGCTCTGGAAATACCTGCCAGACCCGGGCTATATAGTGACCCTAAAGGATTTGTGAGTTGACGAGAAGGTAGAGTACGAAGAGAAACCTACATGCAAGATAAGTTATCTCAATTTAAAAGAAACCAAGTTTGGAAACTTGTTGAAAGGCCTTAAAATCACTCCAAAATTAGCACTAAATTGTTTTTTAGAAATAAGTTAAATGAACTAGGAGAGGTAACTAGAAACAACACTAGGTTACTTGCTTAAGGCAATAGACAAGAAGAAGGAATTGACTATGATGAAACCTTTGCACCAGTAGCTAAACTTAAATCTAGAATGTTACTTGCGTTTTCTTTCTTTAAAGGCTTTAAATTATATCAAATGGATGTTAAAATCTTCTTCTTAAATGGTTTCTTAAATGAAGAAGTGTATGTAGAACAACGTTCCAGTTTTGAGGATTTTCAATTTCCAAATCATATGTGTAAACTTGTTAAAGCTTTTTATGGTTTGAAGCAAGCTCCTAGAGCTTGGTATGAAAGATTAACCTCATACTTGCTCACTAATAACTTTAGAAGAGGACAACTTGACACTACCTTGTTTACTAAAGTTGATAAGCATAGCAATTTGTTCATTGTTCAAATATATGTTGATGATATTATCTTTGGTACCACTAAGCATGATTTATGTGATGAATTTGCTACTATTATGCTTAGTGAATTTGAAATGAGCATGATGGGTGAGTTAGAATTCTTTTTGGGACTTCAAACCAAGCAAACTTCAAATGGTATATTTATTTGTCAAACCGAATATACCAAGGAAATTTTGAAGAAATTTAACATGAAAAATTGTAAAACTTTCACTACACCAATGTGCACTTCTTCTAAACTTAATAAAGATGAAGAGGGTTAAAGTGTTAATTAAAAAATTTTAGAGGAATGATTGGTAGCTTAGTCTACTTAACGGCAAGTAGGCTGGACATTATGCATGTTGTTTGCTTATGTGCAAGATTCCAAGTTACGCCAAAAGAATTTCATTTGTGTGCCTTAAAAGGCATTCTTAGATGCTTGAAAAACACTTTTGATTATGGATTATGGTATTCTAAGTCTAAATCCTTTGAATTAATTGGTTATATGGATGTTGATTTTGGGGGTTGTTTAATTGATTGTAAAAATACTAGTGGAACTTGTCAATTTTTGGTAATTTCCTAATTTCATGGTTTAGTAAGAAACAATCTAGTGTGTCATTCTCCACAGCTGAGCCGGAATACTTAGCCGTTTCATATTGTTGTCAAAAATTATTTGGACGAAGCATACTTTACTTGATTTTGGTTTAAGCTTTGATTGTGTACCTATTATGTGTGATAATACTAGTGCAATCAACATTTCAAAAAATTCATTTCAATATTCAAGAACTAAGCACATTGATATCAACCATCACTTCATTAAAGACTTAGTTCAAAAAGGTGAAATTTGCTTGAGTTATGTGCCAACAAAGGATCAAATTGCTCATATTTTCACTAACCTTTGTCAAAACAGCAATTCCTCTATGTGAGGGCCAAACCTAATGTTTAATGCAATCCTTGATTGATGCTCCTCATGCTTCTAGACTTATATATTATTATACTTTAATTCGTACATTTTAAGATTCCCACACCTTTTGGTGATGTCAAAAATGGGGAGAAAAATTGTGAAAATTTGTGGGCAAGTAATTGAGGGGGAGACATTACACTTAGGGGGAGTTTAATGGCCTTACATTACTTTTATGCCAAATTTCCATATTTTTTATCATCATCAAAAATGAGGAGATTTTAGACCTATGCTCTCAAATTTGTTTTGAGTGATGATACAACAAATATGTGAAAAATAAATTCAATGGTTTGCCTAAGTAAAAATGCAGAAGAAACGCTTACTGAAATTCATTGGATCTCAAGTATAAGTTGCACAAATTAAAATGTGCTCAACACTTCGAAGAACTTTTTTTGATTCACGACGGCAAACCAAACAACGATCCACACACGTCGCACAAAGTTTGTCGCTTCACAATTTTCGACCAAAATACATTCTGCACGAGTCACACAGTCCATCGCCAAGAAGAAAAGGCTCTACAACACTTAGAAAAATTCTCAACAATTTGCTACTGCCAACCAGACAAGTGAATGTACAAGTCGTACGGTCCTTCATGTACGCAACAAGACAAAAAAATTAATGCATGTCAGAAGCAGCCTTAACCTTTGGCTGAGAAGTATACAAAGTGTGTCTCACATATGAAAATCCATACTAGTTGCATAGTTATTCGCACGGACTACGGGTGAAGTAATTTAATTCAAGTCAAAAGGAGTGTCTGTCCATTGACCAAGCAGCACGCACAAGTTTTCTTCTGTACGAAATATTGTACGAGTCGCACAGCCTTGCATGACTAGCATACGAGAATATTAAATGGGTGCATGTGAAGAATTCATTTGACTGTTGAAGAATTCAAATTGAATAGTTTAGTACGACAGGCCATGCGAGTCGCACACCTGGTCGGACAACACCTTCGAGCTGAAATTAAAGCTACCTCACCTATCACCAAAGGGACTTCAATGCAACTATTAATACAACCTTTAATATACCATTTCAACACTTCTCTTCATTTTAACATTCTCATTGTCAAGCTCTAATATTCAAAGCATTCAAAGCTTTTACTTTGTCATTAATTGCTAGACTAGAAAGATTACAAGAGTTAGTGATGAGGTCATCCAAAGTCAACACTCGACTTCCCAGAAGGGTACAAGTTAACAAGTGGTTGAGAAAGTTCAGAGCTGACAGATGGGTTCTCACAAATACACTGGAAAGAACTATGATCCAAAGGAGAAATGGGTCATTAAAAAAGGAGTCAAGAAGAAATGTCATGACACGCTATTCTCTAAGTTACCAGCTGAAAAGAAGATTCTTGAATATTTAATAAAATTTTTAAAGGTCATTAAATCTCTTGATTTTAATTAAACTATTCTTCAGTTAATTTTATGCCGAAAGATTCTAGAAGACTAAAGAAGGATCTAGAAAATTCATGAAGAATGAAGGAAATCACACAAGTGGGAATACTTGCCTTGAAGGATAAGTATGTTTTTATTTTCCTTCCTTGTTTTATTAAATTGTTTCTTAAATAGTGATTCCCTGAAAAGAATTCTTGCATGTTTTCTTTTAGGAAATAAATAGAATTCCTTTTAATTCTTAAATAGGATTTCCAAATTCCTTTCTTTATTTTAGATAAAGAATTGGCTACTGTTATTGCCAGAGCTCTTTTTAGCATTCAGAGCAAAATATATTATTTATTACTAAATTGCCCTTTTTTAATCTCATTCACACTCTCATGCGTCCCTTCACCACCCAAAGTCTTCTTCTGAGATTTATGGCATGCCAAGGATGAAAAGCCTTGGAAATCTGCTCCCAAATGAATGCCTTGTAAGGGTAATCTTCCATATGAGAAACCACGACCGGCCGATAATCTTCAGTTCATGAGTTATCAGGTTCCAATGGATCTTGGACTGCAGATTGGGGGATTCTCCATGTCTCTTGCTTCCATGAATAACATCTCCGAGATTTGCGATTGACCTTGAACAGCAAACCTTCCTGTCTTCTTCGTCGAAATAGCGCTCAGATGATACCTTCTGGCCTTTGGATCATAGACATCTGCTGGCAATTTTTTTTCCAATTTGCACAAAAAACCTCCAAAATCTACTCTTTTCGGAATTGATTCCACTGAGCAGAAAATTATGATCAATATTGCAGCTGCTGAACAAACTAAAAAGGAAATCAAAACAAAATTTTGGTTTGGGGCCAACTGTAGCTATATACTTCATCAATGGTGAATCTCAATTTAGAGCAAAACTATTGAGCACTGAAATCAACATTCTCATTATTTTTCAATTCTCTTTACATTATAATTCAAATAAGAAACTCATAAAATATCCCATATCAATACAAACGTCAAGACCCTTTTTGCTTCTAATAATAGATCGGCTTTTCTTTAATCTATTCAGCAACAGATCTTTTTTTTTTTTTCCTTCTTTTTCCTCATTCTCTTCTACCAAAGGATGTCTTTGAAGGGAAACAATTAAAAGATTCATTTTCGGTTGATTCATCTTCTCCCTCTTGTCATATTTATTGTTTGAGGGGGTGGAGAGATATGAGATACAAGAGCGTGAGAGAGAAGAATATGAAACTATCGAAAAGAGTTAATAGATTTTGAGAGGGATGAAGTGAGATATAGGGAGGAAAAAAAGTAGGAAGAAAAGAACCAGAGGAGGAAAAGACTCAAGAAGGTTAATTTGGGAACAAAATAATTATATTGCTCTGGATGCTAAAATCCGCTCTGGCAATAACGCTAGCCTAAAGAATTTGGTCAACCCGCTCAAAAGGTGATCACCAAATTCCTTTAATCAATTAGGTAGTTCCCAAAATCCGTATAGGATTAGATTTGGTAGTTTGTTTCCTTTTCTTTTCTAGTTTTGTATTCTACCTAGGATTAGAATTAGGCAATTTTAGTTATCTTTTCCATATAGGATTCAATTTTTTTGTTTCCTTTTCTTACTTGTAAAAGGCGCACAACTCCCTTCTATTTAAAGGGGTACTGAGCGAAATTAATAAAACAGATTATTATTGAGATTTAAGATAAATTGTGGGTTATACAATTTTTAACCTTTGAACTTTCAACCTTTGGGTTTGGGTAATGTTTCGTGGGAACTTATAATTATTCATTAGTGAACGTGTGATAGATTCATTAGTGAATTGTTCTTCTTCTTAGATTTTGCTAAGAGGAGCTTAATTTGAAAGGGGGTTTTCGAAATACATAATTAAGTTAGGTGTTCGACTTAGTTTGTGGGGTATTTTCGATAAATCAATAGTTTCTTAATTCAAGAGTGAATTCAAGAAGGTGGTTTAAATCAAAGACATCAAGTTAATGTCCGACTTAGCAGATTTTTGGATTCCACAACACAATTCAACCGAGAATCCAGATCAATTTGGTATCAGAGCCAAGCTAGGCTATAGAGTCAAGGTGCTATCTTTTCTTATTTACTGTTCTTTAATTGTTCCAAAATTATTGAACTTTATTGTCCTAGTTAAAGATTGATTCTTATTTCATTTATGAAATTTATATATTGTAACATTGTGCAAATTGAAACCTTAATTGGTTGTTTGGAGCCTCTGTTACATTATCTTTAAATTTCCTTAGGTTTATTGTGTAAAAGGATTGTCGAAAAAAATTGCTAGATAAAATTTTCAGAAATCCTGGAGCTGTTTAATATTATTTTTTCTATTTATTGGAAGTTCCTACTTGATAATATTGTAAAGATTAGACCTTGAGTTTATAAAAGGTTTATATCTAGAGTTATTGCAATTTTCTCTTCAAAAAAGTGTGTGACGGGTAGACTAGGGCTTCAGTTTTGGAGGCTGTCAAATTTTCCTTTTTTATTTCCTTTGGGACAACTGATCTGCATATCAAGGGGAGGGTTTTATAAAATTTTGAGAATTTTTGGAGCCATACATTGCCTGTTATCTGCCATTTCAGCTTTCACAGGCAAATTATTGTCAAAATTGTGAATCTGAAAATTTTTTTATATCTTTTCTTAAATCTAAGTTGCGATTTGGGTACAGTGGAGTAGAACAAAGTTTGTGTTCAAATTTGGTACTATTCTGAGCTCGTTTGGACAGTTTTCCAGCACACCGTGATTTTCGGGTTACGCCGTGAAAAAGAATTTTCTTCGCGCACTTTGCATTCATGTAGATCTTGTGTCAATTATTTTGGAGATTATTATTCTAAAGTTTGGTTACATTTGGATCTTAATTTTACGTAAAATTTTGAAATCGAAGTTTCCTGACTTTTTGGTATTTTTTTAAAATTCTGCTGATCTAAAGCCTGATTGAACTACTGATTGAAGAATCATGGTTTCTTTCATACAAATGTAAAAAGTTGACTGTCATCTACGCCTTAGTGAAGCAATTACTAGGGCGCATTGAAAGTTTGGAAGCCAGGGTACATCGAACCAACCAACAGGGTCGGTACAGGGACAAACAGACTTGAGTCCAAGAAATCAAGGATGGAGGTCAGGGGAGAGTTAAGCGAAGATGTACAACTAAGTATTTTAATGGTTGAGAGAAAGGGCATATTGCTTCCCAATGTCCTAAACCAGTAGTACGTAAGAAGGGAGATGGTAGGGTTCAAGAGCTAAATGTTACTATGACACCGCCACCATAGACAAAGAACAAGTGTGGAGGAGCTAAGGATCAAGATGATGCTCCTCTAGATATGCCAGTACCGTGGAATACAGATGGTACAAGAAAGTTGCAAGCTAAGTACCGTGAGGCTCTCTCGCAATATTGCCATCAGGCGTTAACACCAGTTAGAGAGATGATGAGTACTTATACGGTAGAATATATAAAGCGTTACACTAGCCTTTGTACTGTGGAGAAGGAAAAAGGGGAATCTGAGGATGTAAAAGTTCAATCTTGTGAAACTAGTAAACCGCTTGTTAAAGTTGTTTTGCTGGATATCCAACAGATAGACATGAAGCCGACGAACCCAATGTCTTGTCCGAAGGGCCACAAGACTGAATCCGGTAAGAAATTAGATTCGAGGTCGAATCTTTTTGAAGGAAGGGGGATGATGAAGGAATGAAACTCGATCTCTTATATCAATGCAAGTATCAGATTCGATGACGAATCCTTTCGAAGTGAGAGGGATTGATGAAGTCATCCAAAGTCAACACTCGACTTCCCAGAAGGGTACAAGTCAACAAGTGGTTGAGAAAGTTTAGAGTCGACAGATGGGTTCTCACAAATTTACTGGAAAGAACTTTGATCCAAAGAAGGAGAATCGGGCCATTAAAAACGGAGTCAAGAAGAAATGTCACGACACGCCATTCTCTAAGTTACCAACTGAAAAAAAGATTCTTGAATATTTAATAAAAGTCTTGAAGATAATTAAATCTCTTAATTTTAATTAAATTATTCTTGAGTTAATTTTATTCCGAAATATTCTAGAAGACTCAAGAAGGATCTAGAAGATTCACGAAGAATGAAGGAGATCACACAAGTGGGAATACTTGCCTTAAAAGATAAGTGTGTTTTTATTTTCCTTCCTTGTTTTATTAAATTGTTTCTTAAATAGGGATTTTACTGAAAACAATTCTTGTATGTTTTCTTTTAGGAAATAAATAGAATTCCTTTTAATTCTTAGATAGGATTTCCAAATTCCTTTCTTTGTTTTAGATAAAGAATTTGGTCAACCCCCTCAAAAGGTGATCACCAAATTCCTTTAATCAATTAGGTAGTTCCCAAAATCCTTATAGGATTAGATTAGGTAGTTTTTTTCCTTTTCTTTTCTGGTTTTGTATTCTACCTAGGATTAGAATTAGGCAATTTTAGTTATCTTTTCCTTATAGGATTCAAATTAGTTGTTTCTTTTTCTTACTTGTAAAAGGTGCACAACTCCCATCTATTTAAAGGGGTATTGGGCGAAATTAATAAAACAGATTATTATTGAGATTTGAGATAAATTGTGGGTTATACAATTTTTAAGCTTTAAGCTTTCAACCTTTGGGTTTGGGTAATGTTCCGTGGCAACTTATAATTTTTCATTAGTGACTTTTGATAAATTCATTAGTGAATTATTCTTCTTTTTAGATTTAGCTAAGAGTAGCTTGATTTCAAAGGGGGTTTTCGAAATACATATTTAAGTTAGGTGTTTGACTTAGTTTGTGGGGTATTTTTGATAAATCATTAGTTTCTTAATTCAAGAGTGAATTCAAGAAGGTGGTTTAAATCAAAGACATCAAGCTAATCTCTAACTTAGCAGATTTTGGGATTTCACAACGCGATTCAACGAAGAATCCTCATTAGTTAGGGTGTTTAGCTATTGTATTAGCATTTTTCTATCTTGTAAAAGATAGTTAGGGGAAAAGTCTGAAAGCTATCTAAGAGGTTAGATAGAGGTTAAGCAAAGGAATTTCATAAGAGTAACATTTAAGGCTTTTGTACAGCTAAAATGTGAAACCATAGGAAATCTTGTTAGGGGTTTACATTACATCTTTAAGTAATCCTTGGAAGTTAGAGAAACCAAGTATTTAACTTGGAAGTGGAGGTAGACTTTCCTTAAGGAAGAAAAGTTGAACCACTATAAATTGCTTTGCGTTTTTAATTTTCTTTCTTACTTGCTTTACAGTTAACCTCACACACAAGCACAAAAAGATTTTCTGTTCACTTAGTTAATTTTTAAAATCTAACTCACCCCTTCCCTCTTAGGTTCCCCATCTCTTTTCCAAAAGTGTCTCTCTAAAAATTGCTCATCTATCATGCAATTATCATGGTAGATTTGGCCATTATTCTCGTAGATATTATTTTAGAAAATTGGTTGAATTTGGTAAAAATAAATGGACTATTAAGACTAACTCTCGTGAACCTAGAAATCAATGGGGACCAATTACAATTTTTTTTTCTCCTTATGCTGTGGGTAAATAACCCTTTCATGCATGAAGAAAATAAAAAAAAATCAAGTGGTACTTAGATAGTAGTTGTTCAAGACACGTGATGGGAGACAAATTCCTTTTGAGCAATGTCAACAAAAATGATGGGTATGTCACATTTGGTGATAGCAAGCAAGAAAAATTATTAGGTATAGGTAATATTTCTTCCAAGGAAAAATATTTATTTGAAAATGTGTTATTGATTGATAACTTGATATACAATCATATCAGTGTTATCAAAATTTGTAATAAAAATATTAGTGTAAATTTTAGAAAAAAATGCATGATATGTGGTTGATCCTTCTCTTGATGATAAAGTAATTTGTAGTGCTAATAGAAATGGATATATTATATTTTAGACATAGAGACTTTAATTGAACAACATGATCATTGTTTGGCCACTACTTGTCATGATACTTAGATTTTGCATAGGATATTAGCTCATATTAATTTGGATCATTTAAATGAAACTTCTAAAAAAGAAATAGTTAGCGGATTGCCCAAATTGAAATTTAAAAAGGACAAACTTTGTGATGCATGTCAATTTGGAAAGCATAAGAAATCTTTTTTCCAAACTAAGAATCAATATTAATACATCAAAGCCCTTAGAATTAGTACACATGGACTTATTTGGGCCTACTCAACATGTTAGATTAGGTGGTAAAAGATACATCTATGTGTTAGTTGTGGTTACTCTAGATTTACTTGGGTACTTAACTCACAAAATATACTTCAAATGGATTAAAAAAATGGGCAAAAAGAATACAAAATGAGTTTAATTTGAGAATTGTCAAATTGAGAAGTGATAATTGAACCGAATTTGTGATTCAAAATTTCTTAAACTTTTGTGGTACTTTAGACAAAACTCATCATTTTTTGGTTGCAAGAACCCCACAACAAAATGGGGTTGTGGAAAGAAAAAAATAGAACTTTATAAGAAGTGGCCAGATAAATGATTTGTGAAAATGATTTGCCAAAATATTTTTAGGCTAAAGCGGTTAATATAGCTTGTTATGTTATGAATAGGATTCTAATTAGATGACTTTTGATAAAGACTCCTTTTGAACTCATATTTGGTAGAATTTCCAACATTGAATATTTTAAAGTATTAGGTTGTAAATGTTTAATCTTGAACATGAAAGAAAATATTGAAAAAATTGAAAATAAGTCAACGGATTTTTCTAGGATATTCTTCAACTAGGAAAGCATATAGTGTTTTCAACAAAAAGACATTAGTAATAGAAGAAAGCATGCATGTAGAGTTTGATGAAATACATGTAGAAGAAGCTCATTAATAATCAAGGAATGTGGGCAAAATATACAAATTCAGCGGCTAGGCCACTGGACAAGTCGGCCATTTGGAATTAGCTTCATCCCATTTGGGATCTTCTAGAAGCAAATGAATTTACCTGGATTGTCTACCATACTGGATGCCAGAAGTCTTTGGTATTTTTTCTCTTAAATCAGCGTACCAACTTGTGTGGACGTCCCTTTCATCAAATCCGGACATGGAAAAAGTGTGGAACCCGTGGCTACCAAAAAAGATCCCATTCTTCATCTGGAGACAATGTAATGGTCTACTTCTTTTCCCAGAAGTCCTAGCAAGGATGGGAATCCATGGCCCGTCATGTTGTCCATCATGCCGCTTGAAGGATTCAATACAACATTATTTTTTCAGATGCAGCATAGCCGTTTAGGTCTGGCAGCATTTTTGGGCCCTCTTAAAATTATCCCCATTATACTCAAACTTTTGGAGGGATTGGGTCCGAAATTGGTGGTACCCAACTATGGATGTTGGGGCTTTGTTGGAGTTACTACAAGCATTGCTTGCTCTAATCTGCTGGGAGTTATGGAATGCCATAAACAACTTGTGGATGACTAAAGTCATATTTGCAGCTCAAAAGTTACTTCAGGACCTAGCGTTGGTAAAGCCTTTGTAGTGGTGGATTGACAATATTTTGGTTCAAATGGGTCTTTTACGTTCTCTGAAGCCACGGACACCTATGATGTGGAATCTATTCGGTGGAATTTCTCAGTACATCTTAAGTGTAACGTGGATGGGTCATCGCTAGGAAACCCTGGGCCGTCAAGGTTCGGGTTCTTATGTTGTGATAGCTCTGGCAATCTAGTGCACGTGGAGGCACATCCAGTGGGGCATGGAACCAATACAGAATCAGAGGCACTTGGGTTGTTGCATGCAGTGAATTTTGCGGCTAGCAGGGGTCTGACACATGTCCAATTTGAATATGACTCAAAAGTGCTCATTCATTGTGTTAGGGGACACACCAATTGGCCTTAGAGGCTATGGGGCACATTACAACAGATCCAGCACACCTCGGAGGGAAACAGCTATAACATCATTCACATCTATACAGAAGCCAACACACCGGAAGATTAGTATGCTACAGAGGCTAGCAGAAGGCAGCAACGTATGGTCTTCACACTTACGGACGCTCCGCAAGAGTTCAGGGGACTCTGTCTATTAGCCAAGCAGGGACTCCCCTCACTCCGACTGCAGCGAGTAGCATAGGTCTAGCATTACTTATGTAAATAGTGCATCATCGCTTGCATCACACTCACACACAATTGTACACATGTTTTAATTAGAGTAGGGCGCATTATGTCCCCCCCCCCCAATATAGTTTAGGTATTGTCATCATGCTCTCTAAAGTTTCCTTTGTGTACACATCTTATATGAACTATACTACAAATAAAAAATTCAAAATTTTATTTTAATCAAGATAAAACCAACTATCTATTTTCAAAAAAAAAAAATTACTACTTTTCTAAAAGTATCGTGCTTATGTGTATTACTGCTTGGTTTTATCTTTTCGTTCAATATCTAGAATCTTTAAGTATAAACTTCTTGAGAGGTAAGTGCTTGAGTGAATAGCATACAAGGGCAGCTAACCCTAGAGTGTTACACAGGTTTAGGTGTATCTCTATAGGTGGAAAACACTTAGGGGATAAGGGTAAGGTTAATTACTCTACTCACTTTAACTTATTCTTCATAGGAAATTTTCCTTTACTTTAAATTAAATGATAGGTGCTAGCTCTAGCTGTGAAAACCCAAAATTTTGGACTAGGATTTTAAAACAAATAAAGGGTAAAGTAGACATTTACTTGCTTTTTAATTGTGTAACGTAATAAGAGAAAATTGCGTATTGATCAAATGCTTAATTGATTGATTGAATAATTGATTGATTGAATTGCTCGATTAAATAATTGATTGAATGAATTGGTCGATTGCATAATTGATTGATTGCCTGATTGATTGACCGATTGATTGCATAAATTGATTGATTGAGAGTTAAAGTGGGTATAAAAGATATTCTAAAATAACATAAGGAAAGTAGGAAAAACAAAAAGGAAAATAATCTGGAAATCGCATCGTGTAAGTTTCCGTCCGAGTTGGACAGAAACTCGGACAGCACGAAACGGAAACAGAATCCGTAAATAAGGAATGGGAAATTGAGATTAATCCGATAGAAGGAAACTACCGGATTTGAACGTACCTTAATTACCCAAGATTCTGAATTACCCTAAACCTAATGGTTGCCTAATATACAACCTTAAATCATGAATTAAAAGCTTGGAAATTCTTAGAGCAAAAGCCAAAGAAAATAGAGTTTCGTGAGAGTAGTTTAGAGAACCGCCGCCGCCGCGAGCAACCGCCGCCGCCGCTTCTACCCTCTCCATTGAAATTCTGTGAGTTTGTGGTAATCTTAGGACCTCACGGTAAATCTTAATTGGTGGTTTATATTCAGATTGGATTTAAGAAAAGCATGAATTCTTATGAAACTTGAAGACTAAGTAAATCAATGTTGTATGTAATAAATTCGTAGAAAGCATATTCTTAGAATGTTATTAGCTTTATTGACTGTTAAACATGTTTGAGATTGATGCCTATAACATTTAAATGATCCGTAGTAATTAAGTCAAAAAGTCAAAATAGGAGAATATACATGTTTAGAAACAGTGTTCTGAGCCTTGTTCAGAGCAAGATTTAGATACGTTAAAGTAATCCGTTATGCAAGGTAAAAGCTTCTAGGTATTGCTTGTATACTAGACTTAATTTGGTTAAAGATGATCTGGAACAGTGTTAAAACATAGCCCGAAAGTAGTATCGAGAACCATAAGTTTCTGGAAAATATAACCTGTCGTGCGAGTTTGTGTCTGAGTCAGACAGAAACTCGGACAAGCCTTTGAAAATGATTTTTCCGTACTTTCAAAACCTGAAACCTGAAGAACATGAAAGCCTCTGTACGAGTTGTCATCTGAGTCAGACAGTAACTCGTACAGCTCTCTGAAGATAATTTTCTAAACATTTTAGAACCTGAAAAATTGATGAACATGAAAACCCCCATGCGAGTTTCCATACGAGTCGACCAGAAACTCGAAAGTAGTCCAAAATCTGAATTTTGCCTTATTTCTTAAATTGTTTTTTTACCCTAAAGTCTACCTTAATTCTAAATTGACCCCAAAAGTACCTAATAATACTAGAGTCATAAACCTTCACCTTATTTTCCAAAGTTGACCATTGACCATTGACCTTTGATCCAGTTGACTAAAAGTCAAAGTCAGCCCTAGTTGACCGTAAAGTCAAAACAAAAGCAAAATGTAAAGTCAAACCTCAAACTCAAAACGTAGTTGACTTCTAATAGAACGCTCATAATGCAGGAGTTGACCTTTGATCGAGAAGAGAACCCGTCAACCGTTGAGCGCTCACGCCTTAAGAAAGGTGAGGGATTTAATCAATATTTTTGTAAAGGTTAATTGAACAACATATGTAATGAACGTGACTATAACATTAATTGCTCGACTAAACTAAAAGGTTGCCAACGCCTCACCTGCATGAAATTGGAATTGAAATGCTACATTATGAAATGTATGCCATGATTGATTGCTTGATTTGCTATACATGAGATGTATGCCTAAATTGCTACTTGCTTTATATGAGTACAAGCATTTATGCCTATTGATTGATTATTGATCGCATGAATTGTATTGATTGAAAGTATGATTAATTGTACACGATAGAGAAGTAGATGTACTTCTAGGTGTATAATGAGATACATAATCCCTATGCCATGAGTAGGTCATCGATTGCATATTGAAATGTCTAGGATTGTGAAAGCATGCTAGAGATGCCATGTTTGCATAACAATGAAATAAGGTATGACACATTTAAACCAGATAAAAGACTGTGCGCGTCTAGTCTTAATTAATCGATTGTAATCGCCCGCCCGTATTGCAGTGAGCGGTGAGGCCATGTTGCAGTTAGTCGACGCCTTCCGATTAGGGGAAAACTAAGGGTTGCAAGTATACAACTGGGATCCAAAACCCCTTGCCGCCGAACACTCACGCTACTGCTGGTACTGTCGCCGCTTGGGTATCGAGGTGTTTGATCAAACTACCGCCTATCGCTAGATCGTATTCTTGATTATCGCCTTAGCTTTAGATGAGAAAGCTACATACAAATCAGATGGATTAAATACCTACGGGTGAATTGATAGATTGATTGTTGCATATGGTTAAGAGCATTCAATGTTGCCGTATATATTTCTGCTACATGATTATAGAGATGATTGATTGATTGATTAACTGATTGCTTCTGCATTGACACATGAATTATGCTTTGAATACTATGAATATTGATACATAAACTGTAATGCCATGTCTATATGATTGCTATGATATCGAGACCTTTTTCTCTAAGTACCACGGTGGGAATTTTATATAGAAACTGAGGTATCTCACTGAGCTTAGTGAAGCTCACCCCTTTCATACACCTATTTTTGCAAGTGCTTAATTAGGTATGGATTATTGTTCGTTAGATCTGAGGCCGACATTCACTGCAGCAGTGCTGAGAGTTTATTTTTTAATAAGTAGGCCTAGACGATAATTGTTTTGGTTAAGGGATAATTTGGTCGTTGACCATCCCGAATAATATTTTAGCTTCTGCATTGGACAAGTTTGCTTGAAAAAATATTGATTGACTTATTTTTAGATAAAGGTAATATTATATTTTTACTAATATCTTTATCGACTTGTTGCGCCCTAAATGACGCTGTCCTCGAACCAGCCCAGACTCCATTGCAAGAATGGCTCCTCAGGAGATGGGGTCAGGGCGGGAGCGTCACAGTTGGTATCATAGACATCGTTCTTAAAAGAGCGAATGTCATAAACTTTAAAAGATTGAATTGTAATAATTCCTGGACTTATGGGATCCAGGGATCATAAAACTTTAGCTGCTAACTCTGATACCACTGTTGTCACAGTTGGTATCAAAGCCACCGTTCTTAATACAAGAATGAGTGTCGATAAAAGATTGAATCATAGTAATATAGAATAGGATTCATGATACTTAATAAGGGTAACAATTGGTATCTTGGATTTTTGGGATCTAGGATTCATAAAACTTAAATGATTGAGGCAACAATACAGTTGGTATAAGATTTGGCCGGCATAAAACTTTGAAAAAAATATACTTAGAATCTGGAACTAGGTATGGGATAAAACCATGCATAATTGGTAAAAGCTTACCCTGTACCAATCGATGTCCCTTGTAGAAAATGGCTTTCAATAATACCAGAAGTATCTACCTAGACTACATTATGGGAACATTCCAGTGGTTGGATAAGATGGTAGGGACCTTTAACCAGAGGGTCGGAGATCTAGAAAAAGTAAGGGTCAATGAGATAATTAACGATATATTATTAGTGCCCCTCTCCAACACGGATCCCCAGATACCGGTAGCCATGGATGAAGAAGAGAAAGAAGAAGAAGAAAGTGAATAGTCTTAGAACCAGAGTGTTAGGCGCTTTGTTTACGCATTTCGTATTGATTTGTTTTCTTCCTTAGTTGGCAATGTTTGATTGAATTATTTCATGGATTGCTTGATTGTTAGATTGCTAAACCAGGTCTGGTCTTGCGACCTAAGCCTCGAATTGATTGTGTGAATAAAGTGGGCATGGTGTCCCATCTTTAGATTGATTGATTGAATAAATGATTAATTTGTTATTGCTTACTGTATGGCCGATTATTGTTAATCATTTATCGTATGCCTAGAAATATGTACCCTAGGCAATTTGCTAGTGAGGGAATAACTAGGATGGCTTGAAACCCTAAATGAGGAAAATGAGGGTAGTCATCTTAGCTAATGTTGGTTCGAGGAAACCCTAGCAAATACCTACCCGACATCGTAACTGAATCAAACTCGTCGTATCGTATTATGATTGGCTTTCTAAAAGTTTCACCCACCTAGGTTTGATGGAGAGCCTGATACCGAGAAAATAGGAAGTTGGTTAGAAAGCATTGAGAGAACGTAAGCACATCCCAAAACCAAAGAAAAGATAAGAGTAGCTTCAAGCCTAGTGGGGGAGTCCCCAAGGATGAGAAAGACCATAGAGGAAGGTAGTAATATGGAAATTACCTTATACACTCGAAGTTAGTACACCAACACTTCTGATGTTACCTTGCGTACGAATTCTGTATACCGAAATTGCCTGATCGATGTCCTAGGTCAGAATCGACCTACGAACTTAGTAATGCTAGATCTTAGAAGGTACGATACAATCCTTCGAATGGATTGGTTGGCCCAGAACCATGCCCTACTGAATTGTCACGAGAAGATGTTGACTTTTTAGGAACCCGGTAAACCCGAATTAGAATGGAGACTTAGACAAGGGAAGTCTTCGACCGCAATAATTTCCGGATTAAAAGTCAAGAAATTGCTTTGGAAAGGAGCACGAGGATTCTTGGCAGTAATGATTAATAAACTAAAGGATCAGGCCAAGATAAAGGATACACCATGGTAAAGGAGTACGCCAACATTTTCCCTGAAGAATTGACAACCCTACCGCCGGAGTGAGAAATAGAGTTCACCATTGACTTTGTACCCAGAGCAGAACCCTATTCTCATACCCCGTATCGAATGGCCCCAGCCGATTTGAGTGAGTTAAAGCAACAGCTCTAAGACCTGTTAGGACAAGGGTATATTAGACCTAGTTCTTCACCTTGGGGTGCACCAGTTATGTTCGTGAAGAAGAAGGATGGAACAATGAGAATGTGCATCGACTACTGAGGATTGAATAACTTAACCATTAAGAACAAGTACCCGTTACTGATAGACGAGCTATTTAAACATTTGCAAAGAGCAATTGTATTTTCCAAGTTGTAATTACAGCTAAGATACTACCAGTTACGTATTGGGGAAGAGGACATTCCCAATACCGCTTTCCACACCCGATATGTGCATTACGAGTTTGTCGTGATGCCTTTTGGATTGACCAATGCACTGGCTGCATTTATGGACTTGATGCACCGAGTGTTCCAGCCTTACCTAGACTCGTTCGTCGTGATTTTTATGCACGACATCCTAGTTTATTTGAAGACGCAACAGAAGCACGAAGTGCATTTAGGAAAAGTACTTCAGAAGTTGCGAGAGCACAGGATGTACTCCAAATTCAGCAAGTGTGAATTTTGGCTAGACCAAGTTTCATTCTTAGTACACGTGATCTCTTGGAATGGGATTGCAGTAGACCCGTCTAAGGTTGAGATAGATAGTGATGAAGTGGAAGCGACCTAAGAACCCCACAGATGTGAGAAGTTTCCTAGGCTTAGCAGGATACTACCAAAGGTTCATTCCCAGTTTCTCTACAATTGCCAGACCCATGACAAAGCTTACCCAAAAGTTGGCAAAGTTCGAATGGAGTGAGAAAGCCGAGAAGGCATTTCATGAGCTGAATAAGAGGCTCACGACCACACCAATATTAGTGTTTCCAGAAAGGAAGGAGGATTTTGTAGTGTACACTGATGCGTGCAAGGAAGGACTCGGTTTTGTGTTGATGCAAAGAGGGAGAGTAGTGGCTTATGCATCATAAAAGTTGAAGGTGCATAAACAAAATTACCTGACTCATGACCTCGAACTAGCAGCCGTGATCTTTGCTTTGAAGAAGTTGAGACACTACTTGTATGGAGTGACGTTCGAAGTGTTATCGGACCATAAGAACTTTAGATACCTGTTCTCACAGAAGGAACATAACTTGAGACAGAGAATATGGATGGAATTTCTACAGGATTACGACTGCACGATAAACTATCACCCCGACAAGGCAAAACATCGTAGCCGATGCGCTTAGCTGAAAAATCCAGATAGCTCGACTTGTAGTCCACACGAACATAATCGCGAAACCCAAATTACCCGCTCATATAAAGTTGGCCCAGGAAGAATACCTGATTTTGAGCCATCGAATAAAGCTTGCTCAAAAATAGGAGTATCCAGATTATCAGATAGGCACAGATAGAGCTCTTAGGTACAGAGAACATTTGTATGTACCGCGGAACGAGGAGCTGAAGAGAGAGATCATGGAGGAAATGCATTAAGTCCCGATACACTGTACATCCCGAACAGACCAAGATGTACAAGGACTTACACGACCGTTATTGTTGGGACAACATGAAGAGGGAAGTTGCCCAATTTGTATCAACGTGTTTGACTTGTTAGCAAGTGAAAGCCGAACACCAGAGATCTCAGGATTGCTAAAACCGCTTGAGATTTTTGAATGGAAATGGGAACACATCACGATGGATTTAGTGACCAGATTCCTACGATCGCAAAGGAACCATGACGCAGTGTAGGTCATAGTGGATCGACTCACTAAGACTGCGCCCTTTCTGCCAATCAACTGACCCAGTTGTACATACAGGAGATAGTGAGATTACACTAAATACCTGTGAGTATTACCTCAGATAGAGATCCTAGGTTTACATCCCGATTATGGCAGCAGTTGCATAAGGCAATGGGCACGCAACTGAACTTCAGTACTACCGTACACTCGCAGACCGATGGACAGTAGGAGCGAACCATACAAATTCTAGAGGATATGCTTAGAGTCTATTCCATGGACTTTGGAGAAGCTTGGGATAGTCACCTAGCCTTGATAGAGTTCGCATACAACAATAGTTTCCAAGCTTCAATAGGAATGGCACCCTATGAAGCTTTGTACAGAAGGAAGTGTAGATCCTCGTCGCCTAGAGCCAACAGAAGTGTTACGCGGATTGAAGGAGGAAGGAGTTGACTTTTGAAGAAGACGAGAAAGTATTCCTGAAAATAACCCCGTATACCCATATAGTGAAGAAAGGGAAGAAAGGAAAATTGAGTCCTAAATTCGTAGGACCTTTTCCGATCATTAAGCGAGTAAGCGAGGTAGCCTACAAACTTGATTTACCGGCATCTATGGGAAGGGTGCACCCCGTGTTTCATGTTTCCATGCTTAGGAAATACTTATCTGACCTGAAGCATGTGGTCCAGTTAGACGACCTGGAAGTGGATGAGTGAATGGAGTATAGTGAGACCCCAATTCGAATCCTAGATCGACTAACGAATAACTTGAGAACCAAAGAGATAACCTTGGTCAAAGTGTTGTGGAAGCACCTTGGTTTAAAAGAAGCCACTTGGGAACCCGGGGTTGAAATGCAAGAGAAATACCCACATTTATTCACGGAACAGGCAAAGAAATCCCGGGACGGAATTCCATTAAGTGGGGAAGAATGTGAGAACCCAAAATTTTGAACTAGGATTTTAAAACAAATAAAGGGTAAAATAGACATTTACTTGATTTTTAATGGTGTAACGTAATTAGAGAAAATTATGAATTGATCGAGTGCTTAATTGATTAATTGAATTGCTCGATTGAATAATTGATTGAATGAATTGCTCGATTGAATAATTGATTGATTGCCTTATTGATTGACCGATTGGTTGCATAAATTGATTGATTGAGAGTTAAAGTGGGTATAAAAGATATCTTAAAATAACATAAGGAAAGTAGGAAAAACAAAAAGGAAAAGAATCTGGAAATCGAGTTGTGCTAGTTTCTGTCCGAGTCGGACAGAAACTCGGACAGCACAAAACGGAAACAGAATTCGTAAATAAGGAATGGGAAATTGAGATCAATCCGATAGAAGGAAACTACCATATTTGAACGTACCTTAATTACCCAAGATTCTAAATTACCCTAAACCTAATTGTTGTTGAAAAATACAACCTTAAATCATGAATTAAAAGCTTGGAAATTTTTAGAGAAAAAGCCAAAGAAAATAGAGAGTTTCATGAGAGGAGTTTGGAGAACTGCCGCCGCCGCTTCTACCCTCTCCATTGAAGTTCTGTGAGTTCGTGGTAATCTTAGGACCTCACGGCAACTCTTAATTTGGTGGTTTAGATTGAGATTGGATTTATGAAAAGCATGAATTCCTATGAAACTTGAAAAACAAGTAAATCAATGTTCTATGTAATAAATCTGTAGAAAGAATAGGATGCTATTAGCTTTATTGACTATTAAACATGTTTGAGATTGATGCATATAATGTTTAAACGATCTGTACTAATTAAGTCGAAAAGTCAAAACCGAAGAATATACATGTTCAGAAACAGTGTTCTAAGCTTTGTTCGGAGTGGGATTTAGATATGTTAAAGTAATCCGTTAGGCAAAGTAAAAGCTTCTAGGTATTGCCTGCATGCTAGACTTTAAATTTATGATTTTATTTTGGTTAAAGATGATCTGGAACAGTGTTAAAACATAGCCCAAAAGTAGTATCTAGAACCAGAAGTTTCTGGAAAATTTAACTCGTCGTGTGAGTTAGTGTCCGAGTCGGACAGAAACTCGGACAAGCCTTTGAAAATGATTTTTTTGAACTTTCAAAACCTAAAACCTGAAGAACATGAAAGCCTCTGTACGAGTTGTCATTCGAGTCGGACAGTAACTTATACAGCCCTGTGAAGACGATTTTCTGAACATTTTAGAACCTTAAAAATTGAAGAACATGAAAACCCCCGTGTGAGTTTTCATACAAGTCGACCAGAAACTTGAAAGTAGTCCAGAACCTGAATTTTGCCTTATTTCTGAAATTACTCTTTCACCGTAAAGTCTACCTTAATTCTAAATTGACCCCAACAGTTCCTAATAATACTAGAGTCATAAACCTTGACCTTATTTTCCAAAGTTGACCTTTGACCATTGACCATTGACCTTTGACCCAGTTGACTAAAAGTCAAAGTCATCCCTATTTGACCGTAAAGTCAAAACAAGAGCAAAATGTAAAGTCAAACCTTAAACTCAAAATGTAGTTGACTTATAATAGAACGCTCGTAATGCAGGAGTTGACCGTTGATCGAGAAGAGAACCCGTCAACTGTTGACCGCTCACGCCTTAATAAATGTGAGGGATTTAATTGATATTTTTGTAAAGGTTAATTGAACTATATATGGTATAAACGTGACTATAAAATTAATTGCTCGTCTAAACTAAGAGGTTGCCCATGCCTCACTTGCATGAAATTGCAATTGAAATGCTACATTATAAAATGTATGCCATGATTGATTGTTTGATTTGCTATACATGAGATATATGCCTGAATTGCTACTTGCTTTATATGAGTACAAGCATGTATACCTATTGATTGATTATTGATCGCATGAATTGTATCGATTGAAAGTATGATTGACTATACACGATAGAGAAGCATGATGTAGTTCTAGGTGTAGAATGAGATACATAATACCATTGCCATGAGTAGGTTATCGATTGCATATTGAAATGTCTAGGATTATGAAAGCATGCTAGAGATTCCATGTTTGGATAACAATGAAATAAGTTATGACACATTTAAACCATATAAAAGACTGTTAGCGTCTAGTCTTAATTGATCGATTGTAATCGCCCGCCCGTATTGTCGTGCGCGGTGAGGCTGCATTACAGTTAGTCGATGCCTTCCTATTAGGGAAAACTAAGGGTTGCAAGTATACAACCGGGATCCAAAACACCTTGCCGCCGGGCACTCCGGCTACTGCAGGTACTGTCACCGCTTGGGCATCGAGGTGTTTGATCAAACTACCGCCTATCGCTAGATCGTATTCCTGATTATCGCCTTAGCTTTAGATGAGAAAGCTACATAGAAATCAATGGATTAAATACCTATGGGTGAATGGATAGATTGATTGTTGCATATGGTTAAGAGCATTCCATGTTGCCTTATATATTTTTGCTACATGATTATAGAGATAATTGATTGATTGATTGATTGATTAATTGATTGCTTCCACATTGACACATGAATTATGCTTTGAATACTATGAATATTTATACATAAACTATAATGCCATGTCTATATGATTGCTTTGATATTAAAACCTTTTTGTCTAAGTACCACGGTGGGAATTTTATATAGAAACTGAGGTCTCTCACTGAGCTTAGTGAAGCTCAGCCCTTTCATACACCTATTTTTGCTGGTGCTTAATTAGGTATGGCTTATTGTTTGTTAGATGTGAGGCCGATGTTCGTACAGCAGTGCTGAGCGTTTATTTATTAAGAAGTAGGCCTAGACAATGATTGTTTTGGTTAAGGGATAATTTGGTCGTTGACCATCCCTAATAATGTTTTAACTTTTGCATTGGACAAGTTTGCTTTAAGAACTATTGATTGAATTATTTTCAGATAAGGGTAATATTATGTTTTTAATAATATTTGTATCGACTTGTTGGGCCCGAGCCCTGAATGACACTGTCCCCGAACCGGCCCAGACTCCCTCGCAAGAATGGTTACTCGGGAGATGGGGTCGGGGTGGGGGCGTCACACTAGCTCTAACACTACTAACCAGAAAATCCTAGCTCTTATTGCACAATTTGCCGACCTTAAAGGGCAGGTTACCGATCTTAAGGCACAGAAAGATGCACAGGATGAGGAAGAAAAAGAAACACTTCAACGAAACAGTGGCATCAATCCAAGGCCTTATGTTGGTCTAAATTAGTGTAAGACAAAGGTTCCCTCATTTTCTGGAGGTACCGAACCGTAACAATACTTAGAATGGGAAACCAATATAGAGAGGATCTTTGAGCTCCACTCGATTCTCGAAAATAAAAAGGTACATCTCATAGTGGTAAATTTCACTGAATATGCCCTCATTTTGAAGAATCAAAAGATGGATCAATGGCTGAATACCTATCCCATCAGGGCCTGTGCCCCGCCTCTGTCATGGTACGACTAAACTACATCAATGAGAAAGGCATTTGTCCCTTCCCACTATTTTGGAGAATTGCATAGGAAAATACACACACTTGTGCAAGGTTCTCTTACTGTTGGTGAGTACCACGATCAGCTTCATACAGATCACCCAAATCAGTTTATTAACTAGCAAGAAGTTGGTTGACTTTTTGTCAACTAGAGTTGATTTTGACCTGTCGGGGTTAGGGTTGACTTTTTGGTCACTGTTGACTTTTTGGTAAACTTTGACCTTTCAGGTTAACTTTGACTTTTTGGGTCAACATTGATTTTTCAGGTCAACTGTGACTTTTTGAGTCAGGTAGGGTTGACTTTTGACTTTCTAGTCAACTCTAGGTCAAGTTTGACTTTTTTGGTCATTTCGGGTCAAGTTTGACTTTTTGAGTCATTTCGGGTCAAGTTTGCTTTTTGGGTCATTTTGGTTTAAGTCAAGTCTGGTTCAGTTTGGGTCGGGTCTGGTTCTAGTCAAGTGGTTCAGGTTAAGTGGTTCGAGTTAAGCGGTTCGGGTCAAGTCAAGTCTGGTTTGGGTTAAGTTAAGTGATTCAGGTTAAGTCAAGTGTCAATGGTCAAGTGTATGGGTCAAAGGTCAAGTGTATAAGTCAAAGGTCAAGTGTATAGATCAAAGGTCAAGTGTATGGGTTAATGGGGCATGGCTAAGGCTTGGATGACAATCCAGGGCTAGAACGGCCACGGGAGAGGTCAACTCCCGACGGGCACGCCGGTTGCAGCTGTGCTCATCAAAACACTATGCGGACCCGCAATGAGCGCACGCCGTGCACGCATCGCTGGCTAGCGTAGGCCCTTGGCCGTCGCGGCTGCCCAGAATTGGACTGACAAGATGGCCTTTTCGAGGCCACCGTTTTTGAGTCTCTAAAGCAATTTAGTCCATTCCAAAAACACGATTCTATAGTCATGTATCAATACTAGCAATTCAACAAATTTTAACACAAAAACAACCGTTCTATCAACCTTAAATATGGCCTCAAACATGGTATCACACACTATTTTTGGATTTCAGATTTTAACCATTTTTAATCTTTCCAATAATTTCATACTCCGAGTTTAATCCTCCCAATCACATGCAAACCCTCCTATGTGATGTTAATCATGTAAAGAACCCATCTTTAGCCCCAAACACAAGATATTCACGGAATAAATTAACAACCCACATGCAAGATCTACTTTTCTAACCCATGTGTTCATGCTACTTTGGGTGAATTTATTCTATGAATTGGGCTTACCTAGGTCCTTAGACTTCCACAAATCACTTGAGGGAGTGCAGGGCTTGAGATCCTAGGAGGAGGCGGTGACTTTCCGACAACGACAGCGGCGGCTCAAGCTCTCCAAGTTGGCTGCTCACCGTCTTTTCTAAAAACCTTTCTTATTTTTTTTTCTTATTCTTGCTACGTGAAAAATGTTTAATTCGTAGCTAAAGATGCTTATACAGGCATCCCCTTAGGTCTAGGTTTAGGTTAGATCATTTGTATCATGTTAGTTTCGAATTTGGATTGGAGAAAATCCAATCCTAGTTTGAATTCGAAGCCTCCTGATGCTGTGCAGTGGGTGTGTGTACAGCACGTGCACTAGGCTGGGTGAGCTACTGCGTGGCACGCATGGAGCATGAAGCACACCTCTCACGTTGTTGTGAACGGACGGCCTCATGCTGGCCCATCGGTCGCGTTTCGTCCATCTTTTTCGCTCGTACACCTCCGCACTGATTTCCTTTTAGTTTCTATGCCTTGTAATGCACACACTCCCTCCAACTTTTCCAAGGAAGTGTATTAAAGAACCTAGACACGTAATAATTTCCACCAATTCATTCAAACAAACAAGTCACATTTCACGTTAACACGCACATTAAACCAAAAATTTTGATTCTTACTAATTTTTATCCCAATGGGTTTTGCTCTAAAAATCTGGGGCTTCACATATCAGGTCACCCATTGAGGATCTGGCAAGTGAAGTTGAAAATGGGGCGAGGTTTGGAAGACGGCCGATTTTCTGGGTCCCACAGGATTATGTACCTCTCTTTGGTATCTAGCTTCAGTGGGCCAAACAACTAGTCTGGGGGAGGAATATGAATGAAGGAGGGTCCCATGGAGGTTACTGGAAACTCTTGTGGGGGTCTGGAATTTGAGTTTTGGAATTTTTTTTTTTTGCCAATCTCCAGGCTTTATCGTCTACTTGCCTCTTTAGGGAGTTAACCAGGGCTGGGGAAGAGGAAGGTGTACCTACAGGACTTGGTTTGGTAAAGGGGCAGATGGTTGTGCTGGAATGTCAGTGTCTTAGGTCAGATCTATTTTTTCAGCCGAATTTTGGGGTCCGGTCGCCACGGCAAGGGGTAGTTGCCGATTGGATTTTGTTTTCTTCCTGTTAGCCACGAAACCACCTGCATGAAATAAGGAGTAAGTGAAAATAAATCTTAAAAGTATAACAACCTAATATGGGTCAAAAGGATATATTACTTTTGCCTACAAGGTTGGGGGCCGAACTAAGTTTAGCCCAGACTAAGAAGGATTCCGGGGGAAATTGGACCGAGAAAACCAGCTTGGATTCTTCAATAGTTTTACACATGGACAAAAGGGTTAGATTGGTTTTATCAAGGGCTGATATTATGACATAATCAAGGGACTCCACCAGGGGAGGTTTACTTCATCACTTTTCACCATGAAGAATTGGGATTTCCAATTTTTTACTGACTTAGGAAAGTTAGTTACTAGGGCGTATCCTTTCATTCTCTTATTCAGTGTTACCCACCCCGAGCCATAAACATATTGCCGGCTAGTGAAGTATTGTTGTAGTAATTCTAGGGATGGCGGAACTTTGGCGCCGGCATATACGCAGCAGAACCCACCACAAAGCAAACAACGTTAGGGTAAAATTGGGATAACCTGACTTGGTAGTATTTGCATAAATTAGCAAAGATGATCGAGGCCAGCAACCGTAACCCGGCTCTTATGTGGTGTTCATATAAGGCAATCCAACCATTGGAAGTATAATCGACTCTTTCAGCGGGAGTAGAAAGTCAGGTCGTTACCTCTGGGGGGAAGTAACAGTAATTTCGGAGATAGGTTAGTTCTTCCGGCATCATCTCACCAGCGATTTCTTCAATATAAAATCGGGGGTGGGTTTTGCCCCAGAGCAAGAGCAAGGGGGAACAAGGAGTTTCTTCTGTGTCATAGAACATGAAGGGGTAGGCGTTTCAAGGGGACGTTGGGTTACAAGGATGGTGGTGTATTCAATAATAACGTCGGCAAGAACCAGTGAAGGAAGTGCAACTGGCCGGAAGGTAAGGTAGTTTAAGTAAGCTTTGGGGAAGAGGTTCTCAATCTAGTGGAGATTGGCTGAGGGTAGCTTCAAAACTAACAATATTATCATTAGAAGGCAAAGAAGACTGACCTACGGGAGGGACACCGGTAGCTGAGCTTCTTTCGTCTGCCATAACTGCACAGAGAATATGAAAGGGAGAGTGGTGGGGGAAAAAGATGATAAGGGAATAAGGGATTTGGTAAGTTGTGTTAGAAAAGGAAAAGGTTTTCAAAAATAAGGGAAGAAGTATTTATCCAACAGGTTGATTGTAATTGAGTTTTGGTACAGTAAAATGGAATATGTAAATATGGAGTAGGGATGAGGCAGCGATTGGGAAGTAGTTAAACGGGTTTTTCGCAAGTAATGTGGGAGTGGTAATTGAGAAGATCATGGGGCAGTGGGTAGTAATCATGGTGGAAGAGGAAGCGTGTAAGAGGCGTGGTGAGGTGATTGATTTACAAGATTTCGAGGCGAAAGGCACAATTTTTCAAAAAAACATCCCTAGCTTTTGTCGGAGATAAGGCACAAGCTTATTCCTGGTCCTTAATGATTTTTTTTTTTTATTTTTTTTTAAGCTTTCAAGAACTGGGATAAAGTTTTGAGCCGAACAAAATAATATGCTCTTCTGGCCCCCATTTCATAGACGAGGCTTAGGTCGGTAGAATAGAAGACAGTTGTAACATACACTTTATCTATTCTAGGGGGGCTTGGTATAAAAATGTCACATTTAAATTCATGACGAGACAAGGGCCTCAAAATTTGGTAAGGACACATAATACTTGGGGGGGCTGGAAGGAGGTAAAACATTGAGATTTTTTTTCTAGAAATCAAAAAAATTTAGAAAAAAAAAAAAAAAAGGACCGGGGGAATGGGGTAAGTAAAGTATTATGTTTTAGTATGATGAAAGAACACAATACTTGGGGGGCATGTTGGTGTAAAAAAGGCCTAATTGAGTTAGTGGGAATGCAAGGGTTACAGTATACCGGGTCATAAGAGTTAGGCGGGTATATAGTTGTAGGACCGGGTTATAAAGTAACGGGAAGGTCTATAAATGAGAAGTGAAGGTATAGATGTTTTTAAGGTAGGTATCACGAAAAAGGATAAGGAGGAAAGATGGGGTTTATGCATAACGGTAGCCCAGGGAGGAGCAGAAGGCGTTTATGACGTAGGAGTCAAGACTCGCTAGGAAAAGTGCAACGAGAAAGCAGCATGGTAGGTGTCACGGAATTTTTCGCTTTCCGACGACCACCGTCAATCGCCACCGATCTCCAACCACACTCAGTTAACTTCCGATGGAGGTTTAACGGTTAAGGACTTAACAAAACATTCGTGCCCACACAATTTACGGCCAATGGCCAATCTTAGCTTTTACTCACAAACCAAGGAAACAATACAAAACTATGCTAAGCAATTCCCGTCCAGCTCTCTCTGCCCAACAACTACCTTAGCCGTGGGTTTAAATACTCAGTAACCCACTCGCAAAGGACAACCCCCAACTGCTAGGCGCAACCGCATAGCGGCCCTTAATTCGCAGGACGTGGTTGACGTGGGACACGTGGCACACGCCAGCCCTCAGCGCCAAGCCACTTATCAGCAACCGTCGAACCCTATCTGTCCAGCACACAACCATCGAGCTCGAACCATTCTCGCTCTTGATCATGCCCCTTGCAAGGCTCTTGCCAACTCTTTCGAGCTAGCACTAAGGGTTGCAGTACCAAGCCACGCCCCTTCGTACCACCACAATCCTGACCCGAGCCAACTCACTTCAATCAAGCCAACCCGCATCGCAAGTGTCCCACACTTAGCCAAACTTAGTGACATAGTCCCTCAAAGTCCCGAGCCTTCTTGGTCTCTCTCAGCCCCAACCATCGAGCCAAGTATCTCCACCCCATTTTACAGCCAAACCCAAGAAATCAGAAGTTCCCGCCATGGGGATCAGGGTGTACAAAGAGTGAACCAACTTCCCAGAAGCTAACCCTTGATCCCCTGTTTGGACTACTAACCTACTAACACTTCAAGGAACATATAAAAATATCATTAAGTCTCATTCCATCCAAACTAACGGAAAGTGACGTCGACCGCCGGCGAATGACATCACCGCCGGTTGGCCCAACTAACCCTGTAACAAACATCCCCCACCTTGAGAAGTTGACGCCCTCGTCAACCACCAATACTCAACAATCTCTTTCTCAAACTGCCATAGGTCTGTTTCAGCCACCCACTCAGCATCTACAGAATCTTCTCCCTTTTCAATGCACCAAAAATTTGGTCTTTCGATTTTTCTTGCTCTGCCCCAAAGTCTCATGGGAAAGTATGGCCTGAACCTCCTTCTCGAACTGCTTGCGAATGACAGGAGGTGCCCGTGCTAGCTGAACCCGTTCAGGGTCGTCATCATCAGAATGAAACTTCTTCAGATAGCTAACGTGGAATGTTGGGTGAACCTTCAACCGATCTGGCAATTTCAGCCAGTACGCAACATTCCTAACTTTTTCCAAAACTTCGAACGGACCATCATACTTTGGAACCAAACCGCAATGTACAGCCTTCGCAGAAATCTTCTTCATAATCTGGGGAGTCAACTTCAGTAGTACCATTTCGCCAACAGCATATTCAACATCCCTCCGTCCCCGATCAGCATACATTTTCATTCTTTGCTGAGCCGCAACCAAGCTAACACGAGCTTCCTCGATCAGCTCCTGTTTGGCCCTCGCGAACCTGTACGCCGCAGGGCAATTGCCACCAGTAGCCTGGGTAGCGATTTCGTGGGGAGTCAAAGGCTGCTGCCCATTAGCTAGCTCGAACGGACTCATTCCCGTCGCAGAAGATTTATGCAAATTATAACAAAACTGCGCAACATCTAACAGCTCAGTCCAATTGCGCTGACTTGCGGTAACATAGTGTTGTAAATATTCCTCCAACAGACCATTGATCCTTTTGGTCTGACCATCGGTCTGAGGATGACTCGCCATCGAAAACTTGAGCTACGAACCCATTGTGTTGAACAACTGAGTCCAGAATCTTCCAGTGAACAAAGTGTCATGATCACTGATGATATCCTCAAGCAGCCCAAAATACTTCACTACATTTTTGAAGAACAACTCCGCGGCAACATCAGCAGACACGCACTTGGGGCCCCTATGAATACAGCATATTTGGAGAAACGATCTACAACGACCAAAATGGAAGCCTTGCCCTCCACCTTCGGCAATCCACCAACAAAGTCCATCGATACCGACTACCACGGACGATCTGGGATTGGCAGGGGTTACAATAATCAAGCCTCCTTTCTTTTCTCCGACTTATCTAGCTGATAAACTAGACAAGATCTTACATATGCTTCAATATCCTGATCCATTTTTGGCCAAAAGAAACTTCTGGAAATCAAGGCTAGCATCCTCTCCGTCCCTGGATGTCCAGCCCACAATGAATCATGTGTTTCTCGCATCAGCAATCGTCGTAGCCTTCCTGCGACAGGTACATAGGCACGACCCCCTTTTAAAAATAGGACACCCTCCTCGATCCAATACCTGCGAACAGAGCCCTCCTCGACTTTCTTCTTCAGTTTCAAGTATACTGGATCATTCTCAGATTCAGCTCGAATCTGTTCTTTGAAGTTGGAAACAACTGAGGACATCGAGGCAACATATTTCTGCACCACCTTTCTGCTAAGCGCATCCGTAATAGCATTTTCACTCCCAGGTTTGTACAACCAATCAAAATCAAACTCAGCCAAGAACTCCTGCCATCTGGCTTGCTTAGGACTTAGCTTCTTCTGCGTTCTAAAATATGTATTCGCCACATTATCCGTTACAACCGTGAACTTTGTCCCCAACAAATAATGTTTCCAAATCTCTAAGCAATGAATCACAGCAGTCATCTCCTTCTCATGAGTGCTGTAACGTTGCTTGCAATCTTTCAGCTTCCTACTCTCAAAAGCCATATGATGTTTATTTTTGAACCAAAACCCCCAATTGTACGATCTAAAGCATCAATGTGCACTTTGAATGGAATGGTGAAATTCGGTAAAGCCAGCACCGGCTCAGAAGAAATAGCCATCTTCACTACCTAAAATGCTTCATCGCAACCCAAATCCCAATCCCAACCCTTATCTTTCTTCAATAAATCAGTCAACGGAGCCACTAGCCTCGAATACCCTTTGATAAATCGACGATAGTAGTTCGCTAACCCAAGAAATGATCTGAGCTCTGGGACTTTGGTTGGCGCCGGTCAATCCATTACAGCTTCAACCTTTTTCCGATCCATCCGAATCTGACCCTTCCTGAGAATATAACCTAGAAAAGTAATCTCATTCTTACAAAATTCACACTTTTCTTTCTTTACATACAGTACATTTTCTCTAAGCTTCTCGAATACAAGTCTGAGAGGCTTTACATGGTCATCTAATGATTCAGAATAAATAACAATGTCATACAAATACACGACGACAAACTTGTCCAGAAAATCATAAATTACATCATTCATAAGATTACAGAAAGTTGCAGGGGCATTAGTTAGCCCAAATGGCATGACTAAAAACTCAAAAGAGCCATAACGAGTGACTACAGTAGTCTTCTCTTCATCTCCTTCCGTGATCCAAACCTGCCAGTACCCAACTCTCAGATCAATCTTGGTGTACCAAAGACCCCTTACCAACCTATCAAACAAATCATAAGTATTCGGAACAGGATACTTATTCTTTATGGTTAGTTTGTTCAAGGCCCTATAATCCACACAAAATCACAGGGAACCATCGGCTTTTTTCTGAAACAAAGCTGGTGCCCCATAAGGAGCTTTTGATGGCTTCATTAAGCCACACTCCAACAAATCATCAAGCTGTCGTCTGAGTTCAACAAGTTTCGCAGGAGACATTCTGTAAGATGCCTGCGCTGGTGGCTTCGCACCAGGGATCAAATCGATCCTGTGGTCCATAGCCCTCTTAAATTTGTCAAGCAAACTCGCTACACAACTAGGAACATCCTGAAACACAGTAGGCTTAATTTCAATCAAAACAGCCAAAAAGGTTATCTCACCTCTTTTCAGGCCATTCACCACTTGCATTGCTGACAGCACTCCCTTCCCCTTATCACCACCAACTAGCTTTGGCTACGGCGGAGCCACACAAAGCAGAAAAACAAGGACCCTCTCATTCGCGATCATCAATCCATCCAGGCGAGGAATCGGATAGGCCCTGCTTACATACATAAATTCTTTCCCCAAAATGACATCAAAATCATCCAATTTTCTTACAACCATAGCATTACAACTACCTGACCATATATCTATTGAAATAGACAAAATACAATGCCCAACAACAGACTCAGCATCAGCATTTACAGTCTTAATCTTACTGACATGCTTTTCAATTTTCAACTTTAATCGATGAGCCTCACGCACAACAATAAAAACATGCGTAGCCCCAGTATTTATCATAGCTAACACATCAAAGCCATTAGCAACAGCTTTCACATACATCAACGTATTACAAACAACATGAGTTTTAAAAGCTGATATGGTATTTAACAACTGCAAAGGATTTACCTGGGAAAGTCCCTAGCCTTCTTGGTCTCTCTCAGCCCCAACCATCGAGCCAAGTATCTCCACCCCATTTTACAAGGAAACCCAAGAAATCAGAAGTTCCCGCCTTGGGGATCAGGGTGTACAAAGAGTGAACCAACTTCCCAGAAACTGACCCTTGATCCCCTGTTTGGACTACTGACCTACTAACACTTCAAGGAACATACAAAATATCACTAAGTCTCATTCCGTCCAAACTAACGGAAAGTGACGTCGACCGCTGGCGAATGACATCACCGCCGGTCGGCCCAATTAACCCTGTAACAGTATGCTATATGAACTCATACTTTGAACAAAAAGATGGATACAATTTTCTTATGCACTTAGCTCTTTGTCCATTATATTTCTCACCTATCAATCACTGACTTTAAGTGTCAGAGTGGAACAAGGGGGATAGCCTCACTTTTGCATCGTTTCTATCCTCATGCTCGGGTTGAAGAGATTTGTCGGGGTAAGAAGAGGTCAATCCGGGTCACACAACTGAGGTACTTTTCCTTCATACCGAGGTATCTGTTCCTGGGCACTTTGTGCTTCATCAATTCTTTTCCTTATTTTGGGAGATGACTTTTGCTTCCTCTCCAAGCAGCCGAAATTGCCTAATTTTGTGTCCAAACTCATGCTTCTTTTGGATTTAAAAGTTGTTGAAATTACCAATTCTAATTTGTTTCTACTTTTATTTGTTTCTATTTTCTTTATTATTTTCGAGAATTACATGGCCCCTATTCTCCTATAAATAGATGCCAGAACCTTTGAATAAAATTAGAGAATTTTGATGTTAATTACATAATAATGAGGTTAATTCCTTTGCTTAGGAATTGCATGTTTGTAAAATGAATGATAAGTCCAAAACTTAGCTAATTAGGTTCTTTCTCACCTAATTTCTCTACGACGTTTTGCCTTCTATTAATCTGCTAGGTTAAGTCAATTAATGTTTCAATTCTTTGAATCTTGTGTGCTTAACTGAAGTAAAGAGCTACTATTTTTATGATGTCATAAGAACATCCTTCTTTGCACAAATCATTCCACATCGGTGAAGAATTCACATCAGAAAAGGATTGCAACAAGTGTTTTATGAGAGTCAAAACGTAATAAATGGAATAAGGAATCATGGTGGTGGAACAAAGATATTCAAAAAAAAAAAAAAAAAAAAAAAAAAAAAGAGCAAAAAGATCAAGTTACAAAATGTTATATATAAAGTCCAACCTCTATAAATTAATAATCTTGGGACCGTGAAATTTTATTTATTTAGAGAGAGATTATTTAATCGATAAATTAATAATTTATTTATTTAAAGAGTGTTTTTCATATTATAAAATTTGTTGAGGAGATAAAGCAGTCTCGAGAGACTTAAATGACATAACATTTAAAGAAAACAATCATATGATTGAGAATATGCTTAAAGATATTTATTTGCGATAAAATGGATGTTAATAACCTATTAGATTACTCGGATGAAAATGATGAATGTTTAGAGGTCCAAAGTATAGAAGAAATGATGGCTAATTTCATTAAAAATCATGTTTGTGATGATGCAAAAGATGATTGAATATTCAAAGTGGCAATGACTCTTCACAAATTTTTGTTGCGGTTTGAGATTTTGACGCCGAAACATTTGGATACAATTATAAAATTAGAGATGAAATCCACTAAATTAAAATTTGAAGAAAAGACAAAGAAAAATAAATTTATATTTTAATAAACTATCATAATTTTTGAAGATTATTAATTTATAATATCTATGGGACTATATATTTATGGGTCCAACTATAGTCCCTTCAAGGAAACACTCAGTCACTAAAAAATGGCCTATGATGCAAGACTAATGCAATTGCATAACTAGTTGCATACGCCATTTTCTAGTGTTTGAATGGATCTTTAAAGGCACTATAGTATTTCCCTATATTTATATAGGGATCTTTCTAAAAATTATTATCTTATTATTTTATTAAAATTTGTAATTTTTTGAACTGGCCCTAGTCGGGAGTGGAGAAAAGCATTATTTTACATAGATAATTAATTTATAAAGTATTATTTTATGGAGGTTCTACTGTACTTGTAGAAATGATGAAATATTGGAAAATATAAAAATGCTAAGAATTATGTGAAAAAAAGTAATAAATGAAGCAAGGACAAAATATTTTGAAGAATTATATATTTTAAAAAAAATTAGATACTAAAGAGGGTAAAAAATATATTTATAAGATAGCTAAAATGAAGGAAAATAAAACAAAAGTGTTAGACCTGTGGTCTCAATCCTTGTTTTGATGATAAGTCAATAAATATATGATTTTGTTTAATGCATTGCACACTTGAGGATTTTTGTAGAAAAATGTAGAAAAAGTGCAGCACGGTTTGGTGCGAAGATATGTGTGAAATAGCACACACGTCGCGCACAGGGCAGTCACAAAAGAAAAGAAAAGAAAAATGGCTAAAAGAAAATTGAAACTGTAAGAAAGTGTGTACGAGTCGCATGGTCAGTCGTACAGCCTATGGACAGAGTAATTAATGCAAATCATACAAGTTTGTAGCCGTTGAAGATTTGAACACCTCGAATTGTTGTTGTGTTGTTGTCGTAGGTTATTCTTCCAAAGAATTTTCCTAGTAGGGTGATGTGTCCAAAATGAGTAAATCATTGGCCTTGGCCCAAAAGTAAAGAAAGGCCCATTAAGTGATAACAGGATAACAAATGTCAGATCCCGTAGCTTTGCCGGGTCTCACAGAAAGTAGTCAAATAGCTCATAAAGTATTCGGGGCACTTATAAGGTATTAAAGATCAGATGAAAATAAATGAGTGGTTGAAATTGGGGAAAGCATAAAAGACATTGAAAGCATGATTAATATAGTGGAGTAAAAGACAAAAGGAGGAAAAGCTCCTTGTCCGTTACAAGAGCATTTAAGCCAGTGTCCGTTACAAGAGCATTTAAGCCGATGTCCATTACAAGAGCATTTAAGCCAGTGTCCGTTACACCGGTATTAAATCTTGGAAACCATTACATTCATCTTAAACCCAGTGGTGGTTAGCAACAGTTACAAAGACAATCCAATGGACAAATCTCAAGGCGAATCTATATAAAGTTGTTAGTCATTTCTTATCAAGGTACGTCATTTTTTACTAGCTTATGCATTTGTGAATTATAGTCTTTCCATATCATTTTACTGACTTGGGCATTGGAGTGGAACAGTGGGGATAGCCCTGCTTTACTCTTGTTTCTTGTTCTAGGTTCTACATGTAAGGTCGGTGGTCAAGTAACCTCAATTTCGAGTTATTGAATTCAGGTAGCGCATGGGTATCTTTTCTTGGGCGAATAGTGTTTCATCAACTGGCGTCGTCTGTGGGAACGATTTGATTATCTGCTCATCAAATTGTCTTTGCAATCAGATTAAGAAATTTATTGAAAAATGAAATGGTTTTACTAGAAAGTTATTCTCCTATCAGGTACAGTTTGCCGGATGATTGATTATCCCCGTTAATTTAATTTATGGTAATCACCGACGTACGAAAACATTGAACTTTGTTCTCAACAATGAGTTGTCACTATATAACTTGTCTCTGGGAAGGCTCGGTGTGGAACCGCTTCCAAATTGCTGATTCAACCATCTATGTGGTTGTTAACATTCAAACTGTATAAGGAGAATGCTTCAGAAGTGGCTCACGAAACAATTAAAAAGTTCATTGAAATTGATTTAAAGAAAATATGTTGGGAATATTTTCAATTCTGTGTACTTTAACTTTTGCTACATTTCTTGTTGTTTGTTGTCCATGGATATCTAGAGCTAAAGGAACAATTAATCAGGAAGACATTATGACAGCTAACTGGTGAAGAAGGGATCATCCGGGTTTTACTTTAGTACATCAGCTACTGAAGCAAAAGACGGTGAAAGGCGTTAATTTTCTAGGTAAGAAATAAGGAGTCGTTATTGCAAGATAGTTGTTGCCGGGAGTTCCAATTTAATCTGAAATAATGGAGTCATTTAATGACGGGTTTAAATTACAAGATAGTTATTAACGGACTAAATTCAAGGAGATCCTAGAAAAACCATGGTATTTTCAATGGTACAGTCATGAAGCTGGTACAAACACCATTGGTCGGTTTTGGAAACATCAGGTATGATTTATGAGATGATAAACTATCCCTGTCACTTTAACTACTGTTTTCACTATCTAATGTACATTACGGAAAGCCCGGTTTGGAACCGCTTCGAGGATATTGTGTCAATCATGAACTGTCACTAGACAATGTTTGTTACGAAAGGCCGGTCTAAGCGGCTTCCTAGGATGTTGTTTCAATAATTTATATGGTTTTTGTATTTTTTTATTGTGGACAGTATTGCTTGTTTGTATTATGTTTAAAATAGGAATAACATTACTGATGACCCGGATCCAAAAAAAGGATTGGGTATTGAGACATTCTTGTGAAACGCTAATTAGAACGAGATTTTATGGCACTCGAGAAAAGTTACACAATCAACGAGACTCATTCATACGCTAATTAGAACAAGATTTTATGGCACTCGAGAAAAGTTACACAATCAACGAGACTCATTCTTACACTTGGTGGTATCGAGGTATAATATTTCTACACAAAAGGTTTCAAAAATCTTTATATTTACTTATTGTTTCATATTCCCGGTTGACATAAACAAACGCACTAGATCTAGTTTACCTTGTACATTACTCGAGGAGTCGGGTAAGCAATAGATTATTAGAATAGATGAACATATAAGTATTGTTATTTATTCTCCGGGGGGCTGGGGGTCATATAAACTCAAATTCAAGTTTTAAAGGCTTAAAAAAACACAATACTTAGGGGGCTTGTTGGTGTTCCAAAAATGAGTAAATCATTAACCTTGGCCCAATAGTAAAGAAAGGCCCATTAAGTGATAACATGATAACAAATGCCGGATCCCGTGGTTTTGCCGAGTCTCACAGAAAGTAGTCAAATGGCTCATAAGGTATTCGGGACGCTTATAAGAAGTTAAAGATGAGATGAGAATAAATGAGTGGCTTAAATTGGGGAAAGCATAAAAGACATTACAAGCCTAGCAGTTAATACGGTAGAGTAAAGACAAAAGGAGGAAAAACTCATTGTCCATTACAAGAGCATTTAAGCCGGTGTCCGTTACACCAATATTAAATCCTGTAAGCCATTACATTCGTCTTAAACCCAGCGGCAGTTACAAAGCAATTACACCTATGACAGAGATTACAAAAATAGTCCAACTGACAAATCTCAAGACGAATCTATATAAAGTTCTTAGGCATTTCTTATCAATGTCCGTCATTTTTTACTAGTTCATGCACTTGTGAATTATACTCTTGGTATATTATTTTACTGACTTGGGCATCGGAGTGGAACAGGAGGTAGCCCAGCTTTACTCTTGTTTCTGGTTCTAGGTTCAACACGTAAGGTTCGCCGGGTCAAGTAAGCTCAATTCCAAGTTATAGAATTCAGGTAGCGCCGAGGTATCTTTCCTTGGACAAATCGTGTTTCATCATAAGGTTTTAATCAGGAATTTATTATAAATATGGACATCCGAGAGAGAGAGAGTTATGAACAAGTTTGTGTACATATGTCCATATTTATCACATTCTATTCTATGACATAAAGAACATGTACTTATATCCTCTGTTATATTATAAGCGATTAATATATGTAATGATAGTGCTAATATTAATTCACAAATATGACTATTTTGTAATTATCCATTAATATGTCTATTTATATGTTTTGTATGGATTAAACATATATTAAGCCTATTTATACACACGTGTACATGGGTTTGGTAGAGAAATCAAATTACACAAGAGAAATGAATGGAAAGAAAAGAAAAAATATAACTATTTTGGTTTTTCAATCTTTATCGTCTTTAGTCTATTTTGCAATTGTTGGTGTTATTGTACACTAATATTTTTATAACATAATTTATTTTTAATAACTTCTATACCAAACAACATCTCATTCACAAATAATAATTGTCTTAAGGAAAATTAATTATAACAATAAAAAAAGTTTGTACACATAATTAATAAAAATTCTAACATGAATTAATATTTGGATAATGTTGGTTGCACATATTATGTGCAAAATATTGTGCACATAATAGAATCTTTATATTATGTTTTACTTTATTACCCTTGATTGCCTAATTAATTATTTCCTTAATTATAGACTTACTAGTATTCCTTTTTTCTAATTATTTCCTTTTTGAATTATGCATGATTGATTCTTGATCATTAATTTATTCTTTATTATTTATTTTCTTTTTGAATTATACATTATTGATATTAATAATTAATCTATTCCTTATTAATTATTTTCTTTTTCGATTATGCATTATTAATTCTAAAGGGTGAAATACATTTTCCCCCATGTGGTTTCATGCTTTGGACAGTTTCCCCCCTATGTTTTCAAAACTGACAGTTTCCCCCTTATGGTTTTGGACTGAAGTGTCCACTTAACGGAAAATGCCTTCTCTAACGGTGTTAAAAAAAAAGACTAAATTACCCATGAATAAAAAAAGTTTAAAAAAATGAAAGGAAGAAGACGATGGCACTGTTCATCGTCTTCTTCCTTCTTCCTTTACTCTTTTTTTTTTTTTTTTTTTTTTCCCTAAACCCCCTAAAACACTTCCGCAACTAATATGAAACCCATTTTGTTGGGTTTCATTTCAGTTGCGGGAGCTCCCGCAATTGAAATGAAACCCAACAAAATGGGTTTCATTTCAGTTGCGGGAGCTCCCGCAACTGAAATGAAAAACCCATCAAATGGGTTTCATTTCCCGCAACTGAAATGAAACCCATCAAATGGGTTTCATTTCAGTTGCAGCAATTGAAATGAAACCCATTTGATGGGTTTCATTTCAGTCGACTGAAATGAATGGGTTTCATTTCAGTCGACTGAAATGGGTTTCATTTCCATTTCAGTTTTTTTTTTTTTTTTTAATTTTTTTTAGTTGGGGGTATTTTGGGAATAAAATTAATGACATCATCAATTTGTTTACCCCCACTCTCGTCTTGAGCGCGTTTGCCTCACTCGCCGTTAGAGAAGGCATTTTCCGTTAAGTGGACACTTCAGTCCAAAACCATGAGGGGGAAACTGTCAGTTTTGAAAGCATAGGGGGGAAACTGTCCAAATCATGAAACCACAGGGGGGAAAATGTATTTCACCCAATTCTAAATCACTAATTTATTTCTTATTATTTGTTATTTCTTTTATAAATTATACACAAACTCATATGAACCAATTAACTAATAAAGTCTACTGGAATTAACTTATGATCAACATGCCTCCTTTGAAAAAATGATGAAAATCAGTAGTAAGTGGAGGCGCAACACTCAGTTTTGTTCAAAAAATTATTTTTCGGCCCCCAAAAATTACCCAAACATGAGTTATTCTCAAACAAGGTTAGGAAATTTTGTCACACGTCCCGAGTAAGAAAAAAAAATTTATTTATAGTTCCTTTTCAGGAAAAAGTAGAGTGGAGGACAATCAATATTTAAGAAAAGGGAAACCGTTAAAAGATGAGGACCGATTAGTACTAAATTGAGGCGCAACGCTCAATTTTGTCAAAAATTTATTTTTCCACTCCAGTAAAATGACCAAAACATGAGTTATTTTCGAAGAAGGTAAGAAAATTTTTTCACACATCCGGATTAATAAGAAAAAAAATATTTATAGTTCCTCTTTAGGCAATATTAGTGTGGAGGGCAATCAATATTTAAGAAAATGGTTTCTTTTGAAAAACCAAGGACCAATCAATAACATGTTTAGGCGCAACACTCAATTTTGTCTAAAAATTTATTTTCCTATTCCCATAAAATGTCCAAAACATGAGTTATTTTCAAAGAATGTGCGAAAAAAATTTCACGCGTTTCGAGTAATAAGAAAAAATTATTTCTAGTTCATTTTAAAGTAGAATTAGTATGGATGGCAATCAATATTTAGAAAAAGAGAAGCCTTTGAAAAGATGAGGCCTAATCTGTAGTAAATGTGGGCACAACGAGGACCAATCATTTAAGAAAATGGTTGAAATCAACTTTTAGTACAGATCGGTCCTTGGTTTTTTAAAGGTTGTCCTTTTCTTAAATATTGATTTTCCTCCACACTAATATTTCCTAAAAAGAAACTATAAAAAAAAAAATTCCGACTCGGACGTGTGATCCTAACCTTCTTCGAGAATAATTCATCTTTGGGTAAGTCTATGGTGGCCAGAAAATAAATTTTTGGACAAAACTGAGCGTTGCACCTACACTTACTATTGATTGGTCCTCGTTTTTTCTAAGGATGCTCTTTTCCTAAATATTGATTGCCCTCCACACTAATTTTGCCTAAAAATGAACTAGAAATCTTTTTTCTTATTACTCGGAAGGTGTGAAAAATTTTCGTACATTCTTAAAAAATAACTCATGTTTTGGTTATTTTACGGGAGCAGGAAAATAAATTTTTAGACAAAATTGAGCGTTATGCCTCAATTTAGTAGTGATTGGTCCTCGGGTTTTCAAAGGCGACCATTTTATTAAATATTGATTGCCCTCCACACTAATATTGCCTAAAAATGAACTATAAATTTTTCTTATTACTCGGGACGTGTGAAAAAATGTTCTTACCTTCTTCAAAAATAACTCATGTTTTGGTTATTTTACGGGAGTGGGAAAATAAATTTTTGACAAAATTGAGCGTTGTGCCTCAATTTAGTACTAATTAGTGCTCGTTTTTTTAAAGGTTTCCCTTTTCATCAATATTGATTGTCCTCCACTCTAATTTTTCTTGAAAAGGAACTATAAATAATTTTTTATTCTTACTCGGGGCGGGTGACAAAATTTCCTAACCTTGTTTGAGAATAACTCATGTTTGGGTAACTTTATGGGGGCCGAAAAATAATTTTTTGGACAAAATTGAGCGTTGCACCTCCACTTACTACTGATTTTTCCTCATTTTTTTCAAAGGATGCATGTTGGTCATAAGTTAATTCCAATAGACTTTATTAGTTAATTGGTTCATGCGAGTTTGTGCATAATTAATAAAAGAAGTAACAATTATATAAGAAATAAAATATGATTTAGAATTAATAATGCATAATTCAAAAAGAAAATAATTAATAAGGAATAGATTAATTATTAAAATCAATCATGTATAATTCAAAAAGAAAATAAATAATGAAGAATAAATTAATCATTAAGAATCAATCAAGCATAATTCAAAAAGAAAATAACTATAAAAAAGGAATACTATTAAGCCTATAATTAAGGAAATAATTAATTATGCACTCAAGGGTAGTAAAGCAAAACATAATATAAAGATTCTATTATGTGCATAATAATTTGCACATAATATGTGCAAATGGCAGCCTTAATATTTCTATATATCATATCATGATTTTTTTCATCTTATTTAAAGAAAATACATACATATCATTATATCAAAAGATTTCACGATTTTTTATTATGATGCTGAAAATTATTTAATCAGGTGATAACCTATTACCACGTTAGAATAAAACGGGAGTGATAGTGACACTTTTTAATGTCATCATAGACCAATGATTTTTAGAAGACAAGTAAAACAGAAATACAAAATTTAATATCACATATGAGGTTAAATGTTAATGAAATAATTACACTTTAATCCATTATGTTTAAACTTTTTCACTTTTGGTCCTTTATTAACTTTTAAAATTTGAATTTTAGCCACATTTTTTCCCCTGTTACCGGGAAAAAAAAAAGAAAAAACCCAAAATAAAATTGACCAAAGTGCGGACTACCAAAAACTACATGTATTTGGTATATGTGACCAAAAATATAACAAAGTGCAAACATATGAGATATTTTATTACACACCAAACCATAAAGAATGAAAGTATATTAAAGGGTCGTTAGATGTTTTTTCAGAATTGATTTTAAGGTATTAATAGGGTTACAACTTACAACTGACATACTCTCCTCGTTCTAATGGGAGAGTTGCATTTTAAATATTAATCATTTATAACTTTTTATGGATTTAAACTTTTTACAAAAACTGAAACAACTACTTTTCCATATTTTTTTCACTTTTGTTTTTATTTTTAAATATGAATTAATTATATAAATTACACATAATTAAATTAGTAGATATATTATAAAAAATGAGAAAAAAAAAACTAAAACAAAAATATTTTGTTACCACAAAAATATTTCTTTGAAGCATGACTCCATTGGGATGGAATTATTTTTGTGCACAATTAATAAGGATCAAATTCCTTCCAAAAAAAAAATCAGGATCAAATTTCATTTGTCGGTGGATTTATTCCAATTCTCTTCTGATTAATTGGTCAAAGAATCTTTTGTTCCTCTCTCACGCCTCTATCTCTTCTCTCTCTTCCTCTCAAACCTAACATCCATCTTCTTTAAGGCTTGTTCTTTATGTTGTTCAGAGAACATGTTTCAAACATGTTCTCAACCCAATGAATTTCAGTCCATTTATAAAAAACAATATTCTGAGTTTTGAATTCAAATCAATTCTCAGCCCAAGGTAAAATACATGAGTCTCAATTCAACTTTATTCAGAAATTTTTTAATTTCATAGAAAACCATGAGTTTTAATTTCACCGTACAACAGAGACATAATTCGAATTTGTCCTGATAACCAAATTTTGTCCCAATCCACTTATTCAGATAATCAAAATTAATACATGAATATGAAACAAAAATTAAGCAGTCCTCATTCCAAACCTGTTTTTCTTTTGACCCGCCACATTAATTAACTACACTGAAACCTGGACCAAACCACAAAATTGGATACATAAGTTTACAACTGTCGAGTTGATCACCAGAGAAACACACCAAAATTTGGAAAGTTACGAAATTTAAACTAGAACCTATGGGAAATTATTACGAGATGTAATTAGTGACTGTATTAGGAATGCTAAAAAAAGAAAAATTGCACACCGAATCCACAATATAGTACCGAGGTTTATAGCCGCAATCGAAATTCATACATGGTGAAATGCCGTATCGATCGATGATATAAAAGGCAGCCAATAACCATATGAATGAGTTCATCTCGATTTCAAGTGAATTACCAGTTTACACTACTTGCAATTTTAGTCGAAACAGAGAGGTGAAGCCAGCGATACCGTGGCTGAAGGTGGCAGAGGATTACCGTGAAAAGTGGGTTCGATTTGCCGGCGCTTACCCCTTCCCCACGACCTTCTCTACGCCGTACTGCACTTCCCCTATTCTGCACACCGAGGCTGCCAATTTGTTCGGATCTGTGGAGTCCCCAATTTTTCCAAAATCCTTAGGGTAAAATTTGGAGGAAACACGAAGAAAGGGGGAGGCATTAATGCAGAGGAAGAACCAAGAGTAGATGCCAGAGGGAGTACAGCGGCCGGAGCACCCGATTCCAACTCGTTATCGGCGAAAATTTTCCGCTGGATTGGAGAGAAAACTTAGAAATGGCTTATCGGCGTTGGGGGTGGATTTTTGGCAGAGAAACACGTTTTGGGATTTTTTGGGCTCAAACCTAGTTTCTGCGAAACACGGGTCTGAGCCATTTTGGGCTTGTTTTTGGTGTCGGATCAAAAAAACACTCAAACCTATTCGTAGACATTATTACCTAAAGAACAGGCAATCTTCTTCCCCTATTTCCCTCCCATGGGAAATGGGGGAAATAGATTTCTTTTATGTTATTTTCTTTTTAGTTTATTTTTGTATTTTTTCATGATAGAAGTTTTTCATTCTTTCATAGTGAGAGATCTTGTCTCCCCAAATAAACGGGAGTTTCTCCCCTATATTAATAAATGGGTATTTTATTATTGTCAAGTGAAAAATCAATCGATTGGGAGCTTTCATCAGAAGATTAGTGACAAATTCGAGATCGGATTCATACATCGGTACGTGATTTGTCCAGTGCGATGGCGATTTTTTGTTGTACTAGATAGATCTATACGGATTACTACCTGTTTAGGTCTTTATAGGTTTATTTAGTTTATTTTTAACTGCTTTTATCTAATTATTATCAGATCCAATTGTACCACCAATTCTCTTGATTAATGAAATATAAAATTGATTATAAAAAATAAAATAAAAAAAATTGGTCAAGGAGTGCAGGTAGGGTTAGGCCTACTTGAGAAAACACTGAAGATCATGAGAAATAGTGGGCCATTGGATTCAGTCACTTTGGAGTTTGGAGGGGACAAAGGACGAAAAGGGGAATTAGATTCCACCTTTTGTTTAACTCTTGTTCTTGTATTATAGTTATTCCAAAACATCTTTCCAAGTGAGAATCACTGCGCGATTGCACGGGGGATTATAATAATAATAATTCAGGTTCTTATGGTTAATTTCAAAATCCCTCAAAGGAGTGGGACTTAGGATGAGTCACTATCTTCTAGAAGTGATTTTTTGATAGGTAAATAAATTCTTAAGATTTGTTTTAACCATTAAAATAGATCTCATAATTTTCTTTTTCACAATTTTATTTAATTTTTATTTTTGTGGAAAGGGGTTGGAATTCGTCCACCCGATTTATTTATTGTTTTTTTATCTACTGTGGGGTACTTACATACAACCCACATAGGGTATCTATTCAGACTCAGTATATACTTATACATTTATCGAAAACTTGCACTGCAAACCAACGTTACATCACGTCAATGTTACACCATAACTCAAACATTTAACCTCACGGTCTGTGCACAAGTGTTTTACTACTTAAGCTAAAGATGATTCACTCGTAATCTTTTCTTCTTTTTTTCTAGTTATATCTCATAATCAAACTATCAAATCAAATTCTGAGCTCATACCACGGGACTTGTTTGATAATTTGGATACATTTTAAGGGGTTTCGGTAATTTCTTACTTACAATTCTGATTTATTGTTTAATATTTTTGTCATTGCACTTTTTTGTGTTCAACTCGCCATTCCATTAGTTAAAGACTGATTTAGCAATTTCGTGAATTATATGATTTATGTGATTATTTAAACAGATTTCAAAATAAAAATTGGCAATTTATCTTTTTAAAGCATATTGAACACCAAAATACAAAATTAATACATGTTGGATATATAGTATTAAATTTTAAAATCTTAACTTCTAAAATAAAATAAAAAATTAAACTCTGGCAAAATTAATATAAAACATTTGGGAAAATCGCACTTTTGGTTCTTTACCCTCGTTACACTTTTTGGCATTTTTTGTCTCTCTTATCAGTAACCAACCAATGGACTAGTCAATTGGGTCAGAATGAAATTTTTAAAAAATTGCGATCCTTCTATAGTAAATTACAAAAACTAAACCCTTTAGAAGTCTGAAATAATCACCCACATTTGTTTTTCATACAACAACATCAACTCTTCTTGGCAAAATTTGGACCATTATTTGTAAATTACGAAAAACTAAACCCTTTACAGATTTGAGCAATTATTATTTGGCTATAAATTTTTCAAAACGGTCCACTTCATAGGTCAACCAGTAAGAGAGGCCAAAAATGTAAAAATGTGAAAGAAGAAGAACCATAAGTGCGAGTTTGCATAAGAAATGGGCCAAAAGTATAATGAGAGTTAACAAGAGGGACCAAGAGTGCTATTTTTGCTAAAACATTTGATAACATAACAAACGACAAACTTTTTTCTAATATTAGAATATATTGAAGCTAACAATGAGTCCTTCAAAGTTGAAACTAAATTTTCCCTGTCTAACACCATCATGGACGAGAATTTCCATAGAAAATTCAATGTCACCAAAAGGAATATGCAATACCAATTTCTAATTAATTCATCTTCCTTTTCCACATGCGGTAATATATATATTGGTGGAATGGAGAACTTTACATGCAATTTCTAATTTTTCTCTTTACTATATTATTAAAATAGACAATGAAATCGTATCATATTGGATCTCCAAGAATTTGAACTTTTTGATTGCATTCAAACAATCTTTTTGAAAGCATTCAAATACTTCTGTCCCTATACGGTTGTCGGTTTCTTTTTTTAAATCAAACTCATGTTTCATTATGAAAGAAAAATAAAATCACAATAAATATGATTGTAATTATAGAATATGTTCGATTTAATATCAGTAAGATGAAAATAACTGTAAATCTATGTAGTCTATACAGATTTTAACATTTATTAACGATCAAATCCTCAGTTTAATCATTCACAACTTGCTTTGTGGTCTTACTTAAGTTTAAAATGCTATAAACAATCCTTCACATTTTAAAAATATATTGTTTTGATCCCTATTCATTTTCTATCCATTTTTCCCTGTGCAAACTACATGTGCGTCTCACGTGTTCAATACTTTGAGGCCAAACTTGGAACCAAATTCCAAACTAGTATTGTTGGACTCCTCAACGAACTCTAAATTCATCTCCAACTAGGAAGTACTTTTGATAAGTTATATTCTCTATTCTATTAGAAAATTTTATTTTTCAAACTTGTTTTTGTTTCAATATGAAGAGTTTATTTTTAAATCTGTTACTACTTTTACTTTTACTATATAATAATATGTGATTTATAATTAACTAATATTTCAAAAATATGGATATTCATAGCATAAATGATGACAAATAACTATTTTAAATATTGTGCCTTGCAATTCGTAGTAAATTGTAAAATAGGAAAGCATGATGAAGGATTTCTAACAACTCATTGGCAATCTGTCTTAAGAGACCATCACACCACCATACATTTAGTACTCTACATTTTACACACTTGCGGAGCCACTCTCGCTGTCCCTTCCTTTTTCCATCTCCAAATCCCAACAAATTCATTATCTTCTTCCGTCATCGTCTAGGGAAACCGTTCTAATTTCAGTTGTGTTATCTTTAATTTAATTTTCTTTAGTTTTATATTTTAGGCTCCTTGGTCGAAAGTTATGGTGTTTTCTCGGTGTTTATGGTATTTTTCTTTCTGTTTACGGTGTTTTTCTTTTATGTCATAATTTGCTCCCTGACTATAAGGATTCTATTCGTGGTCATGGTAAATGAAGACCCGATTGAAGATTCAATTTTGAAGTTTTAATCGGTAATTAGTAACAAATCTATGGCCGTTAGTATGAGATTTGTTCGGCGCAACTGCGAATTTTATGATTCTACTATGTCTATATCTATATTATGTATAGATTTACAATTTATGAATTGAAAGCCACATCTTCGGTGTAAAACTCCAACAAAATATATTACTTTTTATTAAATTAGAATGAACTATCAAAAATATCACTTTACTTTTTCAGAATGTTTGGTTTGGTCATTAAATTTTTTTTTCTCCAGAAATATCACCATACTGTTAAAAATTGGTCAGAAATGTCATTTTGCCGCTAGTTGTCGTTAGTCATAACGGAATGGGCGTCACAGGCTTGTCATGTACCCTTGTTAAGGGTAATTTTGTCCTTTCACTTAGAAAATTAATAATTCTTCTTCCTCCCAAAATTCCTCCACCTTCCTCCTTCCCCTCCATCTTCCATCCTCCATCCTCATCACCACCATCGGCTCACAAAATTCTCAGATTTCTAGGATGATTATTCATCATCAGAAGAAGAACTCAGCAACATCCTCGGATATTTTAACCCACATTTTTTTAAAACAGTCTGAGAGTGAATCATTTTCTAATTTAACTCTTACAGAAGAACAAACCACTGAAATTTGGTGTACAAATTGAAATCCAAAAAACTTCTTTTGCCTTTCACAATCTGTGCCATTGTTCAGAGCCAAACAATTAAGAAATCCCTTTGTTTCCTTCAAGCAAGGCTTTGGTAGGTCCCGAATTTCTTCGGGTTCATGTAGAGGGACCAGCTTTCCGTCCCATGCTTTCCAAATATTGTCTCCAGTGAATGCGTGCAAATGAAATCGGCAGTGTACCTTAGCAGCTGTAGTCACTGCGACAGCGCTGTCCCCTCGAAACCCACACAGAAATCCCATGAATTTCTATGGATTCCGGATTTCGTAAACCCATTTTCACTAATCAACATCCTCTTTTTTTGAAAAATGGCTCCCCTGAATCCCCCTTTCTTGCAGAGTCAAAGGCAGAGTCGGTTTCTTATCAAAAAAGGAATAATAAGCCCGGCTAGATGAAGGCGTTATGAGCCCAGATCTCTCCGGGTTTGCAATACCCATCTTTGAATTGGACAAATCAAACGGTAATGGCCGCCCAATTTTCTGAACAACCAGGACCTTGGAGGTGAAAACGCCGTGCTTGTAAACTATGCAAAATTCATCGTGACTTGTGGCTTTTATGATGGCGGCTCCGTGGCTTTAAAATCCATGATGAATTGGATTAGAGTTTTATCGCCGGCTTGTGGACCTTGGAGGGGACGCCGTGCTTTTGGGTTGTTGAAGAAGAATGCATCGTGGCTTTTATGATGGCTTGTGGCTCTTGATAAGTTTGAAAGCCAGAGGCTATTTGAATCCTTCAACCCAGAGGCCCTCCAGCGTAGCCTCATTTGTAAATTTTTTTGTCACTGTGAGTGACGGAGGGAGGGGGGAGTGTGGCGGACCACGACGGCGGAGGGAGGAGGGAGGGGAAAGGCGGAAGTGGAAGCGGATGGAAGCTGAGGAGGGAGGCGCCTTAAATTTGGAGGGAAAAAAAAAAAAATCGGTAAACTGACAAAAATACCCTTAAAAATAATCACCTGACAAGCATGTGAAGGTCATTCTGTCGTGACAAACGACGACTAACGGAAAAATCACATTTCTAGCCCATTTTTGAAAATATGGGACAGTTCTGGGGGGAAAAATAGTTTAATGACAAAATGAAATATTTTGAAAAAGGAAAGTGACATTTTTGACAGTTCACTCTTAAATTTACTTAAAGTTCAAGTCTTTCTTTTTCTTTTCTTTTTTCATTAATTTCCTATTGCTTTTCTATGTAGTTTTAGAAATTTATTTTTTGTTTTTCTTTCTCATATTTTCTTTTTAATTTTAGTAATATTGATTTTTCTTTTTTTTATCTTTTTCTCTTTTTCCTTTCTGTTTTACTTTATTATTAGTAACGTCAATTATTTTCTCATTTTCACCCATTCTTTATTCTTTTCTTTTTTTATACTTTCATTTTTATGTTGTTTTAGTAATTATTTATTTATATTTTTTTCTCATTTTTGAAAAAATTTCTTTAAGCCAAAAAAATATATTTTAAAAAATATAGAAGTTAATACTAGTATAGATTATTTTTCTTAGGGCAAATGACACCAGTGGCCACCCAACTATTCGCAATGTTCAGTTTTGGTCACTCATCTTTCAAACGTGCGCATTTGGCCACTCATCTTTCTAAAACGTGCCTGTGAAGCCATTCCGTCAAAAATTCTGTCAAATTTGACGGAATCCATCAGCAAAGCATCAGCAAACGTGAATAGTATTCATGCTGCCGAAGAAATGGAAGTCCCTCCTCAGGTACTGTAATGAAGCCAATAATTAACTTTCCTCTGCATATTACAGGCAACACCTCGACTTCCCAAAACCATGAACCAACCTTAACAGCCCCATCTGAAGGAATTCCCAATGAAGACCCAATTCAATTCGTAAGTAACTGCTATTAAACATCGAACTTTAGGAACAAATATGAGAGCTTTATTATACATAATAACTGTTTCCATGTTGATTATGCCTGAAGCCCTTTCAAGATTTTCATACTGGAGCTGGCTCTGTCCCTGAGGAAATTTCCATTGAGAAGCAAAGGGAAAATGTCAATGGGAATAACTTGGATCCTGGAAACCTCATGTTCAGGGAGGAGCTTAGAACAAACACCATAAGCATAAATTCGAATCCGATGGCCACACCAGAAAATTCTGGTAAACCAATATCCAAGTTGATATATATCTGTTTGCATGTCTACTTTGAAGTACCTATGGGTGATTTTTAACCACTTTGCTGATGGATTCCGTTTGCTGATTTTTAACCACCATAAGCATAAATCCGAATCCGATTTGCACGTTTGCTGATGCTTTGCTGATGGATTCCGTCAAATTTGACAGAATTTTTGACGGAATGGCTTCACAGGCACGTTTTAGAAAGATGAGTGGCCAAATGCGCACGTTTGAAAGATGAGTGACCAAAACTGAACATTGCGAATAGTTGGGTGGCCACTGGTGTCATTTGCCCTTTTTCTTATGAAAAAGTTTAGAAGGTCATTATAATTTATATACTCCATTCGCCCCATTCAAAGAGTCCACTTTAGAAAAATAATTTGTTCCATTAAAAGTGTCTATTTTGAAAAAATTATTTACATTACATACTCTTACTAATAGAATAATGTATGGACCATAATTAATATTTACTTATAAAGTAATGATGTAACTAAAAAATATTGTATCAAAATATTTATTTTAGGTGTTGTACCTCATAACTACAATAAATTGTACATATTTTAAAATAAACTCTTTCGATAAGACGAAAGGAAAATAATATTTTAAATTTGTTTTCATAATTTTGCCCAAAACCTCCTTTTTAAGTGTAAGGATCGAGGCTGGACTTTGTAGCTCAGATTAGTTGAGGCAAGACTCACTGCCCACACTTGGGACAAAATCATCCAAGTGGGGAATGAAATCACTGCGCGCGCATATGTTAATTTGTGATTATTGCATATGTTACATTTAAAGGGCACAGCTGATGAGTGTTGGCGGTGCATGTTGGATGAAGTGGAAGGCACTTAATCCTACGTAATCTCCATCTTGAAAGGTATCAATGAAAGGTGCTTCTTGTGCTTTCAACTCAGCCGTGTGGATCATACGTACACAGCACAGCTTGAAACATTTTTTCTAACTTTAACTTCACATTATGTTTCTAGTCTTTAGTTAAAATGCTACTTATGAGTACATAATAATTAGTAGTATTAGTAGGGCTTCAGTAGCCCTACTTTTCCTGCTTGTCTAGTTAAAACTGAACAGTGAATACCACTAGCTACAGTAAGTATTGAAATATAGTGTATTGTTTGAAGGTGTTAAAATATTGAGTTTAAACTCAAAAATATCGTATGTATGTTAAAACAACATATTAGAATTTTGTTAATGAAATATATGTACTTTTTTTTTGTGAAGCATTATTTTTAACTGCTTTAATTATGACGGCAATGTTAAAATAACAAATATGCATGTATTGAAAAGAATACATGTGTCAAATTTAATTCTTTATATCACATGTTGATGTCGGACAGGAGACTTTTGCCATTTTAAAATACTCATAACTAATCTCAACTTTTACCCCCAAGTGCCATTTTAAAATACTCATAACTAATCTCAACTTTTACCCCCAAGTGCCATTTTAAAATACTCATAACTAATCTCAACTTTTACCCGCACTTGGGGGTAATTATTTGTTAGTATAATGAATGGATGAAAATGATGATCTCCAACTTTTTGGCTCTTAAAAATATGGGTGAATTTATGAATTGGTTACTTTACTTTAAATTTGTTAACGTTTTAGTCTCGTTACTTTTTCTATTGTTTTTACAGTCATTTTACTTTATTTTTACACATTTTTAGTCACTCTGTCAAAGTGCTCCGTCAAGTACCTTAGGAAGAAAAAATTTTGAGGGTATTTTCATCTAAATGGCTATTAACTAACTGTGCCATCTATTTTTATTATTTCCTCCAGAAAAATCTTCTTCTCCAAAGTGATTCCTTCTTTTCTTCTGAAATAATCAAACCCTAACCACCACTCTCACCATTGGGAGCCGCCACCACCACCACCACCACCCCTAGCTCAGTCTGTCGCTCGTCTCTCCCTCTCTCCGTCACCTCCGCCTTGCAGATCCAACATCGATGGCCGCCCTCTTTCCCTCTACTATTGATTTTTTTTCCTGCAACGGTTTGCCCCATCAGCAGCCTTCACCGATTTGCTCGTAAGTTTCTACAGTCACGCCGCCGCTCCAATCCCGTTTCTGTAATGCTCGCCGACTGCCACTTTTTAGATTTGTTGACCGCTGCCTCTTTTCCCCTTTTCTATTTGGTATCAGTTTTTGGATTCTAGAATTGGTTACTGAGATTGGGAGCTGAATTGGATGTTCATCACCCAACTGTTGCCTCTCTGATTTCTTCTTTTCTCTTTTGGTTTTTTTTTAATTAAATTCTTTTTTTCCCGTTAGGCACCTAAGAAGTATATAGGTTAAGATTCAGATATGCAATTTCCTTCTTCAATTTATCAATTGAAAACGAAAATTTGGAGATCATACGAAGCAAATGATATCCAGTCGGAGACGGTGGTCGCCGCCATCGTCGGCTTCGGATTCGGAGATGGCATCCCAACTGCCTCCGCCGCCGCTACCGAATTAGTCCTGGAAGAGAAGAACTCATCGGGGAATCGATTTGTACTTGAAGAACGATGCAAGATGATTAAAGTAGTCTTCTTTGGTTGAATTGTGGAAATATGTGAATCAAAATAGTAATCTTTGGAGTTGGAAGAAACTTTTCGCTCGTTTGAAATTAGAATCTCTTCTTTGTTTGTTTCTTTCTTTCTCAACTCAATTAGTGTAGAGATATCTATATAGATATAGATTTGACCTTATTTGTTTTGCTAATTTATTGGTTGCATTTGTTTTGCTAAAACATAGAAAACTAAAGTTGATGAAAATGAAATGGGTTCTCTCTATGATATTTGAGAATGGAACTTGAGCTTTTTGTGGTATTTGGACTTACAATTGTTTGTTGGTTTGGAGGGGGAGAGGAGAGGCTTGGCTTTGGAGGTGGTAGTGGTGGCGGTGCTCTAAAAGGTGGAAGTAGTGGTGCTGGAAAGAGGTGGTAGTGGGGAGAAGCTGAAGAGAGTGATAATCATTGGGGTTCTTTTAGTGACAATTATAAATGTCACTAAAGATAGAATATAGTCGCTTTTTTTTGTTGTCTTGTAGCTAAAATAAATGAGGACGAAAATACCTTTAAAAAAATGTCCTCCGCATTTAACGGACCAAATAATAGAGTGACTAAAATTGTAGAAAAACGAAAGTAAAGTGACTAAAAAGAAGTAAGGTGACTAAAACGTTAACAAACTCAAATAAGGTGACCAATTCATAAATTCACCCAAAAAATATTTCTTCAAAGTTGAACGAGAAGCAGCAAGGAAAATGACGAATCTGTGAACAAAAATTCATTTAAAATGATTTAAAGTAATTATGAGAACAAATAGTGAATATAATAATTATTTGCAACGGTAGATTTACATTGAGGCACTCATTATTATGTTATAATATTAACAATTTTTTACTTTGAAAAAAAATTCTATTACGTTCATACTTTATAAAATTAGAAAGAATATTTATGAAAACATGAAATAATTAAATAACATCAACACTGATTTTATCATACTTGAACATAGTTTATATTATATTCTAATATTTTCTAATAGTTAAATGTTTGATGTTGATAAATTTCAAACGTTAAAAAAATCTTCATATATATTATATTAAAAATTTTAAAATCTTTGAATTGTTTTATCATTTTTGTTTTAACGATCTTTTTTTTTTTTTGTCTTTTTTAATTTTGTTGATCAGTATTTGGTTTTATGAAATGAAGAAATTATACTTATAAAGTAATAACCTTTTAGGATTTATAAAATTAAAATTTTAGTTTGTACGTCAAGGAGCTGCTATTAGCTTAGATGATAAATCTCACATTTTTTTCTCTAGCTTTCTTGTGCTTTTTTTCGGAGAAAGAGGATTTTTAAAAAATTATTTATGATAAAAAAAATACAATAAGAATATACTTTTAGCCCAAATTAATGAAGCTATGATGGGTGAGTACCGGAGCGGAGATGCCATGTTTACAATTACAGCAGTGTACTGAATTGAGTATAGCTATGCATGCAACTACGTTAATGCATCAATCATCAATGAATAAAGTGAAAGTGTTAATCAGTCAGAGATTACAGAAAATGACACAACGCAAAGGGTGCGTTCCTTCCATATGCCACGCTTTTGGCTCAATTGAGAAATACTCCAATTCCATCCAAAAAAAAAAAAAGTTTGATTTAAAAAATGTCCAATTTATTATGAATTATAATTTTAATATTTAAAATAAGTAATTTGACATCGTAATCATTTATATTATTACATTGTAAGTTAGGGTTAATTGTGGATTAATATTGGTAGATGAATACTATGTAAACAAAATTTAAAGTAAACTCTTTTAATAAGATCAAAAATATTTTGAAATTGAACTTTTTATATGGGACAGACCGTGACGGAATATTAGTGATCAGGGCATCCCTAATCCATCGACAAGTCCACAAACAAGTGAATCCAGAGAAGTTGAGGAGGTCCGAATTCTACATAGAAGCCCTACAATCACTACTACAAAAATGACTTTTAATGGCGCTTTTTTAGGGCTTTTAACGGCGATTTTTGGCATTTTTGAACCGCCATCTATCCGGCAGCCGTAGAAAGTTTACGGACTTTCTACGGCGGTTGTGAACCGCCATAGAAAGTTCGGACTTTCTACGGCGGTTTTTTTCAAAACCGCCGTAGAAAGTCCGAACTTTCTACGGCTGTTTGCTTAGGAACCGCCGTAGAAAGTTGGCTTTCTACGGCGGTTTTTTTCAAAACCTCCTTAGAAAGTCTACTTTCTACGGCGGTTCCTAAGCGAACCGCCGTAGAAAGTTAACTTTCTACGGCGGTTTTGAAGATAACCGCAGTAGAAAGTACCAAATTTGTAAAAAAAAATTTAATATTTCATTTTTTTCCTCTACATTCAAAAAATATATATCAAAAACAGCAAAAACAACCTTAGAAAGGTTTTGATATATATATATATATATATTTTTTTTAACTTTATTCAAAATATATATATCAAAAACTTCCATGCTAATAAACCGAACAACCACCAAACTTCACAAAATTTTTGCGTGCATCCATCAAATTCTAATTAATTTAATCATTAACAGCAAGAACAATACAATAATCACCGATATAACACAAATCAAACCCGAATTTAATCATTCATCATCTCACCAAACCCGAATGTAACACTAATAATAAACCCTAGGCCAATCACAATAATCAAGTAACAATAAAATTTGTAAAGCTTAAATAAAGTTGAAACTATTCTATATTAACTTTTTTATGATTTGAAGCCCACAACAAGGACCAATTGTGGTGAAATTATGATGGGGGTGGGTGATGGCCGATTAAGAAACCATATCCGGAGTTGGGTGACGGCGGATCTTGTTATCAACACTGCCGGAAGAACGACTTCGGGGGAAGACAAGAGAAAAAATCGACGGAGAGAGGATGGGCGTCGGCAACGAGAGAACGCTTCGGTTTGCTGGAGATGGAAACAGGGGGAAGCCGCGGCTGGCTAGAGATGGAAACAAAAGGAAACCCTTAAAATTCAAACAAAATCAAGTTTCTATGGCGGTTTTTATTAAAACCGTCGTAGAAATGGACTTTCTACGGCGGTTTTAATTAAAACCGCCATAGAAAGTAACTTTCTATGGCAGTTTTAATTACAACCGCCGTAGAAAGTCCATTTCTACGGCGGTTTTAATAAATCCGCCGTAGAAAGCCCGTAATTGTGAATTCCCGTCCGTTCCTCTATTCCTATTAATTTCTAGTTTTGTAAATTAACCCCAAAATTTTTTTAAATTTAATAATAAATATGTATTTTACTATTTATCAATTTTTATAGTAAAATTTATCATATTTATTAATTATACGGCGGTTAGAAATACAACCGTATGGAAAGGGACTTTCTACGGCGGTTTTCTAAAACCACCGTAGAAAGGGGACTTTCTACGGCGGTTAGAAATAAAACCGCCGTAGAAAGTCCCCTTTCTACGGCGGTTTTAGAAAACCGCCATAAAAAGTAGGGAACTTTCTACGGCGGTTTTTGAAAGGGGACTTTCTACGGCGATTAGAAATAAAACCGCCGTAGAAAGTCCCTTTCTACGGCGGTTTTATATAGAACCGCTGTAAAAAGTCCATACTTTCTTTTTAATGGCGGTTTTGGTCTTTCCGCCGTTAAAGCACCGCCGTAGAAAGTCCATTTTGTAGTAATGAATGCTTCAGGATCCAAGTCCGTATCAGAGGGATCCACTTGTAGATATCATTGGGCCAATGACGCCGAGCAGAAGAGCAAGAAGAGTTCAAGAGGATCTCAACAATCTTGTGCAAGCTTGAGCACAGGATGCTCAACTAATAGTAGAAGCCAATGCCTTGGAGAATAAAGCCGGAAAGGTTCAAATTGCCACTCTCCTTACAATTCTTGAAGAAGAGGCGCAGATCACCATTCCGAAATGAAGAGAAGGCTGTTTCTTGAAGTTCTTGAAGACGCCAGAAGGTTCTTTGACTTTAAATAGACTTTTCGTGAAGTTCTTGATTTTCTTGAAAATCTTGAATTTCATATGTTGCAGAATCTTGAAGAATCTTGAAAATATTGAAAATTCTTGATTCCAAAATGATTCCAAGAGATTCCAGAAGATTCCGAAAGCTCCCTACATCAATTCCTCCATGCGCCACTTGCAGAATTCGGCCAGCCCATCAACCAAGTCCATGTGCAAGCCTTTGTCCAATTAAGGTTTGGATTAGGTTAGGGTTTGGGAAGGGATAAGGATTTGTGCATGTTTCTTATTCCTACCCTTAGTTTGTTACAAGTTGGTTTAGTTAGTTACAAGTTTGTTACAACTAGATTAGTTTGTTAGTTTCCAAAAAGGATCACTTATTGATTTCCTTTTTGGAATAGGATTTCCATTATTTTCCTATTCCCCTTTTCATGAAATTCGGCCATGCCTTATCCATGGGATAACCGAATTTCCTTTTTGTTATTTTTACCATTACCTAGTTCCTTTAGGTTTTGGTTTGTAAAGGGAATCAATCTCTTGATTGGTTTCCAATTCTATTTTCTTTTCCTAGTAGAATTAGGCCTTATTTTTGGCTGCCTATTCCCCTATAAATAGGCATTCGAATTTGCAATAATATACAGTATTCATATCTTTAAACTATTAGTTTGAGTACTCTCATTTAATTGCCTTATGTATTTTGCATGCTTGTGATTTATATATTGCATGAAACTTAGCTTAATTAGGTTAATTGCTCTACCTAATTACATTCGCATGTTTCAATCTTATTCTTTACTTGGTTCGAAATTGCATGTTAAGTTAGCTTAGGTTAGTTTACATTGTTTCTTGAGTTTCGAGTAAAGGGTTATACGAGCTACACCGCTTAATCAGACTTTCCTTGGCAACTTTCCGCATAGTGTACTTCGGTCCACATCAATTATTCACGGCACCAACCCCGCTGCTTATTTCAACATCTTGGCTTGCTTCCTATTCTATGGTTTATTAGGCTCGATTCGTTTTGACATGCATGCTTTTGAAAACATGTTTTAAAAAATTATTTTTTTGATGTAAAAAGTGTTGACAATGTAAGAAAATGTTATTGAATAGAAAAAGTTATTTGAAAATGATGAGAAAGAATTATAATATATTAAATTTACTGTAGAAATAAATTTTAAAAAAAAACACAAAGCCTGATATTTTATATAGGCTTAACGCAGGGTTACATTTTTAGTAAAGTTGTTTATGAGTCATAAGATACAAGTCCAAAATCAACCATTATAGTGGAAAGGAGAAAATAGGTTATTAGTAATCAAATTCTTGGAAAATGTAACAACGTAGAACGAAACCACTCCATAGAAGATAGTACTTAATCAGGAAACAGGTCCACTTTAATAATGTAAAATACAATTCAAATAAATAATTTGATACAATTTTCTACTTTTATACTCTTAATTTCTAGGTATAAGTTAATATATAGTACATAACATATTAGCTAGCATATTAATTGAGGTTTGAGGTATAAAATTAATAATAAAACTCTTTCATTGAAACAAATATTCTTTTTAAACATAATTACTATTTATATTTCATATGAGAGGAATAGAGTACAAAGACAACAAATAAAGGAAGCAAAAACTAGTATAAAAATAGTACTCCCTCCGTCCCATTCAAAGAGTCCACTTTCAAAAATTATTTTTGTCCCATTTAAAGAGTCAACTTTGAATTTATTTACATTACATACCCTTACTAATATTATAATGTGTGGTTTACATTTAACCCTTACTTCTAAAGTAAGGATATAAGTGGAAAATATGGTGGTAAATTACTTATTTTAGGTGTTGTACCTCACTACCTATAATAAGTTGTACACATTTTAAAGTGGACTCTTTGAGTAAGACGGAGGGAGTATAATATATAGAATGGTCCCATCATAAATCCATTTTAGAGGAAACTATCCCAATAAAGTAAGAAATAAAATTTAAAGGGGCGGAAGGGGGGAGTTCCTCGTATTGGGAATGAGATAGTCCCTCTATTCTATTAGAAAAGTCCATTTTATAATATTATTTTTAATATTGTAAAGTGGACTTTTCTAATACAACAAAGAGAGTAGTTACCCACAAAAGTAAGTTTCTCAACTTTGGTAGGTCTATTGAAAAAGGTATGTCGGACAAAAATTCTTTTGAAATAAATCATTTTTTTCTGTTTTTTCGGGTGAAAAATTAACTTCTTAGAACAAAATTGGGTTAAATACCCCTACTTTCTATGAAGTTTGAAAAAAAAATTACGAATTCCTCCTAAGTTAGAAATATTATTTGTACTTTCTTCGTAATCAATAATTCTAATATCTCTTGTCTCAGAAGAAAAAAAAAAATTTTCCAATATCGATCTCTTCTTCGGTTTGCTTATATTATCAATTAATTCCCTTAAGTTAAGAAAATAAATACAAATTTAAAATGACAATTGCAATTTTAAGGGTTTAGAAAGTGTTTGTAATATTTTAAAACTTCATGAAAGTTATTGGTAATTAATCCAAAAATATAGGAACAAACAGAAAGGAAATACCAAGGGCACAAATTGTCAGAAGACTCTGAACATAAATCAAAACAGGGCGAAATACAAAAACAATCCCGAGGTTAGCTGTAAGTACAAAACAAACCCTCAGTTTAAAAAAGCACAAATTAAACAAAGGTGTTTTAAATTCGTGTTATTTTTTTCTTTGTTCTACTATAAAAGATCAATTACAATTTCAGTTTTAGTGGGCATGTTTCATATTCCCTACATTCCATTAGAAGAGCTCACTTTGAGAAATATTTTTATTCTAATAGAAGAGTCCACTTTTAAATTTTTTACTCCTTTTACCCTTACTAATAGAATCATGTGTGCTCCACAAGTATCCCATACTTAATAAGTAAGGATATAAATGAATAAAAAGTTTTAAATTAGCTATTTTAGGTATTGTACATTGACATTCATATTAAATTATACATTGATCAAAGTGCACTCTTCTAATAGAACGAAAAAGTATCGTATTCATATAAAGGGTACTATACTATGTAGTTACAATGAAATTTGTATCTCATTTTGTGATGGTGAGAAATGCTAAATGGACTGAGACAGGCGCCGACCGAAGTTCCCGACGCGGGTCCCACATGAAGTATTGACGAATTTGCCCCTGTTTGTGGGAATACACATTAGTATTCTTCCTTACTTCTCTGCTCCTGCTCCTCTCTGTCTTCTGTCTTTCTCTGGTTTTTTTTTTTTTTTCTTGCTTGCTTTCCTCTCCCCTCCCTCCCTCCTCCTCATCATATTTCTTCTCCCTGGCCCTCCTCACCTCATCCTCATCATGAAAGCGGAGGCAAGCAGTGACGCAGTTTGAAGCCAATTGGATTCTTTTTGTTGGATTCCATCGACTGGTGGTGGATCTAATAAATTTTTATTTGTTTTCTATTTCTTGATTAAATATTTAGGGGAAAATATGAATGTCAAGCATGAGAGAAATCAAAGATGATTTTTTTGGGTTGAAGTTTACATAACTGGTTGTTGTTTAAATCTGGACTTTAGATTTGATTAGATCTGGTTAAATTGTTCTTTAGGTTTAGCTTGTTTTCAGGCTATGCATGATTTGTGTGGGGCTGTAATCATTGATGGCAGGTGGCGGTGGTGGTAGAGGCAGAAATGGTGAGTATTTATTGTAATGGATGCAACCTCTTCTCTAACAATCAGAGATATGGTCAGGCTAAAAAAGCTCTAGAAAGTGCCCTTGGTGGGAAGAAGACTGAGTTTGAGAAATGGGACAAAGAAATGAAGAGAAGAGGCTGGCGGTGGAAGTGGTGATTCTGGTGGAGGAGGCCCTCTTCCCTCTTTTTTTTTTTTTTTTTTTTTTTTAGTTGTTTGTTGTGTTTTTTTTTTTTTTCAAAATTTTACCAAGATTTCTATCAGTAATATAACGCTACTTTCTTTTCTTATATTCAGTTTCAATGAAACAAGAACACAAGTACAATTCTAACTCATCTTCCTATTTTGATGGGAAAAAATAATTGTTACAGGATAATTATTAAAATGATACAAAGTAAAGTAAAAAAATAATACATCACACTGGAGGAGAGAGTAGAGAACAAATCAGGAGAATAAAAAGGAAGGAATATCAAAAAGGATACAGATTGTTTTTTATTCCAATTAATAAAATAGATTAGATTTATCTTGAATTACAATTTATTAATTATTCATTTAAAGTAGATATTTGATACAACGAGTGTATTAAAACGATACATTGTAAAAAAAACATTTGATACAACATGTGTCTTAAAATGATATATTTAAATTCAAAGTTTTCTAAAAATTCAGTAAGTGTAAAAAAGAAGATTAATCATCCTCATTTTTTTTAAAAAAAAAAAATCAAAAAGTAAATTGAAAAAAAAAAAAAAAACTCAAGATATGTAGGAAGATGAAATTAGGAAGACATAGTATAATAAGTGGAAAAATAAAAATTAATCATTCTAAGTTCTGTTTTTTTTCTAAATAGAAAGAAATCAAAACAGTAAAACAAGTTTAAGAAAAAAAAAAAAAAACTCAAGATATGCATATTTAAAATTCAAAATAATATCTATTGAAAATTCATAATTCTAATATCTATTGAAAACAGTAAAACAAGTTTAAGAAAATAAGATATGCATATAAAAAATTTTACCAACATTTCTATCAGTAATATAATGCTACTTTATTTTCTTATATTCAGTTTCAATGTAACAAGAACACAAGTACAATTCTAAGTCATCTTCTTATTTTGATGGGAAAAAATAATTGTTACATGATAAGTATTAAAATGATACAAAGTAAAGTAAAAAAATAATACATCACACTGGAGGAGAGAGTAGAGAACAAATCAGGAGAATAAAAAGGAAGGAATATCAAAAAGGATACAGATTGTTTTTTATTCCAATTACTAAAATAGATTAGATTTATACTGCATTACAATTTATTAATTATTCATTTAAAGTATATATTTGATTCAACGAGTGTATTAAAACGATACATTGTAAAAAAACATTTGATACAACATGCGTCTTAAAATGATACATTTAAATTCAAAGTTTTCTAAAAATTCAGTAAGTGTAAAAAAGAAGATTAATCATCCTCATTTTTTTTATAAAAAAAAAAATCAAAAAGTAAATTGAAAAAAAAAAAAAAACTCAAGATATGTAGGAAGATGAAATTAGGAAGACATAGTATAATAAGTGGAAAAAGAAAAATTAATCATTCTAAGTTCTGTTTTTTTTCTAAATAGAAAGAAATCAAAACAATAAAACAAGTTTAAGAAAAAGAAAAAAAAAAACTCAAGATATGCATATATAAAATTGAAAATAATATCTATTGAAAATTCATAAATTTAATATCTATTGAAAACAGTAAAACAAGTTTAAGAAAATAAGATATGCATATATAAAATTTTACTAACATTTCTATCAGTTATATAATGCTACTTTATTTTCTTATATTCAGTTTCAATGTAACAAGAACACAAGTACAATTCTAACTCATCTTCCTATTTTGATGGGAAAAAAATAATTGTTACATGATAAGTATTAAAATGATACAAAGTAAAGTAAAAAATAATACATCACACTAGAGGAGAGAGTAGAGAATAAATTAGGAGAATAAAAAGGAAGGACTATCAGAAAGGATAAAGATTGTTTTTTTATTCCAATTAATAAAATAGATAAGATTTATCTTGAATTACAATTTAAATCTCTTTTTATCCTAATATAATATATATAATTAAATTCAAAATTCCTTAAACCACTAATTGCATTTTTTTTAATTGTAAAGTTACATATAAATTCCTAATCTAAATTTAGAATCCGTAATTTCTTAATTACAACTCATTAAATCCCTATTTGAAATTGTTTCTATTATAGATTTATGTTCAAAATGTCTAAAAAATAAAAAAAAACTTAATTTCTTTAAATTCAATTACTAAAATAATTCATTTCCTTTTGAATTAAAAAATAATAAATAATTTAATAACCATAAATCGCATTTACTCAAACACCAAAATTAATTTAATAATATATAAATGCAAACATACAATTAACAAAATTTAACCAATAAATAAAGACTAATGTCTATATTAAATGGCTATTAGTTAAGAGAATTAATATACTAACCAATTTATGTTAAGAGAATTAATATCCTAACCAATTTATATACATTTATAGCAAACATTTGATCTAACGTGCATGTTAAAATGATTCATTTAAAGTAGGCATTTGATACAACGAGCATATTAAAACGATACATTGTAAAAAAATATTTGATACAACATGCGTCTTAAAATGACTGTAAAAAAATATTTGATACAACATGCGTCTTAAAATGACACATTTAAATTCAAAGTTTCTTAAAATTACAATAAGTGTAAAAAAAGAAGATTAATCATCCTTATTTTTAAAAAAATAAACAAATAAATAAATCAAAAGGTAAATTTAAAATTTTAAAAAAATAAAGATATGTAGGAAGATGAAAGTAGGAAGACATAGTATAATAAGTGGAGAAAGAAAAATTAATCATTCTAAGTTCTTTTTTTTTCTAAATAAAAAGAAATCAAAATAGTAAAACAAGTTTAAGGAAAAAAAAAAAAACTCAAGATATTCATATATAAAATTGAAAATAATATCTATTGAAAATTCATAATTTTAATTGTCTTGTAAAATATTTTTTTTTCTTATTTCTAGTACTTTTGAAAAGTATCATTGTTAATGGAACTTAGCATAAAATATATGAACTTACATTTTTTATTTTTAAAATGTATAATTCATTTTATAAAGTAACACTTATACTTGTGAACTTAAAAGTTTACTAATGATAATTATATTTATACTTTAAAAATGAATTTATTGTATCAAATATTTGCTTTGATATATCATTTTAATACAAACGTTGTACCAAATATTTACTTTAAATGTATCATTTTTATACGCATGTTGTGCCATTTAAATTTGTTGGGATCCACCAAATAATATTGTTGAAACTACAAATCTTAGGGCATGCTTGGTTGATGGTTTTGGAGGTTTGGGAATGGGAATGGAATGAAAGTTGTTGTTTGGTTAGGTTGGGGTATGGGTTTGATTCCCTCCTTTGAGGCAATCCTCCATATCCTGCATATTGGGGGGTATGGGTTTGATTCCCTCCTTTTGTGTGTATTTTTTATTTTTTAAAAATTTTAAGTGCTAAAATTTATCATTATAATATATTTTAACACAAATAGCTTATAATATATCAAAATTTAAATGTAAAAAAAATTAAAATAAATTTTAATCCTAAAAGTTTATTTGTGAACCAAACACCATCTATCATTCCCAATGCTATCATTCCCTCTACTATCATTCCTCACTATTATCATTCCCATTCCCATTCTCATTCCCCTCTACGAACCAAGCGGCCCCTTATTTGTAGTACAACAATTTGTAATTTTTTTTTATATAAATATAAATACAAATTTCTCACTTTATGTGTGTTCATACTCTTGATAGTATAAATAATGTCTTCCTAAGTTTATCTTCCTCTACACACCCTATCTAACTTTTTCTCATTCATATATTAATATATGTGTTGTAACTATTATATTTTATATTTTTCCTATAAAGTAAATCTATATTATACTTTATAGGATAAATTATTTATTTTTAAAGTATAAATGCAACTATCAGAACTTAAACTTTTGAACTCACTAGTATAAGTGTTACTTGATCAAATAAATTATACATTAAGAAATTGTAGGTTTAATTATCTTATGCTAAGTTTACAAGCCATACTTTTCAATAATACTAATGATAAAAAATAAAAAATAAAAAAAAACTTTGATGTTTTACAATATAAATAGAAATATGCATTTTTTATATATTTTATTTTCTATTTATATATACCATGGGTTTGTTTATAAATTTTTTTTATTGTTTTTATTTATTTTTATTTTCTAAAAAACTTTTGAAAGATTAATTTTTTTATTATTTCAATTTTTTGTATGTTTAGAAAATTTTGAATTTAAATGTATCATTTTAATATGCACGTCGTATCAAATATTTACTTTGAATGTATCATTTTAATACGCATATTGTATCAAATGTTCAATTTAAAGGTATCATTTTAATATACACTTCGTTGTATCAAATGTTTACTTGAAATGTAACATTCTAATAGGCACATTGTAATAAGGGTTAATTACGCAAAACCCCCTTGTGGTTTGCGAAAGTATAGGATGGCCCCCCTATAGCTTAAAAAGCTACGCAAAATCCCCCTGTGGTTTCAAAATCCTGTAAAGTAGACGAAAATATTAATTTGTGACCAAATTGCCCTTATTCAGGCTGATTGAATAAGTGCAATCCCTTTGACTGAATAAGGGAAATTTGGTCACAAATTAAGATTTTCGTCTACTTTATAGGGTTTTGAAGCTACATGGGGATTTTGCGTAGCTTTTTAAAGCATAGGGGGTCATCCTGTACTTTCGCAAACCACAAGAGGATTTTGCGTAATTAACCCTTGTAATAATTATGTTTTGAAGTAAGAAATTACAATGTGAGTATTAAAATTCTTCATATACTGCATTAAAATTTTTCATGTAGTGTATTAAAGTAGTTTTGTATAATATTGGTTTTCTTTTTCTTTTTTTTTTGTTGTTGAAGAAAGGTGCGTACAAGTTAGACAATTCACCATTATTCTTCATATTCTTATACAACTCAAACTCATCTTTCTTAAGTTCTTTTTTGAATAAGACATTTATCAAAACAGTGTAAGAAGCAGATAAGAAAGGAAGAGAAGAAGAAGGGAAAAATGGCATTTTCAGTCCCTTTTGTTTGGGGCAGTGGCAATTTTCGTCCATTTCGTTTCACCGTGGCAGAAATGGTCCCTTTTGTTTGCATTTGTGGCATTTTTAGTCCACTTAACCGGTGATGATAGGTCATGATGAGTCAATTTTTTAGTCAACGATTTTTAGGACTTGTTTGAAATAAAAAAATAAAATTAGGGCTTTTTCGCAATTTCATTAATCTCCAATGGCCCAAACAATAATTCTTTAACTCCTCCCAAATTGAAAGGCATAAGAAACGGGAGAGACCCTAATTAAGCCATAAGAAAAGCTTACAGGGTAAAGCTCAAAGGGATCATGCTTTGAACGGAAAAAAAAGGAAGAATGTGAGTAAGTTGGGGTTTTGCTAAAGCAAGAAGAAAGATTTTACGGAGTATCTACTGTTGAAATCAAACATTGAAGCATTTTTTTTTTCCACATATTGAAGCATTTTTTTTTCCCTCCCATTTTCTTGTTACATACCATCTTTTAGTCCAGATATATAATCTGGGGTTTTATGTCGAATGAAACAGGAAAAATGCTCCAGTCGTTGCAATAAGAATTTGAGAACAAATAGAAAGACAGAGATGCAGAAAAGGAAGGGCACTGTAGAAAGGGGTGAAGCAGTCTCAAAAATTGGTATGTAAGCCTTTTTATGGACACCTTCTTGGGTGAAAATTTGTTGTATAGCCGATGCAAATGTTGTGGTTGTAGGGGAAAGATGTTTACATGTTGTTCAGTTTTCCTTTGACTAGATGGTTCTCTTGACGTGTAGTTTGGAGCTGTTTTTATTTTATATTTTTTTATTATTTATTAGTGGCTAGCTAAAGTACATAAAGTAAAATTAATTTTGGAATCACCATTAATAAATAGTTAAAAATGTTTTATCATCTATGTTCAGTCAATATTTTTTGTTGTTGATGATGTAGTAACTATTATATTTGCTTTCTTTTTTCTTTTTTTTTTTGGCACCTTTGTTCCCTTCCAACAGTTGAGAGTGATGTGATTACTTTTAAGGTTCATCACCGGGGGACAATACTTAATGGCCCTACCCCTCATTATGAAGGAGGGGAATTTAGTGTTTTTCAGAGAACATCAACAGGGATTAAATTAGGTGATTTGGATAACTTAGTCGAGACTGTTGGAGTTTTCGGGGAGAAGAGGTACTACATAATAGTAGAAGAGTATGAGTTTCATAGAATTGGCAGTGACGACGAATTAGGATATATATGTGAAAATGTTGCCAGTCATGGGGGAGAAGTAGAGTTATACGTTGAAGTTGGGAGTTTGGATGCATTACTCGATAACCCAAGTTATGATCCCAGGAATCTGGTTGGAAACAAAGGAGATAACGAAGATGGGGATTGGTCTGAATGTGAGAGCGAATATGGTTTGAATCATGAGGAAGAATTAGGTATTGTTAATGTTGAAAAGGGTAGGGCTAGTGAAAATGAGATCGTGTATAATACCAGAGTTCTTTTAAGAAATAAAGGGATTGAATCAAGTAATGCTGATGTTGGTAGAGATAATGGACATGGGGATGAAAATGAATGGGGAGATGATAGTGGGATAGAAACATATTCTGATATTGGACCCTTGAATAGTGATGAAGAAGACCAAGGCGAACAAACAAATGATCCGGTGTATAATCCCAAACTTCATGGATCAGATCCACCTCTTGTGTGCAAAATGATATTTAGCACTGCAGACGAGTTCAAAGAAGCAGTTAAGACTTGGAACATAAAGAGAGGGAGACCTTATGATTTTGTGAAAAATGACAAAAGAAGGGTGACAGTTAAGTGTCCTATCCGAACAGACCCAAAATTTCCATGCTTGTGGATGATTCATGCTGCACATATAGGTGGAAATGGGGGTTATGTGCAAATTAAGACATTTAATCCTAATCATACATGCAGTTATATTAAAGATAACAAATGTGTGAAGTCAAGTTGGGTAGCTCAGCAGTATGTTGATACATTCAGGAAAAACCCCAAACTAGATCCCAAAACGTTCAGAAAACTAGTTATACAAGACAAAAGGCTTCATCTTTCAAGAGATCAAGTATATAGGGCTAGAAGAAAAGCTCTATTAATGGCTAGGGGTTCAGAATTAGACCAATATTCCCACCTTTATATGACTTGTTTGGGCTGGAACCGCCTTTATACGAACCTGGTTCTAAACCTAAATTGAGCAACAAAATCTGTGGCAGTGAGGTTGTAGATTTACTTCCTGGACCTGAACAGAGTGAGGTTAGTCTCTTAATTATATAAGTTAGCAAGAAAAAGATTGTTCAGATGGAGAATAAGACAAAATCTAATAATAAGAAGCAAAAGCTTACAGCCAGAATCAAGAGACACAAAATATGTGTAATTATATTCTTCAACAATTAATATATTTGTTCTTGTAATCGCTTAGTCTCATTTTATTTTTTGTGCCTCCCTACAGATTACAGCTGTTTCATGCTCTGCACCACCCCATGTCACACGGGCAAATGAAGAGTTCACAAGGTCTTTGGAAGATGAATAGAACAAATGAAAGCCAAATGTCTAAGAAAAAGGGCAAAAAACTGTGCCTCAAAAATTGGCTTTATGTGTATTGCTTCCTCAAAAATTGGCTTTATGTGCCTTAAAAATTGGCTTTTGACTGTACTGGTTTTGTGTGCCATCATTTTGTTGGTAACTTAGTTTCTTTTGACATGTATGGCTTTTACTATAAGTTTGAGATAAAGCATTTGAATAGGCTTTCTTCTAATAGACAAGCATGCATAAAAATGATACAGATCTTTCTATTCACATCAAAATTGAAGCATGAAACAGATTAAAACATGAACCAAAGGCATCCCAATTATTGAAGAACAAGTACCAGAACTTAAATGAACAACCAACTCATTCTCAAACAAAACTCAAACAAAGTAATACAAACATTAGAGATTTTCTTATTGAATTCAAGAAATTAGATAATATGCACTTCATAGTACTGCAACATCAATCATTCATTACATAATCAAAATAAAGATGCAACTCACAAACTACTACTGCAGCATCATTACTGCAGGGCCTATAATCTAGATACCATCCAAACAACATCATTACATAATCTAGATAACATCCAAACAACATCATTACCTAGTACTGCAACATCAATCATTCATTACATAATCAAAATAAAGATGCACTCACAAACTACTACTGCAGCATCATTACTGCAGGGCCTATAATCTAGATACCATCCAAACAACATAGAAAAATACTCAACCCAAACAGTAGGAAATGAAATGTTAGCAGTACAAACAAATTATTTCTTATTCTACGGATTGAACCAAGTAATGGCCGTCCAAACAATTATTGCCGCCACCACCCATGTCAATTGATTTCGCTGCAACTTAATCCTCTTAATTTCGTCTTCCTACTCGTTAATTCTTCGCGACATCCCAGATTTGGGTTTGCAAAAAATCTCTCTTCTGGGTTGGTGTCTGTCTTAGATGTCTTCAGCTTCGCTTCCCACCACAATTTCCCGATGCACGTCCTTTCAATGTATCATGCTCTTGCTACCGAATTTACAGCTATATCGCTTAGTCTCTCTTCATGCTCTGAACCACCCCTTTGAGCTTTACCCTGTAAGCTTTTCTTATGGCTTAATTAGGGTCTCTCCCGTTTCTTATGCCTTTCAATTTGGGAGGAGTTAAAGAATTATTGTTTGGGCCATTGGAGATTAATGAAATTGCGAAAAAGCCCTAATTTTATTTTTTTATTTCAAACAAGTCCTAAAAACCGTTGACTAAAAAATTGACTCATCATGACCTGTCATCACCGGTTAAGTGGATTAAAAATGCCACAAATGCAAACAAAAGGGACCATTTCTGCCATGGTGAAACAAAAGGGACGAAAATTGCCACTGCCCCAAACAAAAGGGACTGAAAATGCCATTTTTCCGAAGAAGAAGTATAGAAGAAAGATAGAGCGAAGCATAGAAGAAAGAAAGAGAAGGAGAAGCAGAGAAGAAGACACAGGAAGACAGAAAGTGAAGAAGGAAGCAACCAGGCAAAAGATGAGAGAGGAGAGAGGATAAATGAGAGAGTAACTATGGAAGAAAAAAGTGGAGGAGAGAGGAAAGATACTTATCTCACAAAGTCATTTTTGTATTTTGGGCTGAGGCGCTGACGTGGAATTCCACTCACGCGTCTCGGTCCCTCTCAGTTCCCGACTTCCTTGGTCCATTTAAAGCTTCCCTTACCTAATAGATCATTTGACACAACGAATAATATTTCTACATCTACTAGTTAAAGACATAAAACAATAAAATATTACAAATAAAATGTTAAACGAAAGAATTTGGATTAAAAGTGAAACCACCTAGAACAAATGCATTTCTATGCTTGATTTTCTTCCTTGCAAGTTCAGCTTATGACCTCTTTAAACCCCAAAAATTTTAACATATTTGTTAAACTTCACTTGAAATCTGTTACTTTGAAATATATTCATGAGAAAATTTAATCTATTATCACTCTTGTGGAACTAAGGAATCCATAATAATGCTATCAATATATATATTTTTAAATCTCGTGAAATAAAATACAACTGTTCTTATAGAAGGGGACAACCACTCTAGTTAAGAATACCAAATCTTATAAAAAGAAACGAAGACATAAAAAATTAAAAATCCTCGTTAATGACTTGCTTCCCTCATTCTCCACAAATGGGGAATGGTGGAAGAAGCATTAGTTTCTGTTTAAATATAGGAACTGTTTCAGTTTTGTTCATTATCTAATAGATCATCATATTTGTCTAAATAATTAACCAAATCCAAGTTAAACAAAATTAGGAAATGAACTACTCTCCCTACTCCATTAGAATAGCCACTTTGACAAATGTACAACTTATTATGAATGTTAAGGTACAACACTTAAAATATATAATTTGACACTAATTGTTTCATTCATATCCTTTTTTAAGTATGAGAAAATTATAGAGCACACATGATTATATTTGTAAGGGTAAAATGAGTTAAAAATTTGAAAGTTAGACTCTTCTATGGAACAAAAATTATTTTTTAAAGTGGACTCTTCTAATGGAACGGAGGAATATCAGATTTCAAGCAATTCTTCCAAACGGATTCTCAATTTGCACAGTGCAGGTCTAATTGGTAATATTTGCACAGTGCAGGTCTAATTGGTAATATTTGGTGCAGGTCTAATTGGTAATATTTGGAATCTTATAGTCCAGTAGATGATTTGGACAAACTGAAAGGGGTTGCTTGTAATTTAGCCTTAAATATATTTTCTCATTTGCTTTTTTGTCTCACACACATACCTTTGCAACCCGTCCCTGACTCGGTGTGCACTTTAAAAAGATAGACAAGACCTGGGATTTCTTCAGTTTAAGGTTCGAGATAGACTAGAATTTCCCCTTACAGAAGTCTAGACCTTTGTCTGCTGCTTCTTGCATACTCTGTCCCCTGTTTTACTTGCTCTGCCTTTAGATAAGAACACAAAAAGCAGCGATTTTTATGAGGAATTTGCCTCAATTCAGGACCCCCTCATGGAAGTTCCTGAAGTCCCAGCCGGGTTTTCATAATCAGCTCAACCATGCTGCAAATGGGTCGGAGTTAGATCTGGCCAAGGTAGAATTTGATTTTTGGGCTGTGTGTTTGTCTCCTGTTTCTATAATCGAAGCACAGACATAATCAGAAAAAAAAAAAAGAAGAAAAAAAGCTAGAGAGTTGGACTTGGGGAACTGTGAACGGTGTTTCTTTTTGAGTCTTTGTTTTGAACTTCTTTGCGTATTGCGTAGTTTTTTGCTGAAATGTGTTGTCCCCCACTTCTGGGAACCTGAGTTAAACAGAGGTTTATATTTGTTGACAAACTTCACAATGAATGATGATTGATTTACTTTTATTTATTTTCCCTTGATAATTTTCTATGTGTTCATTAATTGGAAGTTGGAATTCCTTCGTACTAAATTACTTTGGTTTCTGGAGGATTGTGAACTTAATGGAAATACAGATTAAAATCCTAAGATGGGATTTTTCCAAGTTGGTGGCAGAGATTGATCAAAAAGTTCTCTTTATCTTTTGGTTATAAATTTAATTGAATTTTCATATTAATTGGGTTGATCTTTTACTTGCCATTTGCTGAAGTAATGTAGCTCGGCAGCAACCAAATGACTTTTGTTTGCTGTGGTGAATATGTTATTCTAAATTCTTTGGATTCATTCATTTTGATGACTCTTCTGATCCTTGGTATCGGTATTTGGTTTCTGATTTTGCAGATCAATCGAAGCTCACTAGCAATCAGAATAATCCTTTTGGCTTCCGCTGTTTGTTGTAATGTCTGGATAGACTGTTAAACCAGTACATACGGTGGATGGTTAATAGAGAAAAACCAATTACTCTGGCAGCCAATCAGAAAAGGGAGTAACTTTTTCAATGCAAGCATCACGACGTCCTAGAAGAGAGGCTATGCCGAACAGCTGGTGCTTAAATCAGCCTCTCCAGAAGGTAGAGGCCTTTCTTGGGCCTCCATTTCTAACTCTGGAACCACCCCAGTTGAGCTATGGTAACAGCATCTATAACCGATATTGCACGCTGGAGTCGTCCACAATTGGTGGAGGTGGGAGCGGGAATGGGAGTAACATTACGTCCAATTCCCCTTCTGTTGCCAGTTTTTCTCCAGATGGGAGATTCATCATGTCCCAGCAAGAATCTCATCAATGGCATCCAGCAGATTCAGTTGACTCCCTGGATACGAACCATGGTTCTTCACTGAGTGAGTCCTGCGTTACTGATGATGTAAATCACTTGATCAGGGACAAACTGAGGGAATTAGAGTCTGCATTAATGCTTGGACCTGATTCTGACTGTGTTGCAATTTCTGACCATACGTTATTGGTCAGTGTAGCATCAACTGAAAACAGTTGGAGACAAATGTTTGAGGCCATTCCCAGTGGCGATTTGAATCAGGTTCTTGTTGCCTGTGCTAAAGCGGTATCTGAAAATGATACATTGACATCACAATGCCTGATGTCTGAGTTGCGCAAAATGGTGTCAGTTTCTGGAGAACCGCTGCAGCGCCTGGGAGCCTACTTGTTGGAAGGGCTTGTAGCAAAATTACCTGCTTCAGGGAGTTCCATCTGCAAATCCTTGAGATCCAAAGAGCCAGCAAGCTTTGAGCTGCTTTCTTACACACACATTCTCTATGAAGTTTGTCCATACTTCAAGTTTGGCTACATGTCAGCGAACGGTGCTATTGCAGAAGCAATGAAGGATGCAAACAGAGTTCATATCATTGATTTCCAAATTGCTCAGGGAAGTCAATGGGTGACTCTCATCCAAGCTTTTGCAGCCCGGCCGGGAGGCCCTCCCCACATACGCATAACAGGCATCGATGATCCCACATCGGCTTATGCACGTGGAGGAGGACTGAGTATAGTGGGGAAGAGGCTATCTAGGCTTGCGGAGTCATTCAAGGTGCCTTTTGAGTTTCATGCTGCAGCCATATCTGGCTCTGAAATTCAGCCTGAAAACCTTGGAATTCAATCAGGGGAAGCACTAGCAGTGAATTTTGCATTTGTATTACACCGCATGCCTGATGAAAGTGTCAGTACTGAAAATCATCGGGATCAACTCTTAAGGTTGGTGAAGAGCTTGAATCCCAAGGTGGTTACCCTTGTTGAGCAGGAGTCAAATACAAATACAGCTGCATTTTTCCCTCGTTTCCTTGAAACCTTGGATTACTATAGCGCCATGTTCGAGTCCATCGACGTTACTCTTCCTAGAGAGCATAGGGAGCGAATCAACGTGGAGCAGCATTGTTTGGCAAGAGATGTAGTTAACATAATAGCCTGTGAGGGAGCTGACAGAGTGGAAAGACATGAGCTGCTTGGAAAATGGAAATCCCGGTTCAGAATGGCTGGTTTTAGTCCCTACCCCTTGAGTTCCTTGGTGAATGCCACCATTAAAAGACTGCTGGAGAACTATTGCGACAAATATAGGCTTGAAGAAAGAGATGAGGCTCTTTACCTTGGTTGGATGAACAGAGATTTGGTTGCTTCTTGTGCATGGAATTGAACTTATGTGGATGGTTCAGTTTCCATATTTATTGCTTTTGTTTTTTTTATTTTGCCACGGCCCCCATCGTTTTCCATCACTTAAGAGTATGAATTTATCAACCAAGTCAAGTTCCTTCTTGTGTTAGACAGAGCTTCTTACCAAGTTGGGATTTTGATGCGCAATGAACTATCCGTTTGGAAGATGCAGGATTTAATATTTTCTGAAATTCTGGTTCAATAGGTCATTTTGCAAATTGGGTACAATTGCGAAAGGGGCGTTTGTTTTGCCCCCCGAAACTTCCTAGCTCCTAGGATAATGAAATTTGATTGACAGTATATTGTCAGGAATTGGGAATTAATCCACCTCAGAAGTTATCTCTTGAGAGGAAGAGCCCTAAGTTCCCTGTTATATCACACATAGAAGTCATATACCTTCCATTAATTTACCTCAGAAGCTATCTCTTGAGAGGAAGAGCCCTAAGTTCCCTGTTATATCACACATAAAAGTCATATACCTTCTATGTGGGTTATTGAAATAATGACACATGAAATCAAATGAAAAACCGACTACATTAGGTGAAATTGACTAATTTTGGAGTTGCAAGTTCGGTTGGCCCATGAGACAATAGACCATTGGTCTTCGGATTTTGGGCACCAGAATCTTGGGCGGCGAATTTTTCATTATTTAACGGATTCGGAAGGCTTTCTTCACACACAATATAATTGAAGCGCAATGCATGCATAAATATATCGTCTATCACCTCCTAATAATACTTTTATTCATTTCATCGAAGACAAATCATCTTCCCTACTTTCATCGATCAAAGGTTTAAAAATTGGAATGCGATGAGGTTTTTTAGGATTGGAATCTTTGAGATTTGTAGTATGTAACAACTTTTGAAATGTGTGTTCTTCAAATTGATCATGTGTAAGTGATTATCGTGGTAAAGGAGAGGGTTCAGCAGTGCATCGTTGTGCTAGTGTGGAAGAAAAAAAAAAGTGACGATAAATTCTAAAAAACGCCAGACAACAAAGGAGAAGAAACCGGGAGGAATTTAGAGCAATTAAGTGCGAAAGAATGAAGCTACGCGGTTAAAATAAAGAGGCCAGTTTAGGAAGAAAAATAAAATATTGTTCTAAATGCTACTTTTTACTATGGCAATAACATCCTTAAGATTATTGGACATAAAGTCATTGGTTGCTGCTATTTAAACTTGAACATTGAACATCAAAAATGATCATAAACACCTCTCCAGGCAGTCAAAAAGGAAAGGCTACAGAATAAAAAAAAAAGTCCATGGAGAAGATATATACTCTTTTTGGTATGTAAAACACTTTGTACAACAATACATACTATCATCAATCAGGCCAATGAAACTGTTAAATTAGTGGCCTGCCTCATCAGAACGCAAATACCGCTCCCTACCAAATTCATTCTTCTTTCAGAGCAGGTTATGGCTGGCCTAAAACCTCAATTCAGTATATGAGAGAAGAAACATAACACGCAACGCAGAGCTAACGAGAAGCTGTTGAATGATAGTTTCCAACAAGACAGTATTGGGTTGCTCTTAATCAATTTGCACCTATATGTACAACCATTTCCATGCCAACCGGGTTTTGCTCTCCAAGTTCAGATCTACTTTCACCGTTCAAGGTTGCACCATTAATGCCACTTCCTGCTGCGCTTTGACCAACAGCCCTAGAAGCTGGCATATCATGATCATGATTTCCTTCATATGTTGTAATAACAACTTTTGGATCATGAGATGCCCTCTCAACATGTTTCTTCACGGTGCATCCAGCACTTGAGCACCTGTAGTAACTCCTACATGGAGCAAGAAATCATGTATCACAGCAATGAGAAAAGAATGTAAAATTGTAGCAATGTCTAGTCATCTAACATATATTCACAATTAATACCATAACAAGGTGCAAGGACATCTTTCAAAATTTAGATTTTATGTTCAAATCAAATAGCAATATAATAGACAAAGTATGAGGTTGGGGATAACCGCATGCAAGGAAATAATTGAGTTCAAACAGGTGTTATGCATCTAAGTGGTCAATTGGTATGCTAAACTCATTAAACATGATTACCCAGAAACAGTGAGCTTCTGATTAGGAAACCCTGCATTCACTAAGAGAATTCATGAAATCCGAACAGATTTCCAGGAAACTTGATGAATTGTAAAGGAAACAAACACCTTGCTTGTCATAACCCATGTCAGAATGTCACTGCTCTGGATGGTCGATATCTCCTCAGCATGGTTGCTTTCCCATCCTCAGCAGATTAGGGGAGAATTTAAAGTGCAAGTATAATCTTTTACCCCAAATTTTACCCATATTGTTTGAGAAGTCATCCCCATGTGTAAATCATAAGGGTACGAGTCACATACTAATAAGACTGTCTGACATACATTCATAGCATGGAGTTTTGAAGACAGGCACCTATCTAAAGACTCGACCATAGTTAAAAAAACTTCAATGTGTCAGGAAATGTTGTCATATGCTATTAAGTCAATAGAAAATATACATATGTTGCTACGGTTAAAGTAGTTGTTCCTGCAAGGTACTGATGTCATAATTGAGTAAGTTTTGCGGCAATACCGTCCATGGAAATGTTATATGAGCAGATATATTTACAGCATGAACCAAAGGAAGTTGAAGTCTTTAACATACTAGTATTTAGCATAATGTGGTGTTTCCCAAGCCAAGCAAATCTTACACAATTGATTGGAAGGTCTTACAGCACTAAATTAAACTAGTAAACACCAAACTGTGCAAAAGTCATAAAACAAGCTACAACATCTATAACAGATGCCCATTGTAAACAGAAACAGAAAACTGAATTTGTACCTAGGATTGGGATTTCCTTTAACTAATTTCTGTCCATATTTGCGCCATCTATAGCCATCGTTCACTATGTCAACCTCACTCATCATCTGGACAACTTGCCGTGATTCACAATAAGTCTTTTTGACTTGATTGTCATCAATACTAGCAGTTTCTTTCTTTCTGTTAACAAAGAATAGTCACAATGTATGAGAGTGCCAAAATAAAATATCAACATAAACAGTTTTATCTTACTGTCTCTTGGGATCCTGACTGCTGTTATCATCATCATCTATGGAATTATGCAACTGTGGGATGGTAGCAACTATGCTATTATTATTTGCTGTAGCCGTCAACTCCCTTGGGGTTTGTTCTGGCTCAACGCATTGAGAAATTTCAGAATTTGCCACAGATGGTTCTTCAGCAAAGACAGATAGTAAACCACAGAATTATTCACTCATTTCTTCAAAGATTCAAAGTAATGTCATATGAAGTTCTAATATTACCTACTGACATAGTAGTGATTGGCATATCCACATTGTACACTTGGAGAGGCGTGACAACTGCAGGGATTTGAGAACTATGAGGTTTAGGATGTTCATGTCTCTCGATGTACTTAATATCTGTAAGACGTCCATCATGGCATCTCTCCACCTGCTTCTTTGCTCGACAATTACAATAGGTACATTTGTAATAGCTTCTAACAAGAACATTTCCTTTCACAAGCTTTTGTCCATATTTCCGCCAATTGTATCCATCATCCAATGCCTTTTCACGTCCTCTGGAAGAAGCAATCTCTTGTTCCAATTGTGATGTATGGACCCCACTATCGGGATTCCGTCTAGGCTGCAATTTGTAAACAGTTTTCTCAGGTCTAGCAGAATAAATCATTTTCTCTTGATCAGATGAAGGTGTGTAAACAGGTGTATTGGTATAATGGACAAGCATCAAAGACTTCTCGCGCTCGACTGAATCAGACTCTCCCTCTCCACAAGGTGCTGATGCATTTCTTCTAGTATCCGGGCTTTGTCCAAGCCCCGAATCATCTGGATCCCTTTTTGTGATTATAGAAACTTGATTGAACTGTGACAACTGGACCCCACTCTCAGGGATCTGTTTCACGCATGATGTTGATGGACTAACTTTGGAGTTAGGACTCACATTCTGATCATCCAACTCTTTCTTTGGTGTTACAGACACTTGACTTAATTGCTCGTCATTTCTGTTCTCAGGAATCAGTTTCTCGTTAGCATCAGCATTTGGGACCTTTTCAGGCAGTTCAGAAGCTTGACTTGAATCTGTTGCAACGTTCTGACTCTCAGATATACTTGTATTACCACAACCTGAGATATGCTTTTCTTCATCAGCATTCCTCCCCTGATTCAAGTCATCTGATACTGTATGGAGTTTACTTACCCCTGAATCAGGGCTTTCAATTGCAGAGTTCAGTTTCTGCTGCAAGATTTGTGATTCATTCTTTGGTAAACCAGGGGCAGAAATTGCAGTAACGTCATCACGAGGGATCTGCCTCTGTTGCATCTCTAAAACAACTTCCACAATTTGAAGGAAGAGCACCTCTATCTGAACTCTGTTCACTCTGAAAATCAACCAAGATTCCTCAGGTGATTGATGATAATTTTTCTGATTCCAGGGTCTTCGTCTTTCTCCTCAAGTTGATTCTAAAAGCATATAGCATTAAGCAAACTTCCTCCTACCTGTAGGTTTCTCGATAAAATGATGTGAATGTATCTCAGAAATCCATGACCTGTAGAAATCAAGTGGATGGAAAAACATTACAATGAAAGATTTTAATATGACCCTCAAATGTTGTGAATTGCAAGTTGTCATAAGTTAACATACCCAACAAATTTTAAGATTCAGAACTGATAAATTAAAAAATATATAAGTTTTGCAGTCCAAAGGACCCAAATAATTTAAGACTTCTAAGAAACTTTTACTACACGAAAGGGAAGCAAATAAAAAGGGCTTTGTCTACAAGTATTGATTAACAAAGTAATTAAACAAGCACAGATACATGAACAAGTAAAATACTGGAAATCCACTTTATAGAATAGTTCAGTATCTTAGAAAAATACTCCTTTGGCAACAAGAGTCCTTTTCCTAAACATGTCTCTGTTCCAAAAACAGACTCCAGTTTCTATTTTCCTTTTTACCTTGAATACCCGTAGTAATATGATTTTGTGTGTCAACAAATAAAATGTAAGGGTATAAGTAGAAAAAAAGGAGATTAATAACTGTTTTATGTATCCACCCTGACTGCTCCAAAACATTTTCTCCTCCTCACTAATCAAACAATTTATTGTTTCTTCTCATTGTTTTGATTAAGCTAGGGATTGAAGAAAACAAATCACGGGTTTCAAGAAAGCCACCAACAATTTAAAAGACTTAGTACAATAATTAATTAAAACTTCTACAGTTATAAGAAAAGAAAAAAAATATTGGTGTCAATCTCAAAATTTTGATTTGAGCAACTAGCTGGTTTTGAGTACAATAGGATTCTGGGTAGCCTTCATAAGAAAAGTTCACAAAATAAAAAGAGTTATAAATGCATTTGTTTTGAAAGACATATTGCTACCATTTTAGGAAAGCTGGATGGTCGGTTGACATCAATCAATCATAGAATTGAACTGAAACGAATTCAATTAAATACTGAATTGAAGCTGGGCAATAATTATGTACTTCAGCTTCAAAACCTTTGCTGCTGCACTCATTTCCACTACTTGAACTTCCCTCTGCAGTGAACATTTTACAGGTGTGAACATAAAGAAAGCTACCAACACTGAGCGCTTCTCTCTGCAGCAATGAGAGAGACGATTTATGATTTCAGATGCGGTAAGTATAGTGGTGGCTTCGGTGACAGCAAGTGCTGTAAGGTTTTAACTTGCGGCCGAGATGGTATAGGAAGTGGTTTGAGATAACGATGGTTGATCTTCAAGGGTAGCGTGGGAATAGAACTAAAAGTAGTTAGTCACTTAGTCTTCAGGACTTATGTTAAGTTTCCACTATGCACAGAATAGAAGGGGGCAGGTAGAAGTTTTAAAACCACAAGGCAGGTATCTATGTCTTTATAAAATCACAATGAGAAGTTCACTGAGAGAATGGACACATTTATGATTGAACTCTTTTAAGAAAACATCAAATGTTGTGACAGACCTTCAATACACAAAATGTGATCATTCTTACCCAGTCATTTTAGACTCTCCTAATGAAACTAAGGTTCTATCTTTTACACTCCTCTACAATTGAGGGTCTAAAATACAAGAACAATTATTTTGTAAAAGAAATTCATATTAACTTTCATTGACAAAATTTCCGGAATTATTTATGCATTACTCGAGTATTAACCATTTATTTTTCCAATCAAAATGCTTTTTCTTATACTCATTGAATCCATATTTTACAATTTATTCCATTCATCAAAGATGTTCTGGCAGCAACTGTTCTCAATTTTTGAGATTTTTTTCATCTATGCTTTGGTTACCAACATCCAGGTAGCTTATGATTTAACAATCCATGATATTACATACTTAGCAACAGAAGTGCTGGAAAAATATGAAAACAAGGAGAGCTGTGACATTAAAAAAGAAAAAATAATAATAATCATAAAAAAGAAACCAATGAACTTGCTGTCATTATCGTTAGAAATTTCGGAAGAGTAACCTTTTATGAAGCTAATCCCTAAAAGGAATGACTCAAACATAGACACCAGCAAAGCTACCAACAGGTACAATTGTAATAGTAAACGAGCAAAACATTGCACAAGGAGTACTGTAACTGACATCTTGGCCTTTGAGCTATCCTTCATAGACCATTAAATTAACTCCCCATTGCAGCCAACCCAGTGCAGAAAGAAGAGTTTACAGTATAAATTTCCTTAAGCCCATTGAATGCTTTACAATCTATTCCATTCATCACACATGGAATTGAATTGGACTTGAATGCTTTTCCATATTTGATTAGAACTTTATAACTTCTTTCGGTAATCCATACTCATTTGAATTGTCCTATTAGGAAAATATTTAGAAAAAATTCTGTAGAATTCCAACAAAATCCAACAATTTATCTAATTCAAGGGAATACCAGTCACTAAAAAAAAATCCAAAAACCCATTTCCACAATTGAAGTTCATCAATTAAAAGCAAATTACAGCATTAAGAAATTCAACATTTCAAATTAGAATGTGCTCAATTTGATTATTCACCACACCATGCCTCCATCCAACATCCTCCACCCTCTTCCCCACTCCAAAACAAAAACCCAAGCAAATGCAGTTAACAACTTTTACCCTTTTTTACAACTGGCAAGTTTGCTATTACACCATGCATGATTGTCAGTTATTATTTACTTCCTTTACACTACTTTTATCCTCAGTTTGTTAGTTCCTCTAAAGCATCACGGCGTCTTCATATAAAATCACAGAACAGTAAGATATTCAAGGCAAACAAAAGAATAGGAAAATTTTCAAAACGATTAAACCCAATAATTAAATTTCGCTTGACCACATAAGCCACTATGTACAAGCATACGAACAAGTCTCCTGAAAACTCCAACCAAATTACTCGAACTAGAGTTACTAGACCAAACAAGGCAATTTCCAGAACAAAATTGCAAAAATTCAAAAAGGAAAAAGTAGCCCTGTTTCACTTTCCAAAACTTAAACAGACAAAAAGAAAACAGAAGGAAAAGAAAAAACCACAAGCCACAAAAAAAAAAAACAAAAAAAAAAAAAAAGAGAAATAAAATCAAAGGTCACACCTTGACGTTCAACAGTAGGGATTGTTCTTCAACAGTATCGTCCGCAAGAAGAAGAAGAAGAACCTCCGTACAACACTGGCCGTAGAAGACTCTGGAAATTCCGATTCAAGTGGAGAAAAAAGAACACACACAAAACAGAGGAAAATTTCGAGGAGGGAAAGAACAAACGGCAGGTTGGGAAAGACTAAAAGGACAAAAACAATCGAAAGGGAAACGGAAATTGGAAAGGGGAAAACGAGAGAGAGGTTGGGCTTATGGTTATAGTCAAAAGGTATGGAGGTAGTTGACTAGACTCAGTCCAACCACCACCTGTTTGTTTTTCGTCGGTTCTTTCTTTCTTTTCTTTATTTCCGTTCTTTCTTATAGTTCCACCAGGTCATGACTGGAACGAAAACGAAGTACAAGAAAGAAGAACAAAAATAGGGCAAGCAAGAAGGGTAAAACGGTGAATATCGGATTGAGTTTTGTCTTTTTTCTTTCTTTATTTTTTCTGGCTTCATACATCACAGGATTGACTTGAAATTTGTTTTCAATATTTGTTGAAATATGAACAGGTTAACGCAATGTTGTTAAACTCGTAAATTGACTTAAACTCGTTTTAGGTCTAGAATCGACCTTAGAATCGAAAAATAGGATTAAATTGTATAATTAATTCTAATAATTTTCTCAATCACAATACATACACAAATTTAACTATACTTGTAGCATAAAATTTAAATAGAATTTTAAAAAACCACATTAAAGTGTCAAATTAGCAATTGTGAACAAAATAATATCCTCAACAAGCAGTAACCTCAAATCTCAATATATCATGATCAAATTCAAGTCATTAATTCAACAAACTATAGCAAAATAACAATAACATGTTCATTTATAATCATGCCAATAATGAAACATTTTTCTCAAACTCATAACCCTCAAAAGCTTCATTCATTGCCTTCTTCATTTTGCACAACATCTTGAAAATGCATATCCATTGTCATTTGAACATCCTCTTCATCTTCATCTATTAAGCCATATATTCACAAAAAATAGGAAATTAGAAATTTTAGTTGGTTTGGGCCGAAAATGGCCCAATTGATTTGGAAATTGGTATTTCCAGCAGTCCAATCCTTCAAATTATGCAGCCCAATAATTTTTCTGGACTCGTACGAATCTAACGAGTCTAGCGCGAGTTCAGCATCTCCACTAATTTCTAACAAGTCTGACTCGTTTCCGATTCCTAGACTCGTAGACTCGTGCGAGTCAATGAGTCCAGGAACGAGTTTGACAACCATGGGTAAACGTACTTGATTTCATGATTTGAATGTGTTGTAGGCCTTAATAAAAGATGATCATAGCCTTTAGAAATAAATAGGTTCATTTTAGGTTAAAATGAGAAAACTTTGATATTTAAGTTGACTTTGACCAACAGTTTTAATTCTGGAAAACTCAAACAATACAAAGTTATATTTTGACATTTCAAACATGTTTGTAAAAGAAAATTTTCCTAAAAATTATCTAAGAGAAAAAGAGTTAATTGCAAAATACCACCTCAAACTTTACTTCTATTGTAAGTTGCCTCTTGAACTTTTAAATTTTGTAATCAGTGTAGGGTAATCTTAGTTTTAATTTCTAAAAAAATCATAAAAATTACTCACCTAATTTTTCAACAAAATTAAAAAATTTATATATTAAAATTTTTAATAATTGGTAATTTGGTATTTTTTAAAATAAATTTTAGAATTTAAACTAACATTTTCTTACATTGCAGCAAATTGATAATTCATGGGATTCATTACAAAAATTAAATGTTCAGGGGACAATTCACCATTGACTTAAAAATTTGATGTGGTTTTTTATAATTAACTGAAAGAAAAATTGTAAAATTGACCATATAATATTGCTACGTTGATTGTAATGATCATATATTTGACAAGATTAGGACGTCAGTATTCGATATAACTAAGAAGAAATCAATTCGGAGTTATGAATTATTTCAAAATTTTGAAATATGAAGGAGAAAACGGCGCAAAAAAATGTAGGTTACGATGGCTCTTGCGATTCACAAGCCATATCGCAACTAATTAAAAGGATCACAACTGACAGATTGCGAATCACAATCTTGTTGGGCTATATAAGCCACACTTTGAATTCAGGAATTTTTTCTAAATCCTTTCCCTTCATACATGATTGCACAACGACCTCCCTAGTGAAGCAAAAAGCTTTTCTTGCCCATTTTGCAGACATTCCAAATCATTCAAATCCATCCGAGTCCATATCCCATGGAAAACAAAACGGCTAGGAATCATCTGTTACACTTTCATGATACACTCCTTGTTACACATCTTAATAACTCATTGTAAATATTATTTTTTATATTAATTTTTTTACCAATGATATTTATTAGTATTATAATAAATTTTTTGGCTAAGGGTTCACCCATTTTGGTGTAGAGTTTATTTATTTTAATTTATTAAGATTGAAAAATTTTAAAAATACTATAAATTTTTTTAAAAATTCAAGACTAATGTAAAATATAAAACAATTTATAGTAAAATTAGGTAGAATGCCAATGAATATCATTGGTAAAAAAATTAATATAAAAAATAATATTTACTATAATTTATTAAGATGTGTAATATGGAATGTAACAGGAAAGTGTAACATAGAATATAACAGGAAAGTGTAACAGAGAATTCTAAACCGAACAAAACCCATAGATTATTTCATCCAAAACATCAACAGATTTCACGAATCTGTCAACTATAATTTTGCAAATTTTTGGGTAAAACTTTTTAAATATGGCCAAAAAGGGTGCAAGTTTAAAACAACCAAGGAAAGAGGCTTCAAGATTCGACTGCAATCGGTTCCTTCGAAAATAACAAGTATAGAGAATTCAAAGATGCCAACAAAGATCTTCAAGAATAAAAGTTCTTCTTAAACCAATCTCGTATATGAACTCCATTTAGAAAGTATTATGGAGAATGTTGAGTTTCAAGGATAGGGTAGATTTCTTAGTTCAGAAGAGAAGATGTATCCCAAAAAAATTCGTCAATTTTATATCAACTTTAGGAAATTAAAGGTTTGTGTTTTATGTGAATTTGAAACCAAGGTAAATGGCAAAATTATCCAAATAATTGGAAATATTTACATATTCTGTTGAATGTCCCTCAAGTGGTAAAAAGGAAACTTAAATATCCCTCACAATATTTTCCTACAAGCAACAAATTCAGTATGATATTGATGAGTTCTCAAAGAAGTATTTCAATTATAATAAACCCAAGTTGAGAGCTAGGGATCATAAAATTGAGTTTCTTGAGCCTTTGATGAGAATTGCGTATGAGATTATAATATCCAACATGTTGCCACACATCTCGCCGAATCTAGCATTACTAGAATAGCTATGTTTCATATGCTTGCGAACCGAATAGGCATATTCCTTATGGAAATTTGATTACACTCATTTGTAATCAAAAGGAAGTAAAAATGATCTCAAATCCCATGGATGCAAATCCATTTGGTGAGGACATTGCCTTGAAGAGAATGAAGTACACTGAAGAAAAAGGGGCTTGGCAGTATGATACAAAGAAAGGGAAAGGGAAAAAAGGTTGGAGAAAGTGAGGATGATGAAGAGACAGGCCTTCAAGGTGACACATGATGTGCCAATTTGGAAGCCGGAGACATGGTGTTTTTACAAGAAATCAACTTATGAATTGGGAAGGGGGAAAGGGATTCGGTGTACTCTACGGCTTTGTGGGGTAAGCCTTTTCCCCTCAAGCTCTCGATTTTCATGTGGAGGCTAATGAACTCCTTGTTGCCCACTGATAATGTGCTGAGGAGGATGGGGTTTGCTATATGGTGTCAAAATGTGTAATTTGTCTGGAGAAAAATTCCATTCAACACTAGTTTTCTTTTTTTTTTGAGGAAAAGTAAATGATTTTATTCCTCGAAAATATCTCGGCTAAAAAACCGGTGAGAGTCGAATTATACTAGAGGAGTGTAACAGAACAATAATACAATGAAAATGGGGCATCCCCCATATTACAAATCGTTATCTAAGTTGCCACTATCTAGATTAAGTGATAGGCATCCAGCATGTAAACTAACTTGCCACTAACTAGATTATACGCTGTTTTCTTGCGCAACTGCAAGGATGGTCTGGCCTGCCTAGTTTGATATCTTGCAGATTTCGCCGCATGGAGTTGGGGAATTTATGGGAACTGGTGGATTCTTCTGGAAGTTGGAGGATAGAGAGATTACGCGGTTACCCAAGGAATGTGCATAAATTGTTCTTGTGATAGTGTGCTAGAAAATTTGGCGTCCTTACTGCAAAGCATTTTATGGAGGAGTGGTGGATCTGGGAGAAAGAATTATGTTGCTCCCGCGAAACTGGTTGTATTAGCTGTGGGGAATCAGGCTGTCTATTTTTGTTGTGTCGACTTTATTTCTTGTAGAGTGAATTGTTCAGTTCATCATAAACCTTTTGACCATGTTAACCGAATAGATACGATCCTTTCAAAATTATTTTTTTTATCACAAAACCTTTCGAAAATAGAACAAAACATGACATTCCATCTATCCCTGTTAACCCACTAACAACTGCTCTTTTTCAAGGGCAAGTCCGATATCAATTATTTTAACCTACATTTCCCTTATTTTACTTTTATTGTCAAATAAATCCCAAACTTTCATTCTTTTTACCTCCTCTTGCCATAGAAATGATGAAATATAACTTTCCAAGGACAAATTAGTAATATTTCTCCCAGGTCAACTACAAAACCAAAATAGTAAATCCTTTATTTACAATATATATATATATATTTCCAGTTTCCGGTGTGTTGCTTGTTCATCTTCTTCTTCTTCTTCTGTTAATTCACTTCAAAAAGATTCAAACATATCTATTCGTGTCCGAAAAGTTTTTGAGGTCGCTGTCGCCGCCTCCATCTCACTTCCACCCATGGTGTCTCCTACTTCTTCTTCTTCTCCATTTTGCAATTTTCCATTCTGTGAGACATCAACAGCAACCCAGATCGCGAGGTCCGCATCATCACAGATCCGAAAACCGCCCTGCTGTCGTATTATCACCATCTTTTCCAGTGCCACCACTGCCTTCAAAGGACACCATGCGCGCCTCTTTCCGACTGCCACCACCATTTCGATCGCTTTCACCAAATTCTGATCGTGTCTACACCACCAAAATTCTAGATCTGCAACTGCCGTCTTCAGCAGCACCGCTACTTCTTCCAGATCTGAAAGCAGCCCGACAACTACCAGTGCTGCTCACCGATCGCTGCTTTTCAGAACCACCGTTCACCCTTCTTTTTCCTATTTTTTTTGTGTGGCTGAAATTTTTGTTTCGTCTTTTATGCTTCAATTTAGGTTTCAATTTTTATTTTAATTTTTTATTTTAGTTTTAGATCTATGAAATTTTCTCTAATAATGGGGAGGAAGACTCTCTCCAGGAGCGCCATTGGAGGTCTGAAGGTGACTCAAGAGATGATCGATTTCGCAGCAAAACACAACATTTTAGCAGATGTTGAGGCTATCCAGATGGACTACGGCAATAAAGCCATGGAGCACCTTGCGAAAGCTTTTGTGAAGTACCGATTTGTGATCGACATGAGCTCGTATAAAACAACCTAAGATGGATCAATGGATGTGTGCATTCTTGCTGCATTATTTTTGAAGATTTGCCGTTTATTGTTTATGTTGGAACTGTGAATTATTTGCAAAAGTCTTTTTTAAGTTGGCAAAAATCGTAGTTGTCGTTTGTATTGGTACCCTGTTTTGAGCTGCTATTGGATGTGGTACCCTTGTTAATCTTTTCTATTATAGAATATCAATAAAGAGACTCGTGTTTTTTTTATTTATAACAGTGGCATGTAATAATTTTAAAGGTAAAAAAATTAAAGAAACTAAAAGAGTGGATACAATTTTTAAAAGTGGCATACTATTTGTAAGACTCATTTTATTAAACACATAACACTTTTTAAAATTTTAAGTGGTGAAAAGATATTAATGTCCTTTATTCTAATTTTATAAAAAAAAATTTACCCAATTTTTTTACCCTAACTTTTTTTATACTTCTTCATCTTCATGAACAACACAAAAGAAGGATCTTCATCCATACTCTCTCTCATTTCCACTCAATCTTTTCCCTTAAACACTACATTCATTTCATTAAAATATTTGAATTTTGCTTGCGTTTCATGGACGAAAATGCAAATAAAGATTCATATTACACGGTATGTATCACATTATAATGTTTATGTACAAAAGGTAGCACATTTTTTAAGATTTTTGTTCAGTGGAGGAGAATCGCCCGTTGAAGGTGTTATTTGATAAAATCGCCACATGCCACCGATTTTCTCAAATAAAATCGGTGGTCTGTGGCGATTTCATCTGATAAAATCGCCTTCAACGGACGATTTTATCTGATAAAATCGCCCCCCGTTGGCGATTCTCCCCATTTTAATCGCCTTTCTTGGGCGATTCTATGGCTTATAATCGCCCAGGAGGGGCGATTATAAGTCATATTGGGCGATTATAAGCATAGAATCGCCTCTCCTGGGCGATTCTACCCCTACTCAGTTTTCGCCCCCGATTTCGGTAATTTCTAATGTCATATTTGTTTTCTTGACAGGCTCTGCGTGTTTCGGATGATCGAATCTTTTCAAATTACACAGATGTATTTTGGACTGAGGAAGAGTTCATAACTAGAGCTGATTTGATTGGTTGGGTTGAAACCAGAGCGGCGGAGCATCATTTTGATACTAAATTAACTTCTTCCAAAAAGTGGAAGGGACATCTAAAGGGAGAAGAGGGAGAGCTGACATATGTTGTGATAGATCGGGGGAAGTTAGAAGCAAAACACATTTAGGCGAAGGAAAAATATCCCGTAACAACACTAGTAGCAAGCTGACTGGTTGTCCCTTTCAATTATTAGGGAAAGAATTAGTGGGGGCAACTGAAAGTTGAGTGTCATTAAAGGGCAGTACAATCATGAATTACCCCTTGTTAGAAACTGACATCAAAAGCACTCCAAGTTGAATAAAGAGGAAAAGAAGAAAATTTCAGAAATGATGAAGATAAATTTGGCTCCAAAGCAGATGTTGGCAAAACTGCGATATGACAATGCGACTAATGTCACACGTATCAGGCAGGTGTACAATGAAACGACAAATGTTAGAAGAGACGAAAGGGGAGATGTAAGTACTATACAATATTTCTTGAAACTGATGCAGGATTACAGGTACTACTATTAGTACACAGCGGAAGATGAGCGTAATGCTCTTGAAAACGTATTCTTCGCCCATGAGGATATTCCTAGTCTACTTTGTACGTTTTCTTACGTATTGTATATGGATACGACATATAAGACCAACCGGTATGACATGCCTCTGCTTCAGATAGTCGTTCATGTTCCGACGGATCAATACATTCATGTTGCTTTTGCTTTCTTGATGGATGAGACCTATGCAACTTATTTCTGGGATATGACTAGGTTGAGGCAACTTTTTGATCCAGTGAAATATCCACATGTTGTTATGATGGACAGTGAGTCGACTCTACTGAAACCTGTGCACCATGTTTTCCCCGATTCTAAACAACTATTGTGCAAAAGGCATATTGCCATGGATGTAAAGAAGAAAGCACTGACTGTGTGTATAGACAAAGAGATATTAGATGAGTTTGAAGGTCGGTGGAGAAAAGTGATGAGTGCTCTAACATATGAAAAGTTCACGAAAGTTATGAAAATCATTGAGACTAAATATAGAGGCCGGTGGATATCTGTGGTTAATTATATGCACCATATATGGTTGGATCCCCACAAGACCAAGTTTGTCTCCTTCTAGACTAAAGAAATAAAACATTATGGAGGGCACACAAACAACATGTGAGACTCTATAAACTTTCGTCGCATATAGTTATAGATATGACTCAATTCCATTATACATTATTCTCCGATTTAAAGCATTAATTTTGTACGTTTTTTATCTCTGCAGGGTTGAGAGTGCACACGCAATGTTGAAGCATGCCATTAAAACTGACAGAGGATCATTTTTCACAATTTTTCTGGGCATAAATGAGATGATAAAGTTGCATTTGGGTGACATCCGTAGTAAAATGGAGGAATTTCAGAGCAAAATATTACGTGAAGCCAATTACCTGTTGTATAGTAGGATCAATGGCAGAGTTTCGCAAGATATCATACTGTTGTTGTTAAATGAATACAAAAAGAGATGTGTAGTCTATGGGGCAAATAGTGAGCTGTGTGGTTGTGCGCTGCGAACCATTTATGGCTTTCCGTGTGCACATCAGATTGTTGAAATGGTCAGGAATTACAGACCTATTGATCCTTTGAATGTGGACCTCTTCTGGAGGACCCTATCTTTGGATGAGGGAAACATGCTTAGCAATGAGGAACGGTAAACAGCACAAGGGCGACTGCATGACATGTATGTTGAGGCCTTGCAACGTCCGACTGAGGACATTTATAGAGTAGCGGGTGTCATGCATAGTACTTTGCGTCCAGAAATTGTTGACCTCGCTGATCGGATACAAAGGCCACATAGGGGAAGGCCGATGAACAACTCTACGCAGCGAGATCTATCAGGCTACGAGCATGCCGAGAGGGATACCGGCATGGCAGATCCAAAGGCAGAGGTACATATAGTTGCCATATCCATTTCAATTTTTTTTTTTGGTCATTTTGTTATTATGATACATCTATTGTTTCATGCATACGAATAACATGTGCAGGGCATAGCAGGTCAAGTGGGTCATCAACCAGGAGGAATCGAATGACTTCTAACGAATCCAACTGGCCTTTCAACTTGCCGTCTTTAGTAAAACAGTTTGTATTCGATTATGTAGTGGATTATAAAAATATAATGGGAGATGGACACTGTGGTTTTAGGGTAATATCTAAATTCGTACATGGTGACTAGTCACTTTGATCGCAAGTCCTACGGGAGCTGTTACATGAACTTCACGCGTATGCCTCATTATGGTTTGGAGTTCTTGGTGAAGCAATGTACGATAAAGCTCATACAGTGTTGGATTACCATATAAGTCCCACAACAGAGGAGTTTTGGTTTGATACTTATCTATTCGGCCTACTTGTCGCCACGAGGTACCAGAGGGTATTCGCATTCTACGGAGCGGAATGTTGCACCTTCCTTCCACTTAGCTTGCGGGAGTCCGGCGTATGTGATTATCCGAACACGTATATCACTATGAGTCATATCCGGGGCAACCATTTCATTTGTTTGGAGACGATGGGTGAAATCTTGTTGCCCTCAATCAGTGTGTTGTGGCCACACCATAAGGAAGACATGATGGATGAGTTGAAGGACATGTTACAATCTCGCTTAGATAATTATCAAAAGCTGTACGTCAATAGCATGGGTAATGTAGACACCCAACCCACGATAGTTATCGATTAGGGTTTAAGGATTTTATGATTTCAAAAGTTTAGGGTTTAGGTTTGGTTTGTATTGAAAATTAGATTTTGGGGGAGTAGACTAAATTTGTTTACTTTTTCAGCAAATTTGAAGTGTATTAATGTATTCTAGTGTGTTTAGCCTCGCAAAATTTGGGCATAGTCTCCCCTGTACATGAGCAACTAAATACCTATTCAGACCACAAAATGAATCATTAAATTAACATTTCTAAATCATTCACCAGCAACACTCAGTTAAGGCACTAATTCAACATCCAAATTGTATACGGGAAAAAAAAAATTCACTCGCCTACCATTACATTTAATTCACTAAATACATAATCCAAACATAAGGAAGACAATGCACTACGGCTGAAAAGTAGGTCTTCTCGCAAGTTCTTCGAGTCTCGGCATCAGGGCCTCCAAATGATAAGCAACTTCTGCAATATTCTGCCTACGTGTCTCAGGGTTGACGGCATGTTCAACCCTTGGATGAAAAAAGACTGCCCGAGATGCTAAGTATTGAAGTCGCTGCAACAAGTAAAATTATAATCCCAATCAGCAACTAGTAAGACAGATATAGGTAAAAAGAAAATCTAAAATCATCATAAACTCACTGCATTGTGGGACAACTGTGTTGGATCAGGAGTGTATTCCTCGACCGGACCCCTACTTACCCGAACGTGCGACCGCGACCGGAAGTACTTAAGGTAACCCTCGCATGCTTCGTCAGTATACTCGGCCCTCTTCATATCCCGCAGAAGTCTTGTATGAGATATTTCCCAACCACTGATGTCAGCAGCGAACTTGCAGACATAATTTTTTGTCTCTGGGCCTCTATAACACTCTTTCGGTTTGAAGACTTGAAAGGGAATTTGTTGGGCGTACCCGAACTGTCTTAACACCCGATCCGGCATGTTGGGCTCTTCAACGTTAACGCAATATATAATGCCCCTATACAAGAAATTTTTATGGACCAATGCCGGATTAGGCTTAAATGGTATTTAATTAACCTGTTCGACAGTAAAACAAATCAACAAAGATAGGACAGAAATAGAAAAAAACTGTTTACAAACACACAGAACGGACATATTATCTCGTTCGGCTGCAATGCATCTAGCGCCCTCCTGTAAGCCTCCAAATCATATTTTGCAACACGCTTCTTCCCGGTACCAACTTGCCATTTCATTGCCGCAGACCATCCAGTATTCCACGACTTCTTCTTTGGTGGGCTGAATGTTGGGAATTATTCATATATCCAGCTCTAATAAAAATGAACAGAAGAATAATTAAAACATATGTTCGCTCAAAATACAGCACTATTTAATAAAGCAACATGTACAATGACAAACCTGCAGAAAAGCCAAACAAGCAGAAAATTGAGCACTTTGTGCCCTAGATGCCTTCCCAAGTTGGCAATATAAGTACGCCAAGCAAGCTGCGCTTCATGAGTACTCACTTACTTTCTCAATATCGCGAAGGAAAGTTAAATACTGCGCAGAGACGTGGGTTTTCGACTTGTCCACGAACAAGGAAAGCCCTAAAACCCACAATAAATAACCTGAGGCGGCATTCACTTGATCAAATCTACCGGCACAATTTGCCTCAATGCTTGTCAACTTCACAAATCCATGCTTATCCAGTTTCACTTCATCTTTTCCCAACACAGCTGCAACATCCGTCGCTATTTGTGCAGTCTTTGTTTTTCCATAAATGGGCTTACCCCCAAGCGGAATGCGCAGTATGTAGGCAACATCATGCAATGTTATTGTCATCTCCACGAATGGCAAGTGGAATGAGTTGGTTACCGGATGCCACCTCTCCACAAAGGCACAGAGCAGAGCGGCATCTAACTCATCATACATGCACTGTACTAAATGGGCCAAACTGGACCCCTCTACAAGCTTTTTCATGTCATCATCGCCTGGCCAATTTTTCAAGCGATCGGCCCCACTATGACATTTCAATATCCCCCGTTCCTACCAAATGTAAAGAATGAAATTACAACAGAGGGATACAATTCCTAAAGCATTTCTTTTGTTAAAAAAATTTAAACTATGCGAAAATACTTTATTTTTTCACTTTGGATCACAAGTAATGAGCATATATAATTAGGAAAAAATTAATTGCTCGAATACATCACAAATACAAGTACGCAATTTAATAGAATTACCTCTCCATGCCAAACATGGTAGGCAGTGTGTCCTTTGAAACTCAAAAGCAACTCAGGGATTACAGAACCACCTTCGAGCGGATGGTCTAGCTCCCTGTAATCCATCCACCCTGCAATCACTGCCTTAGCCTCATTGCCCATTAATCATTTCCCTGCTCTCTTAGTTGGTTTGATGCTTGTATTCGCCCCTTCAGCATCACTTCTTTCACAAGCCCCATCGCCGTCACCATCGTCATGGGACATTTCAACATCTGAAAATGGCGGTGCGAAAGGTTATTCAGTGAAGGACACACCGATGTACTCATTTCCAGAGACGGAAGTTTGAACTGAGTGTTTCGTAATGGGAGCAGTCACATTCCCAGTCGCAGATGATGCTCGTGATCGTGCCACGACCTTCCTCGAACGCTCAGACGCCATTGGAGGAACACGAGGGACGTTTTCCGCATCTGGAATAATAGGCTCCCCGGATTTGTCCGGAATACCACTCTCTCGGGATGTTTCTGGATTACTACTCTCTCCGGATTTGAATCTTCTGCCCGTCCGAGGAATTATATTACCTTTATATCTATCCCCCATCTGTAATTAAAAGGTTGCACAGGAATTAATATTTAAAAAAATTCAAAACCAAACAACATATTAAAGGGAAAAAAATAAAAAAAAAAAGCAGAATAGGGAAAATCGCCTGCTTCAGGCGATTTTCTCTAAAAAAATCGCCTGATACAGGTGTTTTTACCTAAGAAAATTGCCTGCTTCAGGTGATTTTCCCTAATAAATCTGCCTGGATTAGGCGATTTATTACGGGAAAATCGCTTCTCACTAGAAACCGGGATCGTTCGTCGGAAAATCGTTTTTCCGACGAACGACCCCGAAATTTCCCCTAAAATGTTAACTACACAGCCGGAAATGCAACATAAACACTAAAACATTACTACATAACCAATACAATGCAATTTTTCAATATTCAACACAAAATTTCCATTCAAAAACAGCCCAAAAACATACATGCTGGAAATTGCACATTAATTATGGTCAAAACAGTCGAAAAACACAACAAACATCCGAAAGCATCTACTGAAACTTGCCTATAAACTTCACAACAACCAACTCAATGCAATTTCAAGAATTGGAAAAAATTTTAAAAACACAAAAAAAAAATCACCAACCGATGGTGGAGAGGCGGCGGTCGGCAGAGAGGGATGGAGCGGCGACGACTTGTCGGAGAGCCTCGCGGTCGGAGAGCTGGAATTATGTTTAAGTGATAAAGTAATTAAGTAATAAGAATGAAGAAATTTAAAAATAATAGAAAATAAAAAATATAAGAACCAACTGGTTTTACCCGATTTAAAAAGGGTAAAACCGATTGTCCAAGCTTTGAAACAGTTTTATCCGATTTCAAAACGGGTATAACTGATTGTGTGGATAACTAAACGATTTTACCCAATTAGGAAATGGGTAAAATCTTTTCTAGAGATAAGGTAATCAGTTTTACCGATTGCACCACTTCCCGAAGCGATTCTACCCGATTTCTAAACGGGTAGAACCGATTTAAAAAGTAAGATAAAAATCTCACCGACCTACAACCAGTTTTACCCGATTCGAAAAAGGGTAAAGCCGATTTGTTGGATAACCAAACGGTTTTACCCATTTCTAAAATGGGTAACACCAATTTGGATCGGTTATAACAGGTTCTGAATCGGGTAAAACCGATTCGGGGTTGGAAATGAAAAAAATAAATTTTGAAATAATAATGAACTTGTTTGGCATACTTGGTGAGTTCGCTTATAAATAAGGCTTCTCATCCTTTAGAAAACTATTTTTGTCCATACCAGAACTAAACCAAACTAGAAAAGAAAAGGAAAGGGAAGGGGAGAAGGAGAAGGAAGAAGAAAATGAGGAAAGCAAGGAAAACTCAAGCTTGGGAGCTAGAAGTTGATTTCACAAATGTGGATTCGGTGTTAGGAAGGATTCGGAACATAACGGTAAGGAATTCAATGTACTTTTTACGGTTGGTTTTAGAGAAACAAAGTTTAAAATGGAAATTTTAAGGTTTTAGAATTTTTATGAATTTTGGAAGTTAGATCTTTTAGTTGCTATGAAATTTTGGTTATGAAATGTTAGGAATAATGCATGAATGTTGTAGGTTTGCTTTTGGACAAAAGAAAACAAGGAAAACGGATTTTTGTGGAATTTTTCAGAAAACCCGAAGAAAACTTGGAAACCAAGTACCTTTTATGAACGGTTTTAACCGATTGAGAATCGGTTAAAACCGATTCTAGCATGTTTTAACCGATTTCAATTGGGAAAAACCGAATGGAAGGAAAAATTTTGGTTTTTCAAAAATTAACTTAAAATTTGGTAAAATTTCTTTTGGTTAGTTTTATTTTGTATTTAATTAAGGATTAAGGAACCTTTGGGAGTTATAAAATTATAAGATTAGGGTTTTAAGAAAATTAGGGTTTGAAAAGAAAGTTAGGTTTTTATTTTGAATATAATAGAAACTGAATCTTCCGATATTTATAATCTGTAGATAATTGGGAAAATAGTGAGCAGGCATCTCAGGATCGAGATGAGTTTATAACTGAAAATGGATACGGTTTTAATGCAATTAATAATTGAATATGCATTGAACAGTATTGTGTGACATGTTTTAAATGCTTTCGAAAATCATATATGCATGTATACGTTTGGGAGCGGTTGTCGACATGTTCATGTTTATGATTAAGCCGCTAAGCTGGCCTTCGTTCATTGTATATGTATACATCGACAAACGCCCCTCATCCTCTTTATGTATGCTGAGATATGTTGGACATCGTTTAGTGTATATGTACACGCTGGCGATTACTCCTTATTCTTGAGATGAATTGGCTAGTTCGATTATTGTTCATATAAAGCTTTAATGGCTGCCCTTCATTCTCTTTATATGTTCTCTAAATCCTGCGTGGGTCATGAATGCTATATGTTAGGATCTGCTTGAATTGTATGCATGGGTAATTTATACAACTTGGTAAATATTTGCGAAAATGGTGAACTCTCACTGGCCAATAGCTCATTCCATTTTCTTGTTCCCTGTTCTCAAAATTTTGGTTACAGATCTTTGGTATGAAGATGACTTCGCTCACTATCAGTACTAGGATGGGACTGCATGCGGGCCGAACCTATTATGTTTAGTTAAGTTTCCCCTTTTGTAATAGGAACTGATACATGTACATTAAGTTTGGCAATTATAATAAAAGGAGTAGTTATTATTATTTTGTTCTGCATGTTCTGAGTCCTTGTGCGAACCAGGCAGGCATCCGGTGAAACCAACCCCTTGTATGCGGGGTGGTGAATCTAGGGTGTCACACAGCTGCCACCGGCCACCACCTACGTCTACCTTCGACCGCTGACCGCCACCTTCAACCACTGCAGCCGATGGCTGCCACCACATTTGGCCACCGCCCATATCTGACCACCATCGCTGGAAACCACCTCACGGCCACCGCCCACCTCCAGCAGCTACCTTCGTCTACATCCGACTGCCACTGAGCACGTTTGGCCATCACCTCTGGCCGCAGCCACCAACCACCACCTTTGGCCTCCTCCACCGCCCACCTTCGTCCACTGTCGCAGTTGGTTCCCACCGTCAACCATCGCCGTCAACCACCTTTAGCCACCATCGTTGTTAACCATCTCTGGCCACTATCGGTCACCGCCATCACCCATCTCCGTCCATCGACATCGTCGACGGGCAGCAACAATAGCCGGAGGTGGATGCGGGTAGTGGCGATGGCGGTGGCCGGATGTAGGCGATGGCATTCAGAGGTGGCGGCGGCGGTGTTTGTGGCTGGATGTGGGAGGTAGCACCAGGAGGTGGTGAACAGCAGTGGCGATGGCAAACAATGTTGGTTTTGGAGGAGGGATATATTTTCAAAAAATATTCTTCAAAAACAAGGTTTGAAAAGTTTTTTATGAAACAAGGTTTTGGCTTTGTTTTGGGTTTTAGATCCTAAAACAAAGCCAAACCCATTTCTAAAATATGTAAAAGAACAAGCCCCAAGTGTCTTTAACAAAATCAGAAAAAGTTGAAAGCAAGCATTCGGTCTAGGTTTGGTGAGGAGTTTGACAACCTGCTCGAAAACTGAACAAAGTTCGGTGAGAACTTCGGCAACCTGTTCGGAAAAAATATGTGAATTTTAGAAGATGTTAAGCTACTTGAATTTTGGCACGACACCGAGAATGAGAGCCAACTTGACATCAAAGATCCATTAGGTTCTGATATAAGAACCCGAAGGTCCAGAATCTGAACCTTTTTTACGGGAAGAACTTCAAAAGCGGATATGACCGTTGGAACTAAAATTGAGTTTGGGGATCAATTTGGAAACCGAACAGATATAAGAACCAGGTTTGCGGACTATTTCAAAAATCGAACAGGTATAGAAAACTATAACGGGAAAAATTTTCAGCTAGCCTTTTGTGACCGTTTGAAGCCATTTCTCACCATCTATAAATACCCCTAAGCATGGAAATGAAGGAGAATATTCCCCCCAACAAGTTTCTTACATTCAAGAGTCAATTGAAATCATATTTTCACACATCTTGTAAAATTAAGATTAGGGGCAGAATTGAGTTTTTTAGAAAGAGAATTTTATCCCTAATTATTATAACATTATTGTAAGCTCGCTTGTGGTTAAACAAAACCTTTTCTATTCATATTTGTATAAGTCACCAAGAGAGTGGTTGAGGCAGCTTGTAAAAAATCCTAATCTCTTGTTGAAGAGATATGCAAGGTGAAAGGGGGAGTTTGAAGAAATGAGAAATCTTGAGTAAGATCTAAATTCTTGAGAATGATTAAGCTAAAGCTTCATTTCTTAAAATAGATGGAATCTTGAGTAATACCTAAAGCCTTGAGGAAGGATAAGACAAAAGATCCATTTATGGTATTAGGGAGTTAGGAAGAAATTTCAATTTAGAGTTACGTTAGAAATTTCTTGTAAAAATCCTTAAAATCAAGAGGTTGATCTTAAAAAGTGCGAGGATTTGAATTACACCTTTAAGTAATTCAAAGTAGTGGATTAGCAAACCCTAAATTGTAGAAATTAGGTAGTGGATTAGAATTCAAGGAGAATTCGAACCAGTATAAATCATTGTATTTTTTCTACTCCTTAATTTGCTTTACAAATTGTTTTGACAAATCACTCACTACTTTATCACACTTGTATTAATTAGGTCGTATGAAAAAAAAGTTTTTAAATATTTTCAATAGAAATTTTAAATTGACCTAAAATCTAATTCACCCCTCCCATTCTTAGGTTGCTATTGGGATTTCATAATTTTTGTTTTCATGCACACTCACAAGATTGGAATTGTTGCAATGTTGTATGCTGTGATGATTTGAGATAAAGATTTGGGGAACAAATGGTCCTTTGATCTACCAAATTCAGAGAGATATTGCTTCTGTAAGTTTGTTAGCTATTTCTTCAAATTGAAGACTTTGGGATGCGTTGGAGACTTTAAAGCCTTTGCCTCTTTGCACTTGCATTCCAGGATGTGGATGTTTGCAGAATCAAGGTGTTCAAGACATGGATAAAAATAGTAGGTTGATGCAGTTTTTGCTTGATTGAATGAATGAATCATTGGATGCTGTTAATAATCAGATCCTAATGATGCGTTCATGGCCAACCATTGGACATGCTTATTCTATGGTTCAAATAGTTGAGAGAAAGGGACCCTTGAAAATAATTATTTTTCTATCAATGAGAATAGTGCAATAATGGTATCGAATGTGACTTTTGTAAAGGAGAAGGTCATCCAAAGGAATCTTGCTTTAAAATAGTAGGATATCCAAATTGGTGGAAAGGTGAAAAAGGCGAAACTCAGGAGTTTTCTACAGTACTCCAAGGGGGAGGGGGTTGGCGGCTAGGGTTTTGAGAGAGGAGGAGATTTGTACTTTGTACTATTATGCTTAATAGGGATATTTTTGTCATTTCTAAATATTATTTTGTTTGACTGATTACTAGGGAAGGGGAGTTTAAGTGTTAGTTTTAAAAATACGGAGTGACTAATAATAAAAACAAAATAACATAGGTGGGTAAAATGTAATTAAACCTTCGGTGAATAAAATTTGTGTTCGTTCTTAGCCATACTAATAGAGATTGATTTTGTAAAAACAAAAAATGGAGATGAGAAAAGTAGCAGATGGTATATGCCTTTATCTCTAACAGCCTTAGCAAAATCTGAAAACATTGGGATAGATTAGGAATTAGAAACTTGTCTCGTACATCCCTTAAACCTCAGTGCTACGCATAGTAGTGTCTGTACGTGTTCTTACCTTATGGGCATGTTCTTTACAACGAACTGAGTCATGGTTTCAGTTCTAAGCCAAAACCCATACTCTACACCTAGGTTTGAGTCTCATTCTCAAACTTTTTTTTCCCCAAAACCTCTTCACTCCCCCCAACACCGTCGCCTCCCCCGCCCCCAAACTTTCCTTTTATAAATGTTCTGCGAACCCAAAATTAGTGGCCTTCATCACTGTTTCAATTGCCATTTTCGATGGTTCTCTCTTTCTCAGTTTTTTGTTTTGAGGAAATTCAGATCTAACTGACTCCTCCGATTCAATTTTTGGTATGAGGTGGCCTACCATTCCACCATTGCTGGTTTCCATGATGAACATGTTCCTGCCTACAAGAACGACCCAGAAATGCTGTAATTCACGTTAGATTTTAGGGTTTAGGGTGGCGACGGTGGCAGTGAGGCGGCGGAGCAAGTGGTGGTGGACAAAGGGTTTAAACTTGTTTTGAGAACTTTGTTTCTTTGATTTGGTCTCAAACTAATTTGGTTTGAAACCAGGACTCAGTTCGTTGTAAAGAACATACCATATATTGAGAAAACATAGAGGCACTATGTGTTTGTGTATATAGGTTTTTTTTTTCCTCTTTAATAATGAATGGGTGAATGACTGTTTATGGCAAATTGTATATTACTGTGCCACAATCTTAGTATGTATGAGGGAGAAATGCCAGGTGTCAGGGTTTGAATCTTGTTTTGAAATAGCACAAAAAGGTGTTTGATGAAATGCCTGAGATGGTTGAAGAAGCTATATTTGATTTCCAAAAGATGCCCTTAAAACTCTATTCTTTTGCATTCCATTCCCAAAAAATTATCATTTTTTCCTCCAAATTTACATAAAGAAACAATCTCATTTTCTACCAAATTCAAAATTTAAAAATTCTAAATTTTCACTCACATAAATTCAAAAAATAATATAATCATAAATTTTTTTTTATCTCTCTCCTACACAATTTCTCAGAAAACAATTCCTTCCAGAATCAATTCTTTCCAAGTTTGATCACAAAAGAACAAAGCCTAAGCTACTCATGTTTCTTACATATGCAAACAGTTAGTTTTCACATTTTGAATAAAAAATGGTTTGATGACCAACTAAAACTATTATAAGAAGTTCAGGGGCTGAAATGAACTTTTTTTTAATAAGAGAGACGAAACAAAACTAGTTATTCAACTTAAGGGACCAAGTAGATCATTTACCCTTTTTCTTTTGAAGTGTTATAAATATTTATGGTAAATGTCATAAGTCCCTAACCTTTTCTCTACCCCTTTAATCCATTTATTTACTTATGTTTATGTAATTAAGCTCTTGTATGACCTTTCATGGCCTTGTAAATTAATTATTTGAGTTAGTCTTAAACTTATAAATAAAGACTTAAGAGAAATGAGATGAGGAGAGAAAAATTCCTACACCTACTTTGTCTCTAATATTTTGTCTTAGAAGTTCATTTTACATATTACATACTATTATATACATATTATAGTAGTAATTTTTATAAAACGTTAGCAGCATGAAGTTCTAGCCAATTGAGTTTTTTTTTTCTTCAGAAAATAGACGTTTCAATGGTCAATGACAAAGAATTGTGTTTGGCAGAAACTGTAGCAACACATCCATATTTCATAATAAGAAAATTTTCTCTTATTTAATTATGAAAAAAACCCATATCAGTACTATTTTTGGTAGTACAAAATTGATTGAAGGCTCCGAAAGGGCTACAATAATTTTACCAGAATGAACGATATTTTGTATTAATGATGCATTATTTTCCCCAAAATCTCAAAAAAATCCGTTAAGATTAAAAGATATTCACTGAAATTGATATCACATTGAAACTAAAAATGAAGGTAATAATGAATATTTGTGCATTACAAGTATTGAATCTAAAAAGAAATTATTATTGAAAAAATTACCTTTTTATTCCTCCGGTTCATACTTCACGTATATTATCACAATTGAAATTTATTCAAATGTAAATTAGAAGTTTACTAATGAATTTATTATTTGTGATGACTAATTGGGTCATCCTGTTCCATAACGATGCAAAGGATAATAGGGATTACCATTCTTTGAAGAGTTAGAAGATTTTTCAGTCCAATGAATTCTCATATGCCTCTTGTTCTCTATGCAAATTAATTGTTAGGCCATCACCGATGAAAACTTGTACCAAATCTCTGACATTTCTATAATGCATACATTGGGATATTTGCGGGCCCATCGTGTGGACCATTTCGATATTTTATGATTTGATTTATGCATTTGGCAGATGATCACATGTGTGTTTATTATCAAGTCGCAACCTGGCGTTTGCAAAATTACTTGTGGAGATAATTCGGTTGCGAGCTCATTTTTTATATTATAATATTAAGACAATTGGTATTGATAATGCTGGTGAATTTACTTCACAATTTTTTAATGATTATTGTTTGTCTATTGGGATAAGTGTTGAATATCATGTTGCTCATGTTCATACACAAAACGGACTAGCAGAAACGTTTATTAAACGCATTCAATTGATTTCTCAGCCATTGCTTTTGAGAACTAAGCTCCCAATATATGCTTGAGGGCACGCTATTTTGCATGTTGCGGCATTAGTTCGCATTAAGCCAACAAGTTATAATGAATTCTTTCCCCAACAAATGATTTTTGGTCAAGAACCAAATATATCTCATCTTAGACTTTTTAGATGTGCGGTTTATGCTCTAATTATTCTACCACAACACACAGATGGGATCTCAAAGGAGATTGAGAATATATGTTGGGTATGAATCTCTAGTTACAATTAAATATCTTGAGCCAAAAACTGGAGATTTGTTTACTGCTCATTTTGCAGATTGTCATTTTGATGAATTAGTTTTTCCAACTTTAGGGGGAGATATAGTAAACAATCGGATAAAAATATTAGTTGGAGTGATAATCCTCCTACAAAGTAATGTGAATTGGTAGTTCAAAAGATAGTTCGCTTGCAACGTTTAGCAAATTAATTGCTTGATGCTTTTACTGCCCTAAAACGTATGACTAAATCACATGTGCCGGTTATTAATGTTCCAATTCAAATTGATGTCCCTAAAGGACCACAAACCAATAATAAAGAGTTAAAAGCACAAATGAAACGTAGTAGGCCAATCGGTCCCAAAGATAAAAAATTCTCAAAAATGAAAAGGAGCAAATAATAAAGATGACAAAATCAAGGTAAAAAATTCTGAAAAATTTTCTAGTATGACTACTAGTAAACTTTTGGAAGAGGTTTAGGTACCTGCAAATGATGATAATCATGAGATCTCAGTTAATTTTCTCATGAATGGAGAAAAATGAAACCCATGCACAATCGAAGTCGATGATAAATTTGCTTATGCTGTAGCAGTTTTGATAATGAATGGAAATGAGGATCATGAACCAAAGTCTGTGAATGAATACAGACGTAGAAATGATTGGCCAAAATGGAAAAAAGCAATTCAAGCGAAATTAGATTCGTTGGCAAAATGTAAAGTTTTGGGACCAATAATTAGCACACATGAAGTTGTGTAATCAGTGGTTACAAATAGGTTTTTGTGCGAAAATGTAACGAGAAAAATGAAATCGTGTGGTATAAAGCACGACTAGTCGCACAAGGATTTTCTCAAAGATTTGGAATTGATTATGAGGAGACATATTCTTTCCTAGTGGGTGCAACAATTTTTTCTTATTTGCTTAATCTGGCAGCAAATGAACGATTTGAAATGCGCCTTATAGATATAGTGACAACCTATTTGTATGATTCACTCAAAAATGATATTTACATAAAAATTCTTGAAGGATTTAAATTACCTAAGAAATGTGATTCTAGTTCTAGACAACTTTATTCGATAAAATTGTGCATATCATTATATGGTTTGAAATAAGCAGGACGCATGTGGTATAACCGTCTTGGTGAGGATTTGTTAAAACAAGGTTATAATAATGATCTTATTTGCCCATGAGTTTTATTAAGAGATCTGAATATGAATTTGCTATAATAGGAGTTTATGTTGATGATTTGAATATTATTGGAACTGCTGGAGAGGTCCAAAATATTGTTGATTATCCAAAGTAGGGATTTGAAATGAAAGATCTATTGGTTTTTGTACTAAAGCCAAATGAAAATATTGAATTTATTTTTTTATTTTCATGAATTAAGAAACCTAAAAGGTCACACACAATGAATCAACTTATGTGTCAAATGGGACTAAATTAATTATATGATAATCACATGAATTAATTGAACTAAATTAATCTATAAATATTTAAATAGCAAATTAATTATTTCAAATAAATATTTAAAATAAAAGGGATTTACCTAACTGATATAATTATCGTATCCCTTATTAAGATATCAGGTAGTTGTCATCCTGGATAATAACTACTACATATAAATAATTACTAGATAAGATCTACTAAGGTAAATTTTATTTGCTATTAAATAGGTAGCATGGTCATTAATCAGAAGATGATTGAATTCGCTTCTACTTCCTGCGTACAACAAACATAAGAGGAAATAGTTTTCTCTGATTATTGCCGAAGCTAGCACGTTAACCTGCTACAATCCATCCTATGAGGTCCCGAATATTGTTCATGTGGATATCTTTAGAGACTAGACACTTGTGCGGCTCTTCAATCGACATACAACCCCATCAAATCACTTGGATTGAAACTGGAGGAGATTGATTATTGAATTTGCGGTCAGATGTATAAATTTTGTACTCTATTTTATCAACAGATCCTAGCATATAAAGTATAGTAGATACTTACAAGATCTTGGAAAGACAAAATTTTGTCTTGGTTTATAGATTGTGCATTTAGAAAATGACATTCTTTTACATCAATCATTTTATACAACTAAGGTATTGAAACGTTTTTATATGGATAAAGCACACCCTTTGAGCACGCTTAAGATTGTAAGATCACTCTGTGAATAAAGATCATTTTCGTCCCAATGGGAATGATGAACAACTTCTTGGTCTAGAAGTACCATATCTTAGTGCTAACGGAGCATTGATATATCTTGCAAGTCATATGAGGCCTGATATATCTTTTGCTATTAATTTACTTGCAAGATATACTTCATCTCCTACACAGAGGCATTGGAATATTATTAAACAAATTTTTTGTTACCTTCAAAGTACGATAGATATGGGTCTTTATTGATCTTACATGTTATGTAGATGTTAGATATTTGTCTGATCCTTGCAATGCTCGATTGCAAACTGCTTATGTTTTCACTTGGAATGATAAAACTATTTCTTGGCGTTCAATGAAACAAACCATTGCTGCCACGTCTTCCAATCATGCTGAATTATTGGCAATTCATGAAGCAAATCGAGAGTATGTTTGGTTAACATTAATAATTCATCATATTTGGGGTTCAAGTGATTTGCACTTAGATAAAACAGTTTCAATTACTTTGTTTGAAGATAATACTGTATGTATTGCTTAATTGAAGGAAGGATACATTGAAGGTAATAGGACAAAGCACATTTCACAAAAATTCTCATACTCACGAGCTTTAGATGAATAGAGATTTTAGTGTTCAACAGATGCGTTCAAGTGACAATTTGGTAGATTTGTTCACTAAATCGCTATCAACTTCAACTTTTGGGAAGTTGAGATATAAGATCAGAATATGAAGAATCAAAGATGTCGAATAATGTGCTCAAGAGGGGGAGTTACACACTGTACTATTTTTCCTTAACCAAATTTTTTTCTCACTAGATTTTTATTAGTAAGGTTTTTTAACGAGTCAGTGTTGTACTAAAAATGCACTCCTTTTTCTTCGAGTGAATTGCATTTAATATACCTTTACTTTTTTATTATGTCCGCTTTAGTATCTTTACTTTTTTTTTTAGCTAGGAATGTATCTATACTAATTTAAAGGGGGCCAAAAAGATACTTTGCCGTTAACTCCCCGTTAGACTTAACGGAATTGCTATCATGTGCATCTCACATGTCTTTTTTGAGAGGCATTTTCGTCTGTTCCCTATTCATCTTCCTCTTTTCTTTTTTCTTTTTTATTTTTTATTTTTTGTTTTGTTTTGTTTTTCTGCTTCTCCCTTCTTGCTTGCTGCTACCTCAAAGAAGAAAAAACCGCCATGGCCTCCGCTAACCCTCAAAAGAGGAAGAAGGGGTGGCCGCCAATTTGTTGAAGGAGGCCGGCGGCGACGGAATCGAAGTGGCAAATCTGAGAATTATGGTCGTCCGATCACCATCCCTCCTCCAGCTGTGCTTCCGATCACCATCACCTGAGTTGGCCATTTCGATTTTTCCTTTCCTTATCCCTTTGACTGGAATTTTTGTGTTAGGAAAGCTTCAAATTTCAATGGGGTGGTGTGTGCGTGGAGGGAATAATAAGGAATAAACAAAGAAAATGATTCGTTGTGAGAGTGAGAGAGAGACACTCTTCACTTTCACTTAAGAGAAATGGAGGAATAAATAACGAGAATGCTAAGGTGGGTGAATGGAAAACGTTAGAGTGGATTGATGAGTAAGAGGAATAATAGTTTTCTAGCTTCCATGATTGGTCCAGGAAGCTCCGTGGAAGGAATGGTGGGAGGAAGAAAGAGCCCTTCTTCTTCCTCTGCTTTTTGTTTTTGGCTGCTCTGCTCTTAAAGTAATGACTATCTGGGAAATTAGCTTGATGACGATGATAGTTTACTAGTTTCAACTAGCCCATAGCTTGCACGATCCAAATCCATGATTCTCAGATCTGCCCATAATTCTCAGATCTGTCACTCCGATAGTGTCGCCACCGGCCTCCTTCAACAAACTAGTGACCACCCCTTCTTCCTCTTTTGAGGGGTGGCTGCGACAGTGGGCTTTTTTTCTTTCAGGTAGCAGGAAGAAGGGAGAAAGAAAAACAAAACAAAACAAAAAATGAAAAAGAAAAAAGAAGAAGATGAAGATAAATAGTGAACAGACAAAAATGCCCCTCAAAATAGTCATGTGGCAGCCATCGGTGGCGTTAGCCGGAGGTGAGCGGTGGCGGTGATCGGCGGCCGAAGATGGTGGTCAGATATGGACGGTGGCGGCCGAAGGTGGTTGAAACAAGCCAAAACATTGTTTCTCCGCATGTTTTAGAAAATAGCAAAAAACCTTGTAGGCCACTAAACTATTCTAGTAGTATACATTTCGCTACTAAACAGTTTTTTTTGGTATGATTTTAACCACTGAACAGTTAAAAAAGGCGACTTGTGGCCATTCCGTGAGTTTGTAAGTTTGTAACCGTTACAAATAGAGGTAACTCCACATCCAAGCTCCCAATCTGGTGTTTAGGTCTTCAAATTTTGCAGCCAAGCTTAGTCTAAACCCATGTCTTAAAACCACTCCATTCTTGGTCATTCTAAACCCATCAAATGGTGCAAAATTATATATGGTAATTCCCAACTCTCTGTCTCTCTACTCTCTGGTGCAAAATTATATATGGCCATTGATGGAGAAAAGGGGCGACCTGAGGAGCAATGGAGTGGTTTAAAGACGTGTTTAGACCATGCTTGGTTGCTCATATTTTGATTGACCACTTTGCCGCCATAGATGAACCTTTAAGAAGTTCCTTCAATTCACTAATTTTTCAAAAGTTTTGCAATAATTGGATTTTCAGTGAACAGAATACACGAGTTTTGCATGAAAATGGAGATTATTATCATAACTGCTGAGGCCATCAATATGGAGTCTTTCATATTTGGTGGTGATTCTTTGCTTAATTTGATGAATGAAGAAGAAGCTTAAGATTTGATGCTGCAGGAGTGAGTGAAATGCCAAAACGGAAGATGAGATATTTTTTTAGTGTTTGCGCATGAAGAATTTTTGCCTCCCCTGCCGCTTCATTTCTTAAATTGGTATATATTGTTTCAGGGAGTGAAATTTTCAGAGCTAAACACCATATTAGGAGCTTGGATGTGGAGTCCTGTCTATTTTTTACGATTACAAACTTACAAATTAACGGAATGGCAACAAGTTGCCTTTTTTAATTGTTCAGTGGCTAAAATCATGCAAAAAAATTGTTTAGTGGCCAAATGTATACTATTAGAATAGTTTAGTGGCCTGTAAGGTTTTTTGTCTTTTTGAAAACATTCTTTCTTTGAATGTGTCTAAAAACATGTTTTTGAAAACCTGACTTCAAACCAGTGAAAAGAACAGGCCTAGATTATTTTGATAATGGTTTTGAAACCATGTTTTTGAAAAATAGTTTTTGAGAATGTATTGAAAATATAAAAAAATATAACTAAATAGTAAAAATTGTATTAAAAATAATATAAAATAATTATAATATATTAAATTTTCTATTGAAACCAAAATCAAAACTAAATGAACATCCCACCATCCCACTAAGCGAAATGAGATGAGGAGAGAGAATAAAGTGAATTGTTATAGGGGAATAATAAAAAATGTTTCGATTTCAAAAAATATAAAACTGTTTCGCAAGCCTGAGCCTCACGAGTCACGACTCACCTTACTTTTTAATTTGGGGCATGTTACTTACATGACATTTTTTACTAAATATAGGACACTTTTTAAGTTTTTAAATGTGAAAATACATTAATGCCCTTTAATCTAAAAATAAAATTTAATACTTTAATTTTTTTTATTTTTTAAAGCCATGGTTGGCGTGGAGAAACTCCTCGCCGGCAACCTTTGCCGGTGGCCGGCGAAGGTTTCCCGAACCTTCGCCACAGGATGGCGAAGGTCCGGCGAAGGTTCGCCATCCTGTGGCTAAGGTTTCCAAAACCTTCGCCACAGGAAGGCGAGGGTACTATTATTTAAAATTTTTTTTTTTTTAAATTTCTTCTGCAAATCGGTTCTGCAAATGTAAATTGCATAAAAGTTCTGCAATTTACATTTACAGAACCGAAGTTCTGCAATCCAAGTTCTGCACAGAATTGTTAATTGGAGGACAAGTTTTACTAAACGTAGGACACTTTCAAAAAATTTTAATTGTAAAATTACTGAATTGACCTTTGAATTTTTTTCTTCTTCCTTCTTTGTCATTGGCGATCTTCATCTTCGTCTTCTTCGTCCTTCTTCGTTCTTCTTCGTCTTCTTCGTTCTTCTTCGTCTTTCTTCTTCCTCTCCTTCTTATTCTTCTTCACTCTTCCAATTTACAAACAAAGAAAAATAAAATAAAATAAAAAAATGAATGGGTTCTACAATCTGGTTGCACCTCCTTCTTATTCTTCTTCACTCTTCCAATTTACAAACAAAGAAAAATAAAATAAAATAAAAAATATTTTTTTATTTTATTTTTCTTTGTTTGTAAATTGGAAGATTCCATTCATTTTTTTATTTTATTTTATTTTTCTTTGTTTGTAAATTGGAAGAGTGAAGAAGAATAAGGAGGAGAGCAAGAAGCAAGACGAAGAAGGACGAAGAAGACGAAGATGAAGATCGCCGATGACAAAGAAGGAAGAAGAAAAAATTCAATGGTCAATTCAATAATTTCACAATTAAATTTTTTTAAAAGTGTCATACGTAGTAAAACTTATAAAACTTTTCCTCCAATTAACAGTTCCGTTTAATTTTTAGAACAGGTACACATTAGTACGTTGCTATGGCCCTCGCATAATGGATTTTCGCTAAAACCTTCTTGAATTTGAAGCTTCGACCATTTCATCGGATCCGAATTGAATAAACGGAGTCTTATACTATCTCTTCTGGTAAGTTTTGTTTGCAATGAAACTCTTGTCGTCGTTTAAATGGATTTGGGGTTCGGTGGATTCGATCTTGTGATTCTGTTTTGCAATGCTCAGAAAAGATTTGGATTCCTGATTTATTGTGTTTTTATATCTGAAAACTCAAAATTACTTGGTACTCCGTTCAAAATGCAGTTGACACGATTGAAGAATTCTGAAGGCTGAATTGATCTCTTCTTTGTCTTTTAGATCATTTTTTCGTACATGGAGTTGACATCCTGACGTCTTTGGAGGTTATTGATTTAATGAAAAAGATTGAAAGAGGGCATTGGAAATTTGAGCCGTAGGAATGTATCAGTGGCGGAAATTTGAATTCTTCGAGGGTAAATATGGTGGAAAGGTCTCATTGCCGGAAGAAATCAATGGCACGATCCAGTGCTGTTCTAGTGGCAGAGGTAAAGTCGTATTGGGATGTGATGACGGCAGGGTTTCACTACTGGATCGAGGTCTCAAGTTCAATTATCAATTCCAAGCTCACTCTTCCTCTGTTCTTTACCTCCAACAGCTTAAGGTAACCCAATTGTTATGCTCTTTGACATTATTCTTGTGTTCTGTTCCTGGGCTTTCCAATTGTTTTCTAAAGCTATTGTGGATTCAGAAATGTGTAAAAAGAGATTGCATTGAGATAGTGCGTTGACCACAAAGGAACTTATATTTTTATTTCTCTGGCAGCAAAGGAATTTTTTGGTGACTGTTGGGGAAGACGAGCAATTATCTTCACAGTTTTCAGCTGTGTGTATGAAGATTTTTGATCTTGATAAGATGCAGGAAGAGGGACCAAGCACATCAACTCCTGATTGTGTTCAGATATTACGAATATTTACTACCCAGTTTCCTGAAGCAAAGGTATGCCCTTTTGTTTCTGAGCAACTTCCATTTATTTGTTGCAGGTATTGGAATCTACTATATTGAGAACAATTTATGTTTTCAGATAACATCATTTTTAATTCTGGAGGAAGCTCCACCGATACTATTAGTTGCAATTGGATTGGATAATGGTTGTATATATTGCATTCAAGGTGACATCACTAGGGAGCGGATCAAGCGATTCAGGCTTCAGGCAGATGCTGGTCGACCTGACAAAAGCCAGTCTTCCATTACTGGTCTAGAGTTCCGAGTGGATGGTCCGGTTCTTCAACTGTTTGCAGTTACTTCAAGTTCAGTACATTTGTGTAACTTGCATACTCAACCACCCAGTGGTCAAATTATTGATCACATTGGATCTGATGTTCCTAGTGTTGCAATGAGTGATCGATTGGTTTGTCCTTCTATTGCCTTTTCGCTACTTTTCTCCTATTATTGTCTTATTATCATTCAATTTCTGTCTGAACATTTTCATGTTATGTAACTACCCTTGCAGGAACTGATCATTGGTCGACCAGAGGCTATATATTTTTATGAAGTTGATGGTCGAGGTCCTTGTTGGGCCTTTGAGGGTGAGAAAATGTTCCTTGGATGGTTTCGTGGTTATCTTCTTTGTGTTATTGCCGACCAAGCTACTGGAAAGTATTCTTTCAATGTTTATGATCTGAAAAATAAATTGGTTGCGCACAGCGTTCCAGTAAAAGAAGTTTCTCACATGCTCTGTGAATGGGGTAATATAATACTCATTATGAAGGATAAATCTGCCATATGTATTGGTGAGAAGGATATGGAAAGTAAGTTAGACATGCTCTTTAAGAAGAGTCTCTATACAGTTGCCATTAATATCGTACAGACACAGCAAGCTGATGCTGCTGCAACTGCTGAAGTGCTGAGGAAATATGGAGATCATTTGTACAGTAAACAAGAATATGATCAGGCAATGCATCAATACATAGACACTATTGGTCATCTTGAACCCTCATATGTTATACAGAAGTTTCTGGATGCCCAAAGAATTTACAACCTTACCAATTACTTGGAGAAGTTGCATGAGAAAGGACATGCGTCAAAAGATCACACTACTCTTCTTTTGAACTGTTATACCAAATTGAACGATGTTGACAAGTTGAATCTATTCATCAAAAGTGATGATGGTATTGGTGAGAACAGATTTGATGTAGAGACTGCCATAAGGGTGTGCCGAGCAGCTGGTTATCAAGAGCATGCAATGTATGTTGCCAAAAGGGCTGGGAAACATGAATTGTACTTAAAGATATTGCTTGAAGATCTGGACAGATATGATGAAGCATTGCAATATATCAATGGCCTCGAACCAAGTCAAGCTGGTGCAACAGTTGAAGAATATGGAAAAATTCTAATTGAACACAAGCCTGCAGAGACAATTGATATACTTTTGAGGCTTGGCACTGAAGAAGAATCAACCAAAAGGGGCAAAAGTAATACTTATGTGTCTATGTTGCCTTCCCCTGTTGATTTTATTAATATCTTTGTTCATCATCCCCAATCACTTATGGACTTTCTTGAAAAATACACTAGTAAAGTGAAGGACTCACCTGCTCAAGGGGAAATCCACAACACTCTATTAGAGTTGTACTTGTCACATGACCTTGACTTCCCATCTGTTTCTCAGATGAACACCAGTCAACATGGAGATACTACAGCAGGAAAGGCATCTAGTTCAGCTGTAATTTCGAATGGACAGTCGAATGTGAAAGAAACTAATGATCGAACAGATGTAAGTGAGGGAAAAGATCGTCATGAAAGACATCAAAAGGGTCTAAACTTGCTTAAGAATGCATGGCCACCAGAACTGGATCAACCATTGTATGATGTTGACCTTGTAATAATTTTGTGTGAAATGAATTATTTCAAAGAAGGGCTTTTGCATCTCTATGAGAAGATGAAACTCTACAAAGAGGTTGTTGCCTGCTACATGCAAGTCCAAGACCATGAGGGCTTGATTGCATGTTGCAAAAGACTTGGGGATGTGAGAAAGGGTGGTGACCCCTCTCTTTGGGCTGATGTGCTCAAATATTTTGGTGAACTTGGGGAAGATTGTTCAAAAGAAGTTAAAGAAGTTTTGACTTACATTGAAAGGGATGACATTCTACAACCTATTGTTGTTCTTCAGACACTTTCTAGGAATCCATGTCTCACTCTCTCTGTGATCAAGGATTATATTGCTCGCAAGCTAGACCATGAGTCAAAGCTAATTGAAGATGATCGAAGAGCGATTGAGAAGTATCAGGTTTGGGATCTGTTATACTTTTGGCTATCTTCTTGCTGTTAATTTCTTCAGTGATGCATTTTGTATCTCTATCTATGAGCAATATATAAGTAGGAAATTGAACAAATGGCATGGATGCAGCAGTTATGGTTGTTAACTCTATTTCCTTGTCCTGTTTTCTGTTTACTGCGGAGGTAAACTGAATCTCCTGAGACCTCCCAAGCCTCTTTGTCCTGAATTTAGTTTTTTCATCCTATGCCCAACTTTCCTCAACTTTAGGTTATGGATTTCTAGAAACATAGTGCAGGGCCCCTTATAGTTCACAAAATACTGCTATAAACTGGTTAGGTTGATGGTGGCTTACTTGCATAAATCAGTTGTTTCTGTAGTGAACATCCTGTTCACATGAATGTTTGGCAACCTATGTGACCATAATGGAAAACTTTTTGTTGATGTACTGTTCATGGACCATAATAAGTTTCTATGGCGAAGGTCCAGTGATACACTCACTTCTCACTAAAGGTTTTATTGCTACTGATTTTCGGTGCAAAACAATTAGTGGTACTCTGGTTGAGCCCTATTATTTGTTGAGGTTGTTGCAGGCTCGTGAGATTAAAGATTGTATGTAGCTGTAAGAGGTGGACCAAAAAAAAAAAAGAGACCAGATTTAACTTCCCACAAATGAGTTTGTAACATTTCAATTGTGGATTCCTTTTTTGAGATAGTAGGATAAAATTAACAAAAGAAACTGAATAACAAAAGTTTAAAATTGAAAAGAAATAACTGAATTTCAGGTGGTTTATCTGCTAATTTGTGTTGAATGGTGAGTTGTTTTCATAATTTGCAATGACAAATGAAACAATGGACTCATATCGTCACCACCACTGCTGCTTGAGGATGTGCTTGGGATTTAGAAGTTATGGAGATCAAAGCAGGATCTGATTATGCATTTAATGCAGTTGGGCATTGTCTGGGCATTAAATGCATAATCAAAGTATTGTCTGGGCTTCTAGTTGTTGCATGGAACGAGTGAAATGTAGCTTAGGCATTGTACCTGACCATTCAAACCTTGTATCATGTCTTCACAGTATCCTGATTCCTGTCTCATGTAACTGTTTTTATCATTAATTTTTCCCACTCTCCGGCTTGAACTAGAAATACTTTTAAAATAGTGGCCTCATTTCTTTGGTTGGTTTTCAAGTAAAGTTACATCATAGAGTTCTTTACTGCAAGTCGTATTGGATTTTGTCGCTTAAGATGTGCTTCTAATAGAAATCATATAAAATTTCTCTGATTCTGCAGGAAGAAACATCAACAATGAGAAGGGAAATTCAGGATCTGCAGACAAATGCTAGAATCTTTCAGCTGAGCAAGTGTACCGCTTGCATTTTTACTCTTGACCTTCCTGCTGTCCACTTCCTGTGCATGCATTCTTTCCACCAGCGTTGCCTAGCAGACAACGAAAAAGAATGCCCTGAGTGTGCCCCAGAGTACAGATCTGTTACGGAAATGAAGAGAGGCCTAGAGCAGAATTCCAAATGCCAAGATCAATTCTTCCAGAATGTTAAAAGTTCAAAGGATGGCTTCTCTGTGATAGCTGAGTACTTTGGTAAGGGGATTATCAGCAAAACTAGCATCACTCAGGCTGGTGCTTAGCTGATTTGCCTTACTGTCAGCTTATCAACATCAATGTACTTTGTCAATTTTCTCTTGTAGTGTGCAAATTTCTGTAAGAATTTTATGAAGTGTAAAAAAAAGTGCTGAATGTAAGGAAATCAACTCTTAATCCATTGTTATGGTTATGCACAATGATGACATTCATCACTGTTTCTGTTAGGGGTGAGCAATCACTATTACCCGACCCTACCCGGACCGACCGAACCGGTCGGGCCCGGGTCATATTCAGACCCGACCCGGTTGGTCGGGTCGGGTCGGGTTTTCAGGCCGGGTCGGACTTTTTTTTTTTTTTTTTTTCGGGTTCCTTCCCTTCCAAATTGTACTTCCTAAATGTATGAATAGAACACATTTTACTATGCCACAAATTCTACCATTCAACCACCAAATCAAAACAAAAAAGCAAGCAACACTCTCCAGTAACTAGGTGAATCAAATTAGTTGCTGACAAAAAATGAATACCAGAGATCTACAAATTAAAGAAATGAAGATTACATACTACATACTGTACTGACATTCACAATTTAAATGTTCCCCAAACGATTCACAGAAAAACTAAAAATGGAAGCAAAAAGAGGAAGCAGTGTACAGATGCATGGTAGGTACTAGTTACAATAGAAGGCAGATGCACAAAGAAATTCCACAACACATACTTTACATGGAAAGAGCTTCCCATTTGAAGGGCTCTCTGTGAAAGCACTTTCTCAAGACTCTTTTGATCACAAGACTCCATTTTTATTCCAACTTGAGCGGTGCTCAATTTTCCCAATCAACAAAACCCTTCAGAGATGATAACCCATCCCAGCTTTTTTTTAAATTTTAATTTTTAAACAAACACCACTGAGCATTTTACTAAGCATTCTTGGTGATCATGGACCACAGAGCTGGAAAAAAGTGTCTTCCTCGCCAAGTTGTAAAAGTTGTAAACGAAAGCAAAGAATCAGTAACATGAAAAGATTCAACCATCAACCCTGTTTCTTCTTCCCCTTTCACTGCACAATACCTGCAGGATAAAATCAAAAAGCCCATCATAAAGCCAAACTTAATATACTAAAACAGCAGAAATTCAATGGGAAAAATGGGGGAAAAAGAAAAAGGGAAAATCATGCAAATCTTCTTCAGGAGCAGAAACCCATTGGGATGATTAATGGAGAGTATTACTCATAAAAATCCCATCTGTATCTGTGAGAAGAACCGAAATTTTGCTAAAGAAATGAAGAATCAACTGTGAGGACCAGTGCGGCGGTGTAATTTCCAGGTGGTGCAAAACAGAGCAGCCAAGTAGCAAATGGGATGACAACAAAATTGACAAAAAGGAAGGAAGAAACCATGCAAAAGAAGACACATGTGCTTTTCATCTCATAACCAGGGAAAAAACAAGAGAAAAAAAAAAAAGCCAATATGATGCCAGGAGAAAGAATAACATAAAACGTGAGAAAACCGAAAACTAATGAGTACCTTGACAAATCTATGTTTTGCCATTGCCTAAAGTCCAAGCTAGAGAGGATAACAACATGCTTCTTTTGGCTCACAGCAGCAAACTTCGCCAAATTCTTAGCAAAATCAATCATCAAACCCTGTTATATAAACAGTTTCGATTCAGTCACTCTCCAAGTGTTAAGATGGCTATCATACATAAAGAACTCGAACGTTCTTGAATCAATCAGCCTATTTTAGCCTTCAAGTACTCATTCTAGTAAACTCAACTCAAAATGACTGCAACTAAATGAAAATGGTAAAATCCACACTGTGCAGATACCACCTGCTGTGTTTATAAATCACTAACCCAATAACTTCTGAAATTACAAAACACAAAACACCACAGGGATTCATTGGGTTTTCCCTATCAAAGTACCCAATAACTTCCTAACTTTTTCTAAATTACATGAAGTGCAAATATTGTATTGCCAGATGCTTCTTTCTAACTTTTGAATCTTCTAAATTACATGAAGTGAAATTTTCATTGAATTCTCTAAATATATCAATCATAAAATGCAATCATAAAACCCATACAGAGACCTCAAGGTAAAGAACAGAAAACCCAAAAATCCATTGTTTACAAAGCAATGGCTCAGTTTAAGTAAAACCATAGTCATCAATCAAATCAAAACAAAACTGCCATCAACAATCTCAATTGCAATTGATTGAAAAAGCTATTCAACCAGTGCGACAGAAACTAAAATCATCCAGCTTACCTATTAAAATCAACCAGTGCGTAAAGAAAACAACAAAATTGAAAAGAGCCCAGATGAAGAGAAGGGTTTAGTTACCCATAGGCGGGATTTGGGAGCTTCAGAGCAGATCCGAGAAAAGAGAGTGAGAGAGACGATAGAGAGGGCGCCAGTGACTCCGATCCTCTGCTTCAACCGCAGCCCCAATCTATAGAATCGTCGTGGTCGTTGGTTTAGGTCAGCTCCGCCAGTGAGATTCGGGAAGCGAATATGGAGGAGCTTGAGTCCGGTTCCTTACCTTCTTGTAGAATTTGCCTTGAATGCGATGAAGCTGGTACTAATTGCTCTAACCCGTGTCAAGGACGGCTCCGACGGAAGTCTTCGATGGTGACGAGGAAGACTGCCGGCGGTTGATAGGGGCGGCTCCGGTGGACGTCCGGAACAGTGGGACGAATGAAGGAGAAGAAAATTTCAGGCTAGGTTATGAATTGCGGGTCGGATGGGTAATCGTGTTTTGAACTCCTCCCCGACCCGTCCCGAAATTTTGGAACGTGGAACCGAACCGACCCGAAAAATAGGGTCAATTTCGGGTCGGGTCCGGTTCCAACCCGTGGGTCCACCCGACCCGCGGGTATTTGCTCACCCCTAGTTTCTGTATAGATGAACATGGTATCTAATCCAATGTGCTGAATGGTCTACGGAACTTATTGTAATGCATCTCAGGTCTTTTATACTCTTTGTCTCATTAGTCTTATTAAAAGAGTTCGATTTGAAAATATACAATTTATTACAGATTGATAAATACAACACTTAAAATAAATTTTATTTTTATTTTTACTTTTTGTAAAAGAAATAATTTTTTGTTTTTTTTTTTACTTTCTTGAAATTAGACTATTTATATGGATGGGGGGTTATTTAGTTCGTGAGTATTTGGTTCATGTTGTTCACTCTGTCATATTTACAATATCCATCCAAAACTTGTCCATATTTTATTATGTGATTGTACATTAAATTTTTATAATCAGTATATTAATTTTCATTAGCTTAACTAAAATTAATAGGACTGCTCTGTATGGTAACAAGAGTCAGATATCTTAGTTTCAAAAACAAATGAAATGATAACAAAGGTTATTCGTTTTTCATTCATTTTTTTTTTAGACTGAGTTTTTTTATTCATTATTCACACAAACAATTACAGTTTCACTATTGTGGTTATAATCAAAAAAAATATATATGTTCTTCTCCAAAAAAAAAAATATATATATATATATATATCATGATAAAATGCTTTCAAATTTGATTAGATGGGACCTCTTTTGTTTAGTTTATCTGATATATATATATATATATATGTATATATATGTGTGTACATACTGTGGAATGCCTAAACCAATATATACTAAACAAATTTAAAGAATATCAGACGTCATACTATCCCGCATTTCCTCTCTCTCTCTCCATATACTCTTCTCCCCCTTCTCTCTAAAAACCCTAGCCGCCGCCTCACTTTTCTTCTTCCCCCCTTCTCTTCTTCGGGAGAAGGGGGGAATGAACCTTTGAAATATTTTGTTTTTTCTTTTGTTTTCTTCATTTGTTTGTTTTATTTTCTGTTTTGTTTTCTTTAGGTTAAGTTTTGTTTCCTTCATCTAAGGGTTTATCCCTTATTTGTAAGGTTTATTGACCTCTCTTTTGGAGAGTTTTTTGGGAGAGGAAGAGGAAGAAAAAGAAGGTGAAGACTGGAGTTGCATATGGCTGTGACGTTGGTGGCAACGCGGTGGGAGAGAAAGGTGGAATCGGCTATCTTGCCGATGGAGGGTGGCGGCTGTTTTGCCGGTGGAAGGTGGCTGCTGTTCTGCGGCTATTTCATGGGTTGGGTGTTGTTTTGGTTTGGAGAATGTGAGGAAATTGGTTTGGAGAATGCTGGATCCGGGAAGAATGGGCAAGAAGTTTGTTTTGGGGACCAATTTGTGGGGAATAGGAATTTGGTTGTATCTCAAATTGTTGCTGGACTATTTCCAGTAGTATTAATATAAATGTTTTTACTTTTCAAAAAAAAAAAAATTTAAAGAATATCATATGCATGAGACCCATATAGCATAAATATGGAGAATTTGACAGAACTTTATCTTATAAAAGATCAACCATCCCATTATACTCCTAGGTACGGGGCAAAAAACAATTCTAACTTATAAAAGATCAACCATCCCATTATACTCCTAGGTACGGGGCAAAAAACAATTCTAAAGAATGTGACTAATTCCTCCCCCTGTGGTACGTAGCTTTCTCTAAACAACACGTTGATGGTTGGAAGGGAAGGCAAGTGCCCTGGCATCCAAAGACTGGTTGCGTGATTGGACCCTCCGCAACTGTTACTATTGAATTCTCTATGAGTCTTTAGTGTTATAGAGGCAGTAGCAATCGCAAGCCCCAAGAAAACTCCAAATATAGGCCCTAGATCATTTGTACAAACAAACTTTTTGGGTGCCTCCTGGGCACTAATTTCATTCCCAAGGACATGGTTTTAGAGATGCTCTCTCTGGACCAGACCCATCAATTGGACATATGGATGGAAAAAATTGGTCTCTTTGACAGCAACCGAGCATACCTTTGTTCGCTTCTTCATAACCAAGCACGGAAGTTTAAGGATAATTGTAGGCTTCAGGCCGAATCGAGATTACCCACGGCACCTAACTTTCCCCGGTGAGCTTTCTGTTGTAAAGGTAAAGATGCCCCAAGTGCTGAACTCAATTGAAGCCTCTTATGCTGTAATAAGACTTTATTTAACAATAATTCGCTCTTCAAACTAACATTAATAATCATCTACTTATTTGGAATAAACACTTGAAACATGTCTAATATAATTTTTAAAAAATGGTCAATAAACGCTAGCGGGTTCCATAACTATAAAAGGACTAGTATGTGTATAAAATTTACCTCTAGTTCACTTATTCGTTGGATACACTACAGCTGGAAGATACACTACAAGTGTAAAAATTGAACAAACCATCAACACAAATCAATTCAAATTTCATAACATTGCACCTTACAATCCAAATTTCTGGGACGGTTTCGTATGTAATAAAGCATTCCATCCAGATCTATTCATGGAATATATAGCACGCGTGAATCACAAAAGATTAGTATTAAAAAGTAGACTTTTACATTTCTAATAGAATAAAGAGAGTACTTTTCCATCTTTCTTAACCCAAAAACGCAACCATGTAAGTCAACTTTTGCATTAAAAGGAGGCTCTAGTGGATTAAATTGAGATGTTGCGCCTTTCCACCGAAAGCTGAAATTAACAAGGCTCGGGTCAACTGATGGTCAAAAATCAGAATTTCTAGAGGATAAAAAGAAATATTAGCCACTCCAAGTCAGTGCAATCGTGACAATAACTATCCCTTAATATACATTTTTTCTCTTTTGGGATTTGATCTTTTTGTTTTTCACTCCAAATGCCAACAGCAGGCAAGGAACACCCACTTATAACTAAAGAGGAACGGCAGAAAAAGTACTTGTAAACTTTGTACTTCATTCCATCATGAAACGAACCTCATCCAGGACAGCACCAACAGCACCAACATCAACGCTTCCTAACATAATTGCAGTCAGCATCAATTTGCCTGCATCAGGAAAATCTTTGTGCTGCATCAGAATGGATTCCACCGATGAACATAGATCTTTGGAGTATGAGAGTTCTGGGCTTTCTAGCCGAAGTGGAAACACGTCAAATCCACCATCAAAAGATCTTGACTCGGGTCCATAGCATCTACTGGAGGCTTGGAAAAGAATTGTTTTTTCAAGAGCTTGCAAAGTCTCCTCGTCATTCCACCCTTCTGCAACAGATTGCTGATGGATTCCTTCCCAATCATCCTGATTTGCAGCATTCCTCCAGCACTCCACCAAAAGACTAGAGTTGCACTTAATAAATGAGGAGCTAGTCCAGGCAAAAACATCGAAGGCTCTCAATGCAAGTTCCCTGTTCTGGCTTCTGAGGCACAAGTCAATAAGATTGACTGGGGGAAGAAGTCGATTTCCAAGGTTTTGCATTTCCTCATTGTCAGAACAGATTTTCGAAATTTCTTCCTGCAAAATCAGCCAAATCACCAAAATATATGGAAGTAAATGTTATGTTACAAGAGCAATTAAGAACATACAGATCTTGTTTGGTGATAATGTGCCTAGTAGGTTCATAATTGCATTGCTTTTATTCTGCAAGGGTAATGATGATTTTTAGAACTATATACGTAAATATTCATCTATATCCCTACGAGTAAGCGGACAGCCAGCAACAGACGAGATATAGAAAGTTTTACATTTTGACCAGATAATTTATTCAAGCTATCCAAAAAGGTAGTTGTTGATGCCATGGAAGAAATATAAACAAATGAAAATTTCAAGTAACTCTGACCCGTATGGGTTTGTAGTAACTGAATAATCTTAAAGATTTACTTCCCTTGTCAGCTGTTAAAGTTATCCTGTTTCTCTGATATTTTTAAGAATCTGGGTTTTGCAACCATAAACACTGCATAATTTGGTTCAACTTTAAAGAAGAAAAAAACATTTCCAAAGATCGGCATGTATATGAGGATTATATTAGATGATGGAATTTAGGAGAAGTGGCTGTAATTTCAAAATTCATTGGGTAGGTCTTATGATTACAACAATCCGTATGAGATTAAAGTAATTTACATTCCCACCAAATCTAGTGAATTTAAAAACTACCCTGCACATTTACCAAATCTAGTGTTCTTTTGCTGGTGGTTCCAGAATGAAATAAAACAAATGACAATCAACAGCCTGAGCTAAATTTAGTTCCAACTATGAGCAAGAGCTAATCTTAGCAACAATTCAACCAATTTGAGTGCATGAATGCATAAAACAAGAGAAGCATCCTTCTTTCTTGTATACTAAATTGAGTCATTTGCATCAAATCAAAGTTTCGAAGTATGGACACAAGAAACAGATTTCCACTTTTTCACACCACATCAATGTTTAAGTCACCAAAGTCTTTATGAACTAGCTTCTTTCAGATTTCATCGGTTTAATATGTTAGCAGGGAAACATCCAAATACTTGTATTCTCCATTAAATTTTACAACTCCCACTAAAATTCTGTGCACAGTATGTCAAAACTTTGATTTAACACACTTTTTCTTCTCTCCTACACAATTTCCCATAAAATAATTTCCTCCAAAAAAATTTCCCTTCCAAGGAAAAATTCACTGGACATGAGTACAATCCAAGCATAGCCCTAGAAGTTAACAACAACAATCACAGCAATAGAAGATTAAAACCAGTACCTGCAATTTCAAAATATTTAAATACGCTTCAATGCGCCTCACTTTTGAATGGTAATCAGCATCTCTTCCTGCCAGAAGTAGATAATGCAAGCAGCATTTTCATGTAACTCAAATCCATACCAATCTCAAAATATCAGAGATAAAGAAGGATCGTGTGCAAATACACTTTCAAACATTTTCCTGGTGAATACACTTAATAGTTGCAGCTTTTACCTATCTATGAACTTTCAATATCAAAAGAAACAAAGAGCATGCTGCACCTCAGCAAGTTCATTTCAGAGGCAATACACAAACATAGGGGAGTTAGCGGGTAAAGCTGAGGGGGAGAGAGACGGTCGGGGTGTCCCACATATAGTTAGGAGAGAAGAAAAGGAAATGTCAGAATACTAGCAAGAGAAAAGTGTTGGCATTACAGAAAAGTGGATTCAAGCATGCAGTGTACATGGGATAACAATGGATCAGCAAAACATCTCAAAAGAAAAAATGGTTTACAATCTTGACAATTACTACAAGGTACCAAAACTCCCCTTGTCCCATGAAAGAATATATGCTACTCTGGCTTGCAATGTCATGCAAGTTAAGAACTCGTAGTAGGTTGTATGGTGATACTACTGATGCCCCAGGTTTGAACACTTGGGGTTTACGTGGCATCCAACGTTTATGTTTATTACAAACTAAGCAATCACATGTCTAGTCAATGGAATAGGAGATTGCAGCAGCGACCCTATGAAAGAAATTCTTTATTTATTTCATTTTCAAAGAATGTGTAACTGGTGAGGAGCTATTGCAAGAATTTATAGAGATGAGCTTGACATTGAAGTCAACAGATGTGTTCAACACTTACACAAGTTGAGGGAAGAATTCATACAACAGTTTATAAACATACAACCATGCTACAATAAGGAGAATACCTGCCATAGCAGCAATTTTCGATAGATTTAGAAAACGCTTCCTTTCTGCCAATGATGTTTCGGGGTCTATGTGATGAGGATCAGTTTCCTCATTATCTGAAGCCGGGTTATCCTGAGCTAGAGCTAGTACATGAAGAGTTTCAGAAGCCGCTGAAAACTGATTAAGAAACAATTCATGAAGCCAACGAAGATGTTGATGCGGCTTCAGGAAAATAGCGAGATCATCCGGAAAGTCCTCTCCAAATCTCATGAGTTTTGAGTATTGTTTGCTTTCATACAGCTTCTTGAAGACGAAGTTGCTAAATCCACCTTTCGGTCCTACACTCTCATGCTGCAGCATAGAGCATAAATAATACAAAAATTAAATAAAAAATAGCTGGTGAATGCCAAGCTTAAAAACTGAGGTAAAAAGTATACAATATAGGAGGCAAATGCACTAATAAACAGAGAACAGAATAGACAAGATACACAGATACTAATGGAACCCTCCGTCAGTTTAGGTAGAAAATGGAGTACGGTGTATACCATAAGATTTCTAAGGAGCTCAGAATCATTTAGGTCACAGCATATACTCCAGAGTGTTTGGTAACCCTCATGCCTTTTTGCAATATGCAGCAATCTGGAAGCAAGCTTTCTGAGTACTTCAGCATTTTGTTCATCAGTTCCTACAGTTGAACCCTGGACAAGCAAATAGTTAAAAATTAAGTTCCTCTCAACCAATAGTCTGCTCATGGAGAGATTGAATGTCTACCAGGAAAAAGGAGCAACCATTTGTCCAGGAATCAATCTACTTGGTATTTCTAGTCTTACAGAATGTGATGAAGCACAATCCAATAGAAGCATGCATCAGCAGTGAGATTCAAAACAAAAGGCTAATAAGCAAAAATGCAAAGTAGGAATACACATGATACATGCTTCAGTGGTGCATGCATGGCCACCCCATGCATAAAATTTTTTTATGACAATATCATGGGGTTTCTTTCCAGAAGCTCAAACACTATGTAGAAAGCATGTTTTAAAACCCTTAAATTGAGATTGTTACCAACCATTACCAGAAAACCAGCAGTAGATGTTTGTGAACTTAATAAGTTTCAATGTTCGTAGAATGCATCTGAAACTAAGTGAGAGAAATACGCTATTGAGCCAATATTTGTGTTAACTAAATTGCAAATTCTCCATACTTGAAAAATCATTTCTTGATTGTAAAAAGAGAGAAAAAGGGAAAATAACCTTTGAGAGAAGTCCTAACCTTATATGGGTTAAGATTGAGCAAGGGAAATCTTGCATCCGCTAGCTTTGAGGCTAAGAGAAATGTCAGTTGAGATTACGTTAAGTTGAGTGCTTAGTTTAGGTAATCCCATTGTTACAGTATGAATCTCACCCTTAAGAAATTCATCTGAAATTAGTGAAGGGAATAGAGAAATTCTAAAAAAGTTCTGGTAGTGAATCAGAGTTTCCAAGGGGAACAATTAAACCACTACAAATCTTGTCTATAGTCCCTTTTAAACTTTTTGCATTTCATCAAGCTTAAATAATTTCTGGTTCTCTTGGCAATATATTTGCTCAAACCTTGTTAGTCAAATGGAGCAGTAGCTAAATATATGTGACATATTTCAATCAGATCCTGATAGAGCATATTTGGTGATTTAACAAGAATAATGCACTGATCAATATTAAACTAAACCACATGCGCGAAAAATGGATAGACTAGATAACCATCTTCTGGATTCAAATTTTCTTCCACTGGAAAAAATTTTCTAATATTAAAAGTTTAAATATGAAGTAGAGACATCAATGATTATAATAATAAAAAAAATTATTTTTACAAAAAAGTACACAAAAAAAAAAATAAAAAGAAAAAAGAAAGGAGAGAACACTAAGAATCTTATCAAAGCCTCTGAATCTCCAAAATGAAGATTGGAGAATAATAAACTGACCTTGACGCCCCCCTGGAAGAAACCTTTTACTTGTTTGTGCAGGGAATCAAGAAGTTCGTCTCTCCTTTTCCAATACTCATCTAGTAGGCCTCTCTGTTCTTCATTACGTTCAGATTTTGCAGTTATAGCACCAGTATATGCTTCAAGTAGTACTTCGGTGAGTGCTTCCATATGTGAATACAAATCCAATTTCGTAGCGTGATCAAGACGGAATGCTTCATTCAAAAGCTGAAGCATAAAAAAATCAATGCTCCACATGCCACCCCGTACAACTGTTTGGCAATACCATGGCATCAAGCCATCAGAAGGAGGATACCACAGGTGATGCTCAGTTCTGTATTCCACTGCAGTGTGAAATATACTCACACATGCATTAGAGAGTTCACAAGCTCTACGAAACTGCAACGTGACAAGCATGTCCTCACCAATTATGCAATCTAGCTGTTTCTCTAAGCAGTAAAACAACTCCTCAATGTCAGAAACCTTACTGTAGAATACTTCCGCATTCTCTCTATCCATCAAAAGAACAGTTTTCCTACGGGCTCTTTCACCAACTAACTGTATAAGATCCCAAAGAGCACCAGATAATTGACTCTCTGAACGGTTATAAGACCCAACCCCATTTGAATGGCTCTGGCAGATTGCATTCTGTAGCTCCCTCAGTTGGATCATTCCAGAAAGCTTTTCTCCATGTTCCAAGATAATTTGCAATGACAGTCCTGCATGCAGGAATAAAAAGTGAACCTTAATATGCAGACCACATTTTTCAGTGAACTAAGACCACAAATGAAAATGTTTCTTACCAGTTTACCGATTCACCGCTAAGATGAGCAGACAAACAGTTTAAAAAGTTAGTGTATTTGATACAAAAGCTTTTATGCCTGAATGACAATAAGGCCACCAAAATTGAAGGGACGTGCATTCATTTACTCATGTTATTTGCCATTTTATAGCAAAAATTCATCACAGGTGCTATTTAAGTATCTGAAAATTGCTTGACTTAGAGAAAGGGAGACACTGGAGAGATCAGGATTAAGAGGATTTACAGGAACTTTTGTCCAGAGAGGAAATTCTGGTTATCTAAGATCATTGTGATGCTTAGACTGTCTTCTGAATGGCATCTTAAGATTGTTGGATACCTTATACACATATTTTGGGAACTATCAAATCTGCAGGTGGAAATTAGGTCAAGATGGCTTCCACCGGGAGAAAGTTGAATTAAGAAACCTTATTGGTGACTCTGCAGTCTCATTTCTTGATGAAATTTTTGCTTCTTGCAGGCTATTAGAATTTTTTTAATCTTATGTAGATAAACCAGAAATAATTTTATCTGCACTGTATGTGATAGTCTAACTAAAAATGATTAACGGTTTCCAGGAAGCCTGAAACAACATGACTGTGAAAGATATAACTCCAAAAGGCATCATTCCAGAGTCAAAGGAGCACATTGAAGTGTATCTTTTGCATGGACGTCAGAAAATTTCCTGTCTCTGCATTGTGATCCTAATCAAAGTAGAGGGTATGGAAACAAAAATCTTTATTTCCACTGGTTGCTAACTTCAGAGTAATTACTAAAGGCAGATAATTAGAAAAGTATTTGCTTACAGTACCAGACATACGATGACAACTACCTCTTTAGATTCCTTTACATAGTTGACCAATAGTAATTTATAAATTTTTTATCATTTACAGAATTCCACAATCATTTAAAAGTTAATAGCCCCATGAAAAGAAACACAATTTCTCTACTACAGATATGGAAAATTGAAAATCAAAATGCTGCAAATTAGGGTTCAAATAAAAGAATAGCTTAGTGACAGTACATGGGGCTTTGGAAATCTTTCTAGATATTTACAACAAAGTTCTTTTTAGCTTGTCACTATATCAGTAAAACATTCATTTGTATGTCTACTCTTCCTTCAACTTAGTGTGCAAACAATTCCATTAATAATAAAAAGTAAAATCCAAGTTTGCACAAGATGCAGAGAAAAAGGAAAGTTTATAAAAGCAAAAGAGGGCAAATTATAAAATGATAAGAAAAAGTGAACATACTCTGTTGAGTACACAGTTCATCATGACACCTGGATACAGCAAGAAACTGAAGAAACTTTTGATGCTTCTGCTGCTTCTCCAAAAGCTGAGTTGAGACAACAGACAGAGCCACAATCTCAACACCCCTGGTAGTCGTCCAGTGTTTGGCTAAGGTATCCACAATAGATTTGCTCATCCTGGCAAAAACATTTGCATCACCCTCTCTTTCAAAGGCTCCAGAATATTTTAGTTTGTCAAGTGATCCTTCAACTTGCCCAGTCAAGAGAAAATCATTGAAAAGCTGATTCAGTAATGCTTCTGATTCTTCGTCTTGAGCATTTCGGCGAGCAATTCCAGCTAATGGTGCTCTATGTCTATCACCAGCATCCCATGCTTCTGAACTAGCCCTTCTAGGAGGGATATTCCTAGTAAAAGAGACATTCTTCCTCTCCACTTGTGAAGATGTATCATTAGAGCTCCCTTTGCGTGATAAGCTTCGCTCAGGTGGTTCAACTCCACCAAGCAGAATAGCCCTCTCAGGAATTGCCCAGATTCCAGCTTTCTCTGTGAGTACAACCCAAGCTCCATCTTCGCCATCATCTGAAGAAGGGAAAACTGACGCATCAAGTACTTTTCCAGCATCATATGGCAAATCAAATTGGTAAAGACGGGTGGAGTTTATCCAGTAATGTGATACTGTTGCGGTTCCATCTCCAGAAAGTATAATTACAGAACCAGCTGGCTTACCACCAATCTTTAACCTCATTGAAAATAAGAACTCCTCGTCCTCTACTCTAGCTTTAGGTATTATTACCTGGATAGGAGCCTTCTTTTCCAAAACCCTCTCACATGTTGGATTCACAGATTCCGAGATATTAAGCCCAGATCTATATTGCATAGTTAGAAGTGAATATTCAGTGTAGTTTGAACATGTGATTCGATCTTTACAAAAGATAGCAATGAGAATAGTAAGAACCTTTCCATCATTGTCAATATGTAGATCCAGAGGCCAGATCCGCTTCTGCCCCGCTAGATCCTTTTGGATTCCCAAATCACCATCGGTGCCAATTATTTCATGAGACCAAATCTTAGACACAGTATAACCACGTGTAAGTCTAGCTGAAAAGCATTGTATCTCGCGATCTGTCAGCATAAGAAACAGTCTTTTACTTTTATCAGACGAATGCAATGAATGCCAAGTTAATGACCTCAGGTACCCCTTAATTCCAACTAATTGGCTACCATCAGTGACTGAATAGGCTGTACTTGGCATGTCCAAATTAACTCTTTTCCTTTCAATAGAAGAAGGGCCGCAAGAAAACTGCCAAAGCTCACCATTGGAACTACATGCAAGGGAAAAGCAAGCATGGTGGGAACCAGGAACTGGAGTTGCAATCAAAGAGTTGAAAGAACTTGATGCAGTAAAACTACTCCCAAGCTTAGTGGACTTTAGCTGCTTATTGGAACTGGATTTCTCATCACCCAGCATAACTGCTGCCTCTGACTCTGCTTCAGGAGCATAACTCACAACTGGACCATCCCTAGCTTCAGAATATATTTCTGGCCAGTACAAAAGAGCTCGAGATTTTCTATTACACAAAATGATTCCAGCTGAATTACGTTGTGTGATGCTCTTATATGCATTTCGATTCATGCCATCCCAATCAAGAAAACGGATTAACCAATCACTAGAATTCAACGAACTTCTGCTGCTACCTCCATCTTCAAGAATATCAGAAGGAAGATCGAGAACAACACATTTTCTTGAAGTAGGAGACAAGTAACTCCAGATAAATAGCTTGTTTCTGTATATTACCCAAGCAAGAGACATTTCCTTGTCCAATCCTCCGGAGATGAACATCTCACCTACAAGGGGGAAAAAGAAGGTATAAAAACCTTTCAGTTAAAGGAATTAAGGAAAATCCTCCACAATGTACAGAATGAACAACACTAACCAGGAAACTGTTTTGTTATTAGGGTAGCTTGTTGCTCATCACGCACAGCTTGAGGGAATTCTCCAACATATACAGGTTGAATAAGATCCACATCTTCTGCCGTTTCAATTCTCTTCACAGGTGGGATTCTATACAAATCAAGACAAATTCAATCATAAATTAACCAAAACCTGGCACAACCAACTTGTTGGGGAACTTCACATATTGCCCTTTTCTGCAGGTCCTAAAACCCCTATGTACAACATATCTTTAGACGTACTGTGTGCACATTCATATGCAGATGCAGCTATTTATGTATGTTTGTATGTAAGGGGGGTAGCGGGGAAAGAGAGGAGGAGAAAATTAAGGCTTTGGATTCAGCTACAGGTTTAGTGTCAAATAACTCCCAAATGATGATCTGAAAAGATACCCATTAACATAGTAGACCATCCATCATCATTTCCAAGACAGCACAAAAAAGTTCACATTAGTTCGTCTTTAAACACAAAGCTCAGGAAAGGATCCATTTCTCTGAAATGCCAGCAAATAAAACTTCTTATAGGACTAATGACGCCTCACCTATAACAGAAAGTTTCATATAAAAGCCTAACCAAAGATCATAGATATCCTCGAATCACATTTTTGTTAAAAAGAACATAAAATGACTGTTCTAAATACAACAATATAGTATAAACAGACAGAGCCTTTCCATTACAAAATCCAGGAAAGCATTAACGAGAGTTTAACACCATTGAACCATATCTCCATCAAAGCCTTTAGGATAGTCTGCATCATATCAAACCAGTTGCCAACCAAATACACCAATAAGCAAACAAATGTAAATGTAAACATCAGAAGTAGTGATAGTCATTAAGTTCATTCAGTTATCCATAGCGTCAGAATACAACTCCTAACCTTCTCAATATAATCCATTTCCACTGTTCCCAAAATCACAAGACACTTTATAACACCCCATATCATCCACTAAGATAAAAAGGAATTCTAACCAAACTCTATTACACTTTCACATTACCCTACATTTCTAACATATGGCCAGACCATATCTCAATATCGTTCAATTGATAACTAAGATTATAATTTTACACACAAAAACAAAATGATACACATTACATGGATTTCAACATAATTATGTAAATTAAACAAACAAGGCAAACCAATAAAAAGATTTGACTAACAAAAATAAAAGAGAGAGAGATAACTAGCAACAACTACAAATTGACCCTCAACTTTTTCCATCTTTCTATTTTCTGTGTCCTAACTTTTTGCTAGATACAAAAGAGTATCATTGGAGCAAACTAAAAGAAAAGCGGACAAAATGTGTTCATAGATATCCAGCATTGAAACAGTATGAACGCCAGAAAGAACGTCGACTAAAACAGGCAACCAATATCAGCACGCCTAGAAAGCAGTTTATTTAACAACAACAAAGAAAGAACGCGCACACACAAACACAAATAAATGCTACACTAAGATAAATCTACCAAGGTCCTGATGAAGCGAATACTAAGGACAATTGTACAAGAAAATGAATAAAAGGAATTTCCAAGCATTTATTGTATAAAAATACCAACAAGATACAAGCACTGAAGTTCACACACCACAAAATTCTAAAAATAAACACATAGATGCGAACATTTGTAGGGTAATTTTAGCATACCTAGCGAGAACAGAGAGCCGAGAGGCGCAAGGAGCCGGAGTGCCGGTTGAAGGTCGATTGGGGATTACATGGCTGTCTTGAAGCGGTGTTTTCGGTGATGCTAAAGATTCATTATCAGCAAGAGTTAGCGAAGGCCTTCTTACTGCTACATTACTCTTCTCATTCGCATTCTGATCCTTCCTGCCATGGTTGATTTTCCGAGTTCCTGGAGAGAACATCTTTCTGTCTGACGCAGACCCACAGTAGTCTCTGAAATTTCTCTATCTCTATTTCATTGGTTTCTTCGGAAGAATAGAAGTTAGCAGTGCGCTTGAGACCTGAGAATTTGCAAAGCGGGGTTTAGGGTTTTTGCATTTCATTTTGCGCTTAAATTTAAAAGTTCGAATTTAGGAATGTTATAATATCGGGATTGTTACTTGCAAGACCGATTTTACTATACATTTTAAAAAAAATGTGGCTCATGAAATTACTTTTCTGCCCTTCCCTCTTACACAGTAATTGAAAATTTTAACTACCCCTTTTCCATTCAATCCATCTCCATTCCTTCTCCATTCGCGCAACTCCATTCCTTCTCCATTCCTCGCTGACCGATTCGCGACTCGATTCCCCGCCGACCGCTCCTTCTCCAAGGCCATCAGCCTCAGCTTCCTCGCCGGCCGCCGCTGACCGCTCCATCTCCAAGGCCGACCCGCTTCTTCTCCATCTCGGTTGGTGCGATTTTTTTGAGATTTTTAATTTTTTTCCAAAACTTGAAATTCCATTGTGTTGGTTGTTGTGAAGTTTATGGGCAGCATCTTTATGAATGATTTCGGATGTTTGTTGCGTTTTCCGACTGTTTTGTGCATAATTAATGTGTAATTTCCGTGCATTTATGAATGTTTAATGATTTCAGGCTGTTTTTAAAATTTTTAACTTTGTTGGGAATCTTGAAAGTGCATCGTCTTGGTTGTTTACTAATGTTATAGTGTTTATGTTGCATTTTCCGGCTGTGTAGTGCAAATTGAAGGGTAAATTTCGGGGTCGTTCGTCGGAAAAATGATTTTCCGACGAACGACCGGGAAACCCTAAAAAAAAATCCGTCCTGTGGCAATTTTTCTAGAGAAAATTGCTTCCCCGAATCGATTTTCCCGTGGAAAATTGCCACATGGCGGCCTTTTTTTTAGGGACCCGAAGTGATTTTCACCCTAAAAAATCACCTAATTCAGGTGATTTTTTTAGGGAAAATTGCCTGCCTTGGCCAGGATATTTTCCTTGGTTTGTCGGTTTTTTAAATTTTTTTTCCCTTTAATCTGTCGTTTGCTTTTTATTTTTTGTAATATTAATTCCTGTGCAACCTTTAATTACAGATAGGAGATAGATATAAAGGTATTATGAATACATTCCGTAGGAGGGACAAAAAATCAAAATCTAGAGAGAGTAGTATTCCGGATACATCCGGGGAGAGTAGTATTCCGGATAAATTCGGAGAGACTATTATTTCGGATGCGGAAAATGCCCCTCGTGTTCCTCCAATGGCGTCTGAGCGCTCGACGAGGGTCGTAGCACGATCGCGAACATTTTCCGCGACTGTGAATGTCAATGCTCCCATTACAGAACACTCAGTTGAACCTTCTGTCTCTGGAAATGAGTACATCGTTGCCTCCATTACTGAACAACCTTTCGCACCGCCCTTTTCTGATGTTGAAATGTCCCATGATGATGGTGACGGCGAGGGGGCTTGTGGAAGAATTGATGCTGAAGGGGCGAATACAAGTACCGAACCAACTAGGAGAGCAGGGAAAAGATTAATGGGCAGTGAGGCAAGGGCAGTGATTGCAGGGTGGAAGGATTACAGGGAGCTAGACCATCCGCTCGAAGGTGGTCTTTTAATCCCTGAGTTGCTTTTGAGTTTCAAATGACACACTGCCTACCACGTATGGCATGGAGTGGTAATTCTAGTAAATTGCGTACTTGTATTTGTGATGTATTTGAGTAATTAATTTTTTCCTAATTATATATGCTTCATTACTTGTGATCCAAAGTGCAATAATAAAGTTTTTTTGCATAGTTTAAATTTTTTTTTTTTTAAATGCTTTAGGAATTGTAACTGTCTGTTGTAATTTAATTTTTTACATTTGGTAGGAACGGGGGATATTGAAATGTCATAATGGGGCTGATCGTTTGAAAAATTGGCAAGGCGATGATGACATGAAAAAGTTTGTAGAGTGGTCCGGTTTAGCGCATTTACCACAGTGCATGCATGATGAGTTCGACGCCGCTCTGCTCTGTGCCTTTGTGGAGAGGTGGCATCCAGAGACCAACTCATTCCACTTGCCATTCGGGGAGATGACAATAACACTGCATGATGTTGCCTACATACTGCGCATTCCGCTTGGGGGTAAGCCCATTTATGGAAAAACAAAGACTGCACAAATAGCGGCGGATGTTGCAGCTGTGTTGGAAAAAGATGAAGTGAAATTAGATAAGCCTGGATTTATGAGGTTGGCAAGCATTGAGGCAAATTGTGCCGGTAGATTCGATCAAGTGAATGCTACCTCAGGTTATTTATTGTGGGTTCTAGGTATTTCCCTGTTCGTGGACAAGTCGAAAACCCACGTCTCTGCGCAGTTTTTAACTTTCCTTCGCGATATTGAGAAAGTAAGTGAGTACTCATGGGGCGCAGCTTGCTTGGTGTACTTATATCGCCAATTTATGAAGGCATCTAGGGCACAAAGTGCTCAATTTCTGCTTGTTTGACTTTACTGCAGGTTTGTCATTTTACATGTACCGTTCCTTATGAGATAGTGCTGTATTTTGGGCAAACATATGTTTGAATTATTCTTCAGTTCATTCTTATTAGAGTTGGATATATGAATACTTCCCAACATTCAGCCCACCAAAGAAGAGGTCGTGGAATACTGAATGGCCTGCGGCAATGAAATGGCACATTGGTACCGGCAAGAAGCGTGTTGCACAAGATGATTTGGAGGCTTACAGGAGGGCGCTAGATGCATTGCAGCCGAACGAGGTAATATGTCTGTTGTGTGTTTGAAAACAGTTATTGCTCTTTCTGTCCTCTCTTTGTTCATTCGTTTTACTGTCAAACAAGTTAATTGGATAACATTTGAGCCCAATCCGGCATTGGTCCATAAAATTTCATTGTATAGGGGGGCTTATCTATTCCGTTAACGTTGAAGAGCCCTATATGCCGGATAGGGTGTTAAGACAGTTCGGGTACGCCCAACAAATTCCCTTTCAAGTCTTCAAACCGAAGGAGTACTACAGAGGCCCAGAGACAAAAAAGTATGTCTGCAAGTTTGTTGCTGATATCAGTGGTTCGAAAATATATCATACAAGGCTTCTGTGGGATATGAAGAGGGCCGATTATACTGACGAAGCATGTGAGGGTTACCTTGATTACTTCCGGTCGCAGTCGAACGTTCGTATCAGTAGGGGTCCGGTCGAGGAATACACTCCTGAGCCAACACAGTTGTCCCTCAATGCAGTGAGTTTAGGATGATTTTAGATTTTTTTTTACCTATATTTGTATAGAATTGTTATCAGTATGACACATTTTACTATTTGTAGGACACTTTTTTAAATTTTAGCCTGTGAAATTACCAAACTGCCCTTCCCTGTTATAAAGTTAAAAAAAAAAAAAAATTTACTGCCCCATTCTTCTCTTCTCCATTCGGCCGTGTCCCCCATTCCTTCTTCTCCATTTCCGTCCGTGCCAAGCTCTCCGACCGCGAGGCTGTCCGACCGCCGCCGCCGCTTCATCCCTCTCTGCCGAGCTCTCCGACCGCCGAGGTTGGTGGTTTTTTTTTTTTTTTTCTGTTTTTAAAATTTTTTCCAATTCTTGAAATTGCATTGAGTTGGTTGTTATGAAGTTTATGGGCAAGTTTCAGTAGATGCTTTGGGATGTCTGTTGCGTTTTCCGGCAGTTTTGTGGATAATTAATGTGCAATTTCCATGCATGTATGTTTTCGGGATTTTGGGCTGTTTTTGAATGGAAATTTTGTGTTGAATCTTGAAAGATTGCACTGTATTGGTTGTGTAGTAATGTTTTAGTGTTTATGTTGCTTTTCTGGATGTGTAGTTAACATTTGAGGGTAAATTTCGGGGTCGTTCGTCGGAAAAACAATTTTCCGACTAACGACGCGGAAATTGCTTCGGGGGAGCGATTTTCCATAAACAAAACGCCACCCTGTGGCCTTTTTTTTAGGGACGAAGTGATTTTTCGGCAGAAAATCGCCGGAAAGAGGCGATTTTGTAAAGGAAAATCGCCTCTTTCTGGCGATTTTCCCAAAGAAAATCACCTGGTTTCAGGCCATTTTTTTAGGGAAAATCGCCTGATACAGGCGTTTTTACCTAAGAAAATCGCCTGCTTCAGGCGATTTTCCCTACTCTGTCTTGCTTTTTTATTTTTCTCCGTTTAATATGTCGTTTGGTTCTAAATTTCTTTAAATATTAATTCATGTGCAACCTTTTAAATATAGATGGGGGATAGATATAAAGGCAATATATTCCGTTGGACGGGCAAAAGATCCAAATCTGGAGAGAGTAGTAATCTGGAAACATCCCGAGAGAGTGGTATTCCAGATAAATCCGGGGAGCCTATTATTCCAGATGCGGAAAATACCCCTCGTGTTCCTCCAACGGCGTCTTAGCGTTCGAGGAAGGTCGTGGCATGATCGCGAGCATCTTCTGCGACTGGGAATGTCATCGCTCCTATTACGGAACACTCAGTTCAACCTTCCGTCTCTGGAAATGAGTACATCGGTGCGTCATTTACTGAACAACTTTTCGCACCATCAGATGTTGAAATGTCCCATGACGATGGTGACGACGAGGGGGCTTGTGGAAGAAGTGATGCTGAAGGGGCGAATACAAGCATCGAACCAACTAAAAGAGCAGGGAAAGGATTAATGGGCAGTGAGGCTAGGGCAGTGATTGTAGGGTGGATGGGTTACAGGAAGCTAGACCATCCGCACGAAGGTGGTCCTGTAATCCTTGAGTTGCTTTTGAGTTTCAAAGGACATACTGCCTACCACGTTTGGCATGGAGAGGTAATTCTATTAAATTGCATACTTGTATTTGTGATGTATTCGAGCAAAATTTTTTCCTAATTATATATGCTTCATTACTTGTGATCCAAAGGGGAATAATAAAGTATTTTTGCATAGTTAAAATTTTTTTTTACAAAAGAAATGCTTTAGGAATTGTATCCCTATGTTGTGATTCATTCTTTACATTTGGTAGGATCGGGGGATATTGAAATGTCATAATGGGGCCGATCGCTTGAAAAATTGGCCAGACAATGATGACATGAAAAGCTTATAGAGGGGTCCAGTTTGGCCCATTTAGTACTAGTGCATGCATGATGAGTTAGACGCTGCTCTGCTCTGTGCCTTTGTGGAGAGGTGGCATCCGGAGACCAACTCATTCCACTTGCCATTCGGGGAGATGACAATAACATTGCATGATGTTACCTACATACTGCTCATTCCACTTGGGGGTAAGCCCATTTATGGAAAAACAAAGACTGCACAAATAGCGACGGATGTTGCAGCTGTGTTGGGAAAAGATGAAGTGAAACTGGATAAGCCTGGATTTGTAAAGTTGACAAGCATTGAGGCAAATTGTGCCGGTAGATTTGATCAAGTGAATGCCGCCTAGGTTATTTATTGTGGGTTTTAGGGCTTTCCTTGTTCGTGGACAAGTCGAAAACCCACGTTTCTGCGCAGTATTTAACTTTTCTTCGCAATATTGAGACAGTAAGTGAGTACTCATGGGCTGCAGCTTGCTTGGCGTACTTATATCGCCAACTTGGGAAGGCATCTAGGGCACAAAGTACTCAATTTTCTGCTTGTTTGACTTTACTGCAGGTTTGTCATTGTACATGTTGCTTTCCTTATTAGACAGTGCTGTATTTTGGGCAAACATATGTTTTAATTATTCTTCTGTTCATTCTTATTAGAGCTGGATATATGAATACTTCCCAACATTCAGCCCACCAAATAAGAGGTCGTGGAATACTGGATGGCCTGCGGCAATAAAATGGCAAGTTGGTACCGGGAAGAAGCGTGTTGCAAAATATGATTTGGAGACTTACAGGAGGGCGCTAGATGCATTGTAGCCGAACGAGGTAATATGTCTGGTCTGTGTGTTTGTAAACAGTTTTTTTTTTCTATTTCTGTGCTATCTTTGTTGATTTGTTTTATTGTCGGACAGGTTAATTGTATACCATTTGAGCCCAATCCGGCATTGGTCCATAAAATTTTCTTGTATAGGGGCCTTATATATTGCGTTAATGTTCAAGAGCCCTACATGCCGGATCGGGTGTTAAAACAGTTCGGGTACGCTCAACAAATTCCCTTTTAAGTCTTCAAACCGAAGGAGTGCTACAGAGGCCCAGAGACAAAAAAGTATGTCTGCAAGTTCGTTGCTGACATCAGTGGTTGGGAAATATCTCATACAAGGCTTTTGCGGGATATGAAAAGGGCCGAGTATACTGACGAAGCATGCGAGGGTTACCTTGAGTACTTTTGGTCGCGGTCGCACGTCCGTGTCAGTAGGGGTCCTGTCGAGGAATACACTCCTGATCCTACTCAGTTGTCCCTCAATGCATTGAGTTTAGGATGATTTTAGATTTTCTTTTTACCTATATCTGTCTTACTAGTTGCTGATTGGAATTATAATTGTACTTGTTACAGCGACTTCAATACTTAGCATCTCGGGCAGTCTTTTTTCATCCAAGGGTTTTAATGGCACGCTTCAACATTGCGTGTGCACTCTCAGCCCTGCAGAGATAAAAAAAACATACAAAATTAATGCTTTAAATCGGAGAATAATGTATAATGGAGTCATATCTATAACTATATGCAACGAAAGTTAATAGAGTCTCACATGTTGTTTGTGCGCCCTCCATAATGTTTTATATCTTTAGTCCAGAATGAGACAGACTTGGTCTTGTGGGGATCCAACCATGTGTGGTGCATATAATTAACCACAGATATCCACCGGCCTCTATATTTAGTCTCAATGATTTTCACAGCTTTCGTGAACTTTTCACACGTTAGAGCACTCATCACTCTTCTCCATCGACCTTCAAACTCATCTAATATCTCTTTGTCCGTACACAAAGTCAGTGCTTTCTTCTTTACATACATGGCAATATGCCTTTTACACAATAGTTGTTTAGAATCGGGGAAAACATGGTGCACATCTTTCAGTAGAGCCGATTCTCTGTGTGGATATTTCACTGGATCAAAAAGTTACCTCAATCTAGTCATAGCCCAGAAATAAGTTGCATAGGTCTCATCCCTCAAGAAAGCAAAAGCAGCATGAATGTATTGATCCGTCGGAATATGAGCGACTATCTGAAGCAGAGGCATGTCATACCGGTTGGTCTTGTATGTCGTATCCATATACAATACGTAAGAAAATGTACGAAGTAGACTAGGAACATTCTCATGGGCGAAGAACACATTTTCAAGAGTATTACGCTCATCTTCCGCTATGCACCAATAGTAGTACCTATAATCCTGCATCAGTTTCAAGAAGTATTGTATAGTATTTAAATCTCCCCTCTTGTCTCTTCTAACCTTTGCCGTTTCGTTGTACACCTGCCTGATAAGTGTGACATTAGTCACATTGTCATATCACAGTTTTGCCAACATCTGCTTCGAAGCCAAATTTATCTTCATCATTTCTGAAATTTTCTCCTTTTCCTTGTCATTCAACTTGGAGTGCTTTTGATGCCAGTTTCTAACAAGGGGTAATTCATGATTGTGCTGACATTTAATGACACTCAACTTCCAGTTACCCCCACTAATTTCTTTCCCTAATAATTGAAAGGGACAACCAGTCAGCTTGCTACTAGTGTTGTTAAAAGATATTTTCCCTTCGCCTAAGGATGCTTTGCTTCTAACTTCCCCCGATCTATCACAACATATGTCAACTCTCCCTTTTCTCCCTTTTAGAGGCCCCTTCCACTTTTTAGAAGAAGTTATTTTAGTATCAAAATGATGCTCCGCCGCTCTGGTTTCAACCCAACCAATCAAATCAGCTCTAGTCATGAATTCTTCCACAGTCCAAAATACATCTGTGTAATCTGAAAATATTCAATCATCCGAAACATGCAGAGCCTGTCAAGAAACCAAATATGACATTAGAAATCGCCGAAATCGGGGGCAAAAACTGAGTAGGGGTAGAGAATCGCCCCTCGTGGGCGATTCTGTGGCTTAGAATCGCCCAAGAGGGGCGATTATAAGCCAGAGAATCGCCCACGAGGGGCGATTAAAATACGGAGAATCGCCCACGGGGGGCGAGCCACCAATTTTATCCAAGAAAATCGCCAGAATGGGGCGATTTTCTTGTACAAAATCCCCCAGATTGGGCGATTTTCTTGGATAAAATCGGTGGCCTGTGGCGATTTTATCAGATAAAATCGCCCCCCCGTGGGCGATTCTCCCCCATTGAACAAAAATCCTAAAAAATGTGATACCTTTTGTCCATAAACATTGTAATGTGATACGTACCGTGTAATATAGATCTTCATTTGCATTTCCGTCCATGAAACGCAAGCAAAATTCAAGTATTTTAATGGAATGAATGTATGGTTTAAGGGAGGAGATTGAGTGGAAATGGGAAGGAGTATAGATGAGGACTCTTTGTGTTGTTCATGAAGATGAATAAATGGGGACCCTTTGTGTTGTTCATGAAGATGAAGATGGGTAAAAAAGTTAGGGTAAAAAAGGTGGATAAATTTTTATTATAAAGTTAGAATCAAGGGCATTAATGTCATTTCACCACTTAAAATTTTAAAAAGTGTCATGTATTTAGTAAAATGGGTTATGCAAATAGTATGCCCCTATTTGTAGGCTTATCATTTGGAAGCCCAGATGCCTGGACTCGAAAAACTTGCGAGAAGACCGCCTTTTGAGCCGTAGTGCATTGTCTTATAAGATTTGGATTCTGTATTTAGTGACTTAAATGTAATGGTGGCCTACTGGATTTTTTTTTTCCGTATACATTTGGATGTTGAATTAGTGCATTAACTGAAGGTTGCTGTTGAATGCTTTAAAAATGTTAATTTAGTGCTACGTTTTGTGGTCTGTACAGGGATTGATTGGCCCATGTATAGGGGAGACTATGCCCAAATTTCGCCAGGCTAAATACACATTGAATAATACACTTAAACTTTGATGAAAAAAGTACATAATTTTCTTATGGTAATCCAACACTTAAACTTTGATGAAAAAACACCTGTCCTTCATATGGTAATCCAACACTGTATGAGCTTTATCGTACATTTCTTCATCGAGAACTTCAAACCAAAGTGAGGCATACGCGTCAAGTTCATGTAACAGCTCCCGCTGGACTTGCGACCAAAGTGGTTGTTCACCATGTACGAATTTACATTGTTTTAATCCACCACATAATCGAACACAAACTGTTTTACCAAAGACGAAAGGTTGAAAGGCAAGTTGGAGTCGTTAGAATTCAGTCGATTCCTCCTGGTTGATGACCCAGTTGTCCTGATGCGCCCTGCACATGTTATTCGTATGCATCAAACCACACATGCATGAAAATAAAAACTTGAACAACAAAAATTAGGTAACATGGTAAACTATATGTACCTCTTCCTCTGGCTCTGCCCCTGCCTATGCCAGCAACCCTCTCACATTGCTAGTAGCCCGATAGATCTCACTGCGTAGAGTTGTTTCTCGGCTTTCCCCTATGTGGCCTTTGTATTGGATCAGCGAGGTCAACAATCTCTAGATGCAAAGTGCTATGCATAACACCCGCTACTCTGTAAATGTCCGCAGTAGGACGTTGCAAGGCCTCAACATACATCTCATGCAATCGTCCTTGTGCTGTTTTCCGCTCCTCATCATTAGGCATGTTTCCCGCATCCAAATATAGGGTTTGCCAAAAGAGGTCCACACCCAAAGGATCAATAGGTCTGTAATTCCTGACCATTTCAACCATCTCATGCGCACACGGCAAGCCAAAGCTAGTTCGCATTTCACAACCACACAGCTCTCTTTTTATATTCATTTAATAACAACAGTATGACATCTTGCGAAACTCTGCCATTGATCATACTATACAACAGGTAATTGGCTTCACGCAATGTTTTGCCCCACGATGCCTCAATTTTACTACGGATCTCATCCAAATGCTCCTTTATCATCTTATTTATGCCCAAAAAAATTGTAGGAAATGATCCTCTGTCAGTTTTAATGGCACGCTTCAACATTGAGTGTGCACTCTCAGCCATGCAGAGATAAAAAACATATAAAATTAAGGCTTTAAATCGGAGAATAATTTATAATGGAGTCATATCTATAACTATATATGATGAAAGTTAATAGATTCTCCCAGGTTGTTTGTGCGCCCTCCATAATGTTTTATTTCTTTAGTCCAGACTGAGACAAACTTGGTCTTGTGGGGATCCAACCATGTATTGTGCATATAATTAACCACTGATATCCACCGGCCTCTATAGTTAGTCTCAATGATTTCCACAGCTTTCGTAAACTTGTCATCCGTTAAAGCATTCATCACTCTTCTCCACTGAGCTTCAAACTCATCTAATATCTTTGTGTCCGTACACACACTCAGTGCTTTCTTCCTTACATCCATAGCAATATACCTTTTGCACAGTAGCTGTTTAGAAAGGGGGAAAACATTGTGCATAACTTTCAGTAAAGCCGACTCTCTGTCAGTCATAACTACATGTGAATATTCCAGCCTTCTAAAAAATTGCCTCAATCTAGTCATAGCCCAGAAATAAGTTGCATAGGTCTCATTCCTCAAGAAAGCAAAAGCAACATGAATGTATTGATCCGTCGGAACATGAGCGACTATATGAAGTAGAGACATGTCGTACCAGTTGGTCTTGTATGTCGTATCCATATACAATACGTAGGGAAACATATGAAGTAGACCAGGAACATCCTCATGCGCAAAGAACACATTTTCAAGAGCATTACGCTCATCTTCCGCTGTGTACCAATAGTAGTATCTGTAATCCTGCATCAGTTTCGTTGTACACCTGTCTGATACGGGTGACATTAGCCGCATTATCAGATCGCAGTTTTGCCATCTGCTTCGGAGCCAAATTTATCTTCATCATTTCTGAAATTTTCTCCTTTTCCGCTTCATTCAACTTGGAGTGCTTTTGATGCCAGTTTCTAACAAGGGGTAATTCATGATTGTGCTGACATTTGATAGCACTCAGCTTCTAGTTACCCCCACTAATTTCTTTTCCTACTAGTTGAAAAGGGCAATCAGTCAGCTTGCTACTTGTGTTGTTAGGGGCTTATTTTCCCTTCACCTAAGGTGCTTTGCTTCTAAGTTTCCCCGATCTATCACAACCTATATCAAATCTCCCTCTTTTCCCGTTTAGATGCCCCTTCCACTTTTTAGAAGAAGTTATTTTAGTATCAAAATAATGCTCGGTTGCTCTGGTTTCAACCCAACCAATCAACTCTGCTCTAGTCCTGAACTATTCCTCAGTCCGAAATACATCTGTGTAATCTGGAAAGATGCGATCATCCGCTAAATGCAGAGCCTGGAAAGAAAATAAAATATGACATTAGATATAACCGAAATTAGGGGCGAAAACAAAGGAAGGCGTAGAATCGCCCCCCAAAAAAAGCCCCTTGTAGGCGATTAATGGGAAAATGTTCGCCACAGGACACAAATTTTTTCCAGAAAATTCGCTCAGATGAGGTGATTTTTTTTCCTATAAAATTGCCCCAATGTGGCGGTTGTATTGGAGAAAATTGGTGTCCTTTGGCGATTTTAATAGATAAAATCGCCTTCTTTGGGTGATTTTATCTGTTAAAATCACCCTGTTCGGGCGATTCTCTCCTAGTAAAAAAAAATTCAAAAAAGGTGCTACCTTTTGACCATAAACATAGTAATGTGATACGTACCATGTAATATGAATCGTCATTTGCATTACCGTCCATGATACGCAAGCAAAATTCAAGTATTTTTTATGTAATGGTATGAATGTAGGGTTTAAGAGAGATGATTGAGTGGAAATGAGAGGGAGTATGGATGAGGGATGAATGTAATTTGAGTTCTTGAAGAAGGATAAAAATGGAATGTGAGGGTAAAAAAGTTGGGTAAATTTTTTTATGAAGTTAGAAATTATCAAGGGCATTAATGTCTTTTCGCCACATAAAATTTTAAAAAGTGTCCTATGTTTAGTAAAATGGGTTCTGCAATTAACATGCCTCTATAATATTTGTGCAATGTATATACTTGTATTTGGGTTAATTACATTTACCTCGTTCAGATTTTGAAAAAAAATTCCAATGGTAAAGTTTTGAAAGAATGGCATTTTTAGTACTAAAAGTTTGACTGTTTGCAACTTTTGTACCAAAAGTTTACTCAGTTCCAAACTTGTGCTTTATGTTTATACTTTGTTACATTTTTAGTACCAATACCTGCTATAGCATGTTTACGTAGTCAAACTAAAGTCAACCGTAATTTGAGAGTATTTTACAATTCTACAATCTTGTGGGGGCTGAAAATATAATTTTTCTAATATAATTTCCAAAACATTTTCATAGTTTTCTTTCTCCTCGGTCGGAAGAAAACTTGTACGTCAACTGAGGAGAAAAAACCGCGAAAATGTTTTGAAAATGAAATTAGAAAAATATCTTTTTAACTCTTACAAAATTGTAGAATTTGTAAAATACCCCAAAATTACCTTTGACTTTGGTTTGACTACATAAAACCTGCTATATCATGTATTGGTACTAAAAATGCAATAAAGTATAAACGTAAAGCACAAGTTTGGAATTGAGTAAACTTTTAGTACCATAGTTGCAAACAGCCCAAACTTTTAGTACCAAAAATGTCATTTTCCCCAAAAGGTTTTCAATACTATTATTAATATCTCCCATTGTTTTGCAAATTACCATTCAGTTCTTGTCACTCGAAAAAAATAATAATAAACAAGAACTTAGGGGACATGAATAATTAGAATGATATAGAGGATTCATAATAATTCAAAATTTCAAGATGCATTGTTAACTAAATCTCAAGGGATGCAAATGTAATAAAGTTTTATATTGTGTATTAAGGGTTAATTAAATTAACTTTGGGACTGTCCAAAATTTTCAAGTGAACCAAGGGTCTGTTTATAAAAATTAATATTTATATTTGATTCGGTGATGTTGATATAAATTAATGCTTATAAAAATATGTGATTCAATGATGTCTATAAATATAGTTTAAATGTGTCAAATAATTTTTTGATACAAAAATTGAATTAAAAAATTAACTACTTAAATTTTAGTTAACGATATTATGATGAAAAAATTAAAATTTGGTATGTTAATAAACGAAAAATATATATTAATAATACTTTATTTGAATAAAGTGAACTGTCAAAAATGTCACTATACTTTTTCAAAATTTCCCATTTAGTCACTAAAATTTTATTCCCCATAAATGTCACCATACTTTAAAAACTGAGCAAATAATGTCATTATGGCCGTTTGCTCTGTCAGCACTAACGGATATGGCTTCATGTGCCATTCATATGCCACTTTCAAGAGGGGTTTGTCTTAAAAACTTCTCCCCAAAATTCCTCCACTCTCCACCCTCCACCTTCCTCCTCCCCTCCCGCTGCATTTACCTCCCCTTCCTCATCCCGCTGACGTCGTCCGACTGCCCTCTGATGAGGACATCCCGACCCTGAACAGGAGACAAGCCAGCAGAGTCAACCAGATGGGCCATACCTTCTACATCACGGCCCAACGTTCTTGAAAGATCCAAGTCCCTATCAACAGGATCCACTAGTTGACATCATCGAGCCTATGACTAGGCGACGCCAGAAGACAGTGAATAAGGCTCTGCAAAACCTCGTCTTTTCAAGTCTAGCTCAAGCCTGAAAGATTGAAGAAGGGCAAGCCCTTGATCCACGACTCAGAAAGGAAAACATGGTTACTATTTTCTCCATTTCAGAAGAGAAGCAACCATCTGCACCTCGACAAGACTGGAGGCCTGTTCTGTGAAGTCCACAGAATTCTCGGATTTAATGCACTACACCAACTCATGCTCCATCAACAATTGGGCCAATCCACTCAGAATCCAAGCCCTCACGAAATGGCCCAAACCAATACAAAGGCAATCCTACAAAATCCATAAAGCCTGTCGCAAGGCCCATCGCAGGGAACCCTAAAGAAATCGCTCGCATAAGGCTGTCCCGGAGTGAAGCTCACACGAAATGCGTGTAGTGTTTCCTCCTTTTGTTTCCAGAAAGGATTTGGATTGCATGTTTCCTTTTCCTTTTCTATTTTGTAAGTTGGATTAAGCCAAGTTACCTAAACTGTTTCCAACTTGACTTAATTTATTAGTTTCCTATTTTGTTTCTACTTTCTTGTTTCTTTTACAACTTGAATTTGGATTTGTTTCAAGCTACCAAATTCAAAAATTCCTTTTAATTTTTGAAGAGTAATTTGGGTAACTATACATTGTTACAACCGAATCTCCCTTGCCGATTTCATGTTCCTTTTTTATTTCGGTTTGTAACGAAAAACCAACTCTAGTTGGTTTCCACTTTCTTTAGTAGTTTTATCTTCTATTTTTACTTGTAATTTTTAGATTCTTCTTCTTCCATAAAAGGAGAACCCGAAACTAGAATAGGGGAGGATTATTGAGCTTATAGATTATTTGTAAGGTTTATCCTTTCTATAGAATTCTCCATTATTATTTTGATTATTGAACTTGTATAATTTGAGTTGTTTATTTCATAGGTCCCAAATCTTAGAAGAGTTTAGGTTATTGCTTCACCTAAATTTCTATTTATTCAAACTCCTTAAATTTTGATTAGTTTAAGAACAAAGTAGACTAGTTCTCACTTAAATTAATAGAAGGACTTTTGAGTTCTTGAAGAAGCAAGGGTGATCAACATTGTTCGGCTTCCCTTGGCAATTCTTCCGCATCTGCGAGCCCTTTACGAAGTGCTCACATCACCCTTCCTCCTCCTCTGTTACCTATCCTCTCTAAATTCGCAATTCAATAATCACAAAGTAGCTAAATGCGACAAAAATCATTCGTAATATACCCACTCAGATATAATTGCAAATCAACCACAACATTCAAACTAAATGCCAGTAAAATGAAAAGATCTATCCTACACAAACATGATCACATTCAACTCATCATTTCGAACAGTTAGAATTCTAATTGCAATAAATAATTTGCAGGTCGATCTAGTTAAATGTCCAAAATAGTAAATCCAAACCCTTTTGAACAATATGAATTTCAAATATTACTGAATTTATAGGAGGGGAAGGGGAGGGGAGGCGGACAGACGGAATTTGCAACAAATGTTCCAAACTTTAAGCGAACTCCTCAGCAATATTATAGAATTTGTAGGATTGAAATTCAAAATATAAAAAATTACCAGGTTAAGAAATATCTCTGGAGATCTAAAAATGGGTAAAGGAATTACAAAAGAAAGTTTTGAAACAAGAAGAAATAAACAGAGAAACGAGGAGATAGAGAATGAAAAAATTATTGGATGGAGTATTGAGTGGGGAAATTTTTCCTAGCAAACAAAGATCAAAATTTTGAGGGCTCCAGTTCGTTGCCTTTATATGCTATTAAGGCATGTGTTGTAAAGAAGAGTTTGCTTAAGGCTCAAGCAGGGGATTCCAGACTCAGTTCCAGTTGTACCGGCCCGAATCTTATTTTTGGGATTGCTTGGTTCTCAAATAGCCAATCTCTAAATTTACAATGAACAGGCAGGAGAAGAGATCATAGAGAGGAGAGGAGAAATTTCGGGCTCGAAATTTATAAATTTTTTTGTCACTGTGAGTAACTAAGAGTCGAGGAGGGGAGCTAGACGGAAACAGAGGAGGGAGGAGGGTGGAGGAATTTGGGGGAAGAAGATGAAGAGTAAATTTGGAGAAGAAGAAAGAAAAAAGGAAGATGATGATGAACGGACAACAATACCCCCTGAAAGTGGCATGTGAATGGCACAAGAAGCCATTTCCATTAGTGCTAACGGAGCAAATGGCCAAAATGACAGTATTGGCCTACTTTTTAAAGTATGGTGATATTTATGGAGAAAAAAAGAGTTTAGTGACTAAACGGAAGAATCCGAAAAAGTAATGTGATATTTTTGGCAGTTCACTCTTATCATATTATGACAATTTCTCTTAATAATGCTTGTGAATTTACTTCCCAGTTTTTTGATAATTTTTGTATGTATATTGAGATAAGTGTTGAATATCTTATTGCTTATGTTCACAGATAAACGTATAGCATATTGTTCATTAAACGCATTAAATTGATTGACCTCCCAACTTCTGATTGGGGGATTTTATTTTGCATGTTGCGATATTAGTTTGCATTAGACCAACATATTATGATAAATTATTCTCTCACTAAAAATGGTTTTTGGCTAGGAAGATTTTCATTGTTAAATTTTTGGATGTACAGTTTACGTTCTGATTGCTTCACCATAATACACAAAGAGGGACCTCAAAGGAGATTAAAGGGACGTTAGGTTGGGGATAATCAAATGGGTCAATGGGAATTAAAAGGAACCATTGTCACTGTCATTGTTATTGTTCGGTGCAGGGTGTGTGAATGAAAGTAAAGAAACTCATTCCAAGAACCGAAACCGAGTCCCCCCCCCCCCCCCCCCCCCCCCCCGCCCCTGCATTTGTGTTTCAGTCCATGTCTGCAATCAAATTTTATTCCTTCTTAGCAAAGAAAAAAAATCTCGTTCATTCTTCGCTTTTGGTTAGTTGAGCACCTCCTTCAACTCCAACTCATGCTGGTCACTGTCATCGTTACCTCCTCCTCCTTCTCCTTTATTATTTAGATCAAGATAAACATTTCTTCTCTATCCTCTATATGCTTGCTTGATCTTATTTCTTCTTTTTCTTGTCTATTTTTTTGTTGTTATTCTACCTTTTGAGTAAGCAATTCTTCTTCTGCCTTTGCAATTGACTTTTGCCATGTACAACTTTGAAAAAATGCTTCAGCTTTCCCACCACTATATAGGTATAAAACAAACAGGAGGCTAAGGAGAATTTTACCCACAACTCCACTATTTTTGGTTTTCTCAAATCTAGATTTGATTTCTTGCATTATATATATATGTGGAGTGCTGTAGTTGATTTGTTTATGTGACTTTGATGGATAATTAATTAATTAACTATATTTCATATTTATTTGACCACACAATACTAAGATGCCATTTGGAAATAAATCAGTACCTTTTTTTACAGCAATATTGCTAAACATAAACAGATTAAAATAAAATTTCAAAAGAAAAAAAAAATGACATATGTACATCAAATAAGGAGAAAGCAATATGGTATGCTCAGGAAACATGAAGTTTTAATCTCATATATCGAAATATCTAAAGTCTGGCATGTGAATTTTCTCAATGATTCATTATCGTAGACACATGATGTGAGACCCCGTAATTTTTAATCTTAGTTTAACCATTATAACTTATATTTTATATACAAAGTTATGTTGTTATGTTAATTAGGCAAGATGATAAGTTGTATAGTTTTCTTTGAGAATTCTAATGAATGAATAATTATTTTTAGATCAATTTTATGTTTAAATTAGGATTCAGATGTTAGGAATAAGTTTAGAATTATGTTTAAATAATATGTGATAAAATAATTAAGTAATAAAAATAAAGAAATTAGAAAATAAATGAAAAATAAGAAAAGAGGAGCGGTTTTGCCAAGTCCTAGATTGGGTAAACCGATTCGACCGCTTAACGAAGCGATTTTACCCAGTCCTGGAGCAGGTAAAACCAATCCAACCGTCTAAAAGACCGGATTTACCCAGTCCTAGAACGGGTAAAACTAATATGACAGTAGGAGAAAATATCTCACCACCTAAAGTAGCGGTTTTACCCAGTCTGGGAGTGGGTAAAATTGATCCGAGGAAGATGACAAAAATACAATGACCGGTTTTACCTAGTCCTAGAATGGGTAAAATCGATCGTGTGTTGGAATTAAAAAAAAAATTTCTCAAAGGAGAGCTACGACCTAGGGGTCTAGCCTCCTAGGTTTTGGAGTATTAGGCGGCTAGGAAGTGTAAATAGACCTCCCTTGACTCTCTTAAACTCAGAGCATCTACTAGAATTAAAATCAAAAGAGGGAGAAAGGGAGAGAAAGGAAAGAAAGGAGAAAGAAGAAAGAAGAAGAAAATGAAGGAAAGCTAGGAAAGGAAGAGTTTGGAGCAAGAATTTGGATTCCTTACTGTGGATTTCGTGTTAGGAAACCTCAAGAACGTAAAGGTAACATATTCTACTCACTTTCACGTTAGGATTTAAAGAAAAGATGCATGAAAATGGAAAAGTGAAGTTTCTAATTTTCTTAAGGATTTTTTTATCCAAATCATTATTTTTTAAAGTTGATTAGGTATTATGGATTGATAGGAATATTGAATAGGTATTGTAGAAATGGTTTTTAGCAAAAAGAATCAAAGCAAAACAAGTTCTATGTAAAAGTTTAGCCAAAACCCAGAGCAAAAGTTTGAAAAAAAACTTTTCCGGGCAACAATTGGTTTTAACTGATTGGCGATCAGGTAAAACAGATTGCTCTTGCTCAAGAAAACCAGTTAAAATCGATCCAAAAATGGGTAAAATCGATCTGACTGGTTTTAACCGATCTAAAATCGGGTAAAACCAATCCTAGCGGTTTTAACCGATCTTAAATTGGGTAAAACCGATCCCTTGTCTGAAAATTTGAATTTTTGCATAATTAACTTAAAACCTTTTGTAGTTCTTTTTAGTTAATTAAATCCTTTTACTTAAATATGTAACTAGGATTAAGGAACACTTGGGATTCTAGAAATTGAAAGTTTGAATTTTTATAACCCTAAGAAAGTCAAAATTTATCTGAAATAGAATAGAAACTGAAACTTCTGATATTTATGAACAGCAGATAATTGGGAAAATAGTGAGCAGGCATCTCAGGACCAAGGTGAGTTTATCAACAAAAATAGATACCGTTTTAGTGCAATTAATTAATTGAATTTGCATTTGACTTATGTGGCATGTTTTAAATGCTTTCGAAAAATGCTTGAAATGCTTTTGATATTGAACTGCCAGTTGTGTTTACTTACCGGCTGGAACGCATATGTACTAGTTACGCTTTAGTTGTACTTTCTTCGTGCACTAATATGTTATATGTTCATGAGTTGAGTCGGATCCATTATATGATATGCAGTTGATTCCAAGAGCCGGTGTTGGGCCTGGTCGTTTGAATCATTTGCATTCATAATGTTGAGATTATTTCTAACTCAAGTATGGTGGTATGGAGAATATGGTACCTATATGAATGATTATGATTATTTTGAGATGAGTTGGCCCGTCGTTCAACGTTCATGTATACGTTGGCGAGCGCCCCTCATTCTTCGAGGTGAGTTGGCCTGTCGTTTATCGTTTATATAGAACTTTGACGAACGCCCCTCATTCTCATTTTATATGACCACCAAGGTGAGCTGGCCCGTCGTTTAACGTTCCTGTATACATTGACGAAGGAGTTGGCCCATCGTTCATCGTTCATATAGATTGTTGGCGAACGCCTCTCATCCTCACTATATGTTCATTGAAAATCCTACATGAGTCATGACTGCTATATGATAGGATTTGCCTAAATTATATGCATTAAATTTATGCATTAAATTTATGCAACTTGGTAAATATTTGCGAAAATAATGAACTCTCACTGGGCATGAACTCATTTCATTTTCCTATTTTGTTTTATATTTTACATGAAATTGTTTCAAATAGGTTGTACTTGGACGACTATACTCACTATTGGAATTGGGACGACTTGAACCCCTGTTATAGCTGGTTGAACTTGAAGAGGGAGAATGTTTTATTAGATCTGTATTTTGAGAATTATGTAAAATAGGGGCTGTGTAACATTATTAGTATTATTATAATAAAGTATGGTTGGTTTGTTCTGAACGATACTGAGTCCTGGTGCGAACCAGGTAGGCATCTGGTTAAGCATTCCCTTGTATGCGAGATGGTGAAACTGGGGTGTTACAGTTGTGGTATCAGAGCATTAAGACTTGGAGCGCATAGGAACTTGTAGGTATGAACAAAGACATAGATTGGGATTTAAAAATGTATGTGTGAGATAACTTAGAATAAAAGCCTTACGAGGATATGAGTCTAATATGAGTTATGGAATTGACCTTGCCTTGTCTAGATTTGGAGTGACTTTATTAGGTGGGTTTGAATTCTTTAAGGTAGTCTGAATAGTTTGACTTGAATTGAAAAATAATAAGCATAATGTTACTGCTGATTGAGTCGTTATTGGAAATTATGGTTGATTCACTTGGTGATGGCCAACCTAAAGTTGAATTGCTTCATGCAAGTCAAACTGGTGTAACATTAAAATTGCCCGTAGGTTGCAATAAGAATAAGTTATCTTGTATCCTTGAATATTTTCTTTGGAAATAGGTTAAGTATGGAATTACGTGAATTAAGACCCTATAGAACTATATTCTAATTGATTCTTAATCCATATAAAAAAGTTGATGAAATGTTAAGGAAACTTAAAAGCTATTCGGAAATGTGTATTACTTTAGTCTTATAAAATTTGTGTACATTATACAAAAACTTATGGAAACTACCTGAGATAATTGTATACTTGGGTAGGAAAATTTATATGTGCACTATTGGATAGCGAAAAGGTTTTTCAATAGGAAATAGGTTGAAATTCTTTAATATCCATTAAATCAATAGCTTTATTATAGAAGTAGTTAAAATATATGTACAATCGATATTTCAAAATTTGAATAAAAGTATATAATGCTTTTATATATATTTGTTTGTTTCCCCTTTCTAATAAATACATACAATAAAATATTTAAACTTTTAGGTACCCTGAAGATTGGCGTAGAAGAAAATAATAAGGACATAGTTAGTTAACCTTTTATTGTCCTGTGCAGAAACAGACAATGGAAAACTAAGGAGAACCCGGATTGCAGCATTTTGCAGGTTAAGTAACTGCAATGCTGCAACAAGTGACAAATGCGATAACTCGACAGGAAGGGCATCAGCAGGAACCCCACCGCATGATTGAGACTGAAGATATGGCGTTAGAAAGGTTTCAAAAGTTTCATCCCTCTAAGTTTAATGGAAGGATGGGAGATAAGGTAGTTGAGAATTGGTTGGAAATTATGAAAACCATCTTTCGTGCTTTGGACTATTCCGAGGAACGGAAGGTGAATTTTGCTGTTTTCCAACTAGACAAAGGACGCTAGGGATTGGTGGACCTTAGTTTAGACAAAATGGGTTGCCACTCAGACTCCCAAGACTTTGGGAGAATTTTGCAGTTGAGTATTGAGAAAAATATATTCCTATGGTAATCCAGGAGAATAAGAAGAATACTTTCATAGGTCTACAGTAAGGAATGATGACTGTGGCTGAATATGAGCTACCCGACTATCTAAATATATACCCGCTCTAGTTGCCACGGACGACCAAAGGAAGAAGATATTTATCCAAGGACTCAGGATGGAACTGCAAGTCATTGGCTTGTTCTCGGCAGAGATCATTTGTAAGGCGGCAGAAGATGTCCAAAGAGTTGAGGAAGTAAAAACAGCAACCCGAGAAGGGCAAATGCGTCACTGGACTAATCTGAATTGGAGACCTGGACCACCAAGAGATACAAATCATGTATTCCTGAATAATTAGGTTTGGAAGTATGTGCTAGGACAAAGCCCTAAGGGAGTGGGACATGTTCATGATCCTTACCTGATTGTGCCATCCACTAGATGCAACTTTTGCAATCGGACTGGACATGAGGAAAAAGAATGTCGCCGTAAAGCCAACAAGTGTTTTAATGTGGTAGTCCTAACCATTGGGTACGACACTGCCCGAAGATATTAGCAAGTGGAAACGTTGGACCATCTCATCCCAATATTAACCACCTTAGAGAAATATAGACAATAGTGGAATAGTCCTTCAGTTTCTATTAGAGCCTTCTATAATTACTGATGTAATTGATATCCTTTTTCTATGCTTAGTCAAACTAGCTAAAGTTTTAATTTACCCTTGATCGACGTCTTTAGTTATTAGTCTTGATTTTATTAATAATATGCATCCTAAGAATGAACTGTTATTAGAAATTAGTACCCCTATTAATGATAATAAAAATATTACTGGTAAAATATATAAAGAATGTAAATTTAAAATTGAAGAAAGACACTTACCTGTAGGCTTATTTTATTACCTTTAAGAGAATATAGAAGTTGCTCTTAATATGGATTTGTTATCTAAATATAATGCCTTTAGTTAAATTATTAAACTAAGAAGTTTAAACCATGTCATCCAAGAAGACCCGAGTTTGAAGTAAATGTGACCCTAAGGGGGAAAGTATTAGCCCTTATTTATAATATTAAGGCTAGAAGATTTTTCTATAAAAGGACTCAAGATATCTAGCTTACCTATTTAATCATCCAGTAGAACCAACCAAGCCTAAACCCATTCCAGTAATTAAAGATTTCCTCGAATTCCAACCGAGAGGTTGAGTTTATCAGTAACTTAGCTTTAGAGGCAATCCTTATATTTAAATCTTTATACTGAATTACTCCTACTACATTTATGGACTTAATATACCGTGTTCTCAACCTTACCTGTACCAATTATGTAGGAATCTTCATAGATGATGTTTTAGTTAATTATACATTGGTTGAAGAACATTAGAAATACTTTAGACCTTAACGGAACCCAAATTGTATACCAAGTTAAGTAAATATGAATTTAAACTAGACAAAGCAATTTTCTTAGAACATATTACCTTTCAAGATTAAATAGCCGTATATTTGTCCAAAGTAGAAATAGTGACAAAATGAAATCAACTTATAGATATGACAGAGATGTAGTGTTTATGGGATTAGCATACCGATGTTTCATTAGAAACTTTTCAAGATTAGTTATACCATTAACTAGGTTGACCCGTAAGGACGTGAAGTTTGAATAAAACTTTAAAGTATAAACTTATTTTTGGACGTTAGAGAAAAGATTAACCACTGCTTCAATTTTAACACTACAGTAGGTAAGAACAACCATGTGGTTTATCCTGAGATTGACTTGGAAGCATTAGGATACGTATTGATACCAAATGGAAAGATTATTGCCTATGCATCGAGGCAGCAGAAATTTTATAAGCATAATTACCCAACTCAATATCTTGAGTTGGCGGTTGTAAATTTCGCTCTTAAGAAGTAGCGACCCTACCCTTATGGAGTAACTTTTGAGATTTTATTGATTATAGGAATCTCAAGAAAGACTAAAATTTGCGACCAAGATGAGTTAAGTTTTAAAGAAGATGATAACTCTAGTACTAACTACCACCCTGGAAAAGTAAATGAGGTAGATAGTGCACCTAGTAAGAAAACGTATATGGCTAGAATTTGAGTCAGGAAGTTAGACAGGATAACTCAGCCTAACGATTGGAACACTAGTATATATAGGGACAAAATGATTGTCTTTGACATTAATCAGCCTTAACCATAGAGGTTAAGGAAACTAATAGAAAGATGCCTTTTGAAAAGAGCAGAGACAAAGCTTTAAAAGGAAGTTACTAAAATGTACTTTAGGAAACGATGATTATTGGTTAGTATCGATTCTCTTTATCAAGAAAATAGATTGTAAGTTTTGGAAAACTAATTATTAATCATTTTGCCCAAAAGGTTATTTTTCACCTAATACTCAAGTTCTTAGTTGATAGAAAGTACGATTAAAACACTTGAAATCAATTAAACAACATCATATAGTTAATTTTTCTAAATTTTCTTTTTAAAATTTATTTCTCTTAGAAACACATATTAATCTATGTGAGTTTTAGCGAAAAACTTTATTCTATAAGTTTATTCTTGGTATTTATAGGTAATTTTGAATACCCTTATCTTGTTGTATTTTAGATTAAGAATTAAGATCAACCTGAAAGTCACACTTTGTCTATGTCTAGTTTAAAATGCAACTAATGAAGAATTTCGAGGACAAAATTTCCTAAGGGGGAAATGATGTAAGACCCCGTAAATTTTCATCTTAGTTTAACCTTTATAATTTATATTTTATATATAAAGTTATGTTGTTATGTAAATTAGGCAAGATGATAAGTTGTATAGTTTTCTTTGAGAATTCTAATGAATGAAGAATTATTTTTGGATCATAAATGTTTAAATTAGGGTTAAGATGTGAGGAATAAAGTTAGAACTATGTTTAAATAATATATGATAAAGTAATTAACTAATAAAAAAAAAAAAAATAAGAAAATAAATGAAAAATAAGAAAAACAAGGAAGGACCGGTTTTACCCAGCTTGGATTGGGTAAAACCGATCTGATGGCTTTACGGAGCGGTTTACCCAGTCCTGGAGCGGGTAAAATTGATCTGATTGCATGAAGGACTGGTTTTACCTAGTCCTGAAATGGGTAAAATCGATCTGACAGTAGGAGAAGATATCTCACCTCCAAAAGTAGCAGTTTTACCCAGTCTGGGAGTGGGTAAAACCAATCCAAGGAAAATGATAAAAATACACTAACCGGTTTAACCCAGTCCTAGAATGGGTAAAATCGATTAGAACGGTTTTACCCAATCTCTGAAAGAGTAAAACCGATCGTGTGTTGGAATTAAAAAAAATATATTTCTCATAGGAGAGCTATGACCTAGGGGTCTAGCCTCCTAGGTTTTGGAGTATTAGGCTGCTAGAAAGTATAAATAGACCTCCCCTGAATCTCCTCAACTCATAACATCCACTAGAATTAAAATCAAAAGAGGGAGAAAGGGAGACAAAGGAAAGAAAGGAGAAAGAAGAAGAGAAGGAAGGAAAGCTAGGAAAGGAAGAGTTTAGAGCAGGAATTTATATTCCTTACCGTGGATTTCGTGTTAAGAAACCTCAAGAACGTAAAGGTAAGATATTATACTCACTTTCACGTTAAGATTTAAAGAAAAGATGCATGAAAATGGAAAACTGAAGTTTTTAGTTTTCTTAAGAATTTTTTATTCAAATCTTTATGTTTAAACGTTGATCAGGTATTATGGACTGATAGGAATGTTATATAGGTATTGTAGAAATGGTTTATAGCCAAAAAGAATCAAAGCAAAACAAGTTTTATGCAAAAGTTTAGCCAAAACCAGAAGTTTGAAAAAACTTTTCTGGGTAGCGATCGGTTTTAACCGATTGGCAAGCGAGTAAAACTGATTGCCCTTGCTCAAGCAAACCCGTTAAAACTGGTCTGGAAATGGGTAAAACTGATTCGGGCGATTTTAACCAATTTGAAATCGGGTAAAACCGACCCGAGCGGTTTTAATAGATCTTAATTCACGTAAAACTGATCCTATTTGCAAAATTTGGATTTTTGCAAAATTTACTTAAAACCTTTCATAATTATTTTTAGTAATTAAATCCTTTTACATAAATATGTAACTAGGATTAAGGAACACTTGGGATTATAGAAATTGAAAGTTCGAATTTTTATAACCCTAAGAAAGTCAAAATTTATCTGGAAATAGAAACTGAAACTTTCGATATTTATAAAAAGCAAATAATTGGGAAAATAGTGAGCAAGCATCTTAGGACCGAAGTGAGTGTATCACTAAAAATATATATCGTTTTAATGCAATTAATTAATTGAATTTGCATTTGACTTATGTGACATGTTTTAAACGCTTTCGAAAAATGCTTGAAATGCTTTTAATTTTGAACTGCCAGTTGTGTTTACTTCCCGACTGGAACGCATATGTACTTGTTAAACTTCAGTTTTACTTTCTTCGTGCACTGAATCTATTATATGTTCATGAGTGAGTCGGATCATTATTTGATATAGGTTGATTCCACAAGCCGGTGTTGGGCCTGGTTGTTTGAATAATTCGCATTCATAATCTCAAGGTTATTTCTAATTCAAGAATGGCGGTATGGAGCATATGGTACAGATATGAATGATTATGATTATGCTGAGATGAGTTGGCCTGCCGTTCAACATTCATGTATACGTTGGCGAACGCCTCCCATTCTTCGAGGTGAGTTGGCCCGTTGTTCATCATTTATATAGAACTTCGATGAATGCCCTCATTCTCGTTTTATATGACCACCGAGGTGAGCTGGCCAATCGTTCAACATTCTTGTATACGTTGACGAACGCCCCTCATTCTCCAAGGTGAGTTGGCCCGTCGTTCATTATTCATATAGAACGTTGGCAAACGCCTCTCATCCTCACTATACGTTCTATGAATCTTGCATGAGTCATGATTGCTATATGATAGGATTTGCCTGAATTATATGCATGGGTAATTTATGCAACTTGGTAAATGTTTGCGAAAACAGTGAACTCTCACTAGGCATGAACTCATTTCATTTTCCTATTTTGTTTTATGTTTTATATATAAAAAATTTCAAATAGGTTGTACGTGGATGACTGTGCTCACTATTGGAATTAGGACGACTTGAACCCCTGTTATAGCTTGTTGAAGTTGAAGAGTGGAAGGTTTTATTAGGTTTGTACTTTGAGAATTATGTAAAATAGGGTTGTGTAACATTATTGGCATTATTATAAGAGTGAACTGCCAAAATTTTTTTCGTTTGGTCACTGAACTTTTTTTTCCCCACAAATGTCATCATACTTTCAAAAACGTGCCGAAAATGTCACTTACCGTTAGTCTTGACGGAATGGCCGTCACATTCTTGTCATGTGCCAATTTTTAAGGGTATTTTTGTCATTTCCCTTCTTTTTTTTGGTACTGTTCATCTTCTTCCTCAACATTCCTCCTCCCACAAAGGTGATTTCCATTTTGCCTCTCATTAATCAAACCAAAAGCCTTCAAGATCGAGCATCGCAGCTATATTCATATGCTCTTTTGCTTTGACTATGTAATATTCAACTGGTGCAGCAGAAGAAAAAAAAATCAATTGAGACAAAGATATGTTTCATGCGAATTTCTAAGCAATTAAGAGCTGATGGGAAAAGCAAAAAAGGAAGAATCAAATCTTTGTCTCTACTGGTGCAAATCGTTGCTTACCTCTTCAAACACTTTGAAAAAAAAAAAAAGAAGAAGAAGAAGAAGATTTGTTTACCTCAGTTTGCTTACAATAAATTAATTTTAATCAAACAAACCATCATCACACTGTAACCATTTACAACTCTAGTCCATTCCATTTTCTTCCTTCTCTCTCATTTTGTTATCCACCTTTTTCTTTCTCTCTCGGTCATTTTTTTTTTCACAACATCTTCTTGTTTGTTGGTGCTTAGGAAGAAGTAAAACCCGACAAATTTGTAAATTTGTTTGTGAGACCCAAGGAGGGAGAAGGGTGATGGATTGCAACAGAGGTAAGGGGTAGCGGACAAAAGCAGAGGAGGGAGGCGTTTCAAAAAAAAAAAAAAAAAAAAAAAAAAGCAGAGGAGGGAAGAGGAATACCGAGGAAGAAGATGAACAGTACCCAAAAAAGAAAAGAAAAGGGAAATAAAAGGGAAATGACAAAAATACCCTTAAAAATTGGCACATGACAAGCAGGTGACAGCCATTCTGTCAAGCCTAACATGGACTAACGGTAAGTGATATTTTCGGCACGTTTTTGAAAGTATAATGACATTTGTGGAGAAAAAAAACATTCAATGGCCAAACGAAAAAATATGGAAAAGTAAAGTGACATTTTAGCAGTTCACTCTTATTATAATAAAGTATGGCTGGTTTGTTCTGAACGATACTGAGCCTTGGTGCGAACCAGGCAGGCATCCAATTAAGCCACTCCCTTGTATGCAGGATGGTGAAACTTAGGTGTCACACATGAAATGTAATACAACATCAACATCTAATCATAGTTATCGTAATAATAAAAAAAAAATCCTAGAACATGTACTTGGTAATTATTAGTAGAGTGAACTGCCCAAAATGCCACATTACTTTTTCACTCTGTCTTCTTTGGTAACTAAACTTTTTTTTCTCACAAATATCACCTTACTTATTAAAACTGGCCGAAAATGTCATAATCACGATTCTTGTCGTTAGTCTTGATAAAATGGCCGTCACATGCTTATCATGTGCCCATTTTAAGGATATTTTTATCCATTTACTGTTCATCTTTATTTTTCTTCCACAACTTTATTGTTCAACTCTTTCCCCAAAATTCCACCACTCTCCAACTTCCTCCTCCCGCCACCATCCGCCTCCCTTCCCTCCTCCTGAATAAACACAATTGTTCTTTAATTTGTCGCCCATAACCCAACTAAATTGTGCAAACAATATTCTCTCAATTACAAGAGTACTAACTATCAAAGTGGAAAAAATGTTGGAGGTTTAGTTTCCATTATCCCGATGATATTCAAAGCCTAAAAGCGGCCAAAATCCATTGCATCCCAAGGATTCTATGGCTGCTCATATTTTATTCCTTCAGAAGTGAAACTCATAAAACAAAATGGTGCACATTGAGATCTCCTTAATTTGAAGATGACTTAACCAAGAAAAAACCATCCCTAGGTTAATCCAGCAACGAGGCCTAGCAGATTGCCATAGAACCAAGGTCAAGGATGGAATACTACAACGCGTTGACGCTAAAAAATTAGAGGGAAGATAAGGGGAGATATAGAGGTTGTAACCAGGGGAAAAAAACAAACAAAGAAACATAAAAAGAAGAAAAGAAAGAGTGAACTGTAAAAAATATCATCTTACTTTTTTCAAATCTCCTGTTTGGTCATTAAACTCTCCCCCCCCCCCCCCCCCCCCCCCCCCCCAAACAAATGTCACCATAGTTTAAAAAATGGGATGAAAGTGTCAATCCGCTAGGATTGACGGAATGTTCAACATGTGCCTCTCACATGCCAAATTTTAAGGGTATTATTTTCCTTTCATTATTAAAATAGTTTTTAACCCTTATCTTCTTGCCTCTCCCATTCCCCCCTTCTCTTTTAAAACTTCTTGGCCTTCCTGCTCTTTCCTCCGCCACTGTCCGCCTGATTGGGGTGATGAACCAAACCTCTAAAATTGTGTTTTAGGAATCCCTAACAAAAACTGAATAGCACACGTAATGAATTATGAAGCAGCAAAGAAGAAGGTGTACCTTTACATTTTTTTTTTCTTGCTCGATTTTGTCGATTGAATGAAAGTTTGGAACATGGGTTGATGTGAGTTTTTTGCAAGAAGGACTCGCAGGTGCAGAAGAAGTTGCCCAGGAAAGTCGCCCTGTGAAGACTTACAATTTACTCCTTACAAAAACTCAAAAATCTCAACTTAATGAAGTGAGACCTAGTCTACTTTATTCTTATTTAGCCGAGTAGATTTAAGAGGTTGAATTAACAGAAATATTGGTGGAGCAAAGAACCCATATTCTTCTAGATTTGGAACTTATATAATTGAAAGAAGCAATCAAGATTGCATAAGCTCAAATAATGAAATAATGGAGAATACTATAGAAAAGGATAAACCTCACATATAATTTATAGATTAAACTATTCTCCCTTAACTATGATTTGGGTACCCCTATTTATAGGTAAGGGTTGGCCAAATTTACAAGGAAAATAAATAGAAAAGGAAAATACTTAAAAGTGTAAACCAACTAGAGTTGGTTTCTTGTACAAAATCCAAACAAAAGGAACTTGTAATCAGTTGGGACTAATTCGGTTGTAACTAAAAAGAGTAGTTAACCGAATTGCTCATTGAAATCAAAGAGGGAAGCTTGAATTTGGTAACTTAAAGTAAATCCAAATTCAAGTTGTAAAAGAAAACAAGAATGAGAAATAAAATAGGAAACTACCAATTAAGTCAAGTTGTAAACAGTTTAAGTAACTTGACTTAATCAAAATTACAATTGGAAAAGAAATAGGTAGCATGCAAAACCTATTCCCTCCCAGATTCAATGAGCTCTAAAATTGCAAGGTGGACTTGCGATTTTGGCTGACTTGTGTGGCTGAATCCGTGGCTTGTGAGCTGCGACTTGGGCCTTTGATTTGCTGGTTTGAGTCGCGGCTTGCTTGCGAGATTTTGGGCCAATTTGCAAAGCTTGGATGCTGAGTGATTTGGCCCAGATATTGATGGAGCATGAGTTGGTGAACATTTTGCTTTTGTCTTGGGCCTAGCTTGGGATCACTTTCATCTTCTAGCTGTGATTACAACTAAACTGGGCCTGCGAATTGGAGCTCTGTGAAACAATGTTGGTTCCTGTTGCAGGGCCCCCTCAGGGGTCGGGAAGCTATTGATGACCTCATCATGGGCTCTCGAAAATAGATGAATCTAATTTTTGTTCCTTCTTGATTAAAACGTCTGACATTTTTTTTAATGTGGGTTACTGATGATATGTTCTTTTTTATTTGATTTAGTTGAATATTACATTTTAAAATGGATGGAAAACTTGATTTCATGATCTCTCTTAAACATTTACTTATTTGTAAGGCCCCAGATTTTCATAGAAAAACCCTTAGGAATAAAAATGATAAAAATAAAAAATTGTGATTTTTTATTCGTGCTTGACTTGAGAAGTGACTTGCTTGTTTAATCATATGCCAACTTGTTATGTGTCTAGAATATGTTATACATTCCTCGAGTAACCTTGGACAGAGTATGTGCCTGCGGAAGCATAGGATAATGGAAAATAAATGTGAGAATAAAGTTGCACCTAAAGGTACTTAAAGGAAAAGCCGAATTGAGCAACAACATGACGGAACAACGCGAAGCCACGAGGCCAGCCCAAGGCCTAGCCACGCATGCAGCCTAGCCTGACCATGCGCGCAAAGTAGAGCCTGGCCGCTCAGCGCAGCGAGCACTGAAGATCACCTGTGCGAGCAAACATGCGAGTATCATGGAAACTAGCACAAGTGGGACATGCGAGACCCCGTGCGAGTGGCACAACAACTCGCACGACCCCCAGTAGCGGGATTTTGGCAAGTTCAAACTTGAAACGCAAATCCTACCAGGGATTTGAACTAAAACCCAATCCTAACAACTAAAACCCTAATATGAAACCTAATGGATGTCTATATAAACATTCTTAACTCTTCCTGATAACCTTTAATCACCAAACTAGTAGTTCAGCACAAAATTAAAATGAGATCTTGTGAGGAAGCAAAACAGCCGCTGCCGTTACCGGAGAACGCCGCCCCGTTGTGATCCTCCCTGTTTGAAGCTATCTAGGTGGTCGTTGTAATCATAGAACCGTTGTAAGTATGGGGATCCATCGGTATAGTTTGATTGAAAGCATGAATTGTTAGTTTGGGAGTTTTAATGAATAACTAGGTGGGTTGGATGTTTGATCCACAGAGAAGCATGTTACAGGATGATTGATACGTTCTAGAAGTGATGCATGACATTTAGGTTGTTGTATCTAGTTTAAGGATTAAAGAAATAATCGACTTAGATTATTAAGAGATCAAGAAAAATCTGGAAAAATGCATGTTTGAGAAACAGTTCCTAAAGGCATGTTCGTGGCTAACTTATACATAGCTAGAATGGTTAGAATTGTCATGTTTTTGTTGCTTTGTTAGTATGCTTATTAGACTCAAATCTAGAGTTTTTGGAATGGTAAAAAATGACCTAGAAATATAAAAACGATGCCATCAAAAAGACTATCCTGAACCAGAAGTTCTGGGCAAGAACTTGCCCAGACGGGCGAGTTCCCGTGCTACTCGCACAAGAACTCGTACGGACCTATGCGTGCGAGCAGCTATGCGACTCGCACAGCCACCCGAACCAAGCCATCATGGCTGGTTGCTTGACCCTTGGCCTAAAACTTGAACCCACTTGACCTTGACCATGTGAAGCCCCAGATTTTTGGAGCGAAATTCTAGGAATAAAAATGATAAAAATAAAAAATTTTGATTCATTGTTCGAGCTTGACTTGCAACGTGACATGGTTGCTTGAGTGTGTGTATGCATTTTACGTGCCTAGGTTGTGTGATATACTCTTCGGGTAATCTAGGAAGGAGTACGTGCCCCGTAGCAGGGAATAATGGATATAAAACATGAGAATAATTTTGGCTCGGACGGTATGTAAGGAAAAGGCAAACGAAGCGAGATCATGAAGAAACGGAGGAAGGTCATAAACCTGCGACAGGGACCTACAAAAATCGCAAGGCAAGGTCGCAGGGCCTGGCCAAGCGCAGCGCCCAGTGCGTGACGCTCACGCGCCCGCTGCACTAGCAGCGGGAATTTGAATTTTTTTAATTTTAGATGGATTTTTCAATCCAAATCCTACCCTAACTCGGAAATCAAAAGTCCTAGTCTAGTAGGGAACGTCCTAAACCTAAAATTCAACCTAGGAGAACCCTATAAATACATCCCTAAGCTCTCCTTTTAAACTTTTAATCACAAAACCTATAGCAGCAGCAAAAAGGTGAGAAACCATCTTGAGGAGCTCGAACCTCCACCACCGTTGCCGGAAAAAAGCTGCCGCCACCTGAGTTTGACCACCTTACATCCCTTCAACACTTTCATGCTGCTCTAAGGACCTTGGTGAGTGTAGATCTTTAGGAGTAAGCCTTGAAAGTATGCATGAAAACATAGATCTTGAAACATAGCAATTGGGTTGTATGTTTAATCCGTAAATCTCGTATGCATAGGTTGTTTTTTGTATTCTATACATGTTTTAGGTAATATAGGATTGGTTGCATATAGTGGGAGTGACAAAAAATGGATTGTGGAATTAGTGGAAAAGTCAAGAACATGAAATCAGAAATTCAAAAAAAGTGTATGATGCCATGTTCATAGCCGATTTATGAGGTGTTGAAATGATTGTTTATGTATAAAAATTAGCTAAATTGCTAGTACTGATGCATGACTACAAGTTTGTGTTTTTGGAACAGACCAAATCGAATCTGAGACGCGAAAGAGATGGTCTCGAAAAGGCCATCTTGCCATCACGTTTCTGGGCAAATGTGACGGCCAAGGGCTGACGCTGCACATCATGTGCGCGCGACGTGAGCGCATCACGTGCCTGCATAGCTGGCCAATGTTCCCAGCTGCTCACCCCGTGACGCACGTTGGGTGCCCACCTCTGTCGTGACGTGCCATTTTCGCTCTATCTTGCCGTCCAAGCCACCTTGAGCTAACCCACTTGACCTGACCTAACTCACATGACTTGACCATCTGATCCAATTGATTTGACCGAGTTGACTTGACCTACTTGACTTGAACCACTTAACTTGACCACTTGATCTAAGCCACTTGATTTGACCACTTGACTTGAACCACTTAACCTAAACCACTTGACCTGAACCATTCGACCCGAACATTTGACCTGAACCACTTGTCTCGAACCACTTGACCCCCGTGACTGGACCCTTTGATGTGAGTTGACCTGAAAGTCCAAAGTCAACCTACTTGACTCGAAAAGTCAAACTTAACCTAAAGTTGACCCGAAAGTCAAAGTCAGCCCGAGTTGACTTAAGAAGCCAAAGTTGACCCAAAATGTCAAAGTTGACCCAAAAGTCAAAGTTGACCAGAAAATTCGAAGTTGACAAAAAATTCAAAATTGACCAAAAAAGTCAAACTTAACCCTAAAAGTCAAAGTCAACCCCAGTTGACCTAAAAGTCAAACTTCTTAGAAAGTCAAAAAGCGACTCGCTAGTTAATAATCTGATTCACGTTATCCGTAGGAACTGATCGTTGAGCATTGACCCTAAATTGACCGACGTCATACGCACTAGCTTTCCCGATCTCATGGTGTGGGATTACTCACAAGTTTCGGAAAGATTTAAATGAATTATCGATGTAGTATTTATGTGTACTTATATGTACTATTGCGTGCCTACTTTCCTAACGAGGTTTCCCACGCCTCACCACGTGCTTGTTTTCCCGACTTGAGTTAATGCTAAGTATGTGTGCTTACATGCTACGTGCCTATTTAACATCATGATGCGATGAAATGATTATTACGTACTATGCTTTACTTGACATGATCACTTGTTTACGTGCAACTATGTATGCTTTTTATCACATAATAGCATGACCTACCGACCACGATGGACGATGTACTCCTCAGGGTAAGTTGCATGACATCTATGATTGCATGATGCATCTAGATATGTATGAAGCATGCTAGGGTTGCCATGATCACCGTAGCGTGAAATAGGTCAAGGTACCTACGGGATAAGACTTGGGCTCCGAGTCATCCAGAATGACTAGATTGTAGCTGCTTGCCCTTTATGTAGGGCTTGCCGGCAAAAGTTCGTGTCGCAGTTAGTCGACACTCCTTCTAATATGAAAAGGCCAGGCCTTGCCGTCGAGCATACCCGGTTCTACCGATACGACTGTCGTAGGGGCGATGTGCTTTGCAAACCATCAAAACGTGAACGACTTGAAAACATGAATTGTGGCAGCCCCGACCCCGACCTCCCTGTTTCACGAGGAAGCCGCGACCGAGATGCCTGCCTAGTTCGCACCAGTACTCATTCATGATACAAGAGCACTAATTGATTATACACTAAATTGAAATAATATAAATTTTATTTCAATAATACAAGAGGTACAAGTGTACTTCTATAATTTTTACAATATTCTTGCCTAACTCAAGACTTTCATCCTCTAATCCTGATGCTTTTCATACGATATCGCCCTTAATTTTATTATTTTTTTCAAATCCAACAAAGAATTAGTTTTACTGATTTGTAATCGGTTAAAACTGATTCAAATCGGTTTTTCCTCATTTCAAATTGGTTTTACCCGATTCATTAACCATCCAATCGGTTATACCCTTTTCCAAATTGGGTAAAACCGATTCGTGGTCGGTTAGATTTTTCTTTACTTTTTCAGATCTTTTCTTTACTTTGTAAATCGGTTGTACCCATTTACAAATTGGGTAAAACCATTTCGGGAAGCGGTGGAATCGGTTTTACCCAATTCCAAATCAGTTTTGCCGATTATCTTATCTCACCAATCGGTTTTACCCTTTTCAGAATAGGGTAAAACTGATTCTCAAGCCATCCAATCGGTTTTAACCGATTCCAATCTGTTATAACCGATTGGTTATTATTATTTTTTTTAATTTTTCACTTATTTTCTAATTTCTTTATTTTTATCCCATAATTTATAAAATTAAACTAATATCTTTATTTTCATTTATTCTTAAATGTAACCCTTTATTTAAATTAATATCTTAATTCTGAATTAAACATCAAAATTTCTAGATTAAAATGCAAAACATAAGAATCTAAATCATAAGATTTTATGATCTTAGAAAGTTCCCAAACTTTATAATTATACTTTATCCAAGTTTAAAACACTGACGATATAATATAATAAAGATGAAACTAGGATGAGAAGCTACGGGGTCTTACATCCTTACCCCTTTAGGGAATTTCGTCCTCGAAATTATATTCCTATTACAAAAAACTTCTATAAAGTACCCCCTTAGGGAAGAGGTTTCCTAATCGATAGCTCTAAGAGCATAAACTCGAGCTTGAACTCTTGGCTTCCCCGCTATGTTAGGACCATCGTTCCCTTGAGGTGGCTTTGTGTTAGCCTGTATCATGGGGCACTGTAGAACCTTGTGTTCGGAGTTTCCACACTTAAGACACTTCTTGCCTTAAGCCAACTGTTTTTCTCTTCATGATTACCCTTGTTGCAGTAATTACACCTCATTCGTCCAGGGTTTGTTACATAATTCCTATTTTGACCCGATGGACCTCCAGGGTTTGCCGTTGGCGCTACCTTCTTAGCTGGGTTCGGGAATTGTAAATCCCTCAGTTTGGCCTTAGTGACTTCCACCTTTTGCACAGTTTCCACTGCCACCACAAAAGTGGGTTGGTGAGAATGAACCAATGCGTCCAGCAGCTCCAATCGCAGTCCTTGCATGAATCTCCTTTTCCTCCTATCATCGCTGGCTACCATCTCAGGTGCAAACTTGGATAATTTAGTGAATACAACCTCATACTCAGCTACAGACATGGAGTCTTGCTTCAGGTTTACAAAGTTTTCCTCTTTCCTCTCTCGCACCACTAGAGGAAAGTACTTTGCGTTGAACTCAGTGGTAAAGTTTTCCCAAGTCCTAGGGGTTCGCTCTAAGTCCCACTTAGTTTGGATGAGGTTTCACCAGTCCCTAGCGACTCTTTCCATTTGGAAGTTGGAAAAGTTCACCTTCCTTTCATCAGTGTAGTCTAAGGCAGTAAAGATATTCTTCATGGCTTGCAGCCAGTTTTCAGCTACTTCATAGTTTGAGCCTCCGTTGAACCTAGGTCGCCTGAACTTCTAGAACCTCTTAAGAGCTACATCCTCAGTATCAGCTTTCTTAAGGGCTTCTTGTCATTTGCCCTAGTTCCTTGCCATTCTAAAGATTGTTGGACTAGATGCTCTAGAAGGTTTGTCACTTGGCTAGCAAACCTTTCCATCCCCACTTCCGGGACTTTGCTGGAACTAGGGTTAGCTTGATCTTGATTTTGATTCATCGCTTAATTCTACAAAACCAAAGTCAAGAGGTTACTCATAAGAGTAAGATAATTCAATTCACTAGGATATTTTAATTTTATACTTATAAACAATTTCTAATGCCAAGTAGTCACACTTACCTCCTAGGAAGTTTTCAATATTACACTTAGGTCTCTAAAACAAGTTTAAGTTTTATTAGACCTATGATTTTAACTTTAACTTTTACTTCCTAAGATGTTTGCCCCATAGGATTTTACTGCCGTAATACCATCTATGGCAGCCCCGACCTCCCTATTTCACGCAAAGCCATGACCGAGATGCGAGCCTGGTTTGCACCAGGACTCACTCATGATACAAGAGCACAAATTGATTATACACTAAATTGAAATAATATAAATTTTATTTCAATAATACAAGAGGTACAAGTGTACTTCTATAACTATTACAATATTCTCGCCTAACCCAGACTTTCATCCTGTAATCCTGACCCTTTTCATACGATATCGCCCTTAATTCCTGATACATGTAAAATGTCTAGGGGGTGAGCTTTCCATAAGCTCAATGAAGTCGCACTATCTAAAATATTACCAAATAAATAATTACCGGCACATAACACATAATTCATATGCAAGTAAGGGGGAACACATAAGAGAGAAATAGTATAACTGGCACGCTAGAACTAGGATCGATATAACCCTTTGAAAACATTACCGATTATACTTTACCTGCCTTGGAACACTGCAGCTTTTCATTAACCATGCCGACACTGACAACATTAAACATTGAACATTGTGGTAAATCCCAGAATATTACCGAACATTACCTATCCAACCATTTAGTCGGGCACTCCAGCCCGATGCCGACATGCCCGATTTCAATAAACTGAACAGGGTTTGGGATCCCGACATTCATGCACACTTAACATTGAACACTGAACATTGAACACTGGACATTGAACATTGAACAATATACACTAAACATTTAACATTAAACATTAGCACTGTAATAACAATAGCATTTATACGATAAACTTTCATAAACATCCCATTTACGCACATAATTTAATATTTTAGAACATTTACGTATACATGGCACATATATAAATATTTAACTTTCCACATTTTAAGTCATACTCGTACACATTACTTATAACGCATGCATTTCACTAGATATAAACATTAACATTAATAAAGCATGCTAACTCATTTATTTACTCATTAAAACATTTAACCCCTTTAGTGAGAACACTCACCTCGGTCCTGAGATATCTGCTCACTATTTTTCCCAATTATCTGTAGTTTATACATATTGGAAAGTTAGTTTCTATTCCATTTTAAATACATTCGAATTTCTTATAAACCCTAATTTTCGTAAAATTCCTAGTTTTCCGACAAAACCTAGCTTTTTCAGAAACCCTAATTTCATATCTCCGAAAAGGCTGTAATTACAAAATTAAATTATAACTTTTAAGAAATTTTCGGAAAACGACATATTACACCCCAATCGGTTTTTCCCGATTGAAAATCGGTAAAAACCTTTTAAGATCGGTTTTCAATCGGTTAAAACCGATGACAATCAGTTTTCCCCGATCTAAAATCGGGTAAAATTGATCGATGCCCAAAAAACTTGGTTTCCACGTTTTCTTCGAGTTTCTTGCTAGAAATCCATTCCAAATCCATTTTTCTTACTACTTTTTGTGCAAAATCAATCCAACAACATCTAGGCATTATTTCTAACATTTCCTAATTAAGAATTCCATAAGATTCGAACCCTAAAATTCATAAAACTTCTAAAACCTTCAAAATCTCAAAATATGCATTATTTTCTAAAAATCAACCGAAAGAATCCGTTGAATTCCTTACCGGCACATTCAGAACTCCTTCTAACACCGGATCTACGGCTCTGAAGTCGAATCCTAGCTTCAAGCTTTTCCTTATTCTTCCTTCCTTCTTTCTCTTTTCTAGTTTGGTTTGGAATTTTGGCAGAGTTTTGGCACGGTTTTGGGCAGGGTTTTGGTGAAGAATGAAGGCTAGGGAGGGAGTATTTATAGGCAAAATTGCCTAATGAGCCAAAATGCCCTTTCTTATCTCTTAATTTTTTTTTTTCAAATCCAGCAAAGAATCGGTTTTTCCCGATTTGTAATCGGTTATAATCGATTCAAATCGGTTTTCCCTCATTTCGAATCAGTTTTACCGGATTCATTAACCATCCCATCGATTTTACCCTTTTTAAAATCAGGTAAAACTGATTTGTGGTCAGTTAGTTTTTTTTTTTTTTTTTTTACTTTTTAGATCTTTTCTTTACTTTTTAAATCGGTTTTACCCGTTTAGAAATTGGGTAAAACCATTTCGGGAAACGGTGGAATCGGTTTTACCCGATTCCAAATCGGTTATAGAGATTACCTTATCTCACCAATCGGTTTTACCTTTTTCAGAATAGGGTAAAACTGATTCTCAAGCCATCCAATCGGTTATAACCAATTCCAATTGGTTATAACTTATTGGTTATTATTTTTTTGCATTTTTCACTTATTTTCTAATTTCTTTATTTTTATCACATAATTTCTGAAATTAAACTAATGTATTTATTTTCATTTATTCTTAAATGTAACCCTTTATTTAAATTAATATCTGAATTTTGAATTAAACATCGAAATTTGTAGATTAAAATCCAAAACATAAGAATATAAATCATAAGATTTTATGATCTTAGAAAATTCTCAAACTTTATAATTATACTTTAACCAAGTTTAAAACACCGACGATATAATATAAAAAAGATTAAAATAGGATGAGAAGCTACGGTGTATTACATGAATAGATTCCGACTTAGCTTTAATATAAGAAGGCTAGACTGAGTAATCTGCTCGCTAGGAGTCTAGTGACTCAAATATGTTGCATATGACTGCTGCATCTATGTTGTCATACTTGTTTCAGTATTTGCTATGTAGTTACCTATACTGCCCGACTTGCTTGACTACTGTACTTGCATGACTTGTTTGAATTGCCTGACATGAATGCTTATACTTCTGCTGATACATATATGTATTTATCTATGGATATATGCATGAACTCTGTACTCGTTTGTCCAACCTTTTATAAAGACTTACAGTGGGATTTTGATAAACTCGAGGTCTCTCATTGAGCTTAGTTAAGCTCACTTCTTTCCAGTTTATTTATTTGTTACAGGGATTTGACTTGAGTGCTGATAGAGGTAAGGCCGATGGCCACAGAAAATCAATAAAGACGGAACGTTTGTAATAGCTAGCCTGAATACAATGCTTTGGGAGGATAATTTGGCTTATGGCTGACCTCAGACAATTTTATTTAAATTCTATCTTGACTTGCTAGAATAATAATAAGGATGTATGATTCTCTTTATTATATTCTGTATTGATAGTCGGGCGAGAGCCCTGTATAACAGTCCTCGGACCGGCCCACTCCTCGTCGGGAGCATTTTCTCTAGGAAGGGGGGTTGGGCCGGGGGCGTCACAGACCCTACTTGAACCTAAAACTTGACCTTGACTTAACTTGAACCATCTAAACCCACTTGACCCAACTTGACTTGACCTGAACCACTAGACCACTCGACCCAAACCACTTGACTCGACCTGACCACTTGACTCGACTTGACCACTAGACTCGACTTGACCAATTGACTCGACTTGACCACTTGACTTTACCTTGTGTACTAGAGTTGACCTAAAAGTTAAAAGTCAATCCCTAAAAGTCAAAGTCAACAAGAAGTGACCCAAAAGGACCTGACTTGACTAGAAAAGTCAAAGTGACCAAACATTCAAAGTTTACCCAAAAAGTCAAACTTAACCCAAAATGTCAAAGTCAACCTTAATTAACCAAAAAAGTCAAATCAACCTTAATTAACCAAAAAAGTCAAACTTTCTTAGAAAGTCGATTAAGTTCCCAATTAGTTAATAACACGATTAAACGTTATCTACAGGAGCTGATCGTTGAACGTCGACCCGAAGTTAATTGACATCGAACGTGCTCTATTTCACCAAACTCAAAGGGAGGACTACTCACTAGCTTCATAGACTTAAGTGAACTATTTACATAGTACTTGTGTGTACCTATATGTACTATTGCTTGTCTATTTTCTTAACGAGGTTTCCCACGCCTCACAACGTGCTTGTTTCCCGATATAACTTGATGCTAAATATGTATGCTTATATGTTACGTGCCTATTTGACATGATAATGCTATGATATGATTATTATGTACCATGTTTGACTTGACATGATAATGCTATGCGATGATTGTTATGTACCATGCTTGAGTTGACATGATGATGCTATGAAATAATTGTTATGTATCATGCTTGACCCGACATGATCAACTGCTTACGTGCAACTATATATGCTTATAGTGATATGAGAGTATGACGTACCGACGCAGGCAAAGCCAAGGAGATGCGATGTATTTGGAAGAGTGAATAGGACACGCCACGAAATCAAGAGAAAGGTTACAAAATAGGAAACTGGACACTAATTGAGATTCATTTGTCAGGTAAGGCATAATGATTCAACGTTAGCGCAAAAAAAAATTAATAATAATAATAGCCACCAAAAGAATATTCATTTTGTCAAGTAACACCTAATGAGTCATCGTTAGCTCTAAAGAATGCCATGCAGAAAATTGCAAGATCAAACTCATTCTTCACCCTATATCGTACAATTATTGTTATAGGTATTCACCTAAATAAAGTAAAAGATTCATTAGTCAATACCAATAATCAAGGAAATTCTCGTACATATTCATCACTTGAACACCAAGCCAAAAAGTCTATGAAAAAATCTAAGTCTCGTTCCAGCGGTAAACAGTAGTCAAATTTACACAACCAATATCTCTTTTCATCATCTCAGAATACCTTTCATATTATAATCATTATCACAAATTGTGTAAAGGAACAAACTACAATAATACAAAAAGGGAAAAAGGGGGGATCCAGAGTGTGACTGAGTTCTCCAGTGAAGAATTGCAGCAAGACCTCTCCAGATCAACCCCAGCACCTTCCCCCTAAAAAAGGATAAGGCCAAAAAAAAAAAAAAACAAAAGAAGAGAAATTATACATTTCCCCTCTTTTCCTTTTTTTCAACTAAAAAGATAAAAAGATAGTACATAAATACAAGGAAAATCTACATCAAGGTTCCAGCTTTAAGGAAACCACTCTTGATTGCCTATTCCTCTTTGCAACTTTCACAAAGACCACAGAAAGGCAGGATGGGGCCCACCAAGGCCGACGGACCTTCTGTTCCCCTTTTAGACAAGCAACTGAAATGAAAAAGAAAGGAACTTCAAATATCAGCAGACTGAAACTCAGAACGAAAAGGGAACACGGCGATAAGGCAATCTACCTTGATTGCACAAACTACAGAAATCAACCAATGCCTGTAGGATTGAGATTCTAAGCTGGATTTTGGATCATAGAGTTATAAAGATCCCACTGACCAAAAGAATGGGGGATTGTGATTTAAGTAAACATGAGGCCAAGTAAAGAATCCCACAACTGATAATTACTTAGGCATCACAAAACAAGGTCAGCCTATACAGAATAAGATATGACCCATCTACTGTAGGTCTAGTTTTCCAGTGTCAGCAAATTCAGAGCCTTAACAGAGTTCAACGAAATCATGCTGGATAGAACATTTAAACTAGAGCATAATGCATCATTCTTTATATGGGGGCAAAACATGGTTGCAAGAAGGTGACACTACAAAAACAAAAGCGATTCTTGCTTGTGCTATGCTTGAATATTCTTCCAATTTCCAGCAAGATTCAGTTTGCAGCCTTTCCCCATCTTACTAGAACCCAAGATTCTAACTCTACCAAGTAGAAACTTTCACTCCTTAAGGTCTACAATAAAGTGTGGATTCAAAGGCAATCTACATAACAACAACAACTAAATCTTTTTTATCCCACTATGTGGGGTTGGCTATATGGATTAAAGGCAATCCATATAACAACAAAAAACTAAACTGTTTTTATCCTGCTATGCGGGGTCAGCTATATGGATTAAAAGCAATCCATATAAAATATAAAAAAATTTCATAAGAAATGCAATACATAATAGTATCAACTGCTATATTAAAAGAATGAATGGTTACTTTGTCAGTGTAGAGAAGGGGTGTACCTTTTATTCGTCTCAACTCCTTGCATAATGTTATGAAGTCTCCCCATTTCATATGGCACCTTCTTATGAACCTAAGTATTTGTTCAGTTGTAAACATAGACATCCCTTCCAAATATTCTCCATTTACACCATTTTCTTTAAAGATTTGACAGTAGCTGCCAAGATTTATCTCTTCCAACCACAAGCCAACATCCTGAAAAACACGAAAAAAGATCCAACAAGAAGGTCAATGGTGAAGTGGTTGGATTAAGGATACCTCACACCAATCAAATCCTTACACGTATAGCCTATAAATAGGTGAACCAATAAAATAAGTAACCAAATTCTTCTTATTCAGATCCAACTAGGAATCACAAGCCACAATTTTCAATCAGGTACAGAACTATAAAACTTAAGCATAGAAAAGCAGAGAAGATCTGTCAACTTCATAAGCACCTTCAGACAAAAGCAGAGGCATAAAAGGAGGGAAACTTAATCATTTCCTTTCACAACCATTAAAAAGGGAAGAATCATCTTACTGTCAACTTAGTCTTCCACGATGATTTATGACATTTTACATAAAAATAATATTCACACATTAAGTGCCACAATTTAATGTTCCATTTAAGCCACAACCACCATCATTATGAAAAGGAAAACTAGACTGGTTAAAGAAATAAGGTTTCAAAGTTTATATTCAAAGGCCAATATGCTGCATAGAAAACATAAACTAGAATCACTATGGGTAACAGACCTAAACCAACGCTAATACAGCATGCCTAAATAAAAGTGGGCAATGTTTTAATGGTTTAGTTTCTTCCACATGGATTCTCAATGTGCACTCCTGAGATAAAAAGTAGGAGAAAAAAATATTTTGTGTTGAACTCTCCTTTGATTTTAGAAAGTAAGATTAATTAATTATATGACCGTCCAACATGCAAACACATATAAGCAATACATACTGATTGTTAGAAATGTAACAAAAAAGACAAAAGTGTGCAGTAAGAAAAATCAGATCCAATTTATTTCACATGGTTATGTTTTGTAAAAAAGCAAAACATGCAACTAGATCAGGATTCAATCCCAAAGAGGCCATTATTTCTTCCTTGCATCTGCCCTAACTAGAATACAGGCACATATATTGGAAAGATGTACAAGTAAAAAATGTGCATAGGCAAGCTAAAGAGAGATAGACATACTTATTTCCTCTTCAATACATTTCTTCAATCATAAGATTGACTTGAGACCCGTCCAATAACTTTCAAACAAGAACATAAAAGATCCAGGTAGAAAACATTGTTAACAATCAATGCCATCTTAACAAGCCTAGTCATTCAAGTTATTTGGGTCTAATCTGATTGTACTATTGGCCGTTTAATTTCAGACTGCATTAATGTATACAAATACATACATACCATGGTGCATTAATTATGTAAAATCAACAATTGGTCTTAATTTATTATCAACTTTTCAGTATAGAACTTATGCTTGCCAAAGAAGTCTTTAAAATAGAAGTATCAGATAAATACAAAATAGAGGCTATCAAAGAGAAAAAGACCTACAAATTCAAAATGTAACTACTACAACTTCCAAATCACTGCCAATTACTTGCTTTTGCTTTGAACCACATTAAAGAAGTAATATATGAAAAACCAGCAGTATTATCTATTAAATTTTTTCCAACATCTAATCCATTCAATACGTTTTTGGCACAAAATTTCATGGCTAAGATAACCACAAAATTTTGCTTAAGGATTTCTGAAGTCTTAAATGTAGAAAGAACACTTCAAGAAAATAAGGCACGTTAACATTTCCTTATTATGCCACATAGACCCTGTTTTTATTTTTTATTTTTTTATTTTTTTTAAACACGAATGAAAGTATCTCATCATTTTCAACTCTTTTGTAGCTAAAACTAGAGAAATAAAGGATACAAATTCCCATCTCAAGCCGGCATCTTAAACATACTGTCTAGTTTAGTCATAGCCTTCTTGCACATCAGCACAAAATTAACTGGCTTTTTTCCGAAACAGAGTTTTTGCTTGCTTGCCTGCACAAAACTACATAGCTAATTTCATTCATACAACTGAGAATGGATATTAGTTTCACTAGCTCAGGACCATCAATACGTTTCACACTAAGACCCATACAGAGATAAGGCAGAAAGCTGAAGCTTGCCGACAGGATGTCAGTCCATAAAGCACCACCAGATAAGCGCCTTGTAGCTGGCTGCTACACAGTAAAATTAGATCCAATAATTTAACTGGCATGTAGCCAGCTCCCCAAATAATTTTAAATTACTTCTGTTTCTCAATAATCCACTAATTCTCCACCGACAAAACTCTTTAATCTGAAAACCCAAGAGGAGTCAAAACCTTAGATTAGCAGAAAATCATCATCCAAGTGGTCAGTTCTTCAGAACTTCTCCCAGAGTAGCTAAAAATATCCGACATAAATTTGATATAGGAAACCCCTCATTGCATTCACAAAAAGTAGATGCCTGAGTAAAAGATCCCCAAATTTACCCATACAATATAAGCCAGCTCAATAAACCCTGCTCCGTCTCTACTGTTATGAAAATTTAAGACATCAAAAAGGCAAACAAACGTTCAGCAATTGTATCTGATAGAAGAATGAAATAGAAAGCCTGTTTATATAATAAACAAATAAAAAACTCATGATAAAATAACAACGTAAATGTTATTTTCAAAATCTTCTCACACAATATATAGCCGTCTTTCAATACTTTAAACTTGGAGAAAGGAAAATAATAAGTTCAGCACTTGGTTTGGTAATGGGTGCTTCAAGTTAACATTGTCAGAAAAAGGAAAAACAACTGGATAGCTCACTTGCCTTACGGATGCTCATCCAGTGGTATTGAATCCACCAATGATATATCAATGGATAAAGTAGTAACTATTCTTTTACAATGCATTAAGCTTCTACCTAGTATCACGGTCTTACCAATCTCTATAAGTATAAGCTTATGAGATCAACTAACAATATCCAAACTAAGGAAATATTATTTCCCAGAACGCAATGAGCATTATCCTCCTATCAACAGAAAAACTTAGACAACGAAACAAGTCATAAAAGTTGAAAAGTAAACAAGTAAAAACTAAACGTTCTATCCCATATTTTCAGCGAGAGAAATGAAAGGAGGAAGTTCAGGCGATCTCGTATAGCAAGACAAGATGCAAAATTGTCCACAGAAAAACAAACATGAAACACTCGTGCACCCAGAAAATTGTGCAGTTACAACCCTATATCATTTTTCATAGTGAAACCAAAAATTGTCCCCCAACACAAATATTCAACAAAATAAACAGTCAAAAACTTACTTATTGAAGCAATTAATAAGTATAAATTTTCAACATACTCAATCACACGGGTAAAAACAAAGAAGACAAGAAAATAATCAAAACTTTTTGTCAATTTTTAATTGTTCAAACTCCACTGTCCGCCTAATCCCCCAGCTTAACAAACACAAGCCCAATAATAAGAAATCCTTAAATCAAACTACAAATCACCCTGTTAAGCTCAAATTTTAGCCAATTTAAAAACATCTAAGATCTGAAAGTAACCCAACAAACTTCAGTAAAATGAGTTAAATACATACCTCAACAGTCCAGATGAAGAAATCAAGCGGCTCCGGTGGCCTCCCTTTGCTCATCTCCCAAAATTAACAATCAAAACCTTTCCCTTTACCACAAATACAAACCGGAACCTGAAGGAACAAAGGAAATACAGAAAAACAGAAAGATATTCTTCAGATCACAAGCAGCCACGATAAGGCAGTAAAGTCTACAGGACAAAGATGGAATCTTGAGCAATTACCCAGCTGCGTGATTGATAATTAGGTCCTAATCCGAGGGTCCGCTTGTGTGTGTGAGTGTGGGACTCAGAGACGGTGAGGATTGAGACGGCCGAGTGTGGCCTTTTTTGGCTTTAGGCTATTGGCTTTCACTTTAGGTCCCCAACTCCGTATAATCTTGAGCTTGACCACCGCACTCACACTCTCTTTTATTTGCATTATTGTAGTGGTTGTTAAAATATGCCTATAATTATGGGCCCACTTAACTTCCACCTTTAAGTCACTTGCTTAACGTAACTGGAAATCTGGAATGAAAGTGAAACTCGTCGCATGATGTAAAAGAGTTCAGCTGAGCTGAGTCAGACGTTCATCTCGAATTCGACTCTACTAAAACAAATAAATGGCTATGGAGATATAGAATCAGCAATGGGAATCCACAACAATTATTCTCATTACTACTGTTTTTTCTCATTTTTATTACAGAAATTCTCATTAATAGCGTTTGATATGGAGGGATTGGTATAAAAGAATTTAGGGTGCGCTTGGTTCATAGAGGGGAATAGAAATAAGAATGGGAATGATAATTGTTGGATAGTGGATTAAGGACGGGGTGAGCTAAAGCGGACCTCGTCCATGAAGGACGAGGTGCCGAACTAGGCTGACCTCAGATGTGGACGACAGGTGGCATCATTCACACGTGTTACAAGGTAAATATGACACATTGACTGTACAGCTGTATCCACTCACTCCGGTTTCCACTATAAATATTCAGCATTCCCCTCATTTGAAAGGTATTGAATTCTGGCTTAGGTTGAAATATTCTCTCTTGCTCTCTCGATACTAAATTTACCATCGGAGCTAAATCAGGGATTAATTCCCAAAAGCAGGAAGGGAGAGGCACAGAACGACGTCATCGGAGGTCAGCGCTAGGCGAGGATTCAACAATTGGCGCCCACCGTGGGGCATACGTGTCCACGCTGCAAGTAGGAGCATTAAGCCCCACTCCAACTGAGGATCACTGGACGGAGGAACAACAAGAAGTAATCCATGACGTGATGGTAAATCTGGAGGAATATCAGCAAATGAGCCTTGAGCAGGAAATTAAAGCTGCAGATGAAAGAGCCCGCAAAGGTAAAGCTCCCAAGGAACCTGTAGGGAATCCGATCCGGTCAAATTCTCGGAGGGGACGTGCAGACTCACCGGTGGAGGTGTCTTCCGGTCATCGAGAGCATGAACCCGCAATGCATGGCTATGTTCCATGTCACAGATTAGACGGTCCTCCACCAAAAACATATGCGACTGGTCCAGTGTGGGATGAGATACCCACAGGAACGGAGTACTGGAACAACGTCCCCGCGACTCCGTTCGCTCCCGAAATTGAAGCGGCTCCTTTCCAAGCAAGTTACCAGGGTTGGCAAAATATGGAGCCCTTTGATGGCCATGGAGATCCACGATCTCATTTATCTCATTGTAGTACCAGCATGCGAATGTGGAATTTTTCGGAGGCAAATAAATGCATGGCGTTCCCTTTGACATTTAAAGATGCCGCTCGGTATTGGTACACTACTCTTACCCCTAGGTCAATTACTATTTGGGATCAATTTGCTCGTATGTTCTTGGCTAACTTTACAGGTGGTCAATTCATCGCCAAAGGCCCCATGCATCTAATGAACCTGTTCCAGAGGCGAGATGAGCTGTTGGTGGAGTATGTTACCAAGTTCAATTCTACTGCTACTGTTGACCTAGTGATCGCCTACTGCTACTGTTGACCTTATGGTCCTACTGCTACTGTACTGCTGGATTTCATGCAACCACAGAGTCATGCATTTGTCCTTAGACAAGGAGGACTTTTGAATGCTCTCCACCACTTCTCCTTCTTCACTCACTGCCGAGAAAATAATTTCTCTACAAGTACTGTTTTGAATTTGCGCTCGCTTTCTACAGAGAAAAACTTTTACTGAATCTCAACTATATTTGTTTTTAACTCATTCTCTTTTTCTGGAGTAAGATGTTTAACTTGAGAATCGTAATCAGTATGGTGACAGGTGCTTTGTGTCGAGCTAACTCTTTGAAAATTATTATCTTGGTAACTACTCACTTGAATTGTCATTTTTTTTATCCGTTCAATTTCTTAATACTGGAACTGTGGGCTTTCATAAACCTGAGGACTCTCACGGGCTATATTCTAGTAGCTCACCCTCTTTTTCAAAACCTTATTTTGTACACGTACCTAACATATTGGGTCTATTCACACTGTGAGGTCGACTAGGTGAGGTTAAGAATTGCTAGAATACTCTGATGATTAGACTAGATACCAGCTTAGAATGGGATAATCTGGTTAAGCGACCATCCTACTACCCTCGATATGTAAATTGTAAATATTTTACCTTTCGAATTTATTAAAGTAAACTATTTATTGATAAAGAATTTATAGTTTGCTCTTGTTATAACTGTGGGAGCGAGCCTGAATGGCGTCACCTCCCTGATCCATCCCTTTGTGTAGGGCACCGAATGGGGGGTCGGGGTAGGGCTTCACATGAGGCGTCTTCTCTTCAAAAAGGCATAGGATCCTGGTCCTCTAGAGGTTGTAGAGGACATCTGCTAGAGTCACCGAATTCAAATCTAGGAGAGTGAGGAGGAGTTCCTGGATCCATAGGTGAGCATGGGGTTGCGCACAGGCCTGGATGGCGGGGCTGAGTGGGGTCGAGGTCCAGACGTCCTAGGCTTAAGAGCACAGGAAGAGCAGGTGGGATATATTTATGGCCCCTTGGTTACAGAGAGGGCAGGCACGTGGAGCCAACTGGGACATGACGACGGATGAGGTACAGTGGGGAGGGGAGGATGTCCTTGTATGCTAGCCACAAGAAAAGGTGAACTTTAGGGGGTATGTCAAGTCTCCATAGGCGCTTCTACACTCGCGAAAGGCCACTGCTGCTCGATGCGGCATTGCCTGAAAAAAGGGAGAGCACACTAGTCAACGACATACGATATCCAGATTAGACAAGGTACAGACCATATGTCGCTTTGTGCCGTCTCTGTGAGTGGTATGGATGGGGCCGCCATGGCATTGGGGCCCGACAGTAGCTCTTGCGGCCTCGAGAGGTGTCACTGCTTCGGGTTGTTCTGAATGGGGTGTGATATTGAGTGCTCGACCGCCCAGGGAAGGGGAGCGAAGGTAACCTTGCGAGGGGGTTCAGGGAGCCAAGGGTCCTATAAAGTTCTAGTCTCATGCCCGCTACCGATACGCTGTTTAAGGCCTAACCGAATTAAGTCCCGTCCCTCTAGGATGGAGCGCCAGGCATAAGATGGGCGGTTGCTAACCCTTGCTTGTAGGAAGGTGTCATTAGGGAAGTAGCGGGCATTGAGGAGTCGGGCTAGTATAGAGTCCGGGGAGGTAAGGATCCACCAGGTCTACTTCCCTAACATTGCATTGTTAAACACTTCCAAGTTCTTGAACCCCAGGCCACCCTCCGCTTTGGGGATGCAGAGGTGATCCCATATTTTCCAGTGGATTTTGTGTCGGTTCTTGGTGCTGCCTCCCAGTATTTGGCTGCGGTCGCATGGAGATCGGCAATTAGGACCTTGGGTAGTTTGAAACACGACAAGGTGTAGTTGGGGATGGCTTGAATAACAGCCTTGATAAGAATCTCCTTTCCACGCTAGATAGCTGCTTCGTTCCCCAGTTCTCCAACTTCTGTCCTACGCGGTCGCGGATGTTGTTAAAGAGGGCCTTCTTAGAGTGACCAAAGATAATGGGGAGCCCCCAGGTGTTTGTCGTGGGTAGCGACTTATGTCATTTTTAGGGCATCTAGAACTTCACTACGGGTGGTTGGGTGGGTGTTAGGATTGAATGAGATGGAGCCCTTCCCATAGTTGATTAGCTGACCGGAGGCCCACTCATAGCAGCTCAGGAGGGAGCTCATTGTTTGGGCCTCCAATTTAGTGGCTAGCCCGAGCAAAAGCATATCATCCGAGAAGAAAATGTGGGTGGTCGATGGGGTACCCCTACAGATCTAGAGCCCCCTAGAGAGGTGCCAGGCGGCTGTCCTAGAGGATAAGGGATAGGGCTTTGCTGTAGATAATAAAGAGGTACGGCGACAGCGGGTCCCCTTGCCGGAGACCCCTCGCCCAGATGAGCTCGACGAAACTATTCCCATTGAGGGTGAAGGCAAAGGACACTGTGGTGATGCATCTTTCGATGAGGGCCACGAAGAGGAGGGTGGAACCCTAGGCGTCATAGGGCCCCGAGCAGGAACAACCACTCCACTATGTCGAAAACCTTGCTCATGTCGAGCTTGACGAACATGGCCCTGTTTTGCTTTTGGACCTTGTGCGTATGCAATGGTGAAGCTCGTGGGCAATAAGGACGTTGCCCGTGATGAGTCGCTCGGATAAGAACGTGCTCTGTGAGTTAGAGATGACGTCCGGTAGGAAAGGTTTCATCCGGTTGGCGATGCATTTGAAAACCAGCTTGTAGGTTACGTTGCATAGGCTGATGGGCTGAAACTGGGTAATATCCTTTGGGGCCTTTACATTAGGTATGAGGACAAGGTTGGTCTTATTGATGTGGGTGATCAAGGCATATCCGAGAGGATGATCAGGACAAATTAGCGACGTCTGGCCCAATGATGGGCTTGAACTGCTGATAGAATAGTGGGGGCATCCTATCAGGTCCCCCGCGATTTGTTATTCACGATATACAGAGCAATCGCTAAGTAAACTAAGTAAATAATGCATTTATTCATTAAAGTAATTTACAAACCTTCAAGCTACATAAGCTTTCCAGAATATACTAACACTAAGCCATAATATTACAATCCTACTTCAAAACGCTAAATCTATACTTTCTGGAAATAGTATAATATTAGCGTTTCAAACCCTAAACAAAAAGGCCCTTCATCAGCATCACATTAGTAGCGATTACTCCTGAGATCTGTTACATGCAAAACGTCTAAGGGGTGAGCTTCCATAGCTCAGTGAGGTCACACTAGTAAAAATATTACCAAGTAAATATTTACTGTCACATAACACATAATTCCTAAACACACAAGGGGAGAAACACATAAGGGATAGAAAGAGTATAACCAGCAAGTTATACTGAATGATCTATGTGACGCTTCAGAAACATTACTTAGGCTCTGTTCTCTAAGCAACTTGGTTAGGAAATTTTTTGGTTAGGGAAGAAATTTGTTTTGGAGAGAATTTCTTTTGGGGATTTGTGTAGGAAAGAGAAGAAAAAGTGTAATGATTATGTTTTTTTTGAATTTATGTGAGTGAAGATTTAGAGGAAATTTTAAATTTTAAATTGTGAATTTAGTAAAAATGATGTTGTTTCTTTGTGTAATATTTTTGAGAAAAAAGTGATATTTTTCCTGAAATTGGATGGAAAAGAATAGAGCCTTATTATACATTACCTGCCTCGGAACACTACATCTTTTCATTAACCATGCCAACACTGACAACATTAAACATTGAACATTGCGTGAAATCCCAGAATATTACTAAACATTACATATCTAGCCATTTAGTCGGGCACTCAACCCTGATGCCGACATGCCCGATTTCAATAAACTAAACAAGGTTTGGGATCCCGATTTTCATGCACAATTAACATTGAACATTGAACACTTAACACTGAACATTTAACATTTAACGTTAAACACTAACACTGTAATGACAATTCCATTCACACTATAAACTTTAATAAACATGTCACTTATACACATAACTCAATATTTAAGAACATTTACATGTATATAACACAATTATAAGCATTGCACTTATCGCGCTCAAATATTACAATTATACACATTATTATAACGAATGCATTTCACTAAATATAAACTTAAAATTAATATAAATTAAACATAATAATTCATTTAATTACTCATTTAAAACATTTAACCCATTTAGTGAGAACACTCATTTCATATATAACGCTAGTATTTTGTAAACAAATCCTCATTACACAAATATCATAGTATCCGTAAATCTAGATAAATCTTTAGATTTTAGGTTTCTATATGTTTTTGTCATTAAATCCTTGTGCTTCTAACCATTTAATGAACTTTAATTAATTAATAATTAAAATGTTTAAAGATATAAATGAAGTTGTAAAGATTTTAGTTTGAATCCTCAAAAATTCATGTTTTCAGTGTCGGATCGATTTCATCAGCTCAAAATTCTACTTTAGCTTCGAAGAGTGATTTTACCCACACTTCAGATCGGTTTTACCCGCTCTTCAGAAATTCTCAATTTCTAAGAAGATTTTGTCCGCCATCGGATCAGTTTTACCCGCTCAAGATTTTCCAGCAATTCCCAAAGGCTGTTTTTCCCGCTCTAAGACCGGTTATAATTGATTTTCCTGAGCAAATTTTATTCAAAATTTCAAAGGCAGTTTTGCCCGATCCAAAGTCGGTTTACCTGACTTTCTTGAGCGAATAAAGTTGGTTTTACCCACCTTTGGATTGGTTTTACCCGATTGTTTCCAGAAATGGTTTTTCTTCAAATTTTGGTTTCGGGTTTCAATAAAAAAAAAATGCTTCAAAATACGTTTTTTTTTTTGTTTTCTTTTGCTCAAAATCAATCCTATAATGTTCCTATAACATTTCTATCAATCCATAATATGTTTACAATATCCATAACATTTCTCCCTTCTCTCACTTTCTCTCCATCTTCTCTTTAATTGTTGTTGTTTATGGATTGCTTGAGGATGAAAGAGAGATATATTTATACTCCAAGTCGCCTAACAAACCAATAACAAGAGGGGCTAGACCCCTAGGGTCGTAGCTCCTCTTTGGAAATTGTGAAGGATATTTTTTTTGGACTCCAGGTGCCTATCGGTTTTACCCGCTCTAATACTGGGTAAAACCGGCCTTACTATTTTGTCAGCTTCTTAATGTTATTTTATCCGCTCTAATGCTGGGTAAAATCGCTATTCAAGCGGTCAGATATTTTTTCTACTTTTTAAAAGGCGGTTAGAGCGGTTTTACTCACTCCAATGGTGGGAAAATCGATCTTAGCCTATTTCCTCTATTTTTCATTTATTTTCTAAATTTTCTTATTTTCATTCCATAATTTCCAAAATTAAACTAATATATATACTTCCAAATAGCCTTTAACATAATCCTACACTGAAATTAACATCTCAACTTTAAATTAAACATCACAATTTTTAAGTTAAAATCCAAAACATTAATATATAAACCATAAGATTTCGGGCCTGTTCTTTTTGTTCTGTTTTGAAAACGGTTTTGGTTTTAACAGTAAATTTAATATATTTTAATCATATTTCATCATTTTCAATACAACTTTTTACTATTCAGCATCTACTTTTTACATTTTCAATACACTTTTTACATTATAAAACTATTTTTCAAAACTTGTTTTCAAAATCGTTTTCAAAACGATGAAAAAGAACATGCTTCATTATCAAAAGAGTGAAATGCATAAATTAGGACGAACGTTTATCTAAGTGCGATAAATGACACAAACATTTAGAAATTGCTTTTTTCAACATAAACCTTTCAAAAATGTTACAAAATATAACATTCCCTCAAGTAGCTCTATGAACCCACAAACGGAAACAATTTTTTGAGCGCAAAATCATCCATTTTCCTTTGTCTTATATTTTCGTTATTTTACTTTATTACCAAACAAACCCTCAATCTTTCAATTTTTATATTTTCATCCAAAAATAAATTTTACTTTATAATAATATTAATAAAATAGTAATTATTTTTAACATTTAGCATTAGTGTTTTCTATTTCCAATTTAATTTTGGGTAAATTCCTCACAATTAATTTAACTATTTAATTTCCTCACTTTTATCCCTAAATTATCTCCTTCATACTCTATTCTGCCGCAATTCCCCTCCCCCTCCATTTCCATCACCTTCCCCCATCCATCCCCCTCCCCTCACCTTCACCCATTCATCCACCCTTTAAGCTTCACCTTCACGCATCCCTCTCCCTCCATCACCTTCGTCGCCGTCGCCATAGGCACGAAAAACTCATCTTCATCGACTTCCTCTGGTCTGTTGCCGTCGCCTTTTCTACTGTTGCACGGATAACGGACTACATACGACTTTTCGTCGTCGTTGTTAATCACAAAAGCGTTGGTTCAAATCTGGACAGTCGAAGGAGACGGCAAAAAATAATGGACAACAGTGGCAGCGGGGCTGTTCATGAGTCCGACCGGCAGGGGAAAGAGTAGATCTGAAGGCGGAGAGAGCAAATCTGATTGCGGGAGAAATCCTCGGCCGGAGTTTCAGACCTGGCGGAAGAGGATCTTAATAGGCTTAATGTTGGACTTCATTGATAATGTTAAGCGTGAATCGAAAAGGTATAGTCAATAAACGGAGACGAAATTACAAATAATAACACAATCAGATTTGAAAGGGAGAATCGGATGGCATCTCTTGAAGCCAAAATCCACTGCCTATTTTATTTTATTTTTGGATTGTAAAGAGAAATGATGTTTTAATCTTGTTTAGATTTGTTCATATTTTTTGTTCTAGCTCATTTGTAATTAATTCTTTTTTGAATTTTTTGAGCATTTTAATGTGTGAGATTGGTTTTGGCAATGATAGTTGTTTTTTTTTTCTCCCTTGTATAAATATGTTGGTCGTGGTGGAGGAAGTCTGCAATGGTGGTGGTGATGAAGGAAGTCGGTAGTGATGGTGGTGATGGAGGAAGTCGGCAGTGGTGGTGATGGTGCTTATAATGAACGAAGTAATAAAAGGAAATAAAAAAGGAAAGTACTAATTAAGATATAAAAAGATAACGGAATTGTTATTTGTAGTAATTATTTTACTATTTACAGTAACATTTTCATATGAAAAATCTATTTTATCTTTTAACTAAAAAAAAAAATATCGCACAACATTTGATTTTATAGTCACGAGTACGATCTATTACACGGTATGTAAATAACCTACATATTTTTTTGGATAGAGGTGATTTTTTGGGCTTATGAACGGGATTCTGAGAAAAATTCCTCTCGAGTGAGGTTTTGGGAAAATACCTCCACTGTGGGCAGTATTTTTCCAGAAAATACCGCTCAGTCTAGGCGGTATGAAAATACAGCCCATGCTGGGCGGTATTTTCTGGCAAAATGTTCCTGTAAATAATATGAGATTTTATGAGAAATTTTTTTTTAATACCTAAGGGCAAAATAGATTTTTTACATAAAAATGTTACTGCAAATAGTAAAATAGTTATTGCAAATGATATGCCCCAAAGATAAGGATTTATGAAAAAAAAGGAAAGTAATAATTAATAAGATATGAAAATATTATTTTTATTTGTAAAAGAAAATGGAAACATTTATTAAGCTCACTAATTAAAATATATAAAACGATTATGATTGGTGAAACAAAAGGAAATCAGTAATTATATTTAAATTAATTTATAGAAACAAAAAAGAAAAAATTAAATCTATAAAAAACTTTGAAGGAAATTAAATAGTTAAATTAATTGTGAGGAATTTACCCTGTAATAGAAAACACTAATATTAGAAATGTTAAAAATAATTACTACTCCCTTCGTCCCATTCAAAGAGTCCTGTTTGTAATACTGAAAACAGTATTACAAACAGGACTCTTTGAATGGGACGGATGGAGTATTTTATTAATATTATTATTAGAAAAAGTTATTTTGGACAAAAATGTAAAAAATTAAAAGATTGGGGGTTCGTTTGGTAATAAAAGTAAAATTAGGGAAATATCAGACAAAAGAATAGGGAAATAGACAATTTTGCCCTCAAAAAATTGTTTTTGTTTGTGGGTTAACAGAGCTATTTGGCGGAATGTTATGTTTTGTAACGTTTTCAAAAGATTTTTGCAAAAAAAAAACAATTTCTAAATATTTGTGTTATTTATCGCACTCAGGCAAAGATTTGTGCTAATTTATGCATTTCACTCTTATCAAAATAGTTAAGAAAATTCACAAAACTTTATAATCATACCTAATTAAGTTTAAAAGCCAACAGAATCATAAAATATAAATCACAAAGGTTAAGTTAAGGAGAGAAACTACGGGGTCTAACATCCTAGTTCATTTGAGGGGTGACCCTAGGTTGGATATGGTCCAGGATGATGAGGAAATCCAAGGCTAAAACAACACAAGTTATGAGTCAGAATCCATGAAGACAAATGAAAGCTCCAATGACCTTAATGAGAAGGAAATTAAGATTACAAGAGTTACCCTACTCGCAATCAAAGTGAAAATAGTGAATACTAATCATACCCATCTAAGAAAATGGTAGAAATGGTATTTCCAAGTTGTGGAAATGGTGAAAATGGTATTTACAAGTTACAAAAATGGGAGAAATGGTAACTACTAGTCTTTCCAGTGAAAAAATGGAAATTTCATAAAGTTTGAAGAATTTTAGAAGTAAAATGTTTTTTGAGCTTCTGAAATGATTTCGGAAGCTTCCAGAAGATTCCAGAAGCTTTCTACATCTACATCATCATGCTACATCAATTGGGCCGAATCCATCAAGCCCACTCCATGAACCCACATTCGGCCAAGCCCAAGCCCAAGGAGAAGCAATTCACAATTAGGATTAGGGTTAGGGAGAGAATTAAGGTTTTGTGCATGTTACCTAATTCTCTTCATAGTTTCCTCTTTTTCTTTTCTCCTTTATTTTTCGGTTTTCCCTTTTCTTTAAAGGTAAAATCTGAATTTTTTCTTCTTTTTTCCTTGAGAATTTCGTTCATAACCTTTCCTTATGGAAGACAAAATTTTCCCTTCTTTTCTTTTACTTTTTCAGCAAGTAAGTTCATTTTTCTTGCTGATTTTTGTGAGTTACTTAATCTCTTAATTAAGTTCCAATTTTGTGTTTTCTTTCCTTATTTTCTTGTGTAAATTCCGTGCTCCCTATACCTATAAATAGGGGTGCTGCACTTCATAATTCGACAGTGATTAATTGAATGAAAGTTTATACTTTATTATTCACTCTTCTTTATTTGGCTTAAATAATTTGCATGCTTGTTAATTGCTAAAGTATAGGAACTATAGGCTATTTAAATAATTGCTCTATCTAATTGCATGCTTTGTTTCACATTTATTACTCTCCACTTGGTTCGAATTGCGTGTTTAATTTAACTTGTTAAATTAGTAGTCTGCCGAATCCAAGGGTAAGGATTCTAGAGTTTTGAGAGCTGCGTCTTGCATACAGACTTTCCTTGACAATTTTTCACATTGAGTTCTTGTTTTCACAAGTTGAAATCAAGGGTTCACATCAATTGGTATCAGAGCCTTGGCTGTTTGCTCAATAGGAGGAGGTTGGAGTAACCCGATCAACTCATAAGGTGTTTTCTGTTCCTTAACTCTACTTTAAGTTCTGATTTTTGTGGAAAAGATTGCTCCTTTTTAACAATTTTTTTTTTCTTAAATCCCTTTAATTTCAGTTTTTGCTGCTGCTTGTGATCTTTAAAGCCGAAATTAAAAGCACAAAAAAAAGGGCACCCGAACAAAAAATAAAAATAAAAATAAAAAAAAGAAGAAAGTGAAAAGAAGTTGAAAAAGCCTAGTTCGGTTTTTGCTTGTTTTGTTCGGTTTTATAGGCTGTTTTTGCGATATTTATCCCTCGTTTGTAATTGTGGTGAGTTTTGCGGTTGATGTTAAGCAGCTCACTTTGTTGCAACTGTGATTGGTATGCCTATGCTTGATACATTAGCTTTGAATTCTTGAAAATATATTGGATTCTTGAAATTGTGTCGTAGTGCTGCCAAAATTTTCTCACAATCGCTTAAAGGGATAATTTTTCGCATGCTTGTGTCTTTGTGGCAAAAATTGAGTAAGAATTGTTTCTCCAAGGTTTAAAGTGTACTTGCAAAGTTGATAGTGTTCGATTACCGACACTACTCCCCACAGCACTACACTCCAAAACCAAAGAGGAATATTTTCTTCATTGGAAATCTTCTTCTCTTTCCTGTGTACTTACAAAGTTGATAGTGTTCGATTACCGACACTACTCCCCACAGCACTACACTCAAAAATCTGAGGAATTTTTCCGCCACTTGGCTCTGGTTGCGTAAATGACTCTTATTTTCGAAAAACTTGGATAATTGGTGGGAATTGGTTTCTTGATTACCTATTGGGAAGGTGATCACATCTTGGGTAGTTTAAGTACTTTCTAATTTGTTTCAAATCTGCTAATTGTTCTTGTTCTTCAATTGAATTTCCCTGCTTCTTTAACCTTGTTAACCATTTTGTGCTACCTTGTACATTGACTCTGAAAATATAGCTTGAATCTTGTCTTCGTGCACTGTCAATATCTCTGAACTTTGAGGGCTTCTCCCCGAAAGTTTCTTATCGGTGTACTTCTTATTTGAGCTATACTACAAAATTTCTTTTTTGGAAAAGGTATTTTTTAAAAAAAATAGAACCAAGTGTCTATTTTGAAACTGTTTTGCTACTTTCCTATATAGTTGTTTTGCTTGTGTGATTAACTGTTGCTTGTTACCTTTGCTAAAGTAATCTGTGAAAACTTTCTACAGGACTAAGGTAAAAGGCTGAGTGTTACAGTATACAAGGGCCGCCAACCCTAAAGAGCGATACACAGGGTTTGTGTGTAGTTCGTTAGGAGGGCACTAGGGGGACAAGGGAGTAAGGTTACTTTTACTCACTTTTACTTGTTCTTAGCAGGATATTTTCTGGTACTTGGTCAGCCTTGAGCAAATTGACCCTGCTAGGGAGATTTGGTGCCATGGTTGTCCATGGTTCTTTGTGACCTATGAGGGTTCCGTTCTACGAGACCCATACAAACGGTGTATAAAGCTACAACTTTGTGCAAATTGACCCCTATAGGGAGATTTGGTGCCATTGTTGTTTCTTTTTACTTGGCCTCGGAAGTCCAAATGGAAAAGTTCTTAGAACTTCATCAGATTTCCGCTCATCTACAAGAAGTCGTGCCCACCGACACTGGACGGCATGATCCTTGTACCATTCAAGTTCCAAAGCAGTTTCTTTGCTTATTTAGAGGACGTGTATGGCGGTTTGATACGCGTGTAAAGTTTACTCCATGTGCCTTGCTGAAAATTTGTTTACAGATTTTTTGCTCACTAATTCATTTGTCGGGATACCTCCGAGTAACATTCTTCTGTTTGTTTTGTAGGCATTCCACTAGTTGGATTAGCGCTTCTATGACGCATAGCAAGTTGATGGCGGTTCCAAGAGGGACTCCGGCAACTCTTGCGCCTGGGAATCGAAAGTGTAAGTCACAGTATAAGATATCTTTTAGCTCTTGCTTCATGAAGGTACACTTTTACTTTTACATTGATTCTCTTTCTATTGGTTACCATTCATGTAAAGATTTTACTAACTCTAGGGTTTGTCAATCTTAAACATGTGCATTGTTTTACGGGATACATCTTTTGGTTTAAAAACTGCATACTTTGTATTTCACTATTTCTTAGGATGTCTTTCTCAGAAATTGTCTCTGTTATCATTAATTGGTTCTCATATCAATTATACATGCAATTTCTGTTGGTTACAATAACTTGTGAGTATAAGTCATGTAATTCTTGTGATTATGGCTCCACAAGTTTCATCAAAGGACCTTTTTGCGTCCAGGGATCAAAGGTAAAATAAGTATCAGGGTATCCTTCAGGTATGCCTTTAAACTATTTCTCCTTTTGATTCCATTATTTCAGGTTATGAGCATGACTAAGAAATTCCAATTTTTGAAATTGTGACTAACCTCCGCTGGGGCAAATCTACCGTAGGTATCTTTTCCTTCTTATTGATGTTAACGCTCGAATGGTTTTTTCTAAGTGTTGGATTGCTTAACTGGACGTCTTGTGTTCCACTTTTGCAATTCTTACTTGTTTCGACATAAGGATGTTTTTCTATTTAACATGCCATATTGTCTGCCTGAAAAACTGTGAATTATTGTGTAACGTGTTACCTTTAGTTTACATGTAGGACGATTTTTCTACATTTTAGGATCTTATTATGCTAGTTTGTATGTCATACATATGATGCATAAATTTGTCCTAGTTAACGTGGTAAATTTTGGTTATTGCATATATTTGGCTAAAATGCTGTATTTCGTGTTGATAAGTAATTATTCTTGAGGAGTATAGATAAATTCATGAGATTTTAGGTGTTTCCTGATAGTTTCTTGCAAGCAACTAAAAGGTTCTTGAAGAATTAAGAATGATTATCAGCGTCCTTGAAAGCAGTGTTTGGTAAGTATGATCTATGTTCATGTGGTAATAGTACTGACTTGTTCTATTTGTGTTTGCAGCAATTTGGATTCGAGGACGAATCCTTTCCAACCGGAAGGGAACGATGAGGAAATCCAAGGCTAAAACAACACAAGTTATGAGTCAGAACTCACAAAGACAAATGAAAGCTCCAATGACCTTAATGAGAAGGAAATTAAGATTAATTACAAGAGTTACCCTACTCGCCCTCAAAGTAAAAATGGTGAATACTAATCATCCCAGCTAAGGAAATGGTAGAAATGGTATTTTCAAGTTGTGAAAATGGTATTTACAAGTTACAGAAATGGGAGAAATGGTAACTACTAGTCTTTCCAGTGAAGAAATGGAGATTTCATAAAGTTTGAAGAATTTTAGAAGTGAAATGTTTTTTGAGCTTTTGAAATGATTTCGGAAGCTTCCTACATCTACATCATCATGCTACATCAATTGGGCCGAATCCATCAAGCCCACTCCATGAACCCACATTCGGCCAAGCTCAAGCCCAAGGAGAAGCAATTCACAATTAGGGTTGGGTTAGGGGGAGAATTAAGGTTTTGTGCATGTTACCTAATTCTCTTCATAGTTTTCTCTTTTTCTTTTCTCCTTTATTTTTTGATTTTCCCTTTTCTTTAAAGGTAAAATCTGAATTTTTTCTTCCTTTTTCCTTGAGAATTTCGTTCATAACCTTTCCTTATAGAAGACGAAATTTTCCCTTCTTTTCTTTTACTTTTTCAGCAAGTAAGTTCATTTTTCTTGCTAATTTTTGTGAGTTACTTAATCTCTTGATTAAGTTCCAATTTTGTGTTTTCTTTCCTTATTTTCTTGTGTAAATTTCGTGCTCCCTATACCTATAAATAGGGGTGCTGCACTTTATAATTCGACAGTGATTAATTGAATGAAAGTTTATACTTTATTACTCACTCTTCTTTATTTTGGCTTAAGTAATTTGCATGCTTGTTAATTGCTAAAGTACAGGAACTATAGGCTATTAGATAATTGCTCTATCTAATTGCATGCTTTGTTTCACCTCTATTATTCTCCACTTGGTTCGAATTGCGTATTTAATTTAACTTGTTAAATTAGTAGTCTGCCGAATCCAAGGGTAAGAATTCTAGAGTTTTGAGAGCTGCGTCTTGCATGCAGATTTTCCTTGGCAATTTTCCGCATTGAGTTCTTGTTTTCACAAGTTGAAATCAAGGGTTCACATCACAGGAGCTCCTATTGAGGGCTCACGACAAGGGTGGTACTGGAGAAGAGCTTCCCAAAGTGGTCGGTGATGAGGCGCTTGATGTCCTCGGGTTTAGTGCACCACTGACCCCCTGGTTCATGAGCCATTTGATCTGATTCGTTTCACGGTGCTTATTGGCGAACCCATGGATGAATGTCGTGTTGTGATCACCTTGCATGTAACAGTGCTTCTTGGCCCTCTAGCGCCACATGTCATCCTCCATATCGAGGAGATTTTCGAGCTGGAGCTCTGTTCTAGCCAACTCCTCCTTGGCCTAGACCGTGAGCTATCCCTGCTGCAGGGATTGGATGCGGGCTGAGAGAGCCGCCATCGTTTCCCAGCGATTGTAAAATTCTTGGCTGGCCCAGGTCTGGAGCTTCTGGCCACAGCTGCGGATGACCCATGAAAGGTTGGGGGCCCCCACTTCCCAGCTGTCCCTGAAAAGTTGGAGGCATTTTGAGGACCTGAGCCAACTTCGTTCAAATTTGAATTGGCGACAGTAGCCTGGCATAAACTATGTGGGGTGCTATCAAAGAGTGATACCAAGTAAAAGGAAAACCGTCAAAACCCAAGTCATTTAATCCACAAAGGACAGAAAGTCACGGAAGCTATCTAGCTGCCATTGTGGCCTATGACTAAGGCTCTCATACTTAGAATGGAAAAGGACTTCATTAAAGTCCCCGATGCATAGCCAAGGGAGAGATGTGCTAGCATGCAAGGATTTAAGATCCGACCAAAAATTTTTCCTAGCGGCTGTGCTAGGTTCACCATAGATTCCAATGAGCCGCCACTGGGGCTCATTATTATCAGACATAACAACACAATCAATATAATGGAAAGACTGAGACAAATCAAAAACCGTGGTAGTTTAATTCCAGAACATGGCAAGGCCCCCCAAAACGGTCCCTAAAGTCTATAGAGGTTCCGTTGAAGTAAGGCTATGCATAATACTATTCATGCAAACAAAAGAGCTTTTCGATTCCATAAAAAAAAATAAACTAGGCGAGACTTGCGAGACAATCTAGCGCAAACCTCTCTATGCTCGAGGACTAGATAGCCCTTGGCAGTTCCAAGTGGGGCAACTCATCGAGATTGGATAAACTGGGCCTCTAGGCAGTCTGTGCCGTTGGGACTGTGGGCCTTACTGTGTCGCTAGTGGGAGGTGGGCCTTCTAGGACCAGGAGATTGGAGCGGGGCCGATTGGGGTGGTACCCGTCATGGGCTGTGCAGGGGTCTGGTAGATGGGCCCCTGTTCATCAAGCTGGAAGACCCACTTCAGGCCTTTCTTACGTCCATACTGGCTTTTGCCGCTCGGGCCTGTGCCCTTGGCTTTAAAGATTTGAGCCTTGCTTCTTGTAGGGGGGCCATATGCAAAGGGTACTTGCATGATGTAAGTTTCCTTTGTTACATCATAGTTTAAATTAGGTCCAAACAATCCATATTGAATTTTATTGTCATTAGGGTTATTTAGGGTGGGGCTTAGTCCAATAAATACTGAGGTGGGGCATGGGCCCATAAATGCTGAGGTCTTTTGTTGGGATTGGGCTACTGGGCTGGTATGATTCTGAATGAGCTGTTGTAGCCTTGGGCTGGGGATGTAAGGGTCCTTCCCCTTGTCCATTGAGCCCAACTAGCTGGCTGGTGGCACTGGGCTGCCCTTAGCGCCGGTTGGGTGGGCCGATGGGCTGACTGCCCAGTACTGAGGAGTTGTAATAGCTCCTCAGTGGTAAAGCTAGTCTCTGATGGAGATCGAAAGTTATCGGCGGGTTGGGCGGCGACCGGTGAGTAGTGGTTTAGAGATTACGGGGGGTGATGGGAGCTTGGCTTCCCGGCGTGACAAGACCAAGAGCTAGAGTCCGATTGGGAAGTGGCTTGGGCCAGTGGGGTGACGGTGGTCTCGTACCAGAGCCAATCTCCAAATTCAAGTTCTTTGGATTTGACTGCGTCGGAGGTGAAGCTCTCGCCTCACATTCCGGTAGCGGTTGGGTGAGGCAGCCACAAAAGAAACAGAATCCCGAGAGACGTTCAAATTGAAAATAGATCTTGACTGGTTCGGTCTCGGTAGTGACGGGGGCGAATCGGGGGAGGGGCTCTGACCACCTGAGATTGACCCTCATTCGGAGGGAGGTGCCGATGTGGATACCGTCGACCGCTGGCTTAAGCTTTAGGAAGGAGCCGATGGTGTCGCCGATGGGGCGGGCCATCTCTTCGATCATCGACTGAATCGGGAGTCTGTAGACATGGGTCCAGATCGGATAGTCGGTGAATTCCACCATATTAGTTGGGGTATTTGGATCAATGGGTTGGAGAATAACCAAGGTATGGTCAAAGTTCCATGGAGGACAGTCGAGAACACGAACCAAAAGAAGGTAAGGTTCACGTCGTCTGGTGTCCCCTGGATTGGTAGATCTGAACGCCATAAATTCTTCATAACCCGGACCGTGGCGCCCACGTATTTCCGGCGAGAGGACACAAGTGTCCTCTGTTCATTATTTATCTAAAACAACAATAATGAGTCCACATTGACTATTAATAATGTAAACCCCCATAATTGAAGTAAAAGATCGATTGGTCTAATGGTAAGTGCTCATGTACTATTCTGGTAGTACATGAGTTTGGATCCCAGCAAATGTGAATTTTTTAGTTCTCCATTACATGTACGGTTCATTTCTTTCTTTATTTTCATTTTTTTTTTTTTGGATGTAAATGAGCCATACTAAGTTTATACTTAGTGAAATGCACACTACAAAAAAAAAGGCATTTAGTTTTCTGGTCACCAAAACGGATACTAGTGGTCACCACACAGTCATAATAGAACAGTCTCTAAAGGGTCTGGGGTGAGCGATTTTTTAACCCGGTCACCAAACAGTTCATTGGTGACCAGCGAGTTTGGTGGTCACTAACTTTTGATGACCAAGAAGATAGTCACTCAAACGAGCACTGAAACTGTTCCACCCCATCACCAAACGGAACAACGTAACGCCGTAAACGGCGTTTGGTGACCAAATAAGTGGTCACCAAATACTAACGGTCAACGTAACGTTGACTTGAATTAGTGACCAAATGTTGTCGGTCACAAAACATAGATTGGTCAATGGTGACGTTGACCTTGAAATGAGACTAAAAATATTGGTCACTAAAAATGAGCGGTCAACTCAACGTTGACCCATATTAGTGACCAAAAAATTGGCCATGTATTGGTTTGGGACACAGTGACGTCAATCGAAATGGTGACCAATTAACATAGTCACGAAAATATGGACACTGTTTAAATTAGTCACACAATTTTAGAGTTTAGTAACCAGAGATTTGGTCAACTTTATGGTATGAAACTGATTTTTACAGATTATTATTGGTCACCAACCGAACAGTTATGGTCACAAAATCGGCAATTTGGGTCACAAATACGACAGTTTTTGGTTACAAAATAAACGAAAACTTGGTCACCGTTGAGCATTTTGTGGTCACCAATTCTGATGTAAATGGTCAATAATCATCTCCAAAATAAGTCACCAATTATGGTCAGAAACACAGTATATTCAATGAAATTTCAAACTATAAAGAGCACAAGTGAATGCTCTCTTTTTACCCCATCAATACTATGCCATTACACACCAAAATTAACAAAATCAAGTGCCCTCTATGCACCACAACAAAATCATAAATAAAATACCAAGACAAACCACACAAATGCTCTCCTATTTGCACAACAAGATTAGACCATAAACTATATCCACATGAACACAACAGCATGAAAATTAAACACATCAAAGGTTCGAAGGAAAAAACATCACTTTAACTATCAATAAACCACCAACCATAAGGCACAACCCTACATCAAATTAACTAACAAACATTTCAAGATTTAATCAACATCCAAGACAAGAACATTTCAGTCATTTCAGCGGTTCCAACATTCCGCTCAAATTCACAAAATCAACACAAAAGAGATTAACCATTCAGATAGGTAAAAAATACCGATCACACACAATCCACCAGTACTGAATTAATCAAACCCAAATATTCATAACCACCAACTTAAAATAGTAATGATAATGATATCCTTCAACCAAACCAGAACATTCAGAAAGAAGCAAAATAAATGGATAAACAAGCAAGTCGTGGAAGGAACTATGTTGCAATACTATCCTCGCCCGAGTACCTCAATTCTAAATGTGCTTTACTGAAATTCAAAACAACATGTTTCAAAATAATTCCCTTAAATTAAAAATAGTTAAACTTAATTATTGTTCACATACATTTCCATCAGGCTCTTCATCAGAAGCGTCCCCTTGAAGATGATTAAGTTTTTTAGCCAAAATTTGGAACTGAGCTTGTAACTAGGACTGACTTTCTTCTAGAGAAACAACCTTAGCAGCCAATTCTTAATTGTGGGTTTCAGCAACAATCGCTCTCTTCGTTTCCGTATCAACTTCAGTACGAAGTCTATCACGAGCAATTATGGCTTTTGATCACTTCTTAGTCCTGTCCCTACCTATCTGCCCTCCAAGTTCATTAATGACAATCACGTGAGGGGTAGCAGATGAAGAAGCCTCATCCTACCTCAATCTGCCCTACAATACATTTTTTTAAATAATGAGAATCAAACTCTTAGTTTGATGTAAAATTTGAACTGGTAAAGTGCTATACGAAGGAACTTACCAAGATTGTTTTGTCTTTTTCATTTATCATTTCTCCCTTACCAACTGAAAAATGTGCCATTTCATACTCATCAATGTGAGTAATAGTTTTGCCATCACGCTCAAGCTGGGAAAGGGAGCGACAACATTATGGGTTAAAATTACACACTACATGTTACAATCGAAATAAATGGATACATAGTGCAACTAGGTATTTAAAAACATTCTCAACACGCCTAGCGATAGAAACTGAACCAATTGTGGGTGGAGTATTGTTCGCTGCTCAATTCTGCTTGGCTATCTAGCTTCTTTTCTATTACTTGCTAAAAAATGGTGATACTACTATAAGTAAACAGTAAATGCACATGTACATGATAATAATATTATAATGATGAAACTTTATTACTGAAGAAAAAATTAAAGGGTTTATATAACCTTGAATTCTGGGCAGTCAAATTTCTCACACAACTTCTCCCAGTCAGCTTGCTCCGTAATACTGGATGGCCAATTTTTAATAGCCTCTTCCTTAGACTTGAACTTCTAAAATGATTGTGGAGTTTGTACTACCTATTTTTATGGCATTTCCCAATTTGGCTGAGCACAACATTGTCAACCTCGGCATCTGATTCATAAGTGATGTTGTCCTGGTAATGTAGAAATAATAGGAAATGTAGAAATTAAATTAAAAACATATAAAACTGATTCAATCATAATGCATAATCTGAAATCTGTACCATGCACTTGAGGACTATGTTGCTCTTCACATCTTTATCTTGCTCCTTCTATGTTTTCCCATCAAACTTGACAAGTTCTTGAACGAGTGCCCCTGTCCTTGTGATCAAGGACTAGCTGTCTTTATCAACAAACTTGTCACCAACTTCATTAAGTTCTGCCACAATTGGAGTACCAGACTTGAGCCGCTTAATGTCAGTAAGGCATTTTGTGAGTCCTCTCTTGGCTAGTCCCAATCATCATATAATCAATAATAAATTCACCAAAGGCAAAAAATGTTAATACCTAACTAAGACAATGTAAAGCAACTAAAAAAGCTTTAGTAAATTACCTCGCGGTTGTTGAACCATTATCCTTCTCAGCTATACTCTCACTATTGTTGTTCACTTGGGCAATGTCTTCATTGGTTTCACTACCTTCATTATCAATATCAGGTTTTGGTGTGGGTGCCTTATCCGAGTTGAAATCCAATAGCCGCTTAGACCTCAATTCTCTCCGCGACTCTACTGCGGGTGGGGCTGTACTCTTCTCCTCACGAGGCCTTTTTTCTTGCTTCTTATCAGCTTGCTTAACAAGGCGCTTCTTAGGGTGCTTCTGAGGCTGCTTCTGAACTTCTTCCGAAGGCTGACTATGAAGTTGCTCATCAGCCTACTTCTCAATCTGTGGTTCAGCTTCCTTCTCAAGTTAAGGAGCAGGTTGTTTCTCAATTTGGATCTTCGACTGTATCTCAATAGGAGAATCTTCATCTCGGAGTCTAAATCCTATTGCTATTTTGGAAATAGTGAGTTGGGAACTCCGTCTAGTAGCCATAGGTGCAGCATTCTTGGCTCCTTTGTTTGCCACAGCTTTATGTGGTGCAAGTTTCTTGCTTGGCCACGGCCCCATTCTGTGACACAGAAAGACAATAAAATAGTAAATAAATCACAGTTAAAAGTTAGTTGCTTAACGTATAAGTACAAACATATCACCAACGATACTGAAAGTATTTTCAGTTTTTAAAATACTTAATCACTGAAATAATGGCTAAGAAACACATAATATAAAACCAATCATCATGCAGTTTAAACCCAACAAATAGAATGCATCCATGAAAAATAAATTCCGATTAATGAATATCAATAATGAAAAAGAAACAAAAAAGGGAATGAGAATAAACACAAATATGAAATAGAATCAGTTTAGGGAGGCAAGAGGTATTATCATCATGCAGTTTCATATGTATACATTGATTATCAATAAAGAAAACATAAACAAATTCAGCACCTAATTATTCAGAATCTGTTGAGCCTTCGTCACATATGTCGATTTCTTCATCGGATGCTGCTGTAATTTCTGTATCGCAATCGTCATCATCATTGATAAATGAACCTTCTGCTTCATCATCATCTGGGGAACGCTGCCTTTTACCCGACGGATTAACTATAGAATCATCGATGGACTGTAAGGAGTTGCTTCTCGAGACAAATGGGCCATATCTAATGAGCCCTCAACAACCAAGTTAGAAGTAGGTTATTCCCCTTGGTACACATCATCCGGTGTTTTCTCATCTGACATTTCTGGCACATCATACAACCTTCTGGGGTTACACCCTTGCACTACATGCCAATTACTACCCAACTTTAAGTCAAGAACATAATATACTTGCTTAGCTTGAGATATAAGTACATATTGCTGGTCTTTATAGAACTTTCTTGCCAAGTTAACACTCGTTAGCCCAGACTCTCGATCAACCTGAATTCCAACCCTATCGACCTTGAACCAGTCACACTTGAACACAATCACTCTCTTATTACTCTCGAAATACTCAACCTCTAGAACATCTTGAAGCAGCCATAAAAGTCTAAGACATTGTTTTCGTGCTCACCTTGGACTACGACTCCACTATTTTGGGTTTTTCTATGCGTCTCATGTGTGTGTATGGAATCTATACCCATTTACCATGCATCCACTGTACCGGACAACCCTTGTAAACGACCCTTGACATAGAATTCGAGTATCACATGAATATAAATCTTTATGATCAAGAACCTGCACACACACGTATATATATATATATACATTCCAATGATATTAGAACTTTTTTCATGCTAAAGCATTGTAATTTTTAAATAATTGTACTTAGAAACAATTGAAATGAGGATTACACTTACATGTTGCTGCAACCACAAGGAAAACCGTTTCTCATGACAAGCATCAATGTCAACATAACTTTCATTTTCGAGCAAGAGTTTGTGTTCCCTACATTCAATGACATGCTAACTGTAATTAATAATTCACTTAACCATTATGTACACCTAACTTAGACTAAAATGCAAACACTTACCCGATTAATACATCTAGCTTATCATAGTTGTTCAGAACTACATTATATATTTTCTGTAGTGCTTCATTTTCAATTTCACAATACTTTGTAGCACCAATACTTCATGCCTTGCATCGAAAAACTGAGACATCTGAACACTTCTCAGCCAATTCATTATTACATCCGCCCTATTGAAGACAGTTTCAGCACTCTTCAAATACATCGAGCGTAATGTTAAACATTCCTGATCTAGGTATCTCTCAGCAATACATCCTTCGGGGCTAGCCTTGTTGTGGACATATTCCTTCAAGGTTCCCATTTTTCTGGAAAAATCAATTAAATGTACAAGAATTAGTCATTTAACAACAGAAAAATAACATGAAAATATCAAAGGGAATAAGAATAACCACTCACCTTTCGAAAGGAAACATCTAACGATATTTTGCTAGTCCACATAATAATGCCTCATTCAAAAGATGAAGAAGTAGATGAACCATAATGTCAAAGAATGAAGGAAGTGTATTATTCTCTCAATTTTGCAAAGAAGTACGGTTATTCTGCCTTGTTCGGCCTTCATTACTTCAACGTTTTACTCGAGCACACAACTTCTTGAAAAATTCACTCAATTCATACACCATCTCTCTCACATGCTTTGTCAAAGAGCCATTGATTGCCGGTGGAAGCACACATTGAACAAGTACATAAAGATTGTGGCTTTTCAGTCCAGAAATATGCAATCCATTTGGTTTTATGCACTAGGAAATGTTCGATGCAAAACTATCTGGGAACTTCACATTTTTTATGAAGGCTGAAATTTTTTTCTTCTCATCTTGGTTCAAATGATATGCTCCCATCGGCATTTTGAAGGCACTCCCACTCGGTTGTAGATGTAATTCCTTTTTCCAACCTAGGTTCTCCAAATCCTTAAGAGATTTCCAAGTATCCTTACTCTTACCGGAATGTCAAACATAGTTCCAATCAAACTATCTGCCACATTTTTCACAACATGCATTATGTCAATCTGATGCCTTACTTAATGATCAGCCCAGTATGGTAGGTTGAAAAACACGGACCTCTTATTCCATCTAGATTGTTCAATCTCCATATCCCATTTTTGTTTATTTCGGTCATTACATTCCAGTCCATATGGCTCAAACTATAAGGCAAGCAGTTGTTGTGCTATTTCTTCCCCAGATTTGGGAATTATGGGGTCCCTACTTTCTACTATCCCGTCAAAGTTATTTTTTTCTCGCCGCCATGGATGGTCTTTGGGCAAAAATCTCTGGTGTCCCACGTAGCATACCTTGAAGTTACTGTAAATGTAGCGTGAATAGGTATCCTCTATACAGGTCAGACAACCAGTGTAGCCCCTCACACTCCACCCTGAAAGCATGCCATATGCAGGGAAATCATTCATAGTCCACATAAGACATGCACGCAACAAGAAATAAGCCTTTACATGATAGTCATATGCCTCCACACCGGCCCACAACTCATTCAATTATTCTATTAATGGATCTAGGTACACGTCTATGTTTTTACAGCTAGATTTGGGCCCAGGAATTATCAAAGACATAAAGATGAATGGATCCTTCATGCATTTCCACGGAGGTGGGTTATAGGGCATAACATAAACTGGCCAAATACTATAAGAATTGCTCAGATTTCCAAACGGGTTGAAACCATATATGGAAAGTCCTAATCGGACACTTCGCGGGTCAGTCCCGAAGCTGGGATGCACCCTATCAAATTTTTCCAAGCCTTACTATCCGCAGGGTGCCTTAGTGAACCCTCATCATCAACTCTTACTTCTTTGTGCCATCTCATGTCATGCGCTACCTCGTCATTAATGTACAACCTTCTCAGCCTTGTGGTAAAAGAAAAATAGCGGAAAACCTTTGTAGGGATATTTAAATCTTTACCGGTGTATCGGGGTTCATTGCAATTTTTATTCAGACATGAGGTAAGGGTAGCATTTTCTTTCCAATAAAGAGCGCAGTTATTCATGCTAGCATGTATTTTATCTCCCACAAATCCCAACTCTCTAATCAACTTTTTGGCTGCATAAATTTTTTTAGGGATTTTGGCTGTTTTTGAAAATACAAAAGTAAGGGTTTCTAGCAAATTATCAAATGATTTAATTGTCCAACCTTCTGTTGTTATATGGTGTAAAAGGGTAACAATGAATGACAAAGTTGAGAATGATTCACAACCGTTGTAAAGGGACTGTTTTGATTCATCTAGTAATTTAAACATCCCATCAACATTACTAGACGACCCCCTAAAGAATTATGGTGTATGGTCCCATTTCTCACCCCAGTTTCTACCACCTATGTCATTTATCATGTCCTCTAACCCGTCATTAAAGTTATCTCCCCTGTTATCACCCCCACCCCAATATCATCACCTTCCATTTCAAAGTCGTGCACCTCACCATGGTATATCCAAGGATCATAGTCCCCAATTACTCCTTTTTTCCATCATGTGGGTGAACATAGAAGCTCGATCGTAACGGCGGAGGTTATTGCAAGATTTACAAGGGCAGGGAATTGAGAAACTATCTTCCTTATCTTGATAAGCAAATTCTATGAGCTAATTAACACCACCTCGATATCTCCTATCTTTTGTTTGGTTCAATATTGTCATCCAGGACTTGTCCATAGTATTTTATTAGTGGAATGTACATAAGTTGTAAATTATCAATACAATACATAAAAGGAATTACTATCTAAATACTTTGGTGGTCTTAGAGTTTCAATGAGTTAAGCAATCTATTTACACAAGCTAAACAAGATATGTTTTCACTCTATTTTCATTAATTAAGGCCATATTGATCAGAGAACACATGAATAACATGTTATGCAACATTAGCAAACGTGTTGTCCATTTTCAGTTTTCATACGTTTTAAACAATCAACAAATATATATACAACCAACCTAAACCCAGATAATTCACAGCCACGATGAAACCAAACACATTATCAAGTTTAGTACAGAAAACAAAAGGATCATATCACATAAATTAGTTAGTGTTTTGAAGTTATGGTACTCATCTGGAAATAGATTATATCCTACAATAGTATAGCTCCTCCTCCTGGAACCTTAAATCAGTACTGTGGACGACTTCTTTATACTTTCAAAGCAGCAACAACTAGGCAATAATACGATTAACATTATTAAGAATCCCAGAGATGAAAGGCAAGAACTTCAAAGAATGTCTATATCAATAAAGGTAACTAATCCAACTCAAACTCATAGAATTGAATTCAATAACAGAAATCACATTTAGAACCCATTGGTAGTTTAAATAAAAACTAACAGACTTTTAATTTTACAAGCAGTGCCAAAATTAAGCTGTAGCTCATGGTTCAACGAAAACAGAACACAACGCAATCAAATGTAGAACAAAGTAACAGGGAATACACTTATCTTTTAAATTCTGGTTTTGAACTTAGTTCAATTTCATGATTAAGCTAAGGATCAATGAAGTAAAGAAAATTAGCCAACATAATTTACAAAAAATTAACAACCACGATGAACTCAACCCCTTTAACAAGTTACATACAGAAAACAACTGATCACATCATATCAATTAGTGTTTCGAAGTTATACAACTCACTTGAAATAAGTAATGAGGATGATTTCCACCCCTATTTGATCCTTAAATCAGTAATGAGGATGATTTCCTTATATTCCTCAAAGCAGGAATAACTGATTTTTACTAGCAAGAATATGGTTAACACTAGTATGCATCCCAAATGATCAAAATGAAGAACTTCATAGAAAAATAAATCAAAATAGGTAACACATCCAACTTAAACTTAGAGAAATTAAGTTAAAAACAGAAACCACTATTAGATCCCATCTATATTTTAAATAAAAAGATTGCTTTTACTTTTAAACTCAAGGCCAAAATGAAGCCATAATTCAATTCTCCTTATAAACACAGTAACAGGAAATACAGTTATCTTTTAAATTTTGGTTTCGAACTTAGTTCAATTTCATGCTTAAACTAAAACAAACCAATCATTTAAGTCATAATCATAGTTTAAATCAAGATTGATTTTTAACAACTTTTACAAACAATGTGCCAAACATAACTCAAGCCTAAAACAATAGTTTGAAGAGACATTAATAGCTATTATTAGTGGGATCAGCCATGAAGGAACTTTCAAAATAGAACATAACCGTCATTACTAGCACAAAAAAAGGTTCCAATCACATAAGACACGACAGAGTTTGAAAGAGTTAGTTAGATTAACAAGTGTAATATAGAAAGATATGCAATGGAAACAACTCCTTAACCCTACAGATTTAAAAAGTTCACTCTGAGCCTATAGAAAGATATGAGAAGAAACTTTCATAGGATTACAATCAAGTAACACAACACATAAATAGTTAATATACATGAGAATTCCCCACCAGAAAAAAGGATAGAAAACCACAATTTGAATTAATATATGATGATCAATCACTCCAACCAAAATTGTTCAATAGAATACTTTAACAAGCATTCATGATCATGATCAAACATTTCATGATACAACAAAGTTGAATTTAGACCAATCAATGCATCTCTATGAAGGTACACCAACCCAATTAGCAAGCTAAACAAAGGATCCATACTTGATCTCCCTAATTAAAGTCTTCCCACATAAATTAATTAAGAAAGCCATCAAATTCTAGGAAAAATTCCCTAAATCCAAATAAAATCATGAACTTAGGAAAAATCTCCTAAACTCGAAAAAAATTTAACTAGCTTCAGTCGAGTACTATTTCAAATTGAGGAGACTTGTATGAAGTATAGATAAAGAGCTGAGAAATGCCATACATTAGTGAAATTAGGGCATTTTTGGTATTATACTAGTAATAATCAAAATTCTAAAAACCCACCCTGAAACTAATATATTCATATCTATATGAAATTGAATTTGGAACCCTAAAATTTGGGGAATAAATGATACTGGCCAAGGAAAGTATTTCATCGGAGATACAGACTTACCATTGTCGTTACCGGAGCTGTGGTTGTTGCGTATCGTCTTCCCCTTGAGTTAAACCCCTTCAATGTTATTAGCGACCTTAAGGAGAGTTGAGTTGAAAATTTACTAAGTGTTGAACCCTTTCTCCATCCCTCTCTTTCCCCATGTTTTGCCTATGTGTACTGTTGACGTTACCGAAGCCGTGGGCTGGTAATCTCGTCTTCCCCGGCGAGTTGAATCCTTTCAATTTTATCGATGACCTTAAGGAGAGTTGTGTTGAAAATTTTCTAAGTGTTGAACCCTTTCCCGGTCCCTCTTTTTCTCCATGTTTTGCCTACGTGTTTGCGTTGCCCAAATTAGAATATTTGGGTAGAAATTTCAATTGGGCGCCAACTTCATGCATCCAATTTTCCCCAATTTTTTTCGCTCTCACAATCAATTTTTAAAACTCACTGTCTTTTCTCAAATTTAGATTTTTAATTAAAATTAATTACTTTTCACTTGTATTATATTAGTACCTTTAATTATTAAGAAAAAATATGCAAGATTCTTTTAAATTACGTACTTTTGGATTGTACACAAAAATTTGAAATAATAAAGCGTAATAGAAAAATTACGATTTTAAAAATCAAACATACGTAGATATTATGTAATACTTCATTAAACCATAGACCGATAATAATAATCGTATACAATCAATGCATGACATATCCACTGACTCTCAAGTAGCAAGTAATTTGTAGTATTTGTTACTATTAGAATGTCATTTGATCTAATATACAATACTAAGTCATCTAGTGATGTATTCATAATACGTGAATGAATGTATGTATAGTTTAAACACATCAAAGCATCTTAATGATGTTATTCATCGAATCGGTTGGATAATTAGTAACGTATAACTAATTACTTTAAATACTTATACTAGTAGGAGGTAGTTGTCCAATTATTCATTACACTATGTGGATGTTACTACTATTTCGAAAAAAAAAATAAAAAATATCCTAAATTGTCTAATATTAGATCATGTTTATCCCCAAATTTATTAGTTATAACTATTTCACAACAAATTCTCTAATTGTGTACAAAATTTGGGCAATTCAAAAACATTAGTGTGTCATGTTTTGTAAACTTTTAAATTGTATGGACTAATTTGATAATAAAAGGGTGTCAGTCTAATTTTGACAATCTATCTCCAAAAATTTAATTCCAAAACAACCAACAACTTTTTATGGGCCTCGTAATTCATCTCGCTTTTATTTGTCAGCCCAAAAATCACAAATAAATGTCTTAGCCCATATTATTGACCCAACCATTTAACCCAACTGAACAATTGACCCAACCCAACCCATATTTTCTGCCCCAAATTAATTCGATACCCTAACCCACCCTGTCATTATCCCTTGACTCTTTGTCCTCTTTGATCGGCCGTGAAGAACAGCAACACAATTCATCACCGACAATCCATTGTCGTGGCAGCCATTTCAAATTCAAACAAAATTTGGTCGATTAGGAACATGGTAAGAGCTAGTAGATGTTGGAAAAATCCGCATTTGCCCTATTTACGAAGGTAAATCTCATGTGTGGTTTATGTGAAATTTTTGAATTTAAGCATAATAACATGCCTTGGTGGATGTAATTTTCTTAATTTTTTAGAATGAAGAACTGATACAAATTGTTTTCTTTTATATATGGGATATTGATTGCCTTATTCGAATAAGTGTTTATTTATCAAATTTTTTTCGGTTTTGTAAATTGTGTTTTCCATCATTTGGATACTTTGTGACACTCTTGAAATGATTTCGTGTAGACTTTGGAAGGGAAAATTAAAGAAATTTAGTTTTAGAGGCTTAAGAATGAAAATCCTAATTGTTGAGTTGTTTTTTTTTTTTTTTTTTCTCTTTCCCCCACTCTTTCAGGCCTATTAACAAAATCATATCTGTAATGAGAGCCAATTGATAAAGAGAGTGAGAGAAACAATATAGGGAGGAACTTTGATTGAGAGGAAGAAACATAAGGGAATAAGAATGAGAAAGGGATGTTGTCCGTTTTCCCTTTGAAGAAATACTAACTTTACTTTTACATAAATTGGAAAACAATCAAAAGCCTTTTAGCTGAATCTAGGTGTCTAATACAGATTTTTGTGTTTTTCCCTATTTGGATGTATTCCCTATTTGGATGTATAGATATGATGTAATTGAATGGTTTTACTATTTTTTAATGATATTCCATGCTTTTGAACGGGATGTGTAGGCATCATGTTGGTCAAAGATGAAGGTTCCATAGGTAATTAGGTTTCCGTATGGTTTGTTTACATGAATTATTAAATTTTTCCATAAATCAATGGTTGTGTTATCAGTTCTAGATTTCAGTTCAAAACAAAGGTCAGAAGGGAATGAGATTTTTATTTCAGTTCATTCTTTCTTGGAATACTTGATTGAATGATTAATTCTAACTGTGTATGAATGACAATATAGTTCATTTTTTGTATCTTGATTTATATAAAACTGGAGTTTCAAATGTAAGCCATCGACGTTTTCAGCAAGTATTTCTTTTCAAGTACTGAACTTTGATGCAATCAATATATTTATGTTAACACTTAGTACAGTAATAGTAGTTTGGGTACATTTGCTATAGTTTGGCTGTTTTAGATAGAGATGACATACCATGTTCACTGGTTGGTTATCTTATTAACCATATGTGAATATGATCAAATGTTTTGTAATTATGTCGTCTTGAGTTGATAGTTACTTTGCACATAATTGTTAACTGTGTTGGTAAAATTTAGATTTATAATAAAGTCTTTCTTATGACTTTTTTATAATTTTTATGTAATCGAAACTACCATTTCCTTTGTAGATGCATACAAGTGCTGAGTCCAATGATGGCCACATTAGATATCGATACAAGTACTGTCATTGCAATCGTAAAGCTACTTTGAAGATTGTTGACTCTGACAAGTCTAGTAAAGGGTGATTGTATTTCAATTGTGAGGGGAAATAATGTGGCTTTTGGTCGTGGTATTTTCCTTTGAGCCATGAAGGGGAAAATAGCTGCGGAAAAGATCACAACTATAGTCCATCACTCAGCTCTACAAGAGCACCATTTGGACATGAAGAGGTTTTAGACAACCACGTCCATTTAGGCTGCTTGCAAAGCCATAATCATAATCCAGAGAATTCCATTCAACAGTTGACTTTCTGTGTTATAGCATTAACCGTATTGCTTGTTATTATTTGTATTACCATATGGTTGAAGTGAATTACTAATTTTGGATTGAAAATTTTTTTCCAAACTTTGTATTTTGGAGCGCATTATTAAATATAGGGAAATATGTTAAGGACATCCCTGCTTTTAAGTAATTGATTAATGTACTAATTATTATTTTCATTAATTATGTGAATGGACCACTTGGATGCTGGGAATTATTATTAAAGTCTTGTTTAACCGAGTGATAGCCATAGAGGGAAGGGAAGCTAGTGATAATAATTGTATTAATCTTTTGGTGACCGCATTATTCGGTCACCAAAAACACCAGAAGTTATATTACATTTTGGACAAATGTTTTGGTGACCAACATCGGTCACTAAAATTATTATTTCATCGGACACGTGTCACTTACATCTAATCTACATCTAATTAGTGACCGTAAATATAATGGTCACTATATGTGGTCACCAAAGCGATACTTACTTAGTGGGACCATTTTAAAAAATGCCACATCATCGGTTTTAACGGTTCATCCTACCTCATTAGTGACTATGAACAAATTTGGTCACCAATTACAATCACAAAAGTTGAATAAATGTGTGGGAGGGCAAATAAAAAAAATAAGGTGACCTTTTATGTTCAGTTATCATTGTGGTCACAAAAAGGTAACACTGTTTATGTGCCATAACGGCCACGTGTAATTTTTGCTTGGTACATTACTCATTTAATGACCGTCTAACAAATTGGTCACCATATCTGATCACTAATTTCATTTCGTTTAAGTGAGTCCACTAACAGTAACTATTTAATGTTACCATCACGTGTAATCTTTGTAGGACATCCTGAATACTTTAGTGAGCAATACAAAATTTGGTCACCAATCACAAACACTAAATCTAAAATAATGCGTGGGACCCATAAACGGGAAATTATTACCGTGAACATTGTATTTTTTGCTCACTAAATTTGTCACCAAACGTAGAGCCAAATAGTTTCGTGACCTTTACATTTGGTCACCAATTTGGTGACCATTTTGTTGGACACCAAAACACTAACGGCCGGCAACTTCGCGACTAAAATTTTTCCGGTCACTAAAATTGGTCACCAAATAGCCAAAATTTGGTGAGAATTTATCCCGCCATGGCTTTGGTGACTGACTATTTCAGATGGTCACCAAAAGCTGGCCCGAATGTAGTTTCAGATGACTAAGCAAAATATGGTCACCAAACGGTTTATTTAGTGACACCCAAAATTCTAGTCACCCTGAGTTCGGTCACCAAAGGCCTTTTTTATTTTAGTGGTAGGTGCTATAAGTGATAAATATGATTATGACCTTTATATGTGAAAGTGCAATATTTATATACGTGCCCTGTCTACGTAATTATTCTTAAATGCCTTACGTGTATAAGCAAGATATCTGTTAAACTAGTCGTATACTCTCGATTTAAGTGTCAAACATGAAATGTTAGTGTCCTGTGCATCGTGTTTGTGCACTTTGTTCTATGCTACTTGCATGTTTCCTGTTATTTGTTACTTGCGAGTCTATTTGGGGTCCCCAAAGCTTGTTTAGTTCATTAAAATCAAGTGTGTCAGTGTTGGGGTTGAACATTTAACTGAATGGCTGAAGAGGTCCTGTTCAGTATTATCTCGAGGTATGCCACCCTCACCGTGCACCCCTGTATGTGCACTAGTTCATTGGCGTAGTTGACGAGGCGACACACCGTGTATTGTATCACCGACCAAAGAATTCAAGCACAGGTAAATTATAATCATTAATGCTTAACGAAAGGTCACATAGATTCTTGTTGTAGTTTGTTGGTTATGATATTTTTATCTCTCACGTGTTCCCCCTTGTGTGCTTAGGAAATACTTGCTATGTGCCAGTAATTGTTTACTCGGTAAATGATGAGGGCATCCCCAACCCGTTGACAAGTCCAAGTATAAAGGATCCGCAAGATGATGCAGAGGACTCGAGAAAATGAAGCAAAGCCTGTTCGTGTGTTACACAGAGGTCCATCAATACTATAGAACCCGAGACTGTACCAGAGAGATCCATTAGTGGATATTGTTGGGCCAATGACATGAGACTGTACCAGAGAGATCAATTAGTGGATATTGTTGGGCCAATGACACGCAGAAGAATAAGGAAATTCAAGGCCGCCCTTGAGAACCTAGTCCAAGAATGTTCGCGGTAAGCTCAGATAGTATCCAACACACAAACCCTAGAAGATAGAGTTCAGAAGAGTCAGAAGGGTAAAATCATCATTTTACTTCAAGTTTCGAAAAAATGGTTTTCAAATAAAGAATCAAAGTTGATGTTGCCATGCCAGATTAAATGGGCCAAGGGATATAAATCGTGAAGGCCACAACCGATAGGCATGAACTTTAGGCCCACTAGTCCAAACCCATGCACCATTAGATTAATGCATGTTCATGGATTTAGTGCATGCATGGGCCGGTAGCTAATGTGATCCATTTCTTGATTGCATTTATTGGATCCAAATTGAAGACATGTTTCGTGGGCCTCACCGATTACAGTTCAATTAGGCTTCCAATCAATTCACATGCCAACGAGTCCAGATTGTGAAGAATTTGATTCTTTATCCAATTTGATAAAGTCTTCGGCAAGTTGGTTACGTTTTAGAAATAGTCTTTTAGCCACTCCTGATTTCTACTTCTTAGTTTTGATTCATTTATACTTCTTAATTAGTTCATGAATTTGGCTAGGTTCATAGTTTATTATAGCTGAATTTCATCTTCAACTAAACCTAGTTCTTTTAGGTTTCAATTTTAAGGAATCAATCTCTTGATTGAATTCCAATTTTAATTGCTTTCTACTATTTTGTACTGCAGAATTCGAACACCTACAACTATAAATGGAGGTCCTATTCTCCGTTATTAAACACACAATTTTGATTCAAATAATAAAAAATTATAGTTTATACTTTTTGAATCATTCTCTTATTTTGAGCTTTCGTAGTTTGCATGTTTTGTGAATTACTATAGGTTTAGAGACTATAGTTTTTTAGGTAATTGCTCTGCCAAGATTCCATGCTTTGTTTCGACTCTTTTATTCTTAAACTTTGTTTGATTTGCGTGTTTAAAATTAGCTTAGGTTAATTTTAGTAGTCTGCTGAATCCGAGGTAGGAATTCTAGAGGTTTAAGAGCTGCGTCTCGCAATTTTCAGACTTTCCTTGGCAATTATTCCGCATCGTGAACTCTGGTCCACATCAGCAGTGTTTTTAATAGTGCGACTTCACTGAGCTTATGGAAGCTTACCTCTTAGACGTTTTGCATGCTACAGAAATTAAGGGCAATATCGTTGGGAAATCGTTAGGATTAGAGGATGGAAGTTTCATACTAGGTAATTAGGACGAGAATGTTGTAATAGTTATAGAATTACACTTGTACATTTTATATTAGGGAAATAAAAGATATATTATTCCAATTTAGTGTATAAATATGAGTACTCTGTGTATCCTAAATAAATCATAGTGCGAATCAGACAGACATCTCGATCACGACTCCCACCTGATATAGGGAGGTCGGGGCTGGGGGTGTCACACTATCTGTGGTGCAAGACAAAATCGGACTGTAATGTTGAAGCCTGTGTTGCAAGAAAATCAGCCGCAGAATTACCTTCTCTGTAGACATGCTGAATAACAAAACCCGTGTGTTGCATTGTTTCAATCTGTCGAACTATGTATAGTAATTCCCACTGGACTTGCCAATTACCGCGCATCACCTCTACTAAATACATAGAGTAGGGGTGTTCAACCGGGCGATTTACCGGTTTACCGGTTCCGGTTTGTACCGGTTTTGCATTTTTTATGCAGAACCGATAGACCAACCGGTAAGTACCGGTTCGGTCGGTTTTCGGTTCTGCCGGTTTTTACCGGTTTACCGGTTAAAACCGGTAAATCGGTTTTATATTTATTTCTAATTTGTTTGGGCTATTGGGACCAATCTACAAAACTAGCCCAATTAAAAATTTTAATTTAAACCCAACCCAAAAAAACCTAGCCCAATAACTAACCCACTAAACAAATAAATTAAACCTAATATTTGCTGCTGCCATTTTTTTCTTTCTTGCATCGGTCGGGAAGCTGAGCCTGCCTGAGTGAGTGCAGTGCCATTCCAGCGCCTTCGTCGGCCTCGCTGTTTACTGTCCGCCGGCATCATCAACGTCCAGTAGCCTGCCAAAGGTTTGATCAGTACTTTCTTTCATAATCTGGGTAATTTTGGGGCATGCTAACTATTATCAGTTATTAATGCTTTGTGTCTAGTTTTATCAGTAACCGTTCTTAGCTAAATCGTTGGTTGAAATCTGTTCGGCGTGTGTATTGTTGATCGGAAATGAGTTTTGAGTTGTATTTGGTGTTTGCAATCCTCTCTGTTAAGTTAATGAATGTGTTAGTAGGCTGGATTTGTTTATGTTATTTGGTTAGGAATCTGTACTATGTGATTTTTATGCTGAAATGTGCGTTTGTGTTCGGTGTTCGTTTTTTCAGGTTCATTTGTCTTCTGGCTTTGAATTGATGCTTGTTGCTTCTTGTTCTTGCTGTATTTCTTGGTTCGGTCTTGCTGGATTGGATTGTATTTGGTCAGAAATTTTTTGTATGTGATTTATTCATTGACACACTATTAGTGTGTCAATGAATGCAAAAAATTCCCTCGGGATATGTAAATTAATTAGCGTTTTACACTTTTAATCAATGGTGGAGAAATGAACTCAGAGTTGAAAAGTATTTCATTAGATTATTTGGAGGTTAACTGTTCAATTGAGAATACGAAAATTGCTGGGAATTGGGTTGTTTTGAATCATTCTTGTGTGTTTGTTAATTCCACTGAAGACGAAAACATCACTGTTCCATGTGGCTTTTTCCTAGTTGTTTATGTTGATTTGGATAAGGAACAGGGGAGAGGAGATGCTATAAAATTCCTTGTTTCACATTGTACCAGTTTACTCCATTTTTACTTTACTGTTTTAGTTGCAATTTAATGTAGTAACTATACTCTATATCTTTAACGTATTATGTATGTGAATCTTTTTGTAGATGGATGTTGAAAGTGACACTCCCTTAATGCAAAGCTCAATACCAGAGGAAGAGAAACGAAGTGATGTTGATTTATCTAGCTCGGAGGCCGTTCCCCATACACAGTCTTCTCGTCCGAAGAAATGTGCTGAGACAAAGCGTAAGAAGATTGTGGGAGGTGTAGGTCGCGTAAAAAGAAATCCCCGGTATGGGCGCATTTTGAGACATTTCGTGAGCCGGATGAGGGAAATGTTCAAAAAGCTAGGTGTATTTGGTGTGATGCAGTGTACTACGCAGATCCATCAAAAAATGGGACTAAGGCTTTGCTGAATCATATTCGTAAATGTTCAAATAACCCACAGAACAGGGAGGACGTGAAATCTCTACAAACACAATTAGCATTTGGGAAGAAACAAGTTGATGAGCTAACAGGACAAGGTAAGGCCATATTAATTGCTTGGAAATTTGATCAACGAGCAATTAGGAAAGCTCTTTGTTGCATGATTATTGTGGATGAACTGCCTTTTAGATTTGTTGAGAAAAAGGGATTTCAGTATTTTATGAGTGTTTGTTGTCCTTCTTTTGTCATCCCTTCAAGAGCTACCATTACTAGAGATTGTTTTGATTTGTATAAGGAAGAAAAACGTAAATTGAAGTCTTTCATCAACAGTACAAGTGGTAGGGTATGTTTGACCACTGATACATGGACTTCAAGGCATCAAGAATCTTATTTGTGTTTAACTGCACACTTCATTGATTCTGATTGGAATTTGCATAAGCGCATTCTGAATTTATTCCCAATTACTAGTCACAAGGGTAATGATCTTGGTGAGTACATATATAAGTGTTTGCTGGATTGGGGAATTAATAATGTCTTCACAGTTACAGTAGACAATGCTAGTTCAAATGATACAGCTGTGGGATATTTGAAAAAAAAATTTAAGAATTGGCCTAGAAGCATTTTAGAGGGAAAGCACGCCCACATTAGATGCATTGCACATATATTGAACTTGGTTTCTCAAGATGGGTTGAAAACGGTTGGCAAGTCGGTTGATCAATTATAAATAAAATCTTGTCAAATTTTTTGAATTTCAATTTAATAATTGAAAATAATTAATGGCATGACAGTGATGACTAATGACACCTATAAAAATAAAAAATAAACTACTGTTATTCACCTATAAAATTAAAAATTAGTATTACATTGTTCATGGTTTTTTTTTAAAATGTAAAAACGTTATATATTTAATAATGTTGAAATCGTCCAACAACTTACCAACTTACCACCTCTTTGTCAAATCATCATTACGCGTAGACTCGTAGTCATTGATTGCTTTGCTCATTGATTTAAAATTTTATCATTACCTCGTAAAATATGTAATCAACATTAATTTGGTTGTATTTTAGAGAAGACACAATATTTTTATTATAATTTTTTATTGTACATCATATTTGACATTTCATATAAGTTCATAATTTATATTATAACTTAATAATTATTACTTATTATGACACTGATATCTCATTATCTCATATGAAATTATAAAACCATTAACTAGAATGAGTTAATCTTGTATACTAATATCTAATATGAAAGTATAAAACCATTAAACCATTATCGGATTTGGTAAATTTGATTCATTAAATCAGTTAATCGCACGAATTTTCAACGAAATGAATCGCTATGAATTGCCATAAATTAAAATAGAAGATAAAAAATTATAAATAACAAACATCTTCAACAAATTTTGAGAAACTTCTTCATCAATGAAAGAATGTTGGGAGAATATGCAAAACACACCACCCAATTCATTATGCCAGTTTCGAATATAACTATATGTGGTCTACAATTACATTATACTTATACAATTAAAACATAAAGGGAAGTTATCAAACACTGAATAAGTGAGTGGTGTGAACTTAAAACAAATTATTTTATTATGTGTTGTACACATGTGATAATATACTATTATAGTGGAACCGGTGAAGTATTACTAAGTGTAAGAAATATCAATATATATATATATATTGTATAGATTAAATATTTGAAAAATTATAAACAATTAAAGTAAGTTACTACCGGTTTTTACCGGTTAACCGGTTTGTCGGTTTACCGGTTTAAACCGGCTTATCGGTTTATCGGTTCACCGGTGTAAACCGGCTTACCGGTTTATCGGTAAACCGGTAAAAAATTTTATTACCGGTTTACCGGTTCAACCGGTAATGAAAAAATAATAACCGAAAACCGACCGATAAACCGGTAAAAACCGGTAAACCGAAACCGGTAAAACCGGTAAACCGTTTTAACCGGTAAACCGGACCCGGTAATCTACCGGTTCCGGTTCGGTTTTCGGTTCTTCGGTTTTCTTGGACAGCCCTATAGAGTCCGTCTCAAAAATCACATCAGGCAGCTCCAATAATCTGCAAACTTTTAATCCATGAAATAAAGCCATAAAATCAGTGATGGAATTAGAATGGATGCCCAGAAACTTCCCTCCAGCATGTAGTATTTAGTCTTGAACAATTACTCTGCACCCAGCTAGACTTGGCTTTCCTAGTGCGGATCCATCGAGGTTTACATTGAATTTAGCTGGTGGAGGCAGCAACCAACGGACTAAAAGTGGAAGACGGGAGGTTGTGGATTGCAAGGATGGTAATTAACCTTTGGTAAGCAAAATTGCATCAGCACCTGATTTTTTTCCGAAAGGGAACTCTTGCTTATAGCAGAAATCATGGCAGCAACTTTTGGTTGAAAGCCACTTCGGATAGTTGAACTGCCTGAAACAAAAATTGATTGCGAGCCTTCCAAAGCTTGCAAGTTAACAATAGGATAACGATTTTCACATAGCGCCCATTCCTCCGGAAAGTCCATAAATTGCAAGTTTGGGGAGTACTGAATAAGTAAGGGGGATAAAAAAAATACCTCCATAAAGTGGCAGCAAGTGGGCAAAAGAAAAACCAGTGGGAAACTGTATCCTCCGCAGCACAAACAGGACATTTTGAAGGGAGATTGAAACCAAAACGCTGCAGAATTTTGGGAAACGGCACCAAACTATTCAGCAGTTTCCACATGAAAAAACTGATCTTTTTAGGGACTCCAGACAGCCAAATTGAAGACATTTCATCATGATGCATGTGTCGTTGCCGTAAACATGATCAGCAGACTTAATTGTGAACCGACCCGTTGTCGTAGAAGTCCAGATGGTTTCATCATCCTCCAGAGTTAAATTAATTTGCATCGGATTAATATGTTGAGCGACCCAAACTGGGAGACAAGCCTCAAAAGGAGATCTAACAAAACCAATGCAGTCAATGGCCTCATTAATTGACAAATTGAGGTGAGCTACTGCATCGGCTCTCACCGTGTGGACCAGAGGTCCCAATCCTGCCCAATCCACATTCCAGAACGGTGATTCGCCTGTCCCGACCAGCACCCGTGAATGGTTTTCGAAAAATTCTTTCACTCCAGCCATCCACTTCCAATGAACCAAACAGCCCATATTTTCCCACTACGAAATGAAGAATCCCCATACTCCCTTCTTTCGTGCAATCTTCCACAGGAGCTTACAACCAAATGCTGCATTCATATACCCAAGATGCCTCATTCCAAGACCATTCTCCACCATTGGGAAGGTCAGAGAGTCCCAACGACACCATACACGATGGTCAGCCCCCAAAAAAATCGCGAAAACATGCGATGTAGCCTCGATATCACTCCTTTTGGCACCTTCGTCGATGCCAAAACGTGCATAGGAATTGCACTTAGGACATGCATGAGCAGAAAAATTTTTCCCCCAACACTTAAAATTCTTCTGGAGTGCATTTTTTTCTTTTTTTCCTTTCCTTTGTCTTCTTTTCATTTATCCTGCATTACATTTCTTTTTTCTTCCCTTCCTTTTAGTTTTGCATTGCATTTCTTTTTAGTTTTCTTTCCCTTTTCCTAGTACATTACATTTCTTCTAATTGCATGTTTTTTCATAACAAATTGTTTTTCTTTTAACTAAATCATATTTCTCTAATTTTGTTTAGAAAATTTAACATAATTTATTAATAACTTTTTCTATTGTTCATTGCTCTTTTGTGTTAAAATTACAATATATTATTATTAATCAATAGTGTAAAAAAAAGTATAAAAACAATAATTATCTATTTAATTTCCAAAATTATACATTTTAATGAATAAAACATAAGTCGTCAAGATATTCATAAAACTTTCACAAATCTAATGACAAGAAAAAATGGTCACCAAATTCCTATTTTTCTATTCAAAATATAATGACCCATTTGGTGACAATATAGTGACCGCCTTTTTCGTTACTTAAAGAAAACAAAAAATCTTTAGGTGACCACTTATTTTATGCTCACCAAAAGTGGTCACTACAAGACAATAAATTGGAGGGAACCTTCCCACTTTTATCTTTGGTGACCACAATATTTGGTCACCAAAATATCATAAATTACTGACCCATTATTTGGTCACTAACGAATTATTGGCAAACTATTGGTGACCACTTATTCTTCGTCACATATTTTGGTCACTATAACTATCAATCTTGTGAGAATTGTTCCGTCATTGCCTTTAGTGACCAGATAGTTACCATTATTATTTTTGGTCACCACATATTTAGGTGTGAGTAAATTTTGGTGACCAAATAAATTCTTGTCACCTAAAGTACCTCGTAATGCCGATGGGCACACTTGCAACAATAAAAGAGAAAAAATTGTAATAGATAACACAAGTACAATTTTGGGATGATAATTTAGTCTGCGATCATCCTCAAACAATTGCTTGAATTTTCCACTGCCATGTTTTATTATAACTTGCTAGCTAGCATAATAATAATGATTGTTGATGTTTGCTTATTATTATCTGTATCGATTGTTGGGTGAAAACCCTGTATGACGTTCAACCCCGAACCGGCTCGTTACTTCTTTGTAGGAACGGCTCATCGGAAGGAGGGTCAGGTCGGGTCGGGGCGTCACATATTTTATTAGCAATAGCTATTTATTATGTAGTAAAAGGTAATTATAACTATTTTTGAAAATATTTGTTTTATCATATAATTAATTTATTCAAATGACTACGTAGTATTTAAATTATCTATAAATTCTAAAAAAATAGATAAAAATTAAAAACAATAAAATAAAATGAAAATACGACATAATTATCATATAAAAAAGAAAAATTGAAAAACATGAACAAAAAGAGAAATGAAAGCTTTGCTTTGATCATATATATAAAAACGATCGTTCTAATGTTGTTGGGGATTTTTTGGTGAAACCTCAACTCACCAACAAACGGACAAACGGAACTATGGTATAGATAATCTCGACCCATGAGTATATAATGTTGAGAATTCGGTGTATACACACCTCATACAACTTACCAAAAGATTGTCCAATAAGTTTTGAACGTACGCTATCAATGTAATTTCCACATTTAAGAATCTCTTAAAAGATGTCTTCATATCTTGAACCAAAATTGAAGAGACTTGAATGGTTGAATTACATACACTTACTAATATAATAACGTGTGGTACACCCTTACTTATAAAGTAATAATAAATGAAAAATATTGTGCAAATTATTTATTTTAGGTGTTGTACCGCACAACCTATAAAAAGTTATATATTTTTCAAACTGGACTTTTTAAGCAGGACGGAAGGAGTATAAGTTTTAGTCCAAATTTCTTGTAATTCATTGAGTTGATCGTTCAATTAATATTTAAGGGGAAAGAAAAAAAAACAGAATTAATAATTTGATTGAAGATTGTGAAACTAATACGCATAAATTAGGAATATAGGATACATTATAAAAGGAAATGCACATTATACAGCAAAGCTATTCTATGGGAACAAGGAGGATAGAAAAGGCAGAAAACACTTGCAAGGATTGAGATAGTAATGATCATTGACTTTGATCCCATTTGGGAGATTTCATCTGAAAACCATAGCTGTCACAGCAAGGCAATCGAAATGCCGCCACTTGCCATGTCATATTCCTTCCAGCAATCAAGCGCATGGTGAGTGAAATAGACATGGTTTCTCCGGCAACCTACTTGCGTTGCAGTCACTGACCTCTGCAACAATTAGTCCCTATAAACAACGCCCTGTCTCCCAGGCTTTCCATCTTTTTCCAAACTAGTCTCGAAAGATGGAACCGAAACACTTGTACATCATCAACAGTATTCATTGACGTTTTGGAGATGAGGATACCAGCAAAATCACCCCATTTGAATCCACCAAGTATTCCAGGAAATGCCTACAGGGAACTGAAGGAACTGCCCTGTTTTTGCCGAGACCTGTTAGGCTGATGAGAATATTCAACTTCTTCTATTATTGCTAGGCTGCCCTGCGAACTTAATGCGTAAACTTTCCCTTCAAAACCAATAGCATTGGTGAAAACCATGGGCTTCGAAAACCCTTGTGAAGGATGGGGATCTAGTATCTTGCAATCATGCCGGGTCCGAGTTTCCCGATATTTCTCTGTTCCGAAAATGAAAAACGCTGGATAGGAGATGCCGGTCATCACCATTACTCTTGTATTAAGCATTGAGCTACGAACTGGTGGTGGAAGTAAAGCAGCACAGACGAGTGGGATTTTGGTATCCGAAGATTCCGGCAATGGCAGTCTTCTTCCCCAAATGTGGAAAGCTAGATATTGCTTGATAGCCTGGAAATGAGGCCGAGGGTTGTTGTGACAACGTTTTGAATTCAACTTCATGTTGTTGTCATTGGCTTCAGAAAGTTCGAGCGCCTTGGCGGCAGAGCCACATCGCCTTGGTACTGTTCTCCATGATTTGCAGACACCGCCCCAACTTATGTCGTTGAGCTGGGGCATTTGTTTTCCGACCAACATGGTTAGTTGACGTGGAAGATCTGGCCATGGAATAGCCTTAGAATTACCTTCGTTTTCGGAAGATAAATGCTTTGCCCCTTTTGATTTGGACTCATCTGTGTTGGCAATTGGCAAAAATTAAATGGAAAGTCAAATTAAGAAGCATACGTTTTCATTTCTGGAAGACTACTTGAAATAGTCATGTATTGCCGTGGCCAACAAGTTCAACAAGCAGAGAGTCGAGAAACGTGCTACTTGTTAAAGTTATTAATTAAATTTGATTGACTTGCTATCCACTATATATATATATATATATATATTTCTGGAAGACTACTTGAGAGTGCGAGGTGCGCACGCACTCAAGGCCCCCAGTTTTATAGGGCCCCAATTTGTCTAAAATCAATATTATTGTAAAAGAAAATATTTTAAATTGATATTTTAAAAAAGACTATAATTCTACTCTTAAAATAGGTACGTAAAAATATTGTCTCTTTAAAAAAGTAGTTCATCTAATATAAAAAGTAGTACCTATTTCTAAAAATAATTAAAAAAATTTGATGTGTAAAATAAAAAATATCGAATTTAAGGGTAGTGGTTTTAAAAGAAGTAGCACATGTGATATTAAAAGTAATACCTATTTCTAAAAAAAATAAGAATAATAATAAAATTTACTTTAGGGGTATAAATAGTGCATGTAAAGTAAAATGTACCAAATTTAAGGGTGAGAGTAGTGCCTATTTAGAGATGTAATACATGTAATCTAAATAATAAGGCCTACTTCTAAAAACTTGTAATAATAAGAAGTTTTGATTTTTAAGTGTATAAGTAATGTATGTAAGATAAAAAGTTCTACATATTTTTAAAAGTAATAATAATAATAATAATAATATAATAATAATAATAGTTTCAATTTTAATGTTATAAGCATGGCTTGTAAAATAAAAAGTATGGTCAATATATATATATTTTTTTACAAAGATAAAGTAGTTTTGCACGTGTGCACAAAATACAGTATCATATCGAACAGTTAGACCGTTTGATATGAATGACTCTTAATCTGATAAGTCTATTTTATATTTATGATAATATAAAATACCCCAAATTTATATTATTAAACAGGACTTTTATTTATGTAGGAACGCCCTTGATAGTCATGTATTGCCGTGGCCAACAAGTTCAACAAGCAGAGTCGAGAAATGTGCCCGTTGTTAAAGTTATTAATTAAATTTGATTGACTTGCCATCCACGTTATATATATCTATATCTATACTATACTAAAAGCACAAATGTTTGAAACTTAACAGCTTAAGATACGGTAGCCGGTCAATCAATTCCCACGTGTCTTTTACTTAGATTGCCACCACAACTGCGCATATGCTGGTTCATCTACTTTCGGTGCTTAGGGAAAGTTTTTCTTCCTCGTCCAATTCGTTGTTTTTGCTGCTTTAACAAGTTTTCACAATTTACTCTCTTCTTTCTGAAGTCTTCCACCTTCGATTCCATCTTTATGGTAACTTGGTAAGTATGAACCTTGCTTTCTTCCATGTTCGAGATTCCAATTTGCTTTCTCATTTTTACCGATTGTTTTACTGTAGGCTCTGCTCTGCCTTTAAAACTTCTATTCCCTCCAGGTTAGTGCATGGAAGGTTTTATTTTGTATTCTTCTTCTTCTATTATGGGTTTACATGATTTTCTGTTACCGCATGTGTGAATTGATGGATTTGGATGTCCAAATTCAGCTTTTTCTGTTTTATTCTGTATCTCACTCTTTCCAGAGATGTTTCTGTAATGAAATGGTTTTGGAAAGTGAAGCTAAAATATTGCATTCTAACTGTTTGATTATATGTCTAAGTATTTCCAAATTCAGCTTAGGGGCGAAACTGATTGCAGAAATAATTAACTTGTAGAAAATTGCAAATTTCGGATGGTTTTATGTTGTTATCTTTCTGCTATTTCAGAGCTGCCAAGTCATCTTCAAATCTTATTCTTTCACTCTCAGCCTTCTACTATGGGTTTATGTCTTTTTCTGTTTATGCATATCAAAATTGATAGTTTTGGATATTCAAATCTCTGCGCTTCTGTTTCATACTGTATGTAACCGTCAATAAACAAATCAGGTAGGCTGAAGGAAGTTTCTTTCATTATCTTTTGTGAATGTTAATGAACTGAAATTTGATACACTGGAATGAAGATTCCTGAGTAAAGAAACCTCTTGATCAAGGGTGTGATACTTTGCATCAGTTTTAAGATTTTTCATTTGGAACTGTTTGGGAAGCTTTTCATTTGGAACTAACCTGCTTATGCTGAATTCATTATGTTCTTAGTGGAATGATTTAATATTCGGTGGTTCTACTTCCCGATCAAGTTCTTTTAAACTTCAGAAAAATGTGAATTTGAATCTTGATTTTAAAAACAATCATAAATGTTGTTGTATCCTCTAATGATGATACAATTTAGCCTTTCAAATTCTAAGCTGGGACAATTCTTTCATGTGCTGGGATGGCAGGAAGCTAACCAATGAAGTTAAGATATTTCATTATTACAACTTCATAATCTTTACCCAAAATTTTCACCATGGAATGGAGATTAGTTTTATGTTTCTTTGAAATCGAATAATTTCTGGTTATGCATGGTTTTTAAATATACCTACTGAACCAAATCACATTTTCCTGTCAACAACAGATACCTTTTAAGATCTATTAGATTACAACTAACTTCATATGCAACAAAGAAATCCTTTGGTTTGCTCTGTTTGATTATTTTTTTCCTTTCCTTTACAAGGTTTTGCTCTTCTAGGTTTTCTTTCCTTTGAGACCCAGATATTTCTCCTGTTTCTGACCTCACACTTCCATTTTCATGTTTCCTTTTCAATTTTGATAGTTCATTTCCCTTTTTGTCTTCCTCAATAAGAACAAAAAAGGTTTTTTTCCCACCAGTATAATTTTATAGTGTATCAATATTAATATATCCATGCCGGTGAGATTCAGTTTTAGTTCATGTCCTAAATGTTCAAATTATCTGGATATGTTGTAGTTAATGATCAACAAAGGGTTATGGCAATTCTATAGGAACCGACTTTATGCCTTCAAGTTAAGAAACTAACTATTTTTTACTTTTTCCTACAATTTTCTGTAGCCTACATTGGTAGAAAGAAGAAAACAAATTTGACTTTCTTTTCCTCTTTTAATTGTGAAAACCAGGAGTATTTTGTTTGATTTTAATGTTTCTAGAGACTAAAATCGCACCATGTACAATTAGAACTCTTAATTTATACTATCTACTATTGCTCCATTGTTAAAAATTTATTTACAATTGTTCCTGCTTATAAAACAACTATGTTCAGAATATCTCCATCTCTAACAAATTTACAGAAGATCATGTCTCCACACTTTTGACTGGTTTGAAGGTTAAAGAATGACGAAAATCAGTTTCAGTGTTATCATTGAAGAGTATTACAGAGCTCTAAGCAACAAAAATAATATAGTACATGTATATCTACCATTGCAGCAGTGGGAGAGAAAACTGTACCAATATTTTATGTTCCATTATTGTGTAAATTGTAAGGTGACTAGGATAACAAAATCAGTAAAGAATGTCCTCACAATGCAAATATACAAATAAATCTTACCATTCTTTTAACTTGTTGATTACCTCAATTGTTGGATGTCCTTACCGGTTTGGTTTATGTGTTTTAAATTTTGGTCATGTAGAATGGTTACTTTACAACCTCAACATCCTCACTTACTTGATTTCATATATTTTCTATGAATCACACTATTTATTTTTCGCAATCACCCAATTATAAATTTCAGCATTAAAGCTATCTTCAAAAATAGCAAGCTCTCATCAATGTGATTTTGGATTTTTTCCTTTTTTGAACTTCAATTGATCTGTTAATTTGGCATGCTATTGAATTACTCATTTACTGAATTTATCATCATTGTTACTTATGAACTTGATGGTGTGCCAAACAATCTCATTACTATAGCTCTGCATGGTTCAAGTTTATTCGTAATTGTGAGTTATCTTTTTGCAATATTTTATATGTTGGTATAAATTCTTTGCTGAGGGGCATAAATAATCCAAACGTACAAGTTAGAAACACTAAATGCCTTTCAACTTCAAAAATCATAGGTAGTAAACCACATACTCCTACAATATTTTCCTGAGGTAGAAAAGTCCATTATAAGAAATCAGATCTATCTTTCAACCATCATTTTCATTATCAGAAATCTATTTTCTCGGACATTCTTAAACGGAAAATTTACCTACAATCTCAGAAATAGTAATCAAATATCTGATTTTAAGCTTTGTCTTGAACTAATGAAACAAAATTCTAATGATTGGTACAACAATTTCCACGCTTCCCCCACATAGGAGTATAAATTGTGATAAGGAGGTGATTCAATTTATTTTAGATGCAATCAGTTATTTTTCTGTCCTCCGTCTTACATGATAGGCGTATACCTTTCATTCACTTCATTTTTTAATAAGCACTTTATTAGTCACTACCAATTGGAAAATCATATAAAATACAGTAGTCTTGTTATTGGTAATTTACATTTCATGCTTAAATTGATTATTAATATTATAAATTTTGTAGGCCTATGTTGGGAAATTGAGTCGAACGTGGTACATTTAATTTCAACATATCAATTACAAATGTCGACTTCTACCAGTTCAATGGCAAAGAGGTATGCTTTTTACTCGTAGATTCATAATATATCACTTGTTTTTATAGTTTCTGAAAGTTCTATAACTGTTCTGGATATTGTGTTTTGTTGATTTAAATTTTCCAATCAACTATTGTTGTTAGTCTGGTACTGTAGTTTAGTAACATTAACAGTATTTAGATTATGTATTTGGAAGTTATTTAATTACTCAATATAAGAATAATGCCACGAAGAAAAAGGGAAAATATGTCAGACATGGAAGACATAAGCAGATATTCTACATGTCAGAAAAGAAAGAAAAATCTTCTAGACAACTGTAGACAAGTAAAAGATGATCAAAATAAGAAAAGAAGAAGGACAACTACAAGTAGGGTTACTAAACAAAACATCAGTATCGATCCTTTAAAGTGTATAGTAAGTAACCCTGATTTACTACCTAATGTACCCAACTGCCAATTTTGTGCTACAAAACGTATCTATTTAGAACCACCTACATTTTGTTGTTCATTGGGTAAATAAAATTAGTACATACTGAAATGCCTTCAGAATTAACAGATTTGTATTCTGCCAACAGTGTAGATGCTAAAGAATTTCGGAATTGCATTCGAAGTTACAATAACATGTTCGCATTTACATCAATAGCTGTATATTACGATAAATCTTTATCTATTAGAAACTGTGGTGTTTATACATTTCGAGTACAAGGGCAACTTTATTATTTTATGGATCAATTAGTACCATCAAATAGTGAAAGACCAAAAATCCTTCAACGGTATTTTTTTGATACAAAACATGAACTTTCAAACCGTATGTCTATTAGTCCAAAATTTAAGGAATCTCTTGTGACAAAATTATTTAGTATCTTACAAGTAAATCCATAAGGAAATTTCTTCCAAAGTCTTAACAACATTAATGATCTCAATGAATACAATATCATTCTACAAGCTAATCCCATGTCTGACCAACATGTTTTTAATAAGCCTACCATGTCTCAAGTTGCTGAATATGGTTAGAATCTAATCAGGAACAGCAAAGTACAAGCCAACACATCCAAGTTTACTCAAAAGATAATTGTACTCAAATAATTAAACATTATTTTGGTTGTTATGATCCAATGCAATATCCCCTTACATTTCCTAATGGTGAATCTGGTTGGCATCGAGGGATTGAAAAAAAATTGAAAACAAAAAATGAATCTACATGAAAGAACATGTAATGGTGAATCTATTCATAACATTCGAAACTATACAGATGTGGAGGACCTTTTACAATCTGAAAATGAAGGTAATATTTTCCATATTTTAGTATTACCTTTTCTTAATTATTAGTTTGTTAGTGTGCAAAAAAATAAAATAACCCTATTATTTGTGTAGGTGCTAGGAAGAACACCAAAAGAACAAATGTATCATGTTGTGAGTACTATTGTTATAAGCTACAGATTAGAGAAAATGATAAATCATTCCTCCTGCATATTGGTAGGCTTTTACAACAGTATATGGTAGATATGTACATTAAGATTGAAACATCAAGGTTAGACTTCTTTTTAGAACAGAAGACATGCAAAACCGTTTACGAAATGAAGCTTACTGTGGTTTGTTAGATGGAATTGTACAAGGATGTCATACAGGTGCTGATGTTGGTAAACGTTTAATATTACCTACATCATTTATTGGAGGATCAAGAGATATGAGAAAAAGATATATGGACGCTATAACTTTAGTACAACGTTTTGGAAAACCAGATATTTTTTTAACAATTACTTCAAATATGAACTGGCCAGAAATAAAAGCATTGTGTTCACTTTCTTATGAGATTCAAAATAGACCCAATCTAATAGCTAGGGTATTTCGTGCAAAGCTTGAAGTTTTGAAAAATGAATTGTTTAAGAAAAAGATTTTTGGTAGGATTTTTGCTTACACGTACGTAATATAATTCCAAAAAAGAGGTCTACCTCATGCTCACTTTTTACTTATTTTGGACCAACCATCAAAAATGTTCTCACCTAAAGCATTTGACAGAATTGTGTGTGTAGAACTACCTAATCCTAACATAGATTCGCATTTATTTCTATTACTGATGAAACATATGATGCATGGACCTTGTGGTTCTCTTGATCCAACATATCCTTGTATGAAAAATGGTAATTGCAAATTTAACTACACTAAAGAGTTTTCAAACAGTACTAAATATGGAGCCAATTCATATCCAATTTATCGTCGTACAAATAATAATCGTGTTGTTAAGATTAGAGATTTAGAACTTGATAACCGATGGGTAGTACCCTACAATCCATATCTTTTAGCTAAATTTAATTGCCACATAAATGTTGAAATATGTTCAACCATTCAAGCAGTCAAATACATTTACAAATATATTTACAAAGGGCACGACAAAATTTTGTACTCATTAATTACAAATGAAGAAAATCCTATACTTGATGAGATTAAAAATTGGCTAGTGTTATTACCAGAGCACTTTTTAGCATACAGAGCAAAAAAATTGTTTGCTTACCAAATTACCCTTATTTATTTTAGTTAAGTTTTTTTTTTTCCTTTGTCCTTTTTCGTTCCCTGTTTCTTTCTCCCTCAATCTCTCAAAGGCACGGCAGTGTTCTTGGGTCCGGATCTGTTTCGGATTGCTGCTGTTCTAATTTCTCTCAGTCACAGTAGCTACACAGAAAAAAAAAAAAAAAAAAGCATGATTCTCACTAGTAGCACAAAATTAATTAACATTCATATCAATGGCAACAAAAAATAAAAAATCAGCAAATCCAATAGCTGCGCAGCAACAAGCAGTGCAGCACCAAAAAGAATCAACAAAACCAAACCAGTAGAATTAATGTTAAAGCATGCAGAATCAATATTCAACTACAACCAAAAAAGGAAAAAAAAAAAGCCTATGAAAGTAAGAAACCAATCAATTGACCATGAATATCAGAGAAAGTATGACTGAAAGTAAGAAAGCATATTCTCCGTCAAGAATGCCTAATTATTTCATGATTATTTCATTTGATTGAGTACAAGAATGCCTTATTCTCCGTCTAGATTTTCTTCTCCAGAAACAATGCCTAACTATTCGCCAGTCCCAAATGAAATTTTTGCAGAGAGTGTCGTATTTCAATGTCGGAATGTACCCTTTCACCTCTGTTTTCTTCCTGGTTTAATGCCTTCTTCCGGCTCTCTCTTTATTTTCAGGGAAATTTATCGTTCAATCCTTTAATGTCATGTTGTTGGCGTTCCTGATGGCAATTACTCTCTCATTCTGTGTACGCTTGCGTTGCTTGAGATCAATGGTCCGGAATCACTTTTCACGACTCGTGGAGGAACGAGCAATTATGGCTGATCGGAGGAACCAGTGCGTATCCCGCGACGGTGGTTCAGGGGCTGTTGAAGGTGATCGTCGGAGATTGACATTTCATTCACGTATGTTGGCATCCAAATCGGCAGCTCCCAGTGATGAAGAAGACGAGTACGCAGAGCTGTAAGAGTTCAGGGGGATGGCTTTGATGGTTCCGCCGATTACGATTATACTGATCAACATGGTGGCGATCAGAGTGGTGATGTCGAGAACTCCCTACAGTACCAGAAATGGGGAAGGAAAAAGGAAAGGAAAAAAAAAAAGAAAACTTGACTAAAATATATAGGGGTAATTTGGTAAGAAAACAAATTTTTTGCTCTGTATGCTAATAAGTGCTCTGGTAATAACAATAGCCTTAAAAATTTCCAATCTGCAAGATGGATTTCAACCCCTGAGGCAATTTGGAGAATTTTCAAATTTGATCTCAATCACATGTACCCTTCAGTGATTTCCTTACCAATTCATTTAGAAAATGAATAATCAGTAACTTTTCCTGCCAATCAATCATTAGACAACATTACGAGTAACCCTATGATTAAAAAGACTATGCTAACGTAATTTTTTTACATGAATAAACACAATGATTATGCTAAGAATATGAACTGCTTATATATTGAATTCCCAGAATTATTTACTTGGCATGCAGATTTTAAGGAATGGGAAACACGTAAACAAAGAGAGGTAATTGGTCGTATCTTGCTTTGTCATCCATCTAATTGTGAAAAATTCTATTTCAGATTATTGTTGATGCATATTAGGAAGCCAACGTCTTTTATAGACATAAGAACAATCGATGGAAAAACTTTTGATACGTATAGAGAAGCTGCACAAATGTTAGGCTTAATGGAAGAAGATAATGTGTCTTCAAGAAGCTATTGTTTATCTAATGTCTGTCACTTTATGACAATTATTTGCCACTGTTCTTGTCTACTACAATCCTAAAAATCCCAAAGATTTATGGTAAAAATATGAAGATTTTCTTTCTGAAGATTTTAGACAAAACAAAAATTTATCATCTAATGCAATTAGGCATAAAGTTTTAGATACTTTTACTTACTATCATTATTCAATGGGACGAAAATTGGAAGATTTCTTTTATGTAAACAATAATCTCCAAATGAGTTTCCATGATAGTTTGACAAGAGAATTACAAACTTAACAAGATGTAATTGTACCTAAAGAAGACATTTTTGCTATTGAAAAGTTAAATGAAGCACAAAAGTTTGCATATGATCAGATTTTATATCATATTAAAAATAACATACCAAAAGTTTTCTTTGTCGATGGTCCTGGAGGAACTGGCAAAACATTTTTATACATATCACTACTTGCTACAGTAAGATCCATGGGTCATATTGCACTTGCTACAGCTACTTCAGGGGTTGCATCATCTTTGCTTCCTAGAGGACGCACTTCACATTCAAGATTTAAGATTCCTTTAGATGAAAATTATTCTAAATCCTGCACTGTGAGTAAACAAAGCACATTAGCAAATCTATTAAGGATAGCAAAATTAATTATTTGGGATGAAGCTACAATGGCAAAATGTAGTATTATTGAAAATTTTGATGAAATGCTGAGAGATATAATGAATTCACATAAAATTTTTGGAGGTAAAATTATTGTATTTGGTGGTGATTTTCGTCAAACATTACCGGTTATTCCTAAAGGTACAAAAGAAAGTATCATAGATGCTTCTATTGTCATGTCATCTTCATGGAATCATTTTCACAAACTTAAGCTTAAATAGAACATGCGAGCATTACTTGATCCTGATTTTTCATCTTATTTATTAAAAATTGGTAATGGGATTGAAGATACTGATGAGAAAGGTGAAATTCAGATACCAGCAAAAGCAAACATTCTTTTTACAGATGATTTTACATCATTAAATACATTAATAGAGACTGTATTTCCAAATATCAATCATTACAGTTTTGATATTTCTCTTTTTGCGAAAAGAGCCATACTTACTACAAGAAATGACTTTGTTCATGAAATAAATGATCTTTTGAATGATAGATTTCCAGGTGAAGAAATAATATACTTTAGTTATGATGAAAATACAGGTAATTGTGCTCTGCCAAATCAAGAAGAATTGTTTCATTCTTTGACTCCTCAAGGGCTTCCCCCTCATAAATTGATCTTAAAAATGAATGCACCAATTATATAGCTTAGAAATATTAATCCAACTGAAGGACTTTGTAACGGTACCCGTATTATTTGTAAAGGATTTGATAAAAATGTTATTTATGCTGAAATTTTTGTTGGTATATATGCAGGAAAAGCTGTATTTATTCCCCGTATAACACTAGAAGCTTCACATGATTGCTTTTCATCTATTCCATTTAAAAGAAAGAAATTTCCAGTACGTTTATGTTTTGCAATGACAATTAATAAAGCACAATGACAAACTTTAGATTTCGCTGGTGTTTATTTGAAAGAGCCGGTATTTTCACATAGTCAACTTTATGTTGCACTATCAAGAGAAAAAACTATAGATCAATTAAAAGTGCTTGTTTTCCAGATCAAACTTTAACGTAGTCATTATTCCTACTTATTACCTTTGGTTGTTCATTGCTGATTTATGTAGTTCATTTTCCTCTCTCTATTATTTTTAGACTAACTACCTTTTATTGTTATACCCTGATCTTTTTAGAACAATAGAAGATAGATGTACCACATTTGCAACTCTAGAACCAAACCTTGCGAATTGGTTTGTCATAGTAATGGTTCTTGAAAAAGCTCCCATTCAGATGATGAAATGGGGTAAAAGGCAACAAAGACTTGTTTATCTTGACAAACAGGTAAATTCAATTTAAATTGTTGAATGAAATTATCTATTATTTTAGCTTATTTTCATTTCCCAATGATTTTAACAGAATCAGAGGATGCAGTGTGTGATTTACGACTCAAACGTTGAAGAGTTAAATAAAGTACTCCAACCATACCATACATATATTGTTGGAAATGGTAAAATAAAAAGTATCAGTCCCACCTCACCAATTCTGGCACGGTCAGAATATGAAATGGTTCTAAGCAAAAGTTCTTACATTAAGGCTGCAAGTAAGCAGCAAGAGCTTTCTGTACAACATGTTTATGAACTAACATCTTTTGCAGAATGCCCTCAGTTTGCAGATACTGCTGATAATCCAATCAGTTAGGTTCTCTAAACTTTTCTTCATTTCAATAACTACACTATAAATATTCTAATAATTGTTTCATTGAAAATGGAATATTTGATTTCTTCCTTAGATCTTTTATGTGGTGTCATACATGTTTTCCCTCCGCGAAGTACCCAAAAACAAAACCACTTGCAAGAATTTGTCATTGTCAATGAAGAGTAAGTTCTTTATTTCAAATACACATTTCCAACTCTTGTAATCACAAATTTTGTAGAAGCACATTATTCTAAAGATATCACTTTCTTATACATACAGATGTAGGCCTATGATTCTCACTCTGTGGGATGATTTCTTGCAAAACGAAGCTCGTTTTTTTTACTAAAAATGTTCACAATATGCCTGTCATACTAGTAATGAGACTGCCTGTCAATAGCTTCTACGGTAAAAAAATAGTTGTAATTTTTTTTCCTCTTCCATTATCTTGTAAAAAAATTAATGAATCCATTAAACAATTATACTCATTTATGTGCTATTTTTTTTTTTTTTATAATCACTAATAAGAAGACCTTATCACAGGAGTATTTGTTGGGACAACCTTTAACAGTGTCATTCTATTTGATCCTCCGGTTGCAGAGGCTCAACAACTACAGTTATGGTAATTTAAAACTAATATATAATATGCTTTTTTAATCCTTCGGTTGCAACTAAATTGTTCCTCTTTTTTCTTTATCGGTTTGATGTAATTGTGCTTACAAATATGGGTATTTGGTTATGCTAAACTAAACTGTGTATTGACGTGCTTTTAGCGTGTTGCTTCTTCATAATTTCTTGAATGAATTTTTCTTTGGTTTTTTTTTTCTCGTGTTAAATACTGCACTTTTGACCTCTGCTATGCCTTCATTCCTTTGTTTTGTTTCATCCTTTGCTTTTCCTACTTCTTTCTACAATATTCTGGTTTTTAATTTACTTTTAAATTATATTGATTACCTGTTCATTTTTCATCTGTTATTTGGTCTTTGGGTTTTTCTTCAGCCTATAATTTTATTAATTTATTGCTGCATGTGAACTTCTGCTTTGGCAGAAAATACAAAAAATGTTGAGATAAAGTTGCTGCTCTATTGCTATCTCCGTAGATTATAACAAAGTTTAAAATTTCTGCCCTGCTGCAGGAAAATAGCATACCAAAAAAAGTTTTAAAGAAAAAACAAACAAATAATAAGAAAACTGACCAAAGGTTGACATGTACATATATTCAGTTGAGATTGTAAAGCAAAGTTGTTTAACTAAAAATGTTCATAAAAAAGGTAGCCATTAGGGTAGTAATAGTATTTTGGTCTATAACCAACCTGGAGAAAAATTCACTACTAATAAATGTTGATTCTTTGGGAGTTTTCATCGTAATCTTATTTGGTAAATGTGTTGATTTCCCATTTGTTTCATTTCTGTCATATTATGGGAAAAAGAATGGGAAATGGGAAGAGTCTGTGTAAGCTTCCAGCTGAGAATCTATTGCTCTTACTCTCTTCAATGTTATGTTTTCATATTTCAATGTTATGTGTTGATTTTCTATGCTGATTTCTCTCTCTAATATACATTCTGTCAGGTTAAAAGCCAATAAGGAATACATAGAAATTGTTGTTTCAAAAAAGCTTTATGAAAAGCAACATCAAATGATAGAGCCATCACTTGATTCCCAGCTCCGAAAAATCAGCCAAATAAAAAGTTTGAGTCAGATGGTAATATTAAACTCATTCATATTCTATTTTCCTTTTCTTATAATTTTGAACTTGAAAAAAGACAATAACTTAAAATGCTCTCACATAGGTGAAATCATTTTCAATCAAAGGTAGGTTCAAAATTGCAAAATCAGACCAACGTTTTTACTTTTTAGCTTGTTCAAGTTGCTCAAAACAATGTGGAGCAACCTACGGAAATGAGTTCACATGTTTCTACTGCCATAATGACTTCTCTAGCCCAAAGGCACTGTAAGTTATTTTTATCACTTGAAAAAGTTATGAAAATTATAATGCTTATTCTTGTACCTATATTGTAATGAATTTACGAAAATCAAGTAATCATACAGGTTGCATTTTGAAGTAGACCTATCTAATGGAAGTGACAACATAAGTGTATTTGTTGAGCAAGAAGAAGCACAAAAGTTATTAGGTACGTCAGCTGAAAAAATCATTACAGAAGAAGCTGAGGTATATTTCATCCATTTTGAAATTAGGTAACTTATAAACTTGTCTATATCTCTTAACTTTCCATTTATTTCATTTGTTACAGGAAAAGAGGTTCAATTTTGAACATGATCAATTCTTTTTTCGCATTAAGACATTCAGCAGTGAATTTAAACGAAGAACATCTGTATGGTACATAATCATGTCAGTTGTCCCAGCACCTAGTTACCCTACTGCATCACAATCTTTTGCAGGACAAACCTCATCTTCAGCTGCTGATGAAAAATTAGCCACAGACACCCCAATGCCTGAAATTGAAAGGCATACAACAACAAATTAAAAAGAGCTGATTCCAACTCATCTCACTGAACATGAAGTAAGTTCCTGTGGTAAGCGAGGCTTGGATTCAACAACAAATTCAGCACAGAAAGACCTGAAACACTCAAAGCAGGATTGAGGTAGCATAGTGTTTGCAGTTCATTAACCTTTAAGAGATCACTTTTGGTACACATCATGTTCTTACCTCTACAAAATACTTGAGTACATCTTTTGATAAGTATAAATGTTCAAGTTTAGTTGAAAAAGAATAGGTGTACATATATTTTGCTACAGATTATGGTAAGAACAAAGATGCAAATGTAATGTATATATACTATAAATATAATTTCCTTTTCTACCCAATTCTATGATCTCAGCATGTCATCTATTAGGTTCTTTTCATACTGTTGTAGTTATAGTTGCTTATTTGTTTTAGGTAATGATGAATATATGCCTCATGTTGGTGCTTTTTAGCTCTTCTTAATCTTATATGAAGTCAAATATTTCCACCGAAAACCTTTAATAAATATTGATTTGAAGATCTTTCGTTATATCTCTATTATGTTGAATAGTAGTCTAAATCATTAGTTCATAATAATATTTGGAGTTAATTTAGTTACTATGGTTTTACTTCCCAATAATAATGTATTCATTAAGTATTTGAAGAACCCAGCCTTCATTTATGCTAGCTAGATAGCTCTATAGCCTCTTCTCTTTCAGTTGGGGTACAAATATAAATGGGAGAAACAATAAGAAAATATACAACTCCATTCACCTTGGACCATATTTTTGAAAATACAAAAACGGAATCCAACCAAATAGAAAATAATACATACAAGATACAACTATATCAAACATCTAACATGCTATTACACAGACTTACATAAATTGTAAAGTACCTATAAAACTAATTTTAATCTAGCTGGTCCATTGATGTTGCACTATTTTCTAAACTGACCGTAGAACTATTTTGTATTATTTAAGATCTTTCAATACTTTCCATTAACTCCTCCAGCCTCTCTAATGAAGGCCCACTTCTCAACGCCTCACGTAACACCAACGTCCAATCATTCCTGGATAAAAATCGAAGAAAGAGCTGATATCTCTCACGTTGAATGTGTCTATACCTGTGAATCACTGGATTTTCACCTTCTGCATGTACCCTTCTATGTTCTGATCGATTGTAAATATTTTTGTAAAGCATAGTACTATTCCAATGTGATGTGCCCCAATGTGTGGTTCTTCGTAGTCTCCATTCTGATATGAAAATTCATTAGGATTCATTTTCTGTTATGCAATATTGAATTCAGTACAAATTTAAAAAATAGTATTGTATATAATAATTCCACTTCCACTACTACTTATAAACATTCAACCAGATTTACATTGAAATCAACTTACCATGACATAGTTGGTGACTAAGCTTTTCTTTATCTTATTTCAACTATTACATGACATGTGTCACATTCTGATGATGTGTGAGATTATTTCTATGCATAAGGTGGTTACTAACATTTTTGTGGCAAAACAACAAACTCTATATTGACCACCTTTTATCAATCAGTGCTGAGTAAGGAATTGTAGATGATAACTACAACAAACAAAATATTGCATTATGACTAAGCTATTTGCATAATAACTGTTAATAATTTTAACATTTTTGAACCTGTATTTAAGCCTCTTTTAATTTTCTATTATATTATAGAGTTCATTCATAAATATCTAACAACCTCTAGCCTTTCAATGTCATATACCACCTGCTTAAAAACCTCCTCAGTATTCAAACTTATCTACATCCCATCTAATACAAGACTATAGATGACTAACCATGTTAGGTAGCCTTTTCATCGAAAGAACATGCTGACTAACCATTTTTCAGTAATAGGTGGAAAACTTACACACTATCTAAAATCAGATACAGATGACTAAGCATACTAACTTCACTCTTTCTGCTGACAAACAATCTGCTGACTAACCATTTTAAGTTCATCTAAAAACAAAGCTCTTACCCGCGTTTCCCTTTACTTTATAATAATATTTATAGAATTCTCATTTTCTACCTTTTTCAAAATACAATACTCTTACAATTCCTACATACTTCTTCTTTATTAACTACAAAACCACTTCATACTTCTTCTTTATTAACTACAAAACCACTTCTCCAAATTATCTCCAATGGAAAATAGCCTTTATTGCACCTGTGCTGATTGTGGACAGTGCTACTACAACTACATGTTCCACAAAGAAGTTGAAGAATTAATGAAGAGGTTTTTCTCCAATCCAGTATGGGCTCCTATTTTACAAAAAGCACTCACTATAGAATGGAAACTTTCTCTTCTGACTGAGTATGCAGCTGATATTCAACACGATGTAAATGTTATTAATACTTCTGCAAACCAAAATATATAATAAATCAGTACTGAAAAACTCTCTTGTAGTAGTATAATGTATATAGAAGTTTCTTGTAAGTTTAATGTTGTATTTTACGTAGTATCCACTAAAATAATATTTACTTCTATAATATGAACTATTACCAAGAGTTTGATCTTGCATTTTATTTAATATTTCATAAAATCATAGGATTATGTACTACAAATCCATGTCAAAAAAAATATATATACTTCCAATGATTTTGTACATTTTCATTTCTTCTTATTGCTTAATATATGAATTATTATTCAATATCCATGTAATCTTGTTTTCAAAACTGTATTTGCAAAATAATTTAAAGCTAAATGACACATTCTGGCATCCAAACTTATCAAACGATAGACCTGCAGAAAGTTTCATATATTTTCTACCAATTAATTAAAATACTTTATTTTTTTATAATAAAATATTTCCATTCCCTAATTTAGAAATAGAACATATGTTTTATTAAACCTTAAATTGAACTATCATTTACTTCAGCAGACATTCCTCGTCACAATTTATACAACTCATTTTCCTTAAATCCGGGTTAAGGCCACACAAAGCGCATCCCACTTAACCTAGTATATATATATACTAGACGGTACATCCGTACAATGCACGGCTTATGCCGAATAAAATATTAATTTGTATCATAATAATAAAAAGTTTAATTATGCACATGCTAGCATACAAATAGAACAACGAATATGAGAGCTCGTTTAAATTTATCATCTATTAATTTAATTCAATACATTTTTAGAACAATTGGAGTCTACAGAAAAATATCAAAATCAAGGAAGAAATTTTCCATCCTTAATAGTATATGGTTACCGGTACATGACTTCCTCCGACATATTCTTGTTATTTTTGTATGTAACTTGACATCCTTCCATTAAGGATCTACTTTAGAATTGTGGAAAATGTTGAGGCTGTTGGAAAAAAAATGATTTTTTTTTTGCATATTTAAACTTACTTCTCTACCTTTTTAAAAACAAGAAATTAATATAACAAAAGTCTGTAAAAGAAAGGAACAGTCTAGAGAATACATCAAGATTTATAATTTTACATACATGATACATTGTGAACTAATAGGAAAGAGAATTTTAACACAATAATCCTTCAACTCTTGATAACTAAAAGTTTTCACATAAAAAAAATTGCACCAACAATAAAATAATTTAAACAAAACAACAAATTAAAGTAATCAACAAAAAACTTAATGGGAAAAGAAAATTCAAGAAATGATCTATGTAAATCACATATTATTAGATGTGTAAAATGTCATAATTTTTAATAGTAAGATATAAGAATAAAATTTCTCATTTCGAGAAATTAGTTAACATATCTAGAACAGAATAACTCACTAATCTTAATGCACTTCACAACAATTTAAAAGAGAATTTTAGTATTATTTAAGACTGAGAGAACGAAAATGGTTGAGAATATTTCAAAATGCCATTCATAGAATGGATCAAGGAAGGAAAATATACAACTTATTGACTGTAACTAACAGAACGTGAAAGAAAAATAATAGTTTGTTCATATTTATAATGATAGAAGGTGAAGCAAAGAGGCATACAACATATTATTTCTATTTGTAATAACTAAATGGTGAAACAAAGAGACAATAGACTTTTCTTATTCTTTAGGAGTTAAAAACTAATACTCTCAATTATCAATTGAGTAATTAACTTCATGGTGAAAATGTTTAGAAAATGTAAAGTTGTGAATTTAAGATTATAAGTCTAAAAAAGAAAAAAAATAAAGTTTTATTTTTATAAAAAAAAATTGTATGGAACCTGAAAGTTGGTCTCATGCCTTTTTTCTTTTATATATAAATAAAATCTTTAAATTATATAATTAAAGTTTAAATTTTTGTTGAACTGTTGGTGTATTTATATATTTATATAATTTTTGTGAGATGTGCTTTTAATAAATATATATAAAAAAGTGGAAAAATAAAAGTGCAATGCTCCTATAAAGGAGTGAAAGAGCCACATGTAAAAATAAATAAATAAAGAAATTATTTAATTGAATGGTAGAAAATAAAGTAAGTTCACTCAATATTTAACTATTAGATATTAAGCTTATGTGGCATCCACATAAATAGTTAAATTAAAATAAAACTCTATTAGACATAAATTAAAAAGATACTTATTAAATTAAAATCCAATGTGGCAACCACATGACACTCTAATATCAAACATATATTAGTTTATATTATGTAGGGTAGATATATATAGAGTCCTTTCAAGGAACCATTCAGCCACTAGAAAATGACCTATGCAATTGCATTAGTCTTGTATTATAACCATTTTTCAGTAGCTGAATGATTTCTTGAAGGGACTATAGTATTTTCCATATCTTAATATATATATATATATTAAAATTGTACTATGATTAAAGAATTTTTTCGGGGATAATGTTTTTTATAGTATTTTTTTTCTAATAAATTATGTATAAAGAAAAATAAAAGTATAATGATTATCTTATTTTTAAAATTATGTGAGTGTAATTTTAGAAGGAATTTTAGACAGTGAAACTATTTGGTATATAATTTTTTAGAGAAAAAGTGAATTTTTTCAAAAAAGAAACTAAAACAAACGAAGGTCGAAACTCACAACTATAAACCCGATCAAAATTTTAAATCCCTTATTTTAGTTTTAATTAAGAATAATTAATAACAACTTTCTATATTTTAATTGAACTAAACATCTAATTAAATAATGTATAATTTAAAAACGAAAAAAATTTATTTTTTACAATGGAGTCCAAAGCATACACCACTCTCTCTCTCTCTCTCTCTATATATATATATATATTAGACGGTGTTTGCCGTGCAATGCCCGACAATTGCCCATCATGATTGTTAAAATGTATTATTTCAATCAGTTTTCTAATTAAAAGTATTTCAACCAGTTTTCAATTTTTGGGTAAATTTAGGAGTTTAATGGAAACAAATGAATGTATTGCTTTAACATAAATCAAGAGTAAATATAGTAATAAGTTGAGCTACGGAATCAAACAAAGTGAATTTCAATAATCGTACATAAAGATCATAGTAAATAAGCATTTCTAGGAAACACCTTTACCAAAACCATTGCATAGAAGTTGCAGACTATCACTAATGTGAAAAAGAAATATAAAAACTTGATTCATTACTAAAAATGCAAACAACAATCAAGCATGTAATTCATTACTAAAAGGCTTTGCTACAGAAAAACTGAAACTAATATAAATAAAAGAAAATCTATGAGCCAGCCGCTATTAGGAATCCCTGAAAAGGAAGAAATACTAACATTGGGCTGAGTTAATGAACAGTGTTATGTTCGAATCAAGAAAATCCAAAATAAGGGAAAAAGCCAAATTAAACCTGGTAACACAATTCATAAAGATGGAAAATCGAGGAAAAAAAAAAAAAAAGTCACGAGTTTACCAGATTTAATGCCCCAAATTACCCATGGACCCTCCCTCCTTTCGTCTCTCTTTTACTTTTATCCCTTCCTTGTGTGAAGCAAAAAGACAAATTTTAAGGAAGCAAAAAGAGAGAAATTAAATTGATGGTGGCAATGCAAATTTCAGGAACAAGCAGGGATCGAGATGGAAACCAAAGTTATATCCGCATCAACAAAATCAAGAATAAGAGAAGGAAAAAACAATCAAAACCTGGTAACACTTGCATAAAGAAGGGAAAAATCTGAGAGTACCTTTAAATTTAGATGATGGATGGTGACCGTGCAGTATTGGTTCTGCTGATGGGCGGCAGCCGACGGTAAGAGAAACTAAAGGAAGGAAAATTAAGGAACATGCATGTTGTGGAAGTGGATCAGCTTCGCCACTGTTTTTTTTTTTTTTTTTTTTTTTCCCTTAATCTTTTCCCATTCCATGATGTTGGTAAGATAAAAGTGGTGATAAATAATGAAAGAATGAAACGTAAAGAAGGAAGTTGTTGATTAGGAAATAAACAATTGAACGTCTGAATATGAAAAGCTAAAGAAGGAAAATTGCTGATTAGGATGACACATGGCAGTATTTGAAAAAGAGATAATTGCTTATGTGGCAGCTATGTAGCCACATTGTTTATTAAATTTTAAGCTTATGTGGAAGCCATGTGGCAGATTTATATGAAGCCTATATTACTTTCAAGCCTATATATATATATATATATATGAAAAACTATAATCCCTTCAAAAGATCATTCAGCCACTGAATTTAACTTATACAATTTAGTATGCAACTGCATACTTAATTTATACAAGGCTAAATTTAAAAGGCTGAATGATTCATTTAAAAGACCTATATATAATCTCGTCCTATATATATATATATATATATATATATATATAAAAGAGGGAGGGGAAGGTACTAAAGCCCCCTCTCCAGTGTTTTGAAAATTGACTCGAACCAGTCGATCGAACCTGTTGAACCGTGAACCGATAGTGTAGCCGGTCTGATTACATGTTTCAAACCAGAAGTTTAAAAAATTGGTCAAAATCGAGTTCAACCTGCTAACTCCTATTTTACCCATTTCCTGTTTTTTCCCGTCGTTCTCTCTTCCTTTTCTCTTCCAAATCTCTTGCAATTTTTCTTTTCTTTTCCATCGGTTTTCAAGTAGAATATTAAAACTTTACTTTTAAAGGAACAAATCTCATATAGATATCTTGTTGTTTTTACTAAATATGATATTTTTATTTCAAAATAAATAGCAGGAAATGTGAAAAAATATACATATATAAAAGATTTATCAAAAGTTTAGGAGAAGACGAAGAAGAAGAAGAAAAAAGAGAGTAGAGTAAAGGAGATGAAGATTGATCGAAGGAGAGAATGTGATGACTGAGGAGTGGGGCGGCAGGAGGAAGGAGGGGTAGTAGGGTTTAGTCATATGTTACTTAGTATTTATATTATATTTTATTAACTTACCAATTATTCTTATTTATTTAACTTTTAAAGTATTTGTTATTTCTATCTTTTTTATTTTCTTTCATTGTTGTCTTATTATTATTATACTAGTTACGGTATACTGTACTTCGTGCAGTTTTACCCAGACAAAATTGATTCTCACTTAACAATATGAATAGAACACAATTTTTATTTATTAATATGCTATTACTCTGCACTGCACTTTGAAGATGCTACTTCTTTAATGTGAAACTATAGAATTCTTTTCTCATTCTCCTAGTCCAATTTTCGCCATAAAAGCACAAGAATTAGTCTTGTCAGACTGGTTGTTTTGGTGGGGAATAAGAGCCATATTTTTTAAGAGCTGGTAATCTGTAATTTGGAGAAGTACAGGCACACAACTGATCTATAGGAAGAGCAGGCACACAACTAAAACAAAACATCTGCTTTCCATTAAAATAAGAATATTGGAGACAAAGTTGAAGACAAAATATTTACTTCTTTTATCCAAATATGTTTAGATATAGTCAAATCATAATGATGCACATGCCATAAACTAAACCAAATGCTTAAAAAAAAATTCTTGAATCTAAACATATTCCCTTATGCTTTCAAACTTGCTGAACCTGAGAATTTATTAGCACAAGTTTTGAAATGATAATGAGTGAATTTGTAGAGAGATAGAGGTTTGTCAAACTTCTTAGGGATCTTTTTGTCCAATGGCATTTATTTCAACAAAAAAAAAAAACAAAAAAGGAACTCTTTCCACTTCTCTCAATGCAGATTTTTTTTAAATATCAGGCTTCTTCTACAAAGAATCTCTCTCCTCGTTAAGCTTTTCAATCTTTCTAGCTAGCAGGCTTTGTTGTTCCAATAAAAATAGTATCATCTTCTCAATCTGCACCAGTCCATTAAAGGAATAAAAAGAAGGCATTAAGACATCTACTTTCTACCAATTTTTTCTTCAAACCCACTTCAAATTTGTATAAAGATGAAACAAAAGACAAACTAAATCAACAATGGGCACTGTAGTTTGTATAACTCCAACTTGAACAAATACAATTTTCCTCCAAGTTATAAACCAAAGGTACCTCTACTTCAAATTTCTCAAGTCTGTGAAAGATTAAGATTTCAACATGAGTTTTTCGGCATGACAAGACCGAAAATTCAACAAGATCTTTTCAGGTGTGGTGGGCTGGAGATAGTAGAGAAAAAGATATAAGCTCTTGCTGACTAATAATAAAGCTCATCAAAGACAACTAATTACCTATTTCCTTGGGAATAAAGCTAATCAGATAAGTAATCAAATTGTAACAGTGAAAGACTAATAATAGCCAGTAATAAAAATCTAATGAACTATAATGTTATTAAGAAGTAATAACACAATTCTCGAACTACCAGGTGAATAAAATAAAAGACAAGGGAAATGAAGACAAGCATATTATTTACATGTATGTAAAGTAAGAAAGATATTTTCATTTAAGTTTGCTTTCTACTCACTTTTTGTACGTCCTTTCCTCTTCCCCTCACTGAGACAACTCTTTTTCCAACTTAAAGAGAACAGAGATCCTTTTCTATGAAAGATTCCATGCTTTCCACCCCATTCCCTCTATTCCTATTCATACTTGAACCAGATAGACTTAATAAATGTGTAATCTTGGAATGAACAATATATCAATCAAATAGTAGTAGGGGAAAAACGGAAAATTAAGATAAAGTCAGCAGAAAGGCAAAACAACTGCAGAAGAGAAGAACCTCAGAGTAGGATGTGATCAGACTCCATTAGGAGAAGAATTCTGAGCTGTGTAATTTAATTGCAGTGCTAATATCAGCCAGAGCAGGTTGCAACTCTTACATCGACAGCTTACCCTCGCAATCCCTATCCAATTCTTGGAACATATGGTTCCCAAAGTTCTTGAACACTTGCTCGTTCCAATCAACTCCATTATATCTAGACTGTTCATCAGCTAACACTCACTTACGCTTTTTTTCTTCATGACATTGTTTCTCTCCATCTTGCTAAAAAGACAGGAAAAAAAAAAAAAATTAAGAAAGAGAGGCCAATCCTTCTTTTTGAAAATACCCCCTCTGATTTTCTTTATGACAAAGGAAAAAAGTATTTCTCACAGACTATGTATTTGCATTTTATTTTTCAAATTTACAAGGTGTTGTCTTATATATTTTAGTTCTCATTTGAGTCTTACACACACATAGCATTAGAAATTCTAAGAGAAGCACTTGACATGACGTATGGCAAATTTTTACCTTATCAAATACGAGCTTTAAATCTCTCACATTTTTTTCTAAATCTAGAAAATAAATGAATATCAAATATCTTCATGGCATCAAACAATCAGTCACTTGACTCAACGTTCCATGGAAAGCTTATCTAACCATCTGTCACACTCGTAACAATTATCCATTTTCACTTCCATCAACCAAATTAGCACAAAGATAATTTACACCTTAGAATAAAAAAGAAAAAAGGAAACAGGGCGAGTCAAGTCAATGATCATAAAAATCACATATTTCCAACATAAGAATATCAACAACCCCTTGTTGAAAGGATAATGTATTTCGTGCCTTTTGTCTTCATAAATGAAGTTATAGGATGAGGGCCAGATTAGGTTCATAGCTAATCTTTTGTTTAGGAATAATTAAAGAGTAACTTTGTGGTGAAATTGTTGAGTTCAATACCTAATTTCAATCAGGTCTTAAAAATTTGAGAATGCACATCAACAGAATTATTTTACCCACAAGCTCTTACTCTTTAATGGAAGAAAATGTTTTCATCAGAATCAAAGTTACACAATATAAATACAGTAATATTTAACAGAGTTTGATTTAATCTCATGCAACATTAGTTCAGTTGAAAAGAATGTGACATTGCGAACAGTAGGGGGGGAAAAAAATCTAACAATGCACTTAAGCTTAGACAAACCAATGTTATCCAAAATATTCCAACAATAATGGACTGCCAATCAAAATACTGAATATGTTTATTGATTTTTTGAACTTGATTTTGAAGCGTGTCAGCTAAATGGACTCCTACATACCACTGTTGCAAATTTAGTGGATAGTTTCAATTTAATGGATGTGATTTTCCATAAGTTAACTTAAAGAGAATCTAGGAATCAAGTCTTTCACTTACTGACCAAAACATTTCATCCTCACTCTTGTTGTTGATATGAACCTTTTAGCACATAAACCCGTATTCAACAGAACAAGGTAAAAGATTTGTAGATATAAATACACATAAATTTAGAATGAGAACAATCCGAGGTAATATTATTTTTAGTTCTTACTTAATAAACCTATATAGCAAGGGAAGAAAAAGGAAAAGAGTTCTATGGCACCTTAATTTCCTACTTATTATAGTGGGTTTCATATCAGTCAATTAAGTTAATTAAAAACAATTACAAGGAATCCGTATTAAGAATTAATACTTGCAATACATATACATTACTCAAACGACAAGGAAGGCTACAAAGCAGCATTCTTATGATTTCGGAACACAAAAGATATAGTAGTCCAACACTAAAAAGTCTCCTGTCAGATATTGTTCAAAAATAGAATTGAGATTAAAGAAAATCAGTAGCACTATGAAACAGAATTGTGATTAAAAAAAGCCAGCAGCACTAAGTTTAGCTATCAAATATTAGTCAGATATATGTCTTTAATGATATTGCATCCCTATCAGACAAAAAATCAAACACTTGGCATACAACCATAAATAGATAAAAGTGTACGCTGAACAAAAGGAAAAAAAAAAAAAAAAAAGTGGATGAAAACAGAGGAATTAAGGTAGTAGAGGTGCAAGGTGGGCCAAGAAGAAGAAGGTCAGTATATCGATACTGAACCAATAAACAAAAGGTAGTAAAAAATCCTAGACATAGAAGCCGTATTCAGTGAAAATTAGAACTCAAAATATCGATTAGAGGAAGGAAAACCCAATACAGCTGAACAAGAAGCAATATAGGACAACAAGCAGGAAGATGAAACTGAACAACAATTGATTCCAAGGAGAAACCGTAATTTACCGGAATAAGCTGCTGTGGGAGAAAATTAGCCCTTGCGGTTGGTAAGAGAACAGCCAGAAGACGGGTGTGAATCTTCAACCGGAACAGAAACGCTCTGAAACAAGCTGAGAGGAGAAATCGGGAAGCCCACTTCATTGTAAACAGAACCCCCAATTGACCTGAAGAAGTTGGAGTGAGAGAAAAGGTTAGCCGTTATGTTTTCTGACGCGTGTAAATTTTTTGACCTTCTACGAACAAAAACTGGCTATCATATGCTCTTTGGCTCTTTATAGTATAGATAGATGTTGATTTCTTTTTAACTGAAATAATTTTCAAATAATAAAAAAAAAAAAATTAGAGACTGATCTTACTATTTTAAAACTTCTTTTCTTAACTTATAAAATAACATATAGTATTTAGAATTATAATAAATATATTCATGACATCATTATGATGTCACTGATTTAACTTCCGATCCAACCGATCTGACCCATCAATTCCTGAACCCATCGCTTTTCCAAGTCGATGACCGATCTTAGTTTTAAAACATTGCCCCCTCTCCCTCCGCCCCTGGACCTAACACGGCTCAGAGAATATAATAATGAACTTGGAGAATACGTTTTTCTTGTCAGAATGAAAGTATTCAACCTATAGATTCTTTGAAATAGTTGACCTCAATAAATTACCAATACCTTACTAGGCTGGTTTTGCTACAGAAAACATAAAATTAGTATTTAAACTGACGAGAGTTTAGTAACAATGATACTTTTGTATAGTACAAGTAAAATAAAACAAATAAAGGAGAATAATGAAAAAAAATAAAATTGATATTCATTAAAAGTATCAATGATATATATTTTTAAGAATAATGATAGACTACTCAACTAATTCATCTCAAATTATGTGTCTCAACTCATGTGGCATGCATTCATTGGCCACTAATGGATATTAATAATTATTTTATAAAATTGTAACCAATAAATACATGCCACATGAGTTGAGATGAATTAGTTGAGTAGTCTATCATTACTCTATTTTTGAAAAGTACAAGTAGTACTTTTTCAGGAGTATATTTTACTAAAGGTTGGTGTTATTGTCAGAGTAATTTGTAGTATACAGAGCAAAAATTTTATAAAAAATTATAATAAATTGCCCTTAGTTAATGATAACTCTCATGTAACTCTCCCTTCCTTTATTTTTCTCTCAATTTTCTTTTCCTTTAATCGTTGTTTTAAATTTTATTTTATACAACTGGAATGATTATTTATGAGAACAATATTATATAAAAAAAGAAAGCATTCCATATCAAAGATCCATTACCACGAATCCAATTAATCCTTTTCAGGGTAAACTGGAATTCTAAAGACTTCATCAACAGTGATGTTGACTGAGAAAAAAAGGAAAAATAAAAATAAAAAACTACTAAAGCCTGTACCTTAGAGAAGGAGATCAATATTGAAAGAATAGAGAAAACTAATTCAGAATAACACAACTTGTATCAGTACTGGACAGTATTTCCTGCACAATTTGATCCAATTTACCATTTCTCGAATCGTTTTGGACAGAATCTTGTATCATGATGAGACTATGGACAGTATATGCTCCTTCAATCATTTTTCGTAAATCAGTCAATTAATTTCTATTTTCTTATTTTTATTTATTTATTTTTTTTTCACTTTTCACTCGTCCTCCTACCAATATCCTCCTTCAAACGTCTCTCGAATCTGTCACTTGGAATATAAGTCGATTAATTTCTCGGATCATATCGCAGAAGAAAATGGTTCAAAAAATCAAGATCAAGACCTAGATCAACCTTACATACAGCAGACCAGGATGATTATTTTGGAGCTCCAACTCAAAGGATCGATCCACCACATCTTGACGTAGGATCGAGCCATCAAGATCGATCTTGTAGTGGCCAGGTGAAGGAGTGTATGATGATTTGGGGCCTGTTCTTTATGTTGGGTTTGAAATAATATACTCCTCAAGTAATTGTATCAACTTTCTTAACTCAAGTGAGGTGTCATGCATTCATTGGATACACTTTTATTAAATAATTATTAATACTACATTATTGACCAATGAATGCATGACACCTCATTTAAGTTAAAAAAAATTTGAGAAGATTATTTGAAAAGTGTATCATTACTCTTTTTTTTATCATCTCTCAAACAATAACCCTTAAAATTATGTCATTTTTCAACTTAAGACGGGTAATCATTTTCATATCATTTTAGATTGATCAAGAGAGTATTTTTTTTTTTAACGCCTTCTAATTTCCTAAGAAAAAGCAAATCCACCAGATTTTGTTCCCAAAGTAAGCGACAAAAAAATAGAATTTTAATTTATACTGATTATATTGTTTTTTATTTCTAGTATAGTTTTCCACCTGTGTAATTCTCCTTTTAAATCAAATGAGGTTTCATGCATTCATTGGTCAATAATGTAGTATTAATAATTATTTTATAAAAGTGTATCAATGAATGCATGACAACTCACTTGAGTTAAGAAAATTGATAAAATTACTTGAGAAGTGTATCATTGAGGACTCATCATTACCTAAGGGTAATTTGGTGAAAATATAATTTTTTTTTCCTCTGTATGCTAAAATTGCTCCGTCAATAACATTAGCTTTACTATAAATGTAAACTTAGTAATTTTACTTATTTTTTGGGCTAGTAATATATTTTTTTTTTCCTTAAATCAATAGCGTACCCGGGGCAAAGATTAGTAAATTTTGTGAAAAATACATGATTGTTTTTGCCTTATTATGCGATTGTGAACACAATAAATTTTGGATTTAATTAAAATTTGTGTAACCACATCTGCATTATAATTTATTGATATAACTTATTAATAATTTTACTTATTAATTATTAATGTATGAGAAACACTGATAAATAAAAATTGATAGAAACAAAACAATCCTTTTAACTGTGCAACTATTGTGCAATGTGTGTTATAAGAAGTTGACTGTACCCAATGTGACAATGTCCATTGTCCAAGCTCTTTCAAAGATGAAGAAGAAAATGAGGGTTTTTGGTTTGGGGGTGGGTTGAGAAATTTTTTTTTCTGGAGACCCTTATTATTAAATTTCTTAAAAAATCTTGAGAGCGTAACATAATGGCCTTACCTCTTTACAGGCTATTTGAAGAGAAGAAAAATTAACTAAACTATCTTATCTTCTTATGTATGGAATATGCAGCTTCTCAACTTGAATAATTCATGGAGAAATGAAAAGTAGTTCTCGTAAATCACAGCAAGTATTGATCGAGAACGAATCCTTTCAAAGTGAGAGGGGATAATGAAGGAATCGGAAGTCAACACTCAATGTTCCGAAAAGATAAAAGTCAACCAGTGGTTAAGAAGGTTCACAGTCAACAAATGGTTTCTCATAGATCCAATGGAAAAGAATTTTTATCCAAAGAAGGGGAAATAGGCCATTAAAAATAAAATAAAGAATAAGTTCAACGGCATTCCATTTCTACTGTTACAAGCTGAGAATTTAATTAAAGTCTTTTAAGACTTACATCTTTTGAATTTAATTAAATATTCTGAAGTTATTTTGTTGCGAAAGATTTTATAAAACTCAAGTAAGATCTAGAAATGTTTCAAATTGGAGGACGAACACACATGTGGGAACACTTTCCTTAAAGGTGAATGGCACAAATTACCTAAAGGGGTAGCCGAGAATTACCTAAAGCGTGTGATTGTGTGTGTTTTATTTTCCTTCCTTGTTTTGTTTAACTATTTCTTAATTGGAATTTTTCTAAAAAGGATTCTTGCATGTTTTCTTTTAGGAATAAAATAAATTTTCCTCTTAAGTTTTAGTAGTTTTCTTTTACTTATTTTAAAACTAAAAAAAGGACCACACACTGTCCTTACACTAGCCTACTTTGAGCTAGCTAAAATAGGTAAATTTTTGTTCTCCCAATTAGTGAGCTACCCGAGAATTAGATAGGTTATAATTAGGCAATTTTAGTTTTTCTTTTTCCTTAGTTTTTTTTTGGATTTCTTATTTCCTATTTCTTATAAATTGGATATCTCTATAATCTATATAAATAGAGATGCTCCTCAACTTTACTATTCAGTTTTTTATGGGATTATAATAAAGATCGTTAGTTATACAATTTGAGCTTTAAGTTTCAACCTTTAGGTTTGGGATAATGTCCAGTGAAAACTTATGACTGTTCATTAGTGAACTTGTAATAAATTCATTAGTGAATTATTATTTAGGGTACTTAAAATGATAAAACCAGGCCCGACCCAGCCCGGCCCCAAAGGTTCGGGTCGGTTAGGGGCATGGCCCTAAAGACACGGTCTGGGCCGAGTTCGGTTCGATCCGGGCCGCGACCCTAATTGACCATTTTCTCTTTTTCTTTTTCTTTACCATGTTGAACACCAAAAAAAGAAATTTAAAAATTCCTGAACCACCCAAATGCCGTATCCTCCATCACCCATCCATCACTACAAGAAAAACGGGCTTTAGTGACGAAAAACTATTTTTGCGTCTCAGGAAGTCGTGGTAAAGAATCCATTTAGCGACGAGAATCGATGCCATCATTACAATATCGTCAACTGTAAGAGTTTTAGTGTGTTATTATGATTTGGCCCAAATATTTTATGAATTTCTCAAAAGGGTCCAAATTACCGTTGACTTTGCTAGTCAACCGGTAGCTTGCCGGTAAGAGGGACCAAACCGACAAAAGAGTGATAGTTAGGGGACTGAAAGTGCGAGTTTCAATAATTGAGAGACTGAAAGTGTAACGAGGGTATAATTGAGGGACCGAAACTGCGATTTTCCGTTTCTTTTATATTGCAATTTAGCATTTAAAGACTTAAAATATCATTTTCTTTCTATTGCAAACCAACCCACTAACAAATGTAAGCAAACTATTCTTTCAATAAATAGAAACATATCGTAATTTTCATCAAAATGTTTATAATTGTAAATAAGAAAATTTTCATAAATATTTATAAAGTTTAATATTAATAATGAGAAAAAAAATAGAAATTTGCAATTTTATTTTCCAAACCATAATAGCTTAATTTCTTATAATAAACCCATAAATAGTAAACATTTGCCCTTGAAAGTCCACAACAAGTTGTTGCTAAAAATTCTAATAATAGATAATTAAAGAATATTTGCATTGGTCAAAACGAGGGGGGGGGGGGGGGGGGGGGGGGGGGGGGGGGGGGGGGGGGGGGGGAAAAAACTGCCACAAACAAAAGATATTATGGTTAGTGTGTGTTCCTGGTGCCGCGTTAGTTTGTGCTCCCTTGGCAAATATTCAACCTTTTCAAATGAAGGTTTTTTTTTTTTTTTTTTCCTGTCCTAGATTTGTGTAGTGGATTTAGATGTGTGTTATTCTATATTTTGGGATGTTCTGTTGTTTGATGTGTGTTGTTGTTGCCTATATTATTCCCTGGATACTATGGAGCAAGTATGAACCTTGGTGTTTTTTTTTTTTTTTCCTGTCCTAGATTTGTGTAGTGGATTTAGATGTGTGTTATTCTATACTTTGGGATGTTCTGTTGTTTGATGTGTGTTGTTGTTGCCTATATCATTCCCTGGATACTATGGAGCAAGTATGAACCTTGGTGTTTTTTTTTTTTTTTTTTTTTTTTGAATTCTACGTGCAAAGGCTAGAAAAAAATATTTGTGATGAAAGTCCTTGTGAGAGTAATATATAGTGCAATATGAAATTCTTGGTACAGAGAAGGGTGTATTGAGAAAAACAAGTGCTCAAATAACTAGTCATAACTTCCCTGGAAAAGCTGATGAACTTGATGAAGCATAGCATTTTCTGGAATTGGCTCATAGATGCAATTTGTATAATTTGTTGGAGCATTGGTATACATTGGAATGGATTCAGAACATGTTTTAATAGTTTTATCCTCTAGGCATTGTTGCTGAAGTCTAACTCCCTATTTGATGGCTGTTCTATAAATGGATTTTCTACGATGATGTAGCTGTTGAGTTTGAACAACAGAATCTTTTGGTTCCTTTTAAATTTTTTGAATGCATTTGCACAGATGCATACCGTCTTCTCTTCACAGTTTCAAAATCAAAAGCCTTCTCTTCATGGAGGGTAACTTATAAACCATGATACCTTCACCAGAACTTTTCATAATTTGCTTATTTTGGTGTGTATTTTGTAGAGATGCCTTTTCTCCATTTGTGTCTACATATCCAAAAATTCAATATTTGTCATCAAGGTTGCTCTAGTACCCTTCGTTCATGTATTTTTGCTTTTGCTTTCATTGCATATGATTTATTTTGTGTTGCTATATTTGACATTTGCTTAAGAACAAAGTCTCCTCTACAACTTGTTTTTTGTTAGCTTAATAATTTGAAAGATGGTTACTCTTGAATCTTTTTTCTCCCTATATATGTCAATTATGCTATTTTATGTCTTACCATAATCTAAGTTACCTCTTGTGTTGCTTGCTGTGTGCTTCTAATGAGTATAATCATTTGACTTTTAAGTTGAGAAAGGTTATTTTTGCCCTGAACTGCTCTTCTGAAAACTTTAATGCTTGATAGACTATTCTATTTTGTTCAACTAACACTTGCTTGCTCTTCTCTTCAACTCTCAGTTGTCATATAATTTAGGTAATATATCCGGATTTTTTATTTAACCTTTAAATGCTTTAACTTTTGATTGGGAAAGTTTTTCCAACAGATAATGTTCTTGTAAGATTTTTGACCTATTATGCTATTTTGGTTTTCCTTATGGTAGTTGTTTGGTTGCTAGTTCAGGAGTGGATCCATGCTTATACATATATTCATTATCCATTAGAGAATGTTGAACTATTTGAAAATATTGTTCTTAGCAGTTTATGGCTGAGGGGTTGGACCAGACTTGTGGATGGTGAGTTTTTATCTTTGGTACTGTAAAATTCATGCAATATTCTCAATGACGTCCTTGGTGTTTTCGTTGCTAGGTAAATATATGTTTGATGGTTTGAGAAGTTCTTGAATTTTATATTTCTCTAATGATGTGTTCAAATACTCGTGTAGTGTGCGTTTGTGATTCAAATGGCTAAGTTGAAGATAGCTTTACGGGTCTTCAGTCCACCACCACAAGTGATGTTTGAGGTGTATAATTTTGATTAGTCGCTTAGTTAGATGGAAACTTTGTTATTTGATTTAGAACATACTTAAATAAGGTGACAATTTGTCATACTTGTTTGAATTATGACATACTTTATGTATATTTATTTGCAATTTAAATTGAAAGTTTTGAAATTTTAGTGATATTGTTTATTATTTTCTTCCATTGACAACATTTGTAGTCACTCAATTTAATCACTAAATTAGGTAGCTATTGACGACCATTTATCATCACTAAATTTGTTGGCTTTCATCTTTATTTTGATGAACTTCGGTCGTCACTAAAACCTTTGACTTTTATACTGACGATTATTTTACGTCACTAAGGTTTGTCACTAAAGCATTTGACCATTTGTTTGCTACTGACGATATTTGTTTCGGCGCTAGATTTCTCGTCAATATAAATACACCATTTACTGATGACTTGACACTTTTAGTTACGCATACACAGTGACAACTTGAAATAGTGACGACAGTCTGGCCGTCAATAAATGGTAGGCTTTAGTGACGACGGTGCAAAAAAGTCGTCACCAGACCCTTTAGCTACGGACGGACCTATAGTTGCGACCACTTGATGACTTTTGGACTTTTACTGACGACTTTCTGTCGTCACTAAAGCCCATTTTTCTTGTAGTGATGCATCCCGTATCCACCCACCCACACCCCCCCCCCCCCCCCCCCCCCCCTCCCAAAGACCAAATATAAATACCACCTCCCACCTTCCACTTCAAGTTACCCCCTAAAAGAACAAAAAAAAAAAAAAAATTCTGGCAGCCCCTTATCTTAATTTTCAAACTAAATTTTTTTCAAATTTCAATTTTAATTTTATACTTTTTAATTATTTTATTTGAGAAAATATAAATTTTAGGCTCTCACAAACAAATATATATATATATATATATATTTTAGATGATTACATGAATTATTTCTAAAAATTAAAAATATTTTTATGAGGCACCTTTTAAACTATTTAAAAATTTTATTTTAAATCTTATAAATAATTTATAAAATATTGGTCCAAACGCATATTTATTACAAAAATTAAAAACATATTTTATAAAATATTTTTGAAATATTTTTCAAGTAATTTTTTAAACGGAGTAGAAATGTTTTTGAAAAATAATTTTTAAAAAAGTATATGTAAGAGTTTAATTTTTGGAGTGCAAATCAGACAAAATTTTAAAATAAAAAATGTTATTATTATTATTTTTATCCAACGTCTAAGTTATTATTAGTATTAAAAATATTACTGACTTAAAAAGAATCTAAATTGAAAAAAACAATCAATAATGTGAAAAAGTTAATTAAAAAAAATTGAAAGAAAGAAAAGAAAAACAAGAAGCAAAATTGGAAAACCTGAAATAGAAAAGAAAAAAATAAAAATGAAGAAAGAAAGAAAAGGGCCAGCAGTTAAACAAAATTGAAACAAGAAAAAAAAAAAAAGCATATGCAAAACTAAAAAAAACCTAAAACAGAAAAGAAAAGAAGAAGAAGAAAAAAAAAAAAAAAGTTCAGTTTGAGCCAAGCCTTGGCCCGAACCGACCATAATTGTCCCGGACCAAAACCCAAATTGGCCAGTTAGAGCCAGAATCGACCCGAACCTGATTGAATTTTAGGGGCGGTCCAGTTTGAACACCCTTATTTATTATTGGTTTTAGATTTAGCTAAGTGTAACTTGATTAAAAGAGATTCTGGAAAATAATAATTAAGTTAGGTGTTTGACTTAGATTGTGGGGTATTTTGGATTAAGTCATCCAATTCTTCGTTCATCGGTGAATTCAAGAAGGTGATTTAAATGAAAGACATCAAAGTAATTTCTGACTTACTGTTTTTGAGATTGTGCATCAGTTTTAATTAGAGCTGAGCTAGGCTACGAAGCCAATGTGCTATCTTTTCTTCTTTATAAAAGGTCTTGAAATTATAAAGGGCATGTTTGGTATCACGTTTTCAAAACGTGTTTTGAAATCACTTTTGTTTTATAATAGTTTTTCATCATTCCCAATAAACCTTTTTACATTTCTAATAAACTTTTTTACATTTTCAACACAACTTTTTACATTCTCAACACACTTTTAATATTATAAAATCAAAAGTGATTTCAAAACACGACTTGAATCACGATACCAAATAGGCCCAAAAGGTATGAACCTAGGGTCGTAGGACTTTTCTTGAAAATTTATGTGAAAAGGTGAGCTAGATTTTACAATTGTTTTGAAGTCCTAGGTTGAATTTTTGGTCTCTTTGAGCTGCAACTATTCATCTGAATCTAGAGGAGAGTTGTGGTAAATTTTGAGCATTTTTGGAGCTACATACGACCTGTTTTGAATTTCTGAAAATTTCCAGCCAAATTATTGTCAAAATTTTGAAACTGAAAATTTTCTTCTCTATTTTTAAATCTGAGTTGCGATATGGATCTCTGATATTGGGGGGGAATTTGGTGTTAAATTTTTATAGTATTTCGAGCTATTTGGATGAATATGTAAAAAAAATAAATGATTGGGTTTATTTGCTAGTAAAAGTTTAATAATTGAAAGATAAGACAAAGGAAAACAAGATTGGACGATTTTTCCCTCAAAAATTAGTTTCCGTTAGTGAGTTAAACGGTTGCACTTCACGGAATGACTATTTTTGCTTGAAAATGATAGTTGTGTGACCACAGATCAGCTTTCTAAGTTTTGTGATCATTTTTGCATTAATGCATACTTTCGTAATGAGTTATGCACTTCACTCTAAATAATTATGGTTTCTTTGAGTTATTATAATTATTTAATGATGTCAACTGTTTGGAAAAGGCTCTTTATGTATATCTGTGTGTGGGTTCTGCTTTATAAAAGAGAAAAACACGTTTGTACTACTCCTATTTTTCTATAGTTGAGAGGTTAATTATGGATTTTACATTACAAATTTAAGATGCGTTTAGAGGGGTTAATCTACGCTATTATGGATATGACAAGACGACATGGTATATATTCGAGTTGCCCTTTATAGCAGTGCATGCTGATGTGTGGGGTACAGCTAGTGTGATGGATTGTTGAATCCTTGGCTGACAAACTAAGAGATACTAATCTGTTGTATCAGATTCGTCCGCATAGGCACTTAAATCACTTAAAAATCGATTACGCGCCTCAATTCATACCACTCTAGTTTTCTTTTCATTATTGTTTTTTACTTTAATTTTTTATTTTATTAGTTATACTAATATTGTGATTTTGTTCATGCAGGAACAACAATATTAGGTGACTCAATCTTTTTAAAGAATCAAGACTTTTATTGACTAATATGCAATCATTCTTTTGTGTTGCATGTCACAATTGATGGAGAATCAAATTTCTCAAGCCTACATTGCTGAAGGGTTCGCGGTTGAGAAGAACTATTACGGATACAAAATTCATTGAGGCCTTAAATATGTTCGATGATTTTGGCATAATTTTTTTTCAATAGTTTCTACATACACAACCTTGAGGTATGTGTTTATTTGAAAAAAATACATTTCATGAGTACATTAGTAAGATGTACATGAATATTGTTTATACATATATTTGTGTTTCTAGAACATTGATGAAATTATTTGATTTGTTTCTATTTAGTTAATTAAATAAACAGTGTATAAATCATATAAAAAAATGCTTATAGATTAGTATATAAAAAAATGCTTATGTATATGATTTGTTTTGTTAGTTTAGTTTATGAATCATATATATATATATGTATGTGGTTCTAAATGTTAAATTTTGCAAATTTAGAATTTAAATTTTGATGACAAATGAGAAATAGTTGGAGTACATTTAATAACAATTGATAATTTTTAATTTCTTTTATTAAATATTTTATTGTCCATGAGATTACAATATCTGAAATTATTTAAAATTTCATGAATTGTTATAGAATGTTGTTATTGCCAGAACAAATATTAACAGCCAGAGCATTATTGTTACTTCTTTCCTAAAATGCCCTTAGTTATTTCAATCGCTTATCATATGATCTTCCTATCCAGAAACCATTCGTAGAACCCAACCCATCCTTATCGTATTTTCTCTTTTTCTCTCCCTCCCCGCTCGATCGCCAAACAAAATCTGACGCTCTCATCTCTTGCCTTCTTCAATTTCCTCTAATCTTCTTCAACAACAGAACAACCAAACATCTTATATAATCAAACTCCCTCAAACCAGCATCGGAAAGAAAACGAGGAACGGTAGGAGTTCCTAATTGTATTTGAAAATCACCTTGACCCTGAATAGAGCTAGTTCACTGTTGTTAGTTCTGGGATAAACATATGTAAAAATTTGTGAATTGTGGTTATATGCAGTAGCCTTCTCCTTGAATCTCAAAAAAACTAATCAAAGTTTTGTTTGGTTCAGCCCTGCTACGATGGAAGGACTTAATTTTTGTTTTTATTTATTATTATTTTTTTTAGTTATGACTACAATATATTATCACTACTACAAAAATGACTTTTAATGGCGGTTTTTTAGGACTTTTAACGGCGGTTTTCGGCATTTTTGAACCGCCATCTATTAGGCAGCCGTAGAAAGTCCGAACTTTCTACGGTGGTTTTGAAGATAACCGCCGTAGAAAGTACCAAATTTGTAAAAACAAAATTTAATATTTCATTTTTTTCTCTACATTCAAAAAATATATATCAAAAACAGCAAGAACAACCTTAGAAAGGTTTTGATATATATATATATATATATTTCAACTTTATTCAAAATATATATATCAAAAACTTCCATGCTAATAAACCGAACAACCACCAAACTTCACAAAATTTTTGCGTGCATCCATCAAATTCTAATTAATTTAATCATTAACAGCAAGAACAATACAATAATCACCGATATAACACTAATCAAACCCGAATTTAATCATTCATCATCTCACCAAACCCGAATTTAACACTAATAATAAACCCTAGGCCAATCACAATAATCAAGTAACAATAAAATTTGTAAAGCTTAAATAAAGTTGAAACTATTCTATATTACCTTTTTTATGATTTGAAGCCCACAACAAGGACCGATTGTGGTGAAATTATGATGGGGGTGGGTGATGGCTGATTAAGAAACCATATCCGGAGTTGGGTGACGGCGGATCTTGTTATCAACACTGCCGGAAGAACGAATTCGGGGGAAGACAAGAGAAAAAATCAACAGAGAGAGTATGGGTGTCGGCAACGAGAGAACGCTTCGGTTTGCTGGAGATGGAAATAGGGGGAAGCCGCGGCTGGCTGGAGATGGAAACAAAGGGAAACCTTTAAAATTCAAACAAAATCAAGTTTCTATGGCGGTTTTTATTAAAACCGCCGTAGAAATGGACTTTTTACGGCGGTTGTAATTAAAACCGCCATAGAAAGTAGAAATGGACTTTCTACGGCGGTTGTAATTAAAACCGCCATAGAAAGTAACTTTCTATGGCGGTTTTAATTACAACCGCCGTAGAAAGTCCATTTCTACGGCGGTTTTAATAAATTCGCCATAGAAAGCCCGTAATTGTGAATTCCCACCCGTTCCTCTATTCCTATTAATTTCTAGTTTTTCTATTTTCGTAAATTAACCCCCAAAATTTTAAATTTAATAATAAATATGTATTTTACTATTTATCAATTTTTATAGTAAAATTCATCATATTTATTAATTATACGGCGGTTAGAAATACAACCGTCTGGAAAGGGACTTTCTACGGCGGTTTTCTAAAACCTCCGTAGAAAGGGGACTTTCTACGGCGGTTAGAAATAAAACCGCCGTAGAAAGTCCCCTTTTTACGGCGGTTTAGAAAACCGCCGTAAAAAGTAGGGAACTTTCTACGGCGGTTTTTGAGGACTTTCTACGGCGGTTAGAAATAAAACCGCCATAGAAAGTCCCCTTTTTACGGCGGTAAAAAGGGGACTTTCTACGGCGGTTATCAAAAACTGCCGTAGAAAGTCCCTTTCTACGGCGGTTTTATATAGAACCGCCGTAGAAAGTCCGTACTTTCTTTTTAATGGCGGTTTTGGTCTTTCCGCCGTTAAAGCACCGCCGTAGAATGTCCATTTTGTAGTAGTGTATATACCCTATTGAAACTGCTCATAGGACTGCTATTTGGTATGCTGATCTGCTGCAGTTGTTGATTCAACTGCAGTTATTAGATAGGAATCCAGCAAAAATTTGGGACTTGAACTGTGCCTTTACTGTAATATATGGGATATGTAAGAATTTCAAAATTTTGAGTTTTGTTACACCTCCTCCAAGCTCTAAAATTTTGGGTTGGGTTATATATGTTCAATTCATCTTCATCTGATAAATGATAGTCATTGTCGCATCTTCTTCCTCCAAATTAGACTCTGTTGCTGCAGATTTTTTTGATAAGAGAAAAGCCATTGGCCAAAAATAAAGAAGAATGCCGAGTCGGGTACAGTTGATTTTCGGTTGATCATAATCATTGTAAAAGACAATGCCTTTAATTTGGCAGACTGATCAAGAAGCAGAATAATTAGAGATGGGTGAAGGCGAAGAAACAGAACATTTTAAGGAACTGATAAGTACGCACTGGAGCGGTAAGTAAAATAGGGCAGCGGGTTTCCTACTCCATATCCCTACTCCAAACCCTGTTCCACCAATTGTATCATGCCACTTGTCAAACTTTTCCTTATAATTAACTAACAGCCCACAAACGGTGCCGTAAGCCACTAACGTCAAGGCCAAAAAAACAGAACTGAATCCAACTTTGGTTCAAGAATTTTCACAGAAGCAAGACTTTTCCCCAGCAGAAGAAAATCTTTCTTCTTCGCCTCTTCTTCCCCAATCCCGAATTCTTCTTGTGAACAGAGGCAAAAGAAGGAAAAATAAAAAATAAAAATAAAAAAGGAGGCAAAAACAGCACACTGGGGCGGTCGAATCTGGGATTGGGGTGCTGTTTTTTTTGTTGTTGTGCAGTGAGATCAATTCTGGCAAGGATGCTTGTCTCGGGGGGTCTGGTGGATAACTACACTATAAGCAAAACACTTATGGATAGAAAGCACTACAGTGTGCTCCAATTCCAATTTAGACCAACGGCAGCTGCGTTCTTCCTCTCTTCCCCCATCTATTTAATTTAATTTTTTTATTTATCTGTTTTGCATTTTTCTGAACAACCCATAGAGTCATCTTCTTCCTTCTATGAAGATGTCTCAAATTTTTGCATCTCCATTCCAATTCAAATCAACTTCAGCTACGTTCTTCTTCTCATCCCTTACATTTTTCTCAATTTTTTTCTTATATTCTGTTTAGAGCTTTTCTGGGAAACCCAACAGATGACGATCACCGCTGCTCTTCTTCTTTTTCTCCTCTTTCCTTTTTTTTCGTTCTTTGTTTGTTTTTTTTTCTTTTTTCGTTTATGATTCTGATCAGTTTTTCTTTGTTATGGGTTTAATCTTCTTCGTTGTTGGAGTTTTTTGAACAAGCAGCAACCCAGACCGTGCCAACTCGTCGTCTTCTCCGATCTGCGATCGGGACTGCCGTAAGCTCAAATATGATTGTTACTGGAATTTTGCTGTAAATCTATCCAGTCGCCTAGATTTCTTCAGGTTTGTTTGTTTTGTTTGCTGCAAAGATGTCTCAAATCATAGCAGCTCTGTTCCAATTCAAATTCAAACCCACATCATAATGAATTCCCCAGTGTGCTGTTTTTGCCTCCTTTTTTATTTTTTTTGTTTTTTCCTTCGTTTGCCTCTGTTCACAAGCAGAATTCGGGATTGGGGAAGAAGAGGCGAAGAAGAAAGATTTTCTTCTGCTGGGGAGAAGTTGCTTCTGTGAAAATTCTTGAACCAAAGTTGGATTCAGTCCTGTTTTTTTGGCCTTGACGATAGTGGCTTACGGCACCGTTTGTGGGTTGTTGGTTAATTAGAAGGAAAAGTCTGACAGGTGGCATGATACAATTGGTGGAACAGGGTTTGGAGTAGGGATATGGAGTAGGAAACCCACTGCCGTAAAATAGGGAGATAAGCCCTTAAAATAATGAAGGGTATTTTAGAGAAAAAGATAATATATTGCTCTTTAAAATAATGAAGGGAATTTTAGAGAAAAAGATAAAATATTTCTCTGGCTTCTATTTATTGCTCTGTCAATAACATCAGCCATTGTTATAATCATAAATCATGTCATGAGTTTGTTATATTCATAATTTACATGATTTAAAGTTATCACTTTATGAAAAAGTTATGACATTATAAATTTGTTGAAACTAGTGAGGGCATCCATAAAATAATGATTGAGAAAAGTATATATTTTTTCATTTAAATTATTTTACCAATCACTAGAGTTGTTTTTCACAATATTATTGCCATTGGGTAATTGATAATTTTGAGAAATTGATATAAAAGAAAATTAATGTTTCATGTACGTGACAAATTTGTGTGGTGTATGTCATTTCTAATTTTCATTTATTATGAAAAATATGTGTTTAAAAGAATATTGAAATTTGATAAATTTTGAGCTATATTTTACTTTTAGTATTATATAATGTACTCAAATATATTGAAAATTTCTTATATTTTAATATATATAATAATTGAGTATGAATATAAGTGGGGGTGCTACCTTTTGCATATAATATTGAGTAAATTATTTTAGAAAACTCTCATTATTAAGATGTTGCATATAATTTGAGAATTGGGAATTTATAGGATGAAGTGAATTCATTGTTTGCAATATTAATTTGGGAATTATTTTTGTGATCATATTATATATATTTGATTCATTTAAATTAGCTAAGTACTTTAATGGAGAATTATCATATTTGAAAAAATAAAATTGATAAATGCACTAGGGTTGTTGTAACATTTTTCTTGCAAAATAAAATTTGTTGAGATTTGTTAGACCTATGGTCTCAATCCCTAAAGTTTTGAATCATAATCAAACAAATATGAGAAAGGAATTTAATGAGTTTGCTTGAATTAAAAGTGCCGGAAACGAGGGCTTCGACACTAGGTTTGACAAGCTCTCGAAGTCGATACCAAACCTGGAATGTCTTGAGCTCCAGAAGTCAACAAGTGAACGAGTTCGAACTGAAACCCAGAAACTATTGAGTCCCAGTATCGATAGGCCCTCGAACTTGAAGGCTGCCTAGAAAGGTTCGACTTCGAGTAAGTCGACAGGCAGACAGCAGTCAAGCTCTCGGGTTGGAGATCCCGAAATAAATTTGAAGTCTTGAGCTCAAACTTCTACAGGGTCTCGACGTCGAAGATAGTGGAAATGAAGAATGCGCCAAACGCATTAATCACAAGTCGCGCCAAATGAAATAGCCGTTGTAGCAAAGAATTCAAACTTTGTGAAGCTTTGAAGTCGAAGCTTCGAACTCGAACCAGAAAAGCTGAAATAAAGAAAGTGACGGGTTTGTTACTTTCTCAACAGGAAAACAGAGCCACTTTCAAAAAAGACAACTCTCCACTATAAATACAAGTGATTGTGGACTTTCAACTCACCTCTTTTCATCTTAATCCTTCTAATTGTCAAAGAAAAAGTGAACTCTTAATTTCAAGTCATATTTTCAGTTTTTAATAGTTAGCTAGTTTCTAGCTTTATTTTCTTGTTAATTAGTTGGGGTCAAGTCTTGGATTATTTCAAGGGGATTGAAAGAGTTCAAGCAGTGGGAATTATCTTAAAGAAAAAACTTAGTTTGAGTAAACTAGTGGGAGATCTTTTGGGATAATTTTTGTAAGGTTTGGAGATTCACCTTTAAGGATCTCAAGAGTTAGTAGAAACCAAGTGGTTGCTTGGGAAGGTGGATGTAGGCTTTCCTTGAGAAAGGAAAGTTGAACCACATTAAATTCTTAGTCTTTGTTCTTTGTATTTGATTTTTAAATCCTCACATCTCACACAAAGCAGAAAAATTGTTTTATTACTTTGAAAGAAAATTTAATACCAACCCAATTCACCCCTCCCCTCTTTGGTTGGTTAGTTTAACTATTTCAATTGGTATTAGAGTAAGGACTCATCAAAAGGCTAATTACCTTGAGGTAGCTCTATGGGTTCAAAAGCAACTCCCTTCAATGAAGGAAACTCCACCACTCGGCCTCCACTTTTCCGTGGAACCGACTTTAGTGGTTAGAAGGACGGATGAAGACTTTCTTGATTTCAGTGGACTATGAACTATGGTTCATTGTTGAGGAAGGTGATATACTGTCTTCATCACCAATAGTGATGAAACCACTTGGGATAAACAAAGGAGTGAGCTAACGGACGATGATAAGAAAAATCGCTCTTTGAATGCAAAGGCCTTGAATGTTCTCTATAATGGCTTAAACATTCAAGAGTTAAGTAGCATCAACGGATGTGAGAATGCTCAAGCCCTTTGCTAAAACTCCAAGAGTATTATGAGGATAGGGCAAGTATTCAAGAGGAAAGGAAGTCTATCCTTGTCTCTCAATACAAGGCATTTAAATGGACATAGGTGAAACCGTTGATAGTATGTTTTGTCGTTTCAATGGTCTTGTTAAAGATTTTGAAGTTCATACAAAACTAACCCACTCAATGAAACGAATCGAAAGATTCTACATAGTTTCACAAAAGAGTACAACACTAGAGGTCTAGTAATAGAAACTTCAAAGGATTTGAAGACACTCCCTTTTGAAGAGCTCATGTCGATGCTCAAAATTCAAGAGTTGCTGTCTCATGAGGGAGTTAGCTCTAAAGGAAAGAATCTTGCACACTCAAATCTTGTAAGAGTGAAAGTGAAAAAGAAAATGAAGGAAGCGATGAGGAAAATTTTCTCTTGATGAGATGAATCTTCTAGCTAAGAACTTCAAAAAGTTTTTAAAAAAGAACAATTTTTAAAAGGGTAAAACTTTTGAGAAGAAAAGAGGTGGTCCTGGGTGTTATGAATGTCAACAAATTGGTCATATCATGAGTGAATGTCCAAAGAAGAAGAAAGAGCTTCAAAAGAAAAAGGCAAGAAGCAAATATTCATAGCCCAAACTTGGGAAAAGGCCAACTCCGATGTATCGGAGGATTCAAGTAATGAAGAGGAGGCTCAAATGTGCTTCATGGGACTCCATGGAGGTAAGCTTCTCATCTAATTCCTCATTATGTGGTAGTGAAAAGCATGAAAGTGATAATGATCAATGTCTTGATAGCATGAAAAAATGTGACTTGATTGCCTATATGGAATCTCTTACTTTGAACTTTGAAAAATGCACCAAACATTGAATGATTTTGAAAAAGAAGAATGATGACTTAGATAAATCAATTGATGAGAAAAATGTTGAAATTGAAATGCTTAAGAACAAAATTCAAAATACTAAGATTGAGAAAAATGACTTGCATGAGAAAGTTAAAATTGAGCATGTGGCCTTGAACAAAATAATCCATGATCTAAGTGAAACTCTTAGCAAGTTTGCCAAGAGTAAGGATAGTTTAAACATGATCTTGAGCTCTCAAAGGCCTTTTCATGATAGAAGCAGACTTGGATGGCATGCTAGCACACATACTTCATCTAGTTTCTCCACCATGAACACTAACAAGCATGTTTTCTAGCACACATACTTCATCGATGATTTTCTGCTCTACCTCCATGTTCTTTAACTTAGAAACAATACAGCGGGCTGCCCACCTACCAGACCACAGACCATCGGACCACAGTCGACCTTACAGATTCTTTCGACCTCACCGACACCGAGTATATGAGGTAATGTCACTTCATTATATTTTGAAAGATTACGAAATGGAATTTTGTTTTTCAGCAAGAAGGAATCCAAATTGTATTTTACTGCTTATGTTTGTTTCCCGTCATTAATTGTGTTTAGAAAATTTATGAATGAGTATTGTGTTTGAGTATATGTCTCTTTGAATCTGAATTAGCTTATGTTAAATCTTCAAGTTCCTCTTCTAGTATCTTATTTCTGCACAACTTAATGTAAAATAAAAGTGATGATAATAGATGGTAATACTCTGTTTGGGTGAAACTTTACGGTTGATAAATCCTAAAAAGCACTCCTTTTCATTGGAAACTATTTTACATTGTAATTAGCCTATAAAACCAAAATAGTAAAAGATAAATATATTTCTTTTTTTGTTTCATTTTGAAGATGTAGATAAACATTTAATATTAACAGATAAATCTTTTTTTTCTTTGTTGTTTCATTTAGAAGAGCTAGAGAAACCCATAAATGTTTCAATGCAAGCTCCATATTATTATTTTCTGGTGATATCTGGAATAATTTCATCAGGCTATAATCTTGAAATCCATTTCTAATTGCATCATGTAATAAGAAAGGTTTTTTTTTCTCGTTTTACTTATTCAACTTTGTTTTTGAATTGGTTGTAGATTTAATTTCATCTATTCTCTCTCTCGATTCTCTTCATTGCTTGTGTTGTTTTGAGTCATCCATTTAGTTCATACTTGATCTTGATTTTGATATGATTTGCCAATTGCCTATACACCTTTTCTTTTTTATCTCAAGCATCATGACATGGTCTAAGGTGTAAGTGCGTAATGTTGTGTGTATAGAGATATAGAACGTGTTTACCAGTTATGTATAGGTCAATGCATTACATGTGATATTTGATAGTTGTACCCTTTGTATTGGTTCACTTATGTATTTATATTCAGATGAATCCTTGACCAGGAATAATACATACAGAAAATTGAAACCCCAATTTGTGGCTTTCCTCTCTCAGTTTCTCTCCCATTGTTTTTAGTTCAATTACTCAAGATTTTTGATTTTGTAGTTCTTTATAAAGAATTTAATTGATCATAATTAGTTGGAACATGGTTTTCTTACATTCTTTCAAAAATAAAAAATTGAACTATTCAACTTGTAATTCTTTGAAATCGAGCAAAAGTTATGTTTTAGAATAAGACTATTTGTGTAAACTGTAAGAGCTGTGTTGTTTGATTGTTATAAAGGATCTTGGAACTATTCTTTGAATGTTTCTGAAAACTAAACAAGCTCATACCTTTTCAAATTTAACATTTTAGATTTGAGAACTGTGTTTTTGGGAAAAGAGTGGTTCTTACTATTTTTAACTAATCTTAGTTTTGATTTGGGTTGTTTTCATAGTTGAAAATTAAACCAAAGTATTCAGCGATAGACTAGGGAGATATTATGGGGTCTAGCAAGGGCAGAAATGCATTTTGGGACAGTAATTGGATGGGAAAAGTGAATGATGCTCTGTTTTCTTGAAATATTTGAGACCTGAAAAAGGTTTTAGATTTGATTTTGCTAAAAGATTGAACTAGGTAGGTGAGTTTGAGACTGCCTTGAGAACCCCTATTGAGGCACAATATATATCAGCATGAATGTGTGTAAAGAACTAAGCAATAGTTCAATCATGGTTTGAAAGTAAAACTTCATGGTTAAAAATACTCTATATGTTGTTGTATTTAATACTGAATTTTATTATGGAAAAAATCAACAATAGGAAAGAAAACTAAAGCATATGTTTAATAATCTTTTGCTGAAGATATGTCTATTAGTTAGCTTCTCATGATATTATTTTGATATAAAGTCAAAATTGGCATATTTGCACATTAAGATTAACCAAGTTAATTAATGGTTTTGCAGATAATCTTTGTTAAAGAGAGTACAGGATTCCAGGTGAAAGGAAGTGGTTTGATTCCAAACAATTTGGTCACAGGTGAGTACCACTTTATATGATTTGTAAAGGGATACCACATTATGTTGCATGCAGTTTGTGTTTGTCATTTAGTTACCTTTTATTTTATGAATCAAAGCATAAATTGATGATACTAAAGAATGTTTAATTCTTTGAGTAAGTTTGAAGATACTTGACTTGCTTGTATTGACATTGAAAATTTACATGACAGAATAGTTAAATAGGTCTTCAAGGTGATTGCAACAAGGATTGGGCTTTGAAACATCTACTATATGTACATATGTGGGAAAATCGGCACAATTTAGTTGAGCAGGGGATATCGTAGATGATACCGTTAATCCATCTTCTGAGTACATCACTTGGTTTAAGACTCGCACAATAATCCATATTTCCAATCCTAGTCAGGAGGAAACATCTTCTGAAGGCTTTCAGGGTAGCAGATCAATGACTGAGTATTTGGTATTCTTATCTTTCATCGGCATGCACTCATTTTAATTTAATTCTTTTGATAATGTTTGTCTAATTTACAATTACTTTGTAATGCTTACAGATAGACGTGGCCTCACAAATTTATCACTTGCCTTTAAATCATTTGGCTCATATTAGGTCAGAAGATGCGACTCGAATTGTTGAGATATGAGATTTGGCCAGCAGTTCCATGCAAGTTGTTCGAGAAGCACACCGTTTAGATATTCAACCTACACCTAGGCCACAAAACATTACAGCACTGACTGTTGACTATAGTATGATTTAGAGACCATGGGTTATTTCCAGAGGTCATCGTGGTGGAAGAAGGACCAAGCAACGTTCTATATGTACAGATCTTACACGTGATCATGATATGCATTCTCCACCTTTTAGAGCACATGGTAATGGTGTGAGTTCCGCGCACTGTAGTGATTTAGAGTTAGAATCATGTCAATAGTTTACTACCCCCTTGCATCATGTGTCGACATCATATACAGTTCCAAGCTCACTGCCTCAAGACACAGAATTTTTACCTACGTCTACTACATTAAATCATCTGATTGACTTGAAGAGTCCAATCATATGGATACTAGCACTATGCATGAAGTTGATGGTGTGGAAGTAGAAGATAAAGATGAAGATATTGAGTGTGATGATTTTTCTCCTCCTTGAGTTGTTGATGCTGGATTGCGTAGATCGAAAAGGACAATTGAACCAGTCCAATGCGGCACATATGGAAAACTTGGTCGTCATAAGTAATTATCTCATGTAGCGAACAACTGTTATCTTAATTAGTATGTATTAATTCATCTTTAAGATGTTTGACAAACAACTAATCTTTTCAATGTTCGAAGATTAATTACTAATGTAAGAGAGGTAGTAAATTGCTTAATCGATGACTTTATTAGAATATTATAGTTTGTCCAATTTAGATTTGCGTTGTTTCATCTTTATTGTGTTATTTTTATTTTTTATTTTTTGTTAGTGCTTTTCTTTTTTATTTCTGGAATATGTTCATAAGGGATAGAAGAACTTTCAAAATAAATAAATATGGTGTAATTTTCTCTTAATATTCAATAAGGGTAGTAAATCATTAACTACAAATCAAAAAATAAAAACACATCTATAGAGATTAAATAATCCAAAGAAGAAACAATGATTTAAAAGTTTGTACACCTCATCTATTTGTTTATCATCACCTTCCCAATTGGGATATTTATCCCTACCAAATATGCAGTTGTCGGAATGGTAGCCATTAGAAAATAGTAGAATATCGTGTTTTCATCATGATAATCTTCTAAAATAGACGCGTGATACAAATGTTAGACCCCAGTTTTGTAGTTATAAAGGCATCAGTTATATGACGATGAAATAGAGATTTGAAGGAAACGAGCAATGAGGGCTATGGATGCTACTAATATAAAATTAAGAATGAATTATTGGAATCGAAATCTTGACAACAAAGTTTTAAGAATTCAAAGTATATACTATAAACTGCTAAATGTAGGAGGAGGATCGCCGTTGCCAGTCAGAATAGGGTTTTAGAGACTTTTTCTCCATGTATTATACAATCAATTATAGGGCAACATTAAGGAACCTGTTTTTTTTTTTTTTTTTAAACATCTTTAAGGGGAATTATGTATACATAAATGTAAATATTTTTTTAGTTAATGATTTACTACCCTTATCAAATAGTACTAGCCTTGTAAAAAGTTAAAACTTATTAATTTTACTATAAATTATTGTGTTTTTTTTTTTTAAACACCAACAGTCTTTTTTTTTTCTTTTTTTTCTTCTTCTTTGTAATACTATATGTTCTTTCTCCAATATAAACATGTATTCTCCTAGGTGAACAATGTATAGTTGTCATGGGTATCAAAAACTATCAGGTGCTCATTTAATATTAACCTTAAATATTTATAAGACCCTACTAAAACCCTAAACCCCCATCTAATACTTTAATTGTCCTATAAAAAGTTAAATTAAGAATTTCTAATGCGAGACAAATATTTTTAAATTTAGTAATGAGAAGAAAAAAAATACTAGAAACATTTTTTTTCATTTCTTGGTACAATATTTTATATTTATAATAATAAAATTAGATATGTATAGATTTTTAAACATTTTTTAAAATTATTTTAAAACATAAACTATGAAACTTGCATTTGTCAAATGCAACCGCTTTCCACAGTAAACCCCTCATGCATTTCCCTCAATTTTGACGGCAAAATTAAATTTAAAAAACAAAAAAGTTGCATTTGTAGAATGCAATTCCAACCTTTAAAAATAATAGCTAACGTTCTGTAAACTTCTGTCAATTTTGAAGGCTTTATAAAAAAAAATTTAAAAAAAAGTTGCATTTGCATAATGCAATTCCAGTATTTTAAATCAATATCTTGCATATAAATAATTAAGAAGTGAAATTACAAAGTTGCATTTGTGGAATGCAACTACATTTGTAAAGTTGCATTCTTCAAATGCAATTACCCTATATATATATTTTTTCCACAGAACAAAAAGCCTCCCATTTTTTTTCACCTTTTTTTTTATTTTTAAATTTTCATCCTACTTTGGGATTTCACTCATAGTTTTCAAGAAGATGAGTAATCTTTCACAAGATCACCCATTTTATACACCTTGATCCTCCACTTGTTACTTTTGGCTTTTCTAGTGTTTGTCTATTGGCGGGCTAGTGTAGACTGTGCAAGAGTAGGGTTGTCCGTCCCATTTGATCTCTTGGCTATATATTGTAATCAAATTTTAGTAATGAAAACAAGATTTGGCTCACATATTGTCTTCAACTATTTTCATTTGCTTTGAACGTGCTTTTACGAGACCCTTTCAACAGCCCGTCTCTCTAAAGGCATTGTGGTGCTGAGTGCGACAAGAGGGTAAGACTTGGTACAAGACTTGTGAAGATTGCACAGTCTTGCATAAGAATTTGGCTGAAGCTTTGCTAACAAGCATTGCTTGCCACACGACGCGTCTCTTTTGGTGATTCAAAAGAGTGTCCCGTGATAGTTGCTGTCAAAGACGACAACGCTTGAAACAAGTTCTTGTGTTGGATCCAGAGGGAATCTGTAAGTGTGTTACTACTTAGGGGCAGTTGAGACTTCAAGCAGTGGTGGGAAAATTTTTGCAAAGCTAAGGAATTTTTTTTTTTTACACTTACAGAGGGAATCTGTAAGTGTGTTACTACTTAGATGCTTAGAAGGGGCTGTTGAGACTCTGAAGGGTGTGTGTTTTCATGACGGGCAAGGTGAAGCTCCCTTAAATCTGTGAGTGAATCGGGTGGAGGTAAATGTTGCTAATGTTAGCAGTGATTTGGAATAGGGGCTAGAGGGTCTCCGAACTAAGAAAGCAGATCTGCGAGTGGCTCTAGCTATTGAACAAGAAACAACTAAATGACAATAGACTCTAATGGAAGAAATCTAAGCGGGGTTGCAATTTATGTGGTTCACCTTCGCCAACAACCCCGTCAGAGAAGGGGGAGGTGTTTGGCTGGTACAAGAATAGAGAGTCCTAAAGCCAAAAGCATTTGGCGGGGCATTAGATGTGAAAGAGACAGAAAATTTCTTCTTCGACATGAAGCAGTATTTTTCGGCAATCGAGATGATAGAAGATGCAAAAAAAGATTTCTACTATTGTCATTTACTTATCAGGGGATCTGAAGCTATGGTGGTGCACTCAATGGATCGAGATCCAAGCAGGGCGCCTCACCATCAACACTTGGAAAGAGCTGAAGCAGAGAGTGAAGCATCAGCTCTTCCCTCACAATGTAGAAGAGGAAGTTTGCCGCTCACTGTGCGCACTGAGACAGACAGGCACCATTCATGAGTATGTGTAGAAATTCAACACTTGTATGTTCGGCATAACAGACATGACGAACATAGATAAGCTATTCTTCTTCAAGGAATGGCTCAAATCGTGGGCCAAGGTAAAACTACAGCGGTCTATAGTGGATAATTTGAATGAGGTGAAAGCCCAGGCCGAGGGCCTAGTAAACTATATCATTGAGCCAAAACAAGAGAAGGAGCCAAAAGGGGGCCAGTTCCTTCAAGAGTGGAGGTAATCCCACTTTGACGGCGTCTTTAAATGTAGGGAACATGGGAAACGGTAGGGGAGGACATGCCTCAGGTGCTACAAACATAGCTGGAAGCCAATCCACAGAGAGCGGCAAGACTAGTGTGCAGCAACCACGATGTTAATTCTGCAACGGACCCCATCGCAGAGCGGAGTGCCCCAAGCTACTAAAGAAATTGAATGCCCAGCTTTTCGAGTGCCAAGATTTTATAGGAGCGACAACATTTGTGAGTGGACCTGCCGGAGAAGATAAGCCAGAAGAGGAGGTAGGCCTTGTAGGGTCACTCTCACTATCTTGTAATGCCTTGGTGCAATTACTTGGGGAGTGAACGACAGAGCTTTCCCTTGAGCAAAGAGTTGACAAGGCAATTGCTTTTCTCCAACCCGAAAGGAGAAGTGGGCAACTGCAAAGAGTTGTAGCCTCAACAGTACGATGGAGACCGCACAAAAACTTCATGATGTTCAGGTTGAACACGAACGCTCGATGAGGACCAGCAGTGGTGATCTCATTTACTTGGAAATGAGCTTAAACGGGGAACCCATCCGAGCAATGGTCGACACCAGAGCCTCGCACAAATTCCTCTCTAGCACTGAGGTAGAAAGGCTTGGCTTAGTGTTTCAACAATCTACTAGCAGTGTGAAGGCTGTGAATTCTAAAGTGCAACCAGTCGTCGGCATATCAAGCAGATGTACGATCAAGGTAACTTTTACTGCCTAAGCTAGTTTCCATGTCTTCAAAATAGACATGTTTGAAATTGTCCTCAGCGTGGAATTCTTCTGGGATACATGGTTATGCATAGTTCCAAGCCGTAGTGCACTATTCCTTCTTGGTGACAATCTATGTTTGATTCAAGGAACCGTAAAGAAGGGTAAATTGAAGCATTTTTCAGCCCTACAGTTTGTTGAAAACTCGAGGAAAGCGTCTGTTGCTCTAGCACACCTTAGTGGGGCGAAGTTTGAAACAAAGCCGCGACAGGCAAAACCATTTGGTCAGCAGGCATGGGTAGAGGCCCAATTTTCTCGATCTGTGGAGAAACCAAAGCGGCGACACCCAAAGCACATGGCGGCATAGAAGTTAGTTTGCGTACCAAAGATCAAGCCATCAGCCAGATCATACCACCAAAACTCCCGGTCTGAAATTGGTAAGAAAAGCAGAACCTCTAAATCTTGTTCGGGGAGTGCTGCCATCAGAATCACATAAACCACCAACCTTGTCCCAATGATGGTGTTCTGAAATAGAAAATGGTGATGAAGTGGGTGAAAATTCAGAGGAATGGAAATGCAGTTATAAAAGAGGTACGGTTGCCTAAACTGGGTAATCACTTGAAACATTTTCCGACCTTCGAGGGACCATTGAAGAGCAAACAGCTAGTTCCATGGAAAGTGCAATCAAAACCAAAACCTTGGGTGAACGGTTCCAGAACCGCAGGTTCTGGTTCTGAGTCTGTTCTAGAACCACCGGTTCCCGGTTCTATCACAGTTTTGTTTCTCATTCTGGCACGTTTTCAGTTTCGTTCTGATTGAAGCAATTTTAATATAATAATTATTTTATTATATATAATTTATTTTATTTTAATTTAATAATTAATTACCTTATTAATATAAGTAAGGTAAATTAAATCATAAATTTATATATTATAATAATATATGTAGTATAAAATAATTATATATTTTATATAAAAATAAACATATAATAAGAAGAAAAAATTAACAAAATATGAAGTAGTTTGAGTGGTTATTTAGCCTTCCTTAAAACTTAGGAGAAAGTTGAGGGCAAATCCTTCCTTGTGATATTAAAGATATAATTTTTAGCACTATAACTAAGGAAGTGCCAGTTCCCAGTTCTGGACCCAGAACTGGTGGTTCCTGATTCTCTTAAGGGTGGAATCAGAACCTAAGGCGGTTCCGGGTCTTGAAACATTAGCCACGGTTCGATTCCGGTTTCAAAATCGCCAAAACTGTGGCCACCTCTATATATATATATATGTATATATTATATATTTTGAAACAATCGATTAAGTGGCTGGAGGCATATATATTTATTTATATATTTATGTATATAAATTTTATTTTTTTTGAAATAAATATATTTTATGTCACGTGTATAAGAAATAAGATAACTCATTTTATTTTTATAAATTGAACTATTATATATATTTTGTAAATATATTCACTTGCTTACTCATCTGTTTATATAAAATTAATTTAAAAGATATTAATTTTAATTAATAATTAAATGTGTAATAAAATTCAACTTGTCAGGTTAAATAGGTCGACCCGTCGGGATAAACGGGTCAACTCGTCAAGTTAGACAGGTCAGCCTGTCGATTTAAATATGTATACCCCTCAGGTTAAATTGGTCAACCGGTTAGGTTAAATTGGTCAGCTCGTCGGGTTAACCGGGTCGACCCAACCGGTCTATATATATATATTTTTTTATTTCAATTAATTGACTTGCAAATAAAACGAGTCAACCTGGAAAATCATTTTTATACCTAGATGCACACAACATATTACTATATGTATGTACAAGTGTTTATATAGTGACCTGACGAGTTATTTTTTGCACAGATTTTTTTCATATAGGTTTAAATGTACTTTTTTCCCCGAATAAAATGGGTTAACCCATTAAATCAAAATAAGTCATAACTCGATGACCTAATTTACTCATATAAAATTATTTTAAAATATATTTAAATAAAATTAATATATATATATATATATAAGCATACCAATATGTACATATATACATACATGCATACTATATCTATAGAGTGAAGTGCATAAGTGAGCACATAAGTATGCTTAAATTGCTAAAATTAGATACGTTTATTTCAAAAACGTGCAAAAATTGTCATTCTGTTTGAGACAAACAATAACTCCCTAATTGAAGCTGATTTTTTACGGAAAAATCATCCAATTTCCTTTTTCTTTGTGTTACATTTCAATTATTTCACTTTTGTTAACAAATAAACCTCTAATCTTTCATTTTTACATATTCGTCCAAAAATAAATTTTACTGTATAAACCCCCCTGCCTCTGCCATTCCTCATCCCCCCCCTCCCCCACCTTTCTCTGTCTTCCTCATCCTCATCAATCATCATCTTCATCGTTTTTTCTCCTATGGCCGAAACACAAACCAACAAAATCATCTGCACCCACCTTTTACAAACCAACAGAACACAACCCTTAATCCATTTATGAATCAATCCTTTTGAATGGCAATTGAATGGGACAGTGAGTGTGGTGGTGGCGGTTGAATGAGACCATAAGTGTGGTGGTGACGGTGATGATTGTGGCGAACTGTGGTGGTGGTGGAGGAGGAATGGAGAAGGCTATCATTGTTTTAATTTTTATTTTGGTGGTTATTGTGACACCCCGTAAATTTTTAACATTTAAATTCATCTCTAGAATACTGTATTTATAAAAATATTTTCTTACAAGTATTTACTAAGTTATAGAATTTCTTTTCATCTAAACTATTTTTTTAGGAATATTTATAAAACTTATATGAAATATTTTCTTTAAAAATAAATTTTCTTACTATGATTTCAATTTTAATTTATGTGTTTAGATTTGATTAATTTTGATTCTTGATTTCATGATATGTATGTTATTATTTAGGAATTTATGGAATTTTTCGAAATAGGAAATAAAAAAATAAGAAAATTGGAAAATAAATGAAAAATAGTAAATTAAGGGGTCAATCGATTGTACCCAGTCCCAGATCGAGTAAGACCGATTGGACCGCTATGAACAATAAAAATAGAAATTTCTAACCGCCTAAAGAGCGGTTTTACACACTCTCGGAATGGGGAAAACTGACTCAGTTGTCCACTCGGGTAAAATCGATTGGAGGATAGAGACAAAAAGAATCGATCGATTTTACCCAGTCTCCAAACGAATAAAACCAAATGAATCCATTTTACCGGTCTCTGAATCGGGTAAAACCGATCATTGGCCAGGAAGGAGAAAAAAAAATCTTCTCCAAGTTCCAAAGGCGAGCTACGAACCTAGGGGGTCAAGGTGCCCCCAGGCTTTGTCCCTATATGGCTCAAGGGGTCTGTAAATACCCCTTGATCGTTCCTAACAACCAGTAGTTACAGATCAAAGCCAAAGTTGAGAAAACTCAAAGTTAGGGAAACACTTAGGAAGTTGGAAAAAAGTAGAGAAAAGAAGGATTTGATACATAAAGTTGGATTGTTCACTCAAGTATTGTGATATAGGAAGCCTCAGGATTCAAAGGGTAAGTTATTCTAAGTTATTGTAACGTTAAAGGTTAGAATTATAATGCAAAATGTATGAATTAGTTAAGTTTTGTATTTTCTTAATAGTTAGATTAAATCTTGGATTTTTGAACATTAAAGATATGTTATGAAATGTTAGAAGTATTGTAGGATTATTGTAGAAATAATTTTTAGCAAAAAGAACCGAAGAAAAATAAGTTTTGTGCACAATTTTACCCAAAACCCAAAGCAAAAGGTTGAAGGAAATTTTCTAGGCATGGATTAGTTTTAATCGAGCGGGTAAAACCGATTGCCCATGCTCAAGAAAACCCGTTAAACCGATTGCCAAACGGTTAAAACCATTCCGATCATTTTTACCAATTTTGGAGCGGGAAAAACCGATTGAAAATTTCTTGAAATTAATCGGAGATGTTTTAACCGATCTCCAATCGGCTAAAACCGAACCGATACTGAAAAATTAATTTTTTTGCATAATTTTAATTCTTTTGTTTATTTCTTTATAAATTCCTTTTATACACCTTTACTAAAAATATTTCAACAACCATTTAAGAGGTTCTAAATTTATATTTTCTTAAGTTAAGTAGTTAATATAATTTTTGTTTATTTATTGGTTATAAACTCTTTTTGAAAGGGAAATAAGTGAATTAGTTCTACGGCATGAAACTTATATTTTCTTTAAGATTATGATTAATATATTTCCTTATTGATTTACTTATTTTCAAATATTAAATAGAAAAAAATTTTAAAATACCTATTGCTATATGATCTTTTTTGTGAAAGTAGATAAATTAGTGTTACGCCCTTACTTAGTTAATTCTTGAAATATGTAAGAAGTTTAAAAATATTAGGATTTTATTAGTTAGAAATAAGTACTGAAATTCTGGATCATGAAATATATGCAGATCGGATATTAGAACGTGAGCTTATTATATCTTCGAATCGAGGTGAGTTTATCACTAAAAATGGATATCGTTTTAATGTAATTAATAATTGAATTTGCATTGAACTGGATTGTGTGATATGTTTTATATGTTTTCGAAAAATGTTTGAAATGCTTTTATTTTTGAACTGCCAGTTGTGTTTACGTACCAGCTGGAATACATATGTACTTGTTACGTTTCAGTTGTACTTTCTTTGTGCACTGAATCTGTTATATGATCATAAGTTGAGTCTGGATCCATTATATGATATCCGATTTGATCCCATGAGCCAGCATGGGGATTAATATTCTGGATCATTTGCGTTCCTGATTTTGAGATCAGTCCCAACCACAGGGGCCCATATATGCATGTATACAATTGGGAGTTGGCTGTCGATGTGTTTACGATTATGAATATAATTATGTTGAGGTGAGCTGGCCTTCGTTCATCGTTTATGTATATGTTGGCGAATGCCCCTCATCCTTGTTCTTTATGATTATGCTGAGATGAGTTGGCCCGTCATTCAGCGTACATGTACACACTGGCGAACGCCCCTCATTCTCGAGATGAACTGGCTACTTCGTTCATCGTTCATATAGAACTTTAACTACTGCCCTTCATTCTCATTGTATGTTCTATGAATCTTGCATGAGTCATGACTGCTATATGATAGGATTTTCCTAAAATATATGCATGGGTAATTTTTATAACTCAGTAAATGTTTGCGAAAATAGTGAACTCTTACAGGGCAATGGCTCATTCCATTTTCCTATTTTGTTTTCTATTTTCAAATAAATTGTTACAGATCTTTGGTACAAAGATGAATATGCTCACTAGGACTACCTGAGGCACAAAAATAAAAGGATACAGCTAGAAGGTAGGATTTATAGATATGGGCTTATACTCTAACAATCATATATTTTAGGGTTGTGTAAGTTTTACCGTATTATAATAAAGAATAAAATTGTTATGTTTAGCTTGTTCTGAGTCCTGGTGCGAACCAGGCAGGCATCCGGTGAAGCCAACCCCTTGTATGCGGGGTGGTGAATCTGGGGTTTCACAGTTATGATGTTGAAACTATGTAATTGAGCTTATGATTTTTTTATCAATTAGGGCTTGAACTCTGGCGGCTCCAGAACTAGGATCGGCAGTTCTAGAACTGGGGTAATGTCTACACACATACGTATATAAATACTTTGTGGGTTAAAGTATCGGTCAAAATGTAGGTCGAACGGGTCAAATAAATTAACTCGCGGGTTATAACCCAACCCGTACATGACCCGTTAGTCAACGGGTCAGGTTGGGTCATGACCCGTTAGATACAAGTCAGTCTTGACCCAATCCATAACTCGACCCATAACCCACCCAATTGCCACCCCTAGGCTTTCATTTTTATATCTTCTTCACTTAAATCTCTATTTATATGCTTAAGATAATTTCATCACTACCGCAAAAAGGGCCATTGGAGGCGGCCATTTGAAGGCAGGTTACTAAAAACCTGCCTCAGGCGGGTTTCCAAAAACCAGCCTCCAATGTTGGAGAGAATGTATGGCGGGAGTGTTGGAGGCGGGTTTTAGTCTACATTATTCAAGGAGGGTTTTGGGAAAACCCGCCTCGAATAATATAGACTATTAGAGGCAGGTTTGAGAAAACTCGCCCCCAATACTCCACCCGAGTATTGGAGGCGGGTTTTCCCAAAACCCACCTCCAATAATGTAGACTATTGGAGGCGGATTTTTGAAAATGAAAAATGAAAAATTGAAAGTTAAACAAAATTTGAAAATTTGTCGAGGTTCGAACAAGGGCAAGAAATTAGTCGTTTAAAATGAACTCACAATTTTTATAGAAAACAAATCCGATGCATACTTAAAGAGAAAATTACTAGGTAGTAAAAACCAACAAGTTTTAAAATGAAATATATAAATATATACTTTCAATTTTGACTTTAAATACATGAGTATATGTAGCTATGTGCAAGAGTCAATTACTTCTTTAGGTGCGGGTTCGATCTCTACTGTAGCCATAAATTGAAGTAAGGGAAACAAATAAAAAGCGCGGTTCTAATACGCAGAGGTTTGGAGGCGGGTGCCAGAAGAACCCTCTTCCAAAATAGGTAGTTTTTTTAGGGGTATTTGTACCTGCCTCCAATAACCTTAAAGGAGGAGGATTTGAAGGGGTTATTAGAGGCGGGTGCCTGGTCGCAAAACCCGCCTTCAATAGGGAATTTTGGGTAGGGGTGAGCAAACCCAATACCGATCCGAACTGTCGATTTCGGGTCGGGCCGAGTAGGTTTTTTTTATATTTTTATTAAATGAAAAGCTTCAAAATTATAATGTTTATTGCTAAAGAGGAGATTAGAACATGCAACCTAAATTTTAATAAAAAGTCTTAAAATATGCTAATTAGCCACTCCACATACTTTCTATTTAGTTATATTATCTTATTAGCTTTATTATATTATATGTTTATTTATATATCAAATTATTTATACTACATGTATTATAATAATATATAAACTAATGGTAATTTACATTTTGTGTTTTTTTAATTTATTTTGTGCCGTTTTTCTCTTCATTGTTTGCACCTTTATATTACTCTTAAAAATAAAATATAGTAATAAAAAATAATAGAGTATAATTTTATTTATTTAAGATATCAGTTTCCAATTGATAAATTTTGCATATTATTTAAATTTGAAACAATATATAAATTCAATGAATAAAATATTGTTATTACTAAATTTTGTTAAGATTATGAAATTTAAGTAATAAAGATAATCTTGCAATCTAAAATAATAATAATAAAAAAGATAATTGAAAACATATTAAATGATTAATAGTTTAAATATTTGTATAATATAATAATAATAAGAAGAAAACGTAGCAAAATAGAGAGTAGTTGGAGTCGCAGATTAGCTTTTTTTAAGACTTATTACAAAATATAGGTTGCGTGTTAAAATCTTACCTTATGCAATGAACATTATAATTTTACACGTTTTAAGTTAGACCATAATTGGAGGGAGAATCGGAACCGGACCTGCGGGTCGGGTTCGGCTCGGGTCGGTTCCGGGCATAGTTGTTAGTATTGTATGATACGCGATACATATCATGAAATGCAATTTTCGATACGTGTCGCACATGCATATTATAATTGGGAGTGAATCGTGCAATTTGTGTGTGATTCGTGCGATACGATACGTATCGTGATCAGTGATACGTTAAATATGTCTAAAATTCAATTTTAAATGTTTAATTTTATTTTTTCACTTATAAAAGTAACTTTTACTCTATATTAAATATAATGTATTATTTTAACTTATTATTTAAATTATAAAAATGTTATTTTTATTTAAAATTTTGTTTATAACTGGTATCTCACATTTTTCCTATTTGGTAGCACTGATTTCTATTTTCGCCTTTGTTTTCTAAAATATAATAAAATTTTGTAATAATTTTCATCATTTTTTATACATTTTAACCTCTCAAATACACATTTTATATTTTCAATATACTTTCAAATTTTAAAAATTCATTTTCAAAGCATATTTTCATCCCGAATACATTTTCGAAATAGAGATACCACACTAATCATCTTTATATTTGTTTAGCGATTTAAAAAAAAGAATATCACTAGTATATTTATTTTGATGAGAATAATAATTAATTATTTAATTTAAAATAATAAATAAAATTTATATATAAGAGAAATATGTGATATACTATGTTTTTAATTTGACTTAATAAAGATTGTGGACACTATTATAAATTTCTAATATGCTTCAAATAATACTATTTAACTTCAAGTTTTACTTATAGCTTTTATGATTTTCACATAAATATTCATTTTTATAAACTTATGAAAGTTCTTTGAAAATAAATGTTTATTCTTATATGTAATCCATAATATATAATGACAAAATATATAACTTTTAAAATTTTTTTTTAACATATATAAAAATTTATATTATATTATTATATATAAACGTATCTTACGATATGATACGCGTATCATAAAATTTGATTTTTGATACACGATACGTATCTCTATTTGACAACTATGGTTTCGGGTAATATGCTCAACCCTAATTTTGGGGTAGTGCATGTCATGAATTACATGACAACTCAAAGGTTCTACATTAGGGTAATTACATGAGCAAATTAAAAGGGTTATATGATACTGAAAAAAAATAGGAAAATATGGTTGGACATTCATAAATAAATGTATACATAAAAAATATAGGGTGAAATGCATGAAACATCACTTAACTATGAACTTTTGCAAAAAATAACACTTTAAAAAAAAAGCTCTTTTTTAGACACTCAACTTCAAAAATACTCAAAAAATGACACTTCGTGAGTGTCAGCCGTTAAATCACTAACGGGACAAAAAACTCAGGGGCAATTTCGTCATTTCGCACGCCGCTCGCACTGTTCATCTTTCTCAAATTTTTTTTAAAAACAATCTGAAGAAATAAATAAATAAATAAAAACACTAGGGAAGATGAACAGTGCCGACGACGTGCAAAATGACAAAATTGCCCCTGAGTTTTTTCCCCGTTAGTGAGATAACGGCAGAACCCAACGGAGTGTCATTTTTTGAGCATTTTTGAAAGTGTCTAAAAAAGAGCATTTTTTTTTTAAGTGTCATTTTTTGCAAAAGTTCATAGTTAAGTGATGTTTCATGTATTTCACCCAAAAATATATATAATTATAGAAATGATCGAACCTCATATCGAAAATATTTAAATGTTAAAGGTGAAATGCATGGAATTGATCGGATCAGAGACCAATTCGATAGTGATCGATATCGTAAATAAGTTAGTAAAATAAATAAGTTAGTGGTTAATATATCAATATAAGGTTTCATTTGATAACCTCAATTCAGCACTCAAAATTAATGATTAAGAGCTTAGTGGAGTTAAGTGTGTTTGATAAGCCAAAACTAAATGTCTGATTGGAATAAGTGGGTCTGAATACGTATGTGTAATTGGGTCCTTTAAAATAAGTGATAAAGTGGTCACTTATCTCTGAAATTTGAACACGCTCAGATGTTAGGATCTTAAGTAAATTTTTTTTTGGACCATATTACCCCAATCTATTCGCTTATAAGCATTCTCTCTCCTTGTTGTAAACGGAATATTCCTATCGGCTTCTATTTCCTTAATCCTTCTTCATAGCATAATCTCCTTCTCAATCGTTATTGTTGTTAGTATCCCTTGATTCTTCCATGAATTCAAACTACCGTACAAGAAGATTATTGTTTATAGATGGTTGCTTATAAAATGAGGCGCTCAGTTACTGAAGAGGGAGATAAATTTCACAGCAAAATTTGGAGAAACAATAGATACAAGCTAAATCCTTTGAACCCCTATATTCGACTGAAGGTAACACGAACTGTGGGTTGGAAACTTGTTGTCTAGAACCATGCGAGATCGCTCACATGTATGGTTTTTATTGATGTTGTTTAATTTGAATGCATGTGGCGATTAATTTGGCTGTAATCCAGGACGTGGTTCTGAGTTGTTCTGTATTTCTAGTTCGATCTCTTGGCTTCTTCTGAGCTGTTGGCTATTGCTCTTGCTCTGTTTGATGAAATGTCTATGTCAATGGATGTTATTTTAACACTCAATTTAGATGGGGCAGATTGGTTGTTAACATGTTTTTTTTTTTCGGGAGTAACTGATTAAGTGGCTGGTGGTTCTGAGTACTCATTTATTTGCAACAAAAAGTGAGTACAAAGAAAGAGGGGGGACATAATGATGTTAACATGTTATATTTATCGGAATATTGATTCTTTTGTTTCGTGTTTCTGCTTCGTCTAACTTTAGAGTGGGATTTGTCTAAAGTTTATCAAGTGATTTCTATTTTGCAATCTCCCACTGTTATGGTTTTACTTTGTTTTATATGATTTGTTTCTGCTTGAGAATATTTCTTTTTGATGATGAAAAGAGTAGGAGTTTTACTACTTTGTTTTTTTTGTTTTACAACTACCTCAAAATTGATCGATGTGAAAACAGATATTGCAGGTTGACATAAACTTTAGATTGAAATAGCAAGAGTCTACCTGCAACCATGGTAGTCAGTATCTCGATCCTTATTGTAATATCTTACGATCCTACGATACGCAAAGAGGTAAACGATACAGGATCCCCATAGTATCCTTTTTATATGTAGGATCTCCATGGGATCTTTAGGATCCCGATCTGTATCGTAGGATCCTTCGATCCTACGATCCTATGGCCATCCTACATTTTTTTTTTAAATCCATCATAAATCGTTGATTCGATAATTTTTCTTGCATAAAATTTTCATATTTATGTCTCTAGTTTAGTGAGTGGTTAAATTAATTCCACTTTTATCCAACAACTAGACTATAGTTCGAATTTGTCAGGATACATGTAATTTTTCTATTTTTAAGCCTTTTGGCTTATATTTTGCATCATCATCTGAAAGAGAGCAATCTTATGAATGTTGTATTTAGATTGATTTAATGTGTTTTTGCTTATGCTACATACACAAGTTACACATTAATTGATTACAAATTTACAATACAACTATTGGTACAACTATAGTCTGAAAGTACTACGTTATAATTTATTATTATTTTTTGTATATAGATCCAATTTATAGGTATTCTAATATTGCAATTATGATATATACAGTAATATGAGCTTGTATGATCAATTTTATCCGTTTTTGGTGGGTCTTATGATACTACGATACGATCCTATCGATCTTGCATGGGATCCCGATCCTACTCCCCAAAACGATCCTGTGTGGTATCCCGATACTGACTACCTTGCCTGTAACTTATCAAACAAACTTATCAATGATTCTTTTAATAAATTTCTCCAGTATTCAAGAGAAGCCATTCATCAATCCATCATTTGGAGTACTAAGAGGGGGAACCTTTAGATTGATATAAGCTTTAGATTGAAATAGCACATTAATGCCTTTCACTAGTATATATAAAAGATGTAATGATGCATGCATAAATATTTCTTTTTCATATATTCTCATAGAAAAGATGAAACATGCAACCCAATTGCACATGTTCGTTTTGTAGTAGTAAATGGTCTAGCAATTATTAACAAGCCTACAAATATGCATAGTGATGACTCTGAGTGTTATGGTTTTGATCCTTGGTAGTATACATTTCATTGATATGCTAAATAAGTATTTTCTCATCCTAATTTGTTCAACTGTAAGGGTAATTGTGATTGCGTTTCAGTGCCTGGTAGTCATCGAACAGTCCTGGTTTAGTGTGACTAATACTCTAGCGATAGGGTCATTTGTTGTGTAGCAACTGCACCTTTTGTTTGTGCTTATTTTTTTAGTATCTGTCTCCTTATGAGATTGTAAATTGATCAGCTTGTCCTCTGGTTGTTACAGAGTAGGATGTTATCTAGTATTCAATGTAATGTTTGTAGGATTGCAGAGGAGGCTATTATCTGGTTGTAGTAGCTTGTCCTCTGGCATTTGTTTTCTCCCATCTTCTGCTTTTAATATTTTGTCTTGGTCTTTCATAACATCCGAGTCTCCTTCTCCCACCCAAGCATCCATTTTTCCCTTGCAAACCCCCAGTTTAGATTTTTTGTTGTGTGGGTGCATGTAGCCTTACAAATATGCAAATGATTACTAGCAGCATCTGCATTCAACTTGAGGGTAAAATGTGCCATTAGTTCTTCTAGCCTTTTGGCAACATTATAGCTCCATCCACTTAGACTTACTACAATACTTAAAAATTATTTCTACATATTGTTGTTTCCATGTCATCCGCAAGTTAATATCTCAAACTTACAAGACAAATTCACCTCTCTACAATGTCAACATCTGTAATATAGTCTTGTATTTTGCCTGAATAACAGATTGATGCATGTCGGGATTACTGATTAGACTCTTGTAGCAAATCTTTTTGATATGCTTTTAACACTAGCTCATTTTGATTATCCCAAGCTTTTCATGATGCATCCCCAATCCTTTTGTTTTTTGCTAAGGACCCATTTATCTCAATAGAAATGGTTGCAAAATCAATTCATCTTCTTTATCATTTGTTGATAATTTAGCTACTTTGCTCCTAAATAAGAAAGTAGGTGGAGTGCAGTGAGATTAAAATTGCAAACAATATATAAGTTTGGAACAAACATCAAAACTTTTCTTTAATGTTTATTAGAGTATTTTAAAGGTGCCCATATTACTGAAACAGAGTACTATTTGTGTATAATTTATATTTAATTCATGTAACAACACCTATTATAATGATGAGCATTTGTAAAATAGTACCTTTAACCATGTAGAGTTTATGATCTCTATTTGTTTTGTTGTTGTGCTAGCTATGTTGCATTAGTTGCTTAATACTTTTGTGTGTGGAACTATTTGATTAAAAAGTATCTAAAAACCAGAAGATGCAGGAAGAGATAGTTGGAAAGAAAAAAAACCTATTTAGACGGTACATATATTTGTGTTTGGAAGATGTTAATGCTAGACGTACTCGTGGTGGAAGTTTGAAAAAGGAGTCATGGGAAAAGATAATAGAAATTTTGAAAGATGAATTCAATCTTAACTTTGCTCAAAAGTAATTGAAGAATCAATGGGATTTTTTTGAAAAAGAAAACTCAAGGGTGGAATAGGCTTATTGGATGCACCAAAAATACTCACTATGATCCAGATACAAATGAAATAAGTTGAAATTCAGAGAAGTGGGAAGAATATATATAGGTATACACTTATATAACTTTAATGTTACTTATATAATGGTGTGCATACAATTCTTTTAACTCTAACTAATTTTAATGCAGAAAAATCCTGAGTTTGCTCAATTTCGAAATAATCCTTTGAAATATCCAAACGAGATGAAAGCATTATTTGATGGCATGGGGGCTACAGGAAAAGATGTTGGGGTTCTTCAAAGGAAGTTTTGCCTACTAATGGTATGAAGTGGTCATTGATCAATCTTGAAACTGATCAAGTAGATAAATCAGGTCTCTTTGTGCAAGTAAGAGAGAAACCATCTTCTTTGACCCAAGTGAATGTAGAGAAAACGAGCGAAGAAAGCTAAAACTAAAAAATCTTAATGAACTGGATAGTCAATTGGTGGCAGTTCTGAAAACTCTCTGGAGGAGTCAGATGGACCTAGTATGTATGAATGTAATAAAATTTTAGATGAAATGGAGTCATTGAACTTTCTTGACCCTTTGTATACACCAGCAACCTGTATATTTTGTGAAGGCAAGGCTTACAGAGAAAAATGGATTAAATTAAGTACAAAACCAGAACTCAAGTGATTAATTTTTTTTTTTTTGAGTGTAGATCGAAATGCATGTGAAAGGAAAAAAATCCTGCATAATAGTCAAAAATATTTGTTAATACATGGATAAAATAGTAAAATTTATCGTTTTAAAACTTCAGATATGAGACATTATCAAACATCTTAATACATTTCGTATTCAGATTCAGCATTCTGATTTTAGTCATTATCAAACAAAATCACTTAATGCATTCAGACTTCAGAAATCAAACTTAAGTTTTCATACAAAAGTTTTATCAAACGAAGCCTTAGATATTTGTTACTTATTAAATTATAAAATATAATTACTTTAAATTTTTGGATAGATGGTAATGAAATTTGTAGGTGTACACAAATATGTCGAAAGTGATGAACAATTATTGGTCAATTGGTGTTAATATTAGGTTCCACTGGCAGGTTGCTGCTTTATTTATTTATTTTTTTGGTAACAACCAATTAAGTGACTGGGGGGATTGGGGACCTTTTATTAAAAAAACATTCTAAGGGGGACGTAATGAGTCTTACCTTAGAAGTACAAAGATGCACATGTTCATGTTGCTGCTTTATCTTTGTTTAGGATCAGCAAGTGGAGTGAGTTTGAGATTATAGTTTAAAAGTTATTATACTGATGACATTATTATAATATGGAGTTGTACTATCAAAATAGTTTTAAATTAATTTTTTCTTTTTTTGAAGTGGTTGGGGAGTTTGGGAACCCTTATTAAAAAGGAAAAGTGGCAGAAATGCCAAAACTTTCAACGTGGACGTAATGAGCCTTATCAGGGGTACAAAAATGTAGACATGCAAATGCAACCTATACATGTGAAAGACTACGCAGAAGCAAATAAACTCAGAAAATAATTTTCGACCCAGACAAAAGGGAAACCCCTAACATCTAATGTTACTAGACCCAGAAGTTTCCCTGTTGTGAACAAAGAACTCTGTGAAACCAATCAAACTAGCCGTTTGAGCAAGATTATCTGCCACCGCGTTGCCTTCGTGATAGAGGTGGGAGATGTGCCTATAGCAATGCCTTAACTCCGAGATTCCCGTCAAAGTGGCCACTGAGCGCCAGGGGCCTGAACCCCTCTGTACTGCCATTAACAATACCATAGAATCCGTCTCAACATCCAACAGCTGCATGCCAAGTCGATCACAGATACTAAGACCAAGTAGAATAATGACTCGTGCTTCTACTTGGAAACTCGTGAGCACTCCAAGGGATGCCCCAATTGCGATAAGACGACAGTTACACAACCTAATCATTCAATAATTGGATAATGGCTAATGTAATGATCCTTATATTTACATTTTTCATTTATACCCTTGTATCCCAATGATCAAACCTATAATTTCATGGCTATGAGACCCTCTCATTATCAATCACTGCAATCCTTCCTCTATCCTTATATTGACATTAGTAATCCATTATAGATAATTACTTAATGACTAAATAGCTCCGTATTGAGGTGGTATTGTTTTCCAGTAAGAATACATAATATATATTTCCTCCATTATATTAAAAGGGTCAAGTTTAGAGAATGTATAACTTTTTGTGGGCTGTAAAGTACAATACCTAAAATAAGTAATTTGCCACTATTTGTTCCGCTAATGACCTTACTTACTAAGGATAGATTAACTGTGAACCAACCATAATTTACTAAGGGTAAGAAGTAAATACTATAAATCAAAACTTGACACTTCTAATTGAACAAAAAAATAATTTTGAAACTTGATTTTTCTAATGGAACGAGGAGAGTAATATTTTAAATTGTAGTAACTTATTTAAATAAAATTCACTCTAATTTCTAAAACTTATAAAAACATCAACTTAAGGTAAAATATTGATTAAATGACATGACAATTAATAGACACTTGTTATAAAATTACTATAAAACTATAACTATAAAAGTATGTAGTAAAATAAAGTATAAAATACAAGAATAAGAACATGAGAGAAATAGAGTAAGCATTTTCTATTCTTTCTTCATCATCTTTTTCCCACTCAATCCTCTCTCTATAGGTTTAAGTATATTACATAGAATTAAATTAAAGACCATACAAAAGGTCATATATTGGAGTAATTACATGGGGTAGTAGGAAAGGTAGGGGATTTATGATAATGTGTCATGGGAATTTATAGAAGATATTCACAACACTCCCCCTTGAATGTCCATTATTAAGATAAATGCCTCGTTAAAACCTTAATAGGAAAACCCAGTGGGAAAAAGCTGTAAAGGAAAAAGAGTACATTTTCTTCGTACAACACTGCCTCATTAAAAAACTTGGTAAAGGAAAAAGAGTACAATGGGTAACTCCCCTTCTTGAGCACATCATTTGACATCGTTAAATTGTCGCCTTCCGATCTTGTATCTTGACTTTTCAAAATATTGAAGTTGACAGTGAATAAATCTTTGAAGTATCATTCCTGCAACTGAGCAATCCATGCATCATCATCTTTGAACAAAGTATTTGGAGCTAGGGGTGATATCGAGCCTAGCCAAGCCCGAACAGTAGTGTGTTCAAGCTCGGCTCTGCTAATATTTTCTAGGAGCTCAAGCTCGACTCGAGCCCAAAATTTGAGCTCGAGCTCGAGCTCGTTTGAGGGTCCAAGCTCGAGCTCGGCTCAGTCCCAGATATTCCCATTTTTTCCACTTTCTAATAAAAATTTTTACTACTTTTTAAGAAAAAAATTATTGATATTCACAAAATTGGCCATGAAATTTAATAATTGCACATTGGCCCGCCAAGAAGGCTTGTAAAGCTTGAAGCGCTTATGCTCTTTTTATAAAGTAGGAGCATGTCCCCAAGTTTGTCTATTGGCGATGTGGGATTCTGAAACCTGAAGAAAAAAACTGAAAATAGTTAAAATACTTCTAGCAGGATTCGAACCCGCGTAAAGCAGTAGAAAAACTTTTCCATCAACCAAGCTTACCACTAAACTAAGCATGTTTATGTGTTTGATACTTAAATTGAAAGTAAAAATATATTAATTTTCTTTTAAAACTTGTGGGTTCTTAATACCAACTAATTTTTTCTTTTTGAACAACCTTCTTATCGAGCTGTTCATGAACGTAATCGAGTTTTTATTCCCTTTGTTCATTTATTGTTCGTTTATTAAACGAGCCTAAAAATTTGTTCGTGTTTGTTTATTAATTAATAAACAATCTCGAACCAAGCTTTTAATGAGGTGATCCCGAGCTTGTTCGTGAACGTTCGTATTCGTTCTCAGCCCTAGTTGGAGCTCTCTGAAAATATGAGAGCAAGCCACTTGATTTCCAAATTTAATGAATTACTGATCTTAGCCAAACATGCTCTCGACATGCATTATAATAAGTAGCAAATATGATTTCATTCATGAATTTAGGCCCCATAAATAATCGTACAACTGCATGAAAGCATATAACTTGTTTGATCGAGTATTATAAAGGATTAGTAAAATATCCAACATCTACATAACCTGTAAAATCATACCTGTATATTTTTGAAATAAAGACCCATATTTATCGTTCCTGCAAGCTAAAGAAAACATATGTGGTTCATGACTTGCAAGCATATTTTAAAACTTGTGAATGACTTGCAAGATACAATATTTTTTGTTTCGATAGCCTTAAAATATGGTACTTCTGGACCAAACAAATTTTCATCATCCTCACGATGACGAAATGGATCTTTATGCACATCAAGTGATTTTACAATCATGACTTTGTTCAAAATTTGTACTTTATTCATATAGAACTGTTTCAACACTTTAGCAGTATAAGAAGATTGTTGCAGAAAGATGTCATTCTCTAAGTGCTTAATTTTAAAGCCAAGACAAAAGTTGTCTTTTCATAATGTTTCATTTCAAACTTCTGTTTCAATCTAGTAACATTTTGAATCTCTTTAAGAGTTCCAATTCAACATTATACTTTAAATAATCAATAATGGTTTGATACTCTTCAGGAGTTCTAAATAAAATTATCAATATAAATTGGAACCCAATAAAATATAGATATAGACCTCTACACAATTTAATATAGTAAATATCGTGATAAATTGTACAGTGCCTTAAGGGAAATTTAATTTTTTCATAGATTTTCATTAGTCATTCTAATAGGCTTGTCATAATATTCATAAGACGCATTTTAAATTGTTCACTTGCTGTCAGATTAAGCAAGTAAGGAAAAATTGTTGCACCCACCACAAGAGAATAAGTTTCATTATAATCAATTCCTGGTTTTTGGGACAAAATATTGTACGACAAGCTGTATATTATATGAGTTCATATTTCATTTTGCTTTCGCACATATACTCATTTATGACCTTGCAAGTTACACATCTTTGGGTGTTTGAATTATTCACCAAAAAACTTCTCTTTTAGGCATTGAATTCAATTCTACTAGAATTGCGTCTTTCAAATTTTCCTCATTTTTCTTGGCCAATCATTTCTATGTTAACATTCATTCTCAGGCCCAGATTGATGATCCTCGTTTTCTTTCGTAATGACAACTACTGCAGCATAAACAATTTTATCATCGACGTTGATTGTTCATAACTAGGTTCCATATTTAGCTGTCAGACATGACATAGTTGAGATCTTATTATTATCAAAACTTTTTAGGTACCTGAGCTTCTTCCAGAAGTTTATTATCTACCATGCTGAGAAAACTCTTCAAGAGCTTTTTAATCTTGAAAATTCTTCCAGAATATCAAACACCTCAATCTTGCCATATTTATCACTTGCTTCGTTTATATCGAGGATTTTATTTTGGAACCGATTGGTCTACAACACATTGATGTTGCCTTTAATTATTTATTAGTGGGTAGAAAGTCCTTCAGGGACATCAAATATAATTGGAGCACTAGTAGCAAATATGTGTGATTCAGTCCCACCTTTAAAGGTCAGGAAAAAGTAGCATCTAGCAAATGCAAGTTGTAAATGAATTATCTTTTGAATTCATGTTCATATAATTTTATACGAGGATCATTGATAGTTCACTGAAAGTATTTTTCTTAATTTGCTACTTCTTTTTTCTTCTCCCCTTGATGTTGGAAAAACTGACTTATCAAAATGTTAACCAGTAAAACAAGTAGTGTACAAATCTCCAACTTTATTATCAAGATATTTTATAGTGGAGATTCATGCCCAACATCTAATTCTAACCTCCTTTTGAGGTCTCATCTTTGTGCATTGTGGTGGAGCAATCATAATATAAACTACACATTTATAAAATTATAAGATGAGAAATATTTTGGTTTCTGACCAAAACCACTTGTTAGGGGAGAGAGCTCATTAAAATTTATTGGCCTGATACGACCCAATGTTGCAACATGCAATATAGCATGCCCCCAAATATATATTGGGAGTTCCATTCTCAAAAACAATTGTCATGTAAGTAAGTTAATGCATATAATGAAACGATTCTACTAGATCGTTTCTTGTGTGAATACAAACAACATGGTATTTCACACTTATCCCAAAGACATGAAATAGTTATTTAAATAGTAAGAAAACTCATAACCGAATTATCTCCTCAAGTAATTTCGCAAACTTCAGGCCGCAATTTTAATAATAAACGTAATGTGACAATTTGTTGATGCAACAATCAAAATTATAAAATAATGAAATGGTCTATACGTTGGGTGAAAAATCCCATAAACATTTCACCATATATATGTTCTATTAGTACAGCAGATTCAGTACAAATTTTCACAGAAGGGAATGACTTTACAATCAGTTTTCCTTGAGAACAAGTATTGCACGAGAATTCATTGGATTGAAGAATCTTCCGGCCCTTCAATGAATTCTCTATTTTATTTGCATCATTATGAAACCGGGATGACCTAACTGGTCGTGTCATAATAAACACATTAGTAAACGTCTGATTTACTATTGTATAAATTTCAATTGCAGTAATATATGTGTAATACAAACTGGAGGAATAAGAATGTAACTTTTTTAGTAAAAGTTTCTTTTAAAAAATGGTACTTGTAGTGTACAAGTATTTATCATCACATTCATTTTTATTCGCAATATGATATCCATTTCGGCAAAATCATTGAAAAACTCTATAAATTTTATAGCAATTCTGGAAAAAATAATGCATCGCTAGGTGCAGTATTTTGTTCTTCCAAGTAAAATGATGGATACTCTTATGGAGTTTTTAATCATTTGTACTACCACTATAGTACTAACAATAGTTTATGTCATTATTTGATAAAATATTATTTTTTATCCTCATCTGCAATATGTTGTAGCACTATCTTCTGGACATAATACTTTGTGATTGACCATTCAAATGTCTATTTTCATAACAAAACTAAAATTTCAAATGATGTATATATTTGAGTACAATATTCATAAATCATACGAAATATTAAAGCCATAAATTAACAACAAATATTATATTTTAAAATATCAAATTGAAATCAATTACATGAAATCAAAAACAAGGAAGAAATTTCTTATTAGACAATTTCAATGTTATCATCTTCAGGGTGAATAATTGAAAAATAATTTCACAATATCATTGCAGATAAAATTTAGCTTTATCTTTTAGCCTTTTTTCTATGATTCTTGATGGACAATAGTTATATATTTTGGTGTATGACAGGTACATCCATGACCAATGGTCTTTATGCCACAACGATAACATTTGTTATATAAATTTCTTTATTACTTTCATCTTTCCTGTCACAATTTTCCACTTTTCGTGGTAAGTTATAATTTTGCATTGTATGATTATTCTTTCACTTATGGTGGAGAATTGAATATATTTGTGTAGTCATGATTACAATAGTTAATATAAGACTCGCGCCCACAACTGCGATTTTCTGCATTATATGAATACGTAACGATCACATTTAATTTATTTCAAGAAATGAGATCTTTATATATTATAGGAGATTTATGACTCTAACATTTACTTCGGGAAATGAAATTTTTCACGCATAATAGAGGTGCATAGCTATCACATTTACTTTAGGAAATTGATCAGTTTTATTGAATGAAACTCATGAGTTTCCAACAAAACTCATTAATTTGATCCGTGACAGAAAGAAAATATATCAAATATATAATCAAAATAATCGTTGTATAACAATATATCTCTATTTTAAATTTGTTGAAGGGACAAATTGATACTTTGTAATCAAATGATCATATATCTCTCTTTCAAATTTGTCAACAGGACAAATTGATATTTTTCACTCAAATGATCATATATCACTTTTAAATTTGTCAACGGGACAAATTGATATTTTGCATTAAAGTACCCAAATTTTAGCATCACTATTTCAATTGTATTTTTCAACTATGTGAGAAAATACATACATATGTAAAACATCAAAATATGTATTACAAATAATGCCATAGGATAATGAAACAAGCATATATAATTTCAAAACAATATATCCAATTATTATTATGACTTCCCCAAAAAAAATCATTGTAACTAGTATATAAATAAGCATGTTCTCAAAATTCTCTTAAAATAATTCAAATCACCAAAAACCAAATTAAAAATATCACACAAAAGTATAATATTTCATGACTCGTATTTTGTGAATCATGTCAATATATATAGATATGGATATATTATATACTCAAATAAATATATACCTGATCAAAATTACAGAGCAATCATTAGAGAAATTTCATACCAGATCATGGGTTGAAACTTTGAATCATCTCATACCAGATCATATGTTTAAGCCTTCGATGGTTCCAAATGCTCCTTGTCATTGGCTAGAGTCTCGTGCTGATAACGTGTTATAAAATTACTACAAAACTAAAAGCATGTAGTAAAATAAAGTATAAAGTATAAAATACAAGTATAAGACATGAGAGAAATAGAGTAAGCATTTTCTATTCTTTCTTCATTATCTTTTTCCCACTCAGACCTCTCTTTATAGGTTTAAGTATATTGATGTCATGAAGGCTTTTTCACCCCACTACGAAATTGGAGTTTAAACTTGTGGGAATCACTACAAGAAAACTGACCTATTGCGACATATTTACATGTGGCATTACATGTAGGTGTCGGGAATATACAACACTTATGCATTTGTGTCTTATATTTGTGACATCTTTGCGTCATTTAGTTATTGCATCGCAATTTTGTGACATAGATTCGACATCCTTTTTTTTGTCTCAAAATTGTGACAATTTATTTGCTACACTTGAATTAAATGTCGCAGTTAGACAACACAATTATAATTGTGCCGCAAAATCGTGGCTTAATTGCGTCATATTATTAGCATGTCACAAATTAGCGGTATAATTTGAGTCATTTTAATTATTGCATCATACTTTTGTGACATAGATTCGACATCCTTTTTTTTGTCTCAAAATTGTGACAATTTATTTGCTACACTTGAATTAAATGTCGCAGTTAGACAACACAATTATAATTGTGCCGCAAAATCGTGGCTTAATTGCATCATATTCTTAGCATGTCACAAATTAGCGGCATAATTTGAGTCATTTTAATTATTGCATCACACTTTTGTGACATAGATTCAACACTTATTTGTTTGTCTCAAAATTGCGACAATTTGCTTATGCGACATTACATTAAGATTATCATGAAAAGATTATTCATGATAGAGCCCCTATTAGGACATTATGAATTACATATATGTATTAAAAGGTAAATATGGATTTCCCTACATTTTTTTTAAGGTATTAAAAGGTAAATGCCTTAATAGGGGCTCTATTATGACATTATGAATTACATATATGTATTACTACACTATCACTTCAAGATATTAGGACACAATTAAACAAATGCCTTGAAATCCACTTTTTTATGACACTATTAAGAAAAAGCCTTTAAATCTCTATTCTATTACTACCTTTCTAACCAAGCTATTGTGACATTAGCAAACAAGTACATATTATGACATTAGAAACGCTTACCGAGTATTATAACCCTATTATCACAATATAAAAATGTCTCAATATCAACAAGTTTGAGGACTCCCAATGGCGTACAATGACTCACGTGACCCGAACTCCCACCGGCTGACTCACGCCTGTTCTGCTAACAATTTTTTTCATCTTTTTTTTTTTTTTTTCTTCTTCTGTAAATTCATCCATAAACTTGTGTGTCCGTGGCCACTACAACAAAAAATAGATTTTAAGACATTGACAAATGTATTATTATCATACCTTTTGAGGCATTTAATTTATCCCCACATTAACTTTAAGTGTGGCCTAAAATCGTGTTCTAATAGAGTATGTAAGTTATCGAGGCACTTTAAAATGTCTAAATAAGTTCCCAAACTATTACGAATAATTGATAATGAGGCTTTATTAAAATGTCTAAATAAGTTCCCAAACTATTACGAATAATTGATAATGAGGCTTTATTAAATGTCAGGAAAGGTTTGTTGAGACATAATAAAATGTATTCATAAATAACTTGGTAAGACATTTTTAATTGTTTATAAGGCATAATGAAATGTATAGATAAATAACTTTTTAAGACATTTTTAATTGATAGAATAAATCACATATTATGACATTTATAAATGTGATTTTATATTAATTGCTGACATTTTATATTGTATTAATATGTAGAATTTAATTATTTTATTATATTAATAAAATGACCTTTTATGACACTTTTAGATGTCATATTATAATAATTTCTGACGTTTTATAATGCTGAAACAAAAATAATATAATACGCTTTTTTTATTTAGTGTTTTTATGAATCAGAATTTCATTATTTAAAAAAAAGGGCACATTTTGGGTAATTTCTTGTGCATTCAATTGCTGTACAATATTATAAAAAATCAATCAATTTATACATATATCTAGTGAAAAAATAAAAAGAACAACTAATACAGATATCTAGTGAAAACACAAAAAGTATTTACTATTACTTCAAGTACTAAGAAGTTGTAGTAGTCATCATTACAATGATTAGAAATAAGTAAACAATGTGGTACCAACACTAACCAACTAGTAAAGGGGAAAAAAACTAAAAAAGCTAAAATCAAGATATGCAAATCAACAATTTAATTTGTTAACTAATAGTACAAAATATTCAAAACAGAATAAAACCTAAACAATATAAGAAAGTTAGTTACAAATCAAAGATTGCCCGAAGTGAATGTATTTGAATTTATAAAAAATGCCTTTACATCTTCAAAGCAATCGTTGAACACTTCAATACAACTCACAAGGTGTCACCTGAATGTAAAAAATTAAATGTAAGAAACTGATATTGAAAAGTTAGCCTTAGCAAATAAATAAATATCTATTATATTACATACAAAAATACATGGCCGAGCAACCATTTCATCTAGAGCCCCTTCAAGTGTTTGACAATAATCATGAGGCCAATTGCTCTTTAGATTGAAGGACTATTTTTATACATACTTCACTAGTTCTCTCCCAAAACTTCTCTCCCAACTACTTTATTAATTGTATTTTGTGGTTGAAAGTTCTTATCCACTTGAGTTCTGCTTGACATATCTACAAAATCATAACCCATATTGAAAAATTAATTAAATTAATACTAATGCGATAAAATATGATGGACATGGAAATTACATCACAAGTGGAGCTTTGAATATGACAGTAAAGTGGAGAAAGATGATAGTGATGCTACAGAGTAATCTCATGATGGGAGGAAGATCAATTGGTATTGATATATTGTATATAGGGATTGGAGACTTGATGTTTATCATATGTCATATGAGGAACTGCTGGAACTTGGTGATAGAATTGGGTATGTGAGTATTGGTTTGAGGGAAGATGAGATCAGTGTGTGTGGAAAGCCAAGATCTCTGTTGCTGATGATCTGAGAAGAATGCATACAGATTTGGAAAGAAAGTGCAGCATTATCAGGAGGAATATGAAGGTGATGATGAGATGGGGAAACTGAATTGTGGACATTTCTTCCACCTTGAATGCATAAAGCAGTGGCTTGAGCAGAAAAATGCCTGCCCTATGTGTAAAACTGAAGTGGTGACAAAATAGGTACAAATGTAGATGGAGTTCAGATTGGTACAACCCTTGCATTTCTGGTGTAGAGTTTTCTTGATCATGTCCAAAACAAAGATTATTTTTGGAGATTGTATTCCCAGTGTCTACAACAACATATATATCTTCAGAGACTCAGAAGGAATATGATGATGAGCCTTTCTTTTATTCATTATGTCAGTGTTTACTATTAATCAATACTCGTCCACAACCCGGAGCCGCTTTTGTACTTTTACTATACTATTGGACAAGAAAACTAGTTTTATCTGTATCAAATTGGCCCGCAACTACAATCAGATCCAAACACTCAAATTCGGAGCAATTTTGCCCAGTTTGATCTATTTTAACATGTTAGTGTGAACAACCACCTACAACTTCCTCCATACAAATGCTAAAATGGAAACTAAGGTAGATTTGGTAATGGAATTCGCAAGAATTTAACTAATTAGAATGGAATGAAATGAATTCAATACCTTGGACAAGCTAACCATTTAATGGGTTTTTGGCCATATTTCCTCCAGGACTTGGAATCAGGGGGTGGGTACACCTCTCCTTTACTTCTTGATCCATCCCCTTTTTCAATTGACACGGTTACCACCTTCTTTAGGGCACCTCTGCTACAATCCCCCAACCAGAAACAGCAAAAGATATCAACTTTCAAGTTTCAGAAGTTCCTGATCAATCCCTCCAACCTTCCAAGGAAAAACCCAGAAATTATAAAACTGAAAAAAGTGTTAAAGACTGAACCTTTTTTTGGGTGATGGGGCTTCATAGGAGGCTTTATCAGCAGAATAGGCAGAGTCGTCTACACCATTTTCCCAGGTGCTGGTGGAATCCTCTTGTTGATCATGAACAAATGGATTCTGGTGAAGAACCATATGGATTCTGGTGAAGAACCATAGCTTAGTATTATTAACAACAACCAAAAAAATCAGAGCCATAGCTTACAGAATTGTTGGATAATTTGCAACAAATATGGCCTGCTTATCTCAAACTAAAACTCGGCAAAACTTTACAGTACTGATCTTGATGGAAGATTCTGATTAATGATTACTCTTTCAGTAGTTTTTATCAATGTTTGCAAAGCTCTCCTTTACTTCCTACAGTATAGTGGATCTTTTAGATGAATGCTTTGTTGATGCACTGATACTATTTCTCACATTATTGAAAACATACCCTTGTTCTCTCCACATGCATAAAAGTTACTGAATTGAATGAGACTGGTTGTTTTCCTATTCTAAAAAACAGAAAAAAAGGAAAGAAAAAACATATGTCATAAAATAGAAAATGTATTGTCTTAATGTATAATCTTACTTAGAAGTTGTGAGATTGACTCATGTGAAAGACAAACTATTTTGAGTATTGTTTTGATTTATGTCCGCTATACGTACAAAATAGAGTTCCATCAGCTCAAACAACCAGATTCTTTGCTGGGAAAGGTTTTGAAAGCAAATTACTTTCCAAATGTAGGCTTCTTAGAGGCGAAAAACTAAGGAGCTGCATCATGGGGTGGAAAAGTATCCTCCATGGAAGAGAGTTAATATAGTAGGGGCTAAATTGGTTTGAATCAGACCCGAATGATGAAGTTATTGTGTTATCATGCTATTTTATTTGGAAACTTTGGAATGCGAGAAATTTTAAATTTTGGGAAGGCAAAGATGGACAACTAATAGCTTCAGTTCAGGCAACGAGAAAATTAACATAAACATGAGAGGTGTAAACTGAAGGCCCATATAGATGATTACGAGAAAAAATTGTATTATGCAAAGTGGGAGACCAATTAAAAGCTCAAAACTGATGCAAGAGGAGGTTTTGGAAATTGAGATCGGGATGGATGAGGCATTTTGGATTAATGAGTACAAAGTAGCAATTGGATGGAATACAACAGATGCAGCTGAACTTTGTTTAAAGAAGAAAGCAGACAGATATAACTCAGTTCAAGTCACCACAGATAGCCAGGAAGCTGCATATTGCAGGGAAGACAGCAGTACCATACATTGCAAACAAACTTGAAAGCAACCAAATGAGCATAGACAAGCCAAAAAATATCACAAAATTTTCACCACTCCAGTAGCTAAATAGCGGTGAAAAGCAAAAAAATTAAACTTTCACCACTCCAATAGCTAAATAGCAGTGAAAAGCAGAAAAATTAAACTTTCGCCCAACTCTTAAGCAGTATAAAACGAATTTGATCTAAGTATCTCTGAATCTAATATTATGAATCACCATATACAAATCAACCACCCAGACTTAAATGAAACCAATACGGAACAAAACATGAATCCACTATATATGAAACATAGACACAGATTTTGAGATATATCAATCAAAAGGGACCGAAATTGATCTGAAATATGAATTCAACATCAAAGGAGCAAAAAATAAACCATGTGTTTCACCCATATTCATAATTCACCTTTTAAGTTCATTCCGTAAGCAGATAACTCGTAAATCTTGTTCAGGGGCACCGAAATCCTTTCCTTTTTCTGGATTTTACTAGAAAATTTCAACTTTATTGTTCCCACAACACATATTGGAAGTTTTCGTATTCTATAATCCATAATCTTACCCAGTGGTTGCTAAATTGGCTAATCACGAAGGCTGCAATTGCGTTTCTTACGTTTTCGATCATACCTGCACAATTGAGTGAGTAAATATACGAAAATTTAAAAGGGGGGCAAACTGCGAAATTTCTGATCAAAGAAGAAAACAAATATGTGACCTCTGTTTAGCATCTATACTGTGTGATGAAGATGAAGAATTTTGATATTGTTTGGCCTACCGTGTCGTGTGATGAACTTTGGAGAATTTTGATACAGAGGGTTTAGTAGGTCAGATTGGTTAGTTACCCTCAAAAGTGGGGGTGAATTTCTAAAGAAAAAAAAATTATAATAGTAATAAAAATAAAAAGAAAGATTAAAATTAGGCGCCAATTGTTTTAAGCCAAGAGCGCGGGAAATGAAAATTTTACCTTCTTGTGCAAACGTACTTGAAGTATATATTTTTTTTATCAATATACTTGACAGCATCTCAAGTTTTGACCATTTATTATTTTAATTTTTATAATTCACATTTCACAATTTTAGACCTTTCATTTGATTAAATCTAGAAATACTCCTTTGTTTCATTTGATTAAATATAAAAATGTGCAACAAAACTAGGATTAATATATATATATATATATATATATTAAGGAAATGTACTGAAATTCCCCAACCACGATTAACATGGAGATTATTTGTGTTATTTATATATATATTCACACATGGTTAATTAGTATTTAAAACTAGTATTATGAATATGCAAATTAATTATAGTTTAAGATTAATTCTCAAAAGTAACCATTTAAACTTCAAAAGTATAAACGATAGTTTTTTAAAAAACATTAGTTCTCAAAAGTAACAATTTTGGGTTCAAATAAATAAGTGATACTTTTTAAAATAAACTTCATTTCAAAAGTGTAAGTTTGATTCTCACTAGTAACTTTGTTAGGATCAAAGTTATAAGTGATACGTTTTAAAATAAACTATTCAAAGCAAAAGTATAAGGTTAGTTCTCAAAAGTAACACTTTTAGGTTCAAAAGTATAAATTTAATTCTCAAAAGTAACTTGTATCGAATCAAAGTTATAAGTGATACTTTTAAAAATACACTATTCATTTTAAAAGTATAAGTTTTATTCTAAAAAGTAACACCTTTTGGTTTAGAGGTACAAATTTTATTCTCCAAAGTAACTTGTTTATGATCAAAGTTATAAGTGTACTTTCAAAAAAAAACTATTTAGTTCAGAAGTATAAGTTTAATCATCAAAGAACATTTTTAGGTTCAAAATTATAAGTGATACCTTTTTGCAGGAAAATTATAATTTCAAAAGTATAAGTTTAATTGTCAAAAATAACACTTTTAGATTCAAAAGTATAAATGATACATTATAAAATAAACTCTTAATTTCAAAAGTATAAGTTTAATTATCAAAAGTAACTTTTGTTTACGATCAAAGTTATAAGTGTTGCCTTTCAAAATAAACGTCTATTCATATTCGAAAGTATAAGTTTAATTATTTATGGTAACATTTTTTGGTTGCAAAGTATAAGTGATACATTTTAAAGTACCTTTTCATTGCAAAAGAGTTTATTTCCCGAAAGTAACACTTTTACGTTCAAAAGTATTAGTGATACTTTGTAAAAGAAACTCTTCATTCAAAAGTATATAAATTTAGTTGTTAGTAATAACTTGTATAGGATCAATTAAAGTTGAAAGTGATGCTTTATAAATACTCTTCATTTTAAAAGTATAAGTTTATTTCTAAAAAAATAACACTATTAGGTTTAAAAGTACAGCTGGTGGTACTTTCTAAAATAAATTATTAATTTTGAAAGTGTAAGTTTTATTATAAAATGTAACACTTTTATATTAAAATAATAATTGATACTTTTTAAATTAAATAAACTCTTCATTTAAAAGTTATCAATTTAATTATTAAAATTAACTTTTTTAGAATTAAAATTATTAATGATACTTTTTAGAATAAACCTTCATTTCAAAAGTAACAATTTTAAGAAACGCTTATAAGTGATACATTTACAATAATCTCTTCAAAAGTATATGTATTACTTTCTTAAAAATAGTTTTCATTTTAAAAGTATAATCTAAGTAATCATATTTTTTATAAAAGAAAATCTATCATATTTTAAAATCAATTCAAATAATCTACATTTTCAGGGACATTATCAACTGGAAGTGTTCTCTGCATATAAATTGAAAGTCCTCATTAAAAAAACTCAAACTAAAGACAAAAGAGCTCAAAAAAAAAAAAAAAAATATAAAAGAGCTCTCTGAAAATGTTGCAGTTGATGAAAAAATTGGGCGTATTATTTTGTGAAATAGCCGGGGGGTGGGGGAAATACTCAAATTCTGCCATATTCACCCATTTCTCCTCACTCTCTCACTCGAAAAGAAAATTATGGCAGATCATGCCCTATGAAATAGGCGGAGCCATGGAAATGCTCGTTCAATGTTTTTTCACTTCTCCTCCTAGCTCAAAATCTCAAAGGAAAAGAAACAATGGGAAGATTCTGCCTTATTCTTCATTTCTCCTCCCCCTATCATGCTCAAAAGAAAAGAAAAGAGAAGGGGAACAAGTACATAATTTCTTGTGCGCACAGGGGAACAGGGGAAGAAGTACAGGGGAAAGAACACGCTTAGAGAGTCCTCTCTGTGAACAGAATTCCTGCCCCATTCCTCGCATCGGTCTCCCTCATTCGATGTTGGGTAGGATGATTTCATGAAATTTCTGTCAAGTGTTATAAGGTTGAACTCGATTCATCTATGAAAAGGTACAATTTTTATACTCAACATAAGGAATATGCCCTAGATCTATGAAAACCTCTAATGATTTTGATTATGTTGTTTGCCCTAGATGGGTCGATGGAAACATTTGGTGAAGTCCTTGGATGCATGTGACCTTGCCTTCCAGCTTTGAACAAGCAACCACCAATGTACTTTCTTGCTTTAGAAAGGACAACCACTGATTTTGCCAGTCGGCTTGATGTGAAATATGGATTTGGGTAAACTAAACCACTGTTTATCTATTCTTATTTTGTTTTTCATTATGGGTATCAGAATTAATTTTGTGGAGTGAAGCTTCATTTCTTTTGGGTAACAGTTTAGTGGAGGCATTTCAGTTGACATTGCTAGTCATAATAAGTAAATTTCTTATTTTCGATTTCATGAATGGTAAAAGAATTTTCATGGTGGCCTTTCATATTTTCTCCTATGTTCTGTTTAGCTTGCCTCTTTAATGTTATTTGCATCTTTTTCAAAATTTCAGAGGCTTTTTTCCGCAGGTTCTTGCAACTTTAACGTGCTTTAGTTCATAAAAATAGCAGAGTTTAAGTTGAAACTAGCTCTCAAATTTCTTACAAGGGACAGAGGAAAAGTTTTTGAGGCAGAAAAAACTATCCTCTTTTAGGTATGGGAACTTATAACCTGCAAATTTTGATTTTGTTTCACAAACGAAGACAACTATGGAATCCAAATAAATATAAACTCTTTTAATAGTCCTATCATCTCAATAGAATAGTATTACAAACATGACTATTGTATTGAGACGGAAGGAGTTTTAACTACAAAGACGAGTAAAAGATTCTCTTGATTATAGTCCTAGTTTTAGTATCACATTTTCATTTTCATGGAAAGTTTGAACTTTAAGTCTTCTTGGTCACATGCTTTCAAAGGCCATTTTATTCCTTTCACACGCTTATAATTTGTTTGACAGCTGAGCCATATGAAACTGCATCCTTCAATATTCCTTAGAATGAAGTGCTAAATAGAGATTCTATATCTTAGCAGAGTTACTGTGCTATTGCTAATTTGAGAAAGCAAAAGTATTATTTACCTGCAATCGCTTCCTAGACATTCTAAAGCGTGTTAACTACATTTGCTCTCTTCTCAAAATAATCTTCTTCTTGTTTTGTGCAAAGAAAGAAGTAGGGATTTCTCATTTAGTTTTGAAGATGGGACTAAAATAGTCTATTTAATCTCTTTTATATATATATTAGCTCACTCTATCCATTCTAACCTTAGCTCTAAGCTCTTAAACTTATCGCCAACGTTTCATGTTGGATAAAATCAACAGATTCTTCTATACTTTGCTTAAGAATCTTCTAGGCTATATTTATTTTCCTTTTTCCCTCATTTGTTCCACAATGAAAGTAAAAAAAACATTGATTTTCCAGACTACTTGCATGCATAACTATTTTTGCTGAAGATAATTCACCTTTCATATGTAGTTTCTTACATCTTATTGTACTATATAGTCTCAAAGAAATGTTTTCTATTTTTAGGCAACCACATAAGTTTCATTGGCAGGTATTAGTTTCTTCCTACTCATTGTATTTTATTCCAAGTCCATTTTTTTGCCTTGATGAAGCCTCATTATAAGGTATCCCATTTTTTTTATATAGTATTTTTGGAGTTGAGCATGGATAAAGAGTCACGGATGGAGATTATTAACTTAGCAGAAAAATCTACAATGCAATTGAACTTTCACGTGCGCCTTTTGTTTTTCCTGCAAATGTGGGTAAGTGAGAATGGAAAAAGTAGAAGGACTGGGATATGCAGCTCCTCCAATTATGGCCCTTCTTTTTATCCTTGATGTATGAAATCGTTAGATTATGTCATTGTGTGGGTTTATTTCTTTTAGTGTACTAATCTTCATGTGATATATCATTCCTATAAAGGGTTGCAGAAAGTTTAGTCATTTGATGCTTCTTTTGCCTTTCTTTATGCTTTCGAGATTAGTAAATCTTCTTCATTTGATGTAGGACGAGGTTGTGAAATTATCGCCTCATGCTAGCGCCATAAGGGACGTTGAGGATGAGGAGTTACGAAGCTTCTTTTATGGCATGTCGCCATGGCAGGTAAGATCTGATTGTTGCATAGTATGAAGAAAGCATCTTTAAGATGGAAGATTGATGAAATGTGATTCAATATTTGTTGCAGTTTATATTAATGGTTGCTGCAAGCTCTGTTGGAGAAGAGCTTTTCTACCGTGCTGCTGTTCAGGTCAACATTTATATTGCAAATTCCTTATTAATTTGCTAAGCCTTTTTAGCATTTTCTTCAGCACTAAATTGCCTTAGTTTTTGTAGGGAGCCTTAGCTGATATGTTCTTAAGGAGTACTGATTTGATGACAGATGTTCGTGGAATGGCTTCAGTGGTAAACTTTCTTTTATATGCTGGCATTTTTCCGTTCATACTTCTTCTATAAGTGATACTCCCTCTGTTTTACAATAAGTGTCGTTTTGGACACTTGCACCGTTATTAAGGAATAGTTTGAAATAACTACTTAACCCTTAATTGGTGTATAGTGAATTGGGTAATTAATGATGTGGGAGACAACATAATGAATGATGCGTCTCAATTATATGATTGAAAGGGAATGGTAAAATTGGAAAGAAATGATAATATAGGAAAAATTAAACAATGAATGTGGGAGATAACATACAAATTCATAGGAATATTTTGAGGTTTCCAAAACCTTGGAGTAATTTGGTTTATTTTAAAATTTACCCGAACAGGTATTAATCCTTTTTTAAAGGTAAAATAGGTAAAATAGGTAAAATCTTTTATTTTAAAATAGGTAAAATATTTGGTTTATTTTAAAATAGGTAAAATCTTTAGATACTCCTGCAGCCCCGCTAAAAGCTTTGTACAAATTTCTTCCCGCGCTTCCCCCTCTTTTTTTTTCCCCCAATTTCAATTGCGATTTCTATACGATTCTTTGCTATTTTTCCTAGGTTTCCCTTTGGTCTCTGCGGCGACTCCCATTTCATCTTTATCCCATTCGCAGATATATATCGCAGTCGCAGATCTCTACCTCTTCCTCCGCGTGTGATGCTCGGATTCGAAAAGATTATACTTTTATTGCTATTCACTCAACTGTTGCAAACCGCCGCATCCTCTTCCTGTCGACACCCCCATCTCCCTTTGTCCTCCATGGCGGTGCAACCAACCACCACCATCGCTTGAGCCATAGCCGCCACCAGTTGAATAAATCTCCACCATTTGGCGTTGTCCTTAAGTTTTTGGTCTGTAAGTTTATTTAAATTTTTTGCTTCCAGGTTTTAGTTTTCAATTATTCTTCAGCTCTTGGTTTATATTTTATTAGTCTCTGATGAATTGCAGGAATCTGATGTGCCCTCCACCTTGCCGATTCCGATTTCAGTATCTCAATTCCGTCGGAGAGAGTTCCTGTCCCCAACTCTCGACATCCGCCTCTACATTCCTGTCTTCATTGGGTAACCTCTTTCTAGATTTTGAATGATTTGGTTCTTATAGATGGAGTAATTGGGACTGTTTAAACATGTCCGTTCATTGTTGGTAATTATGGTTCCAATCGATGTGCTCTGTATTCTTCAGGGACATAAATGCTATCTTGTTTTTAATTGCAATCTGATTCCTGTTTGGATGTCTAGGCCAGATGTCTGCGTGCTCCATGTTAATGAGATTTTGAATTTTCAGGCTAATCTGTCATTACAAGATATTACTTTAGGCATGACACGCTTGGCTTTTTTTAGCTTTGTTGCATTGTGGCAATTACTGAGCACTCATAAGGAAAAAAATAGATGGCCTACTTTGTGTCAATGTCATGCACTATATTCTGAATCTCCCATTACATGAAGCACTTTCTTATTGTTGAACTAGATTGTACAAATATATGTCGGTGTTTGATTGTGATTCTGGTTCTACAAAGTAGAAATTTTGGTCTACTTGGCTAAAATGGCTATGTCAAATTTCTTCTACTTTTGACCTAATTTTTTTTGGCTGAGGAGGTGTCAAATTTACTGCAATATCTGCACCTCAAGCTGAGTTCTAGGCATGTTTAGGTGCATTGAAAGGTTGTGTCACTGCAAGGTATCATAGTATAGTACTTTTGACAGATAGTTAATGCTTAGTCAAGTCTTTAGGAACTGAGTTTGCAGTAGGTTTGAAGTTCAAAAAATACTTTTGATATTAGAACTGAGTTTGCAGTAGGAACTGAGTTTGCAGTAGGAACCTATTATTGTTCTCTTATATTTGTGCTGATATCATATGTTAGGGATTCTGCTATTACTCTGGACTTCATCTTGTTGGTTTATTTTTTTCTCATGGATTGTGAGAGACGATTGTGATGCTTCTAATTAAGATGGTTCCCATTCATAGAGATGTTTATACATCAGAAATAGTTCTCATGTCTCATTCATATAGATGAGACTGCTTTTGTATGCCTTTTGAATACATATGAATTTTTATGCATTTTCTGGACCGTTTATCATCACGGCTTGAGGTAATCAGTTTCTGGTTTCTTAGGATGTTTCTGAAGTCTAGACTGTTTATGAAGATTTCCAATTTTTGAGGATTTCTGAACTCTTTTGATTGGCAACTAAGGAAATCTTAAGAGTGGTTTGAGCTATCCTTTTACTTGCATTTTTATAGGTTATGATGCGTGCTTTTTCAAATCCACCATTCAGTATATATAATGTAGGGTGGTCTCTTTCAGCTTCAAAGTATGGTGAAACTGCACTATTGATTAAAAGTGCTTCAAACCACAAAAGGTTTCTTTCTCACTTGACCGGACAAGTATGTGGGTATTGATCTTCATTCTTGTATCCTAAACAACTTTTTCTATCCGCTGGATCGTTTCAAAATTGCATGTTTCATATATTGTAAATGATAAATAAGTTGCCTTTTAGACAAGCAAAGGTTCCCAATTTCAAGAGAATAGCTGATAAATAAGTTGCCTTTTAGACAAGCAAAGGTTTCCAATTTCAAGAGAATAGCTGATAAATAAGTTGCCTTTTAGACAAGCAAAGGTTTCCAATTTCAAGAAATTGTGTTTTTTCACACTTGTTTGGAACCTCCTTAACTTTTTTTGACGGCTTATAGCTTTTGTCTAAAACTGTTTGTTGGTCTGGACCTTTGACCTCCATTTAAATCTCTCTGTTTTTCTTTTGAATTTCCCCTTCAATCTTTTTAGCAAACCTATTAGACCATAAATTTTGTCCTTTCTTGTCCTCTCTCTCTCTCTTTTTAGAATTCCTAATCTACTTTAGTGATCACAATTATGCCTTATCCTTCTAAGTGGGGTCAGCTCTTTCGTTGAAAGATTCACATATAGTAGTTATTAACACTATCATCTTCATACTTTTTACACATTAAATTTCTTGGTTCTTTTGCCTTGTTTTTTCCATCCTTAGGGTGTATATCTTTTTTGGGGACACTGACTGGTAGAGACAGGTGGTTGGATGCTGGAACAGGTGTGGGTTTTGATAAAGGATAAGAGTACTGGATAGATTATCAGAAAGTACTACAATGGTTTGCTAGACTTTTGTGAAATTCTGATTGCGAATCTGCCCTTGTTTTCCACCTTCAATCCTGTTCTGTAACAAACAAAAAGATTCATTCTATCTTAACCTAATAGTTTCGGATATGTACAATCTAAATCGGTGATATGTACAATCTAAATCCACCAATTTTTACCTGAATTTTAATATGTATTGTTTACAAGTTTTGTCTCCTGTTCTCTGAAAATGCACACCACATGTAATTTGACTTGTGATGCTTTTTTTCTTTCCCTATATTGTTTTGATTATTTTCCTCTGGCTTGTTATAATATCTGAACATCAAGTCTTTCTCAGTCTGAACATTTTGCCATCTATGAGAATTAAACTAACCATCTGCCTATCATCTTTTCGTTATTTTTTTGCTTCTTCTCTCGTCTCTGTACCTCGAGTACCATATGATCATTTTCAGTCAATGTTATACTAAGGGATCTTAACTTTTTAAATTTCTTCTTTTAGAGTTCATTCCCAGTATGTGAACTGACTCCATTTTTCCGTTTAGTTCATTCAATCAATTTTTTTTTAAATAAAAAAACTTGCTTTGACTTTGAAGTGTAAAGTTGCTTGTGTGATGTAGGAAAATTTAGCTTAGTTGAGATAAATGTCTTTTATTCATGTGTGGAAACTATTTCTTTGCTACTTCTCTTTATATGGTTCTCAAAAATAAGGAAGCAATTGGTTTTAAAAAAAAATACTAATAGGCAGATTAATTAACATTATTTCTGGTGAAATCTTCTTCTTTTGATTGCAGACTCTGTTGGTTCTTTCTCAGACTTTTGAAGCATTGGGTGCTTTGTCTTTGTACTGTGAGTGTGCCGTTGACACTTGCATCCAGGTGTCAAATTTCTGAGCATAACCAGGCATGTTTAGGTGCATTGAAAGGTTGTGTCACTGCAGGGTATCATAGTATAGTACTTTCGACAGATAGTTAATGCTTAGTCAAGTCTTTAGGAACTGAGTTTGCAGTAGGTTTGAAGTTCAAAAAATACTTTTGATATTAGAAGGTATGTAGCAGTATTGCAATTGTTTTTTCCTTTCAAAGTCCATAGGGATGTAGCAGACGCACATGACATGTTTATTGTGTAATGATGGTTCTTAACCTAGGGACTCCTTGCTTATTGCATTTGAACTGTTGAATTTACTCTATTTTGTTTATTGTTTCGGTACTGTAATGAAAAACAGATAAAATGGGGCAATGTCATGGCCTGAAACATTTTAAGACATGACCCTGTAGAAAAAACTCTGAAACTCCGTTTGCTTCAGAACAAACTCTGAAGCTAAATTCTTTTGTTTTGTTTTATTTGGTTTGAATCTGGATGATCAGATACGGTGCTTTCTTCTATTTCAAAAGTTTAGATGCTTAAAAGTTTCTGTTCTGTTCAGAGATTGTGTCAGATTTGTTCGGGCAATTCAAACCCACAATTGATTCTCTCTTCCAATTTCTGAATTCTATAGGCTATTTGGGTTTTATTGGGGGGTTTTTTTTTATTTTGCTATTCCTAGTTATCCTTGGGCTCACAGGTCAATATATGGTTTTTTCCCTTTCTTTTAAGCATTGGTGACTAAAGTATTTATCATTCTCTTGAAGCTTTTGGTTCTGAAGTTGATATTGTGTTTAAATATATCTAGAGTTAACACCTTTGATTATTGATTTGCAGCTTAGTATGGCACCACTTGGGAAGAAATATCGATATGCTATTGGATCTATGCAAGATGCCATAGCTCAAAATACTCAGATTCAAAATGACAACCATGATAATTCTTATGACTCATTTTCAGATACCAATTCGGACAACTCATCAGATGACAGAGCTCATGACCAGCTAGAAAATAGCGGTGATGATGATACCAACGAACAAGGTGCATATTCATAACTTAAAAATTAATAATTTTTTTACGTCTATGTAATCATGTGTAAATAATATTTTTTCTTTCTAATTACATTCCTAAATAAATAATGATTCGTAGAAACAATTAGAAGGGGACCTGCAAAATTGGGATTCCAGTGGGGTACAGGAAAAGTCATGATGTTGGATCTAGATGCTGATAATGAAGTAGTTGGGAACAATGCTGTTCATTTATCATCTCAATTGGGAATCCTGGCAAAAGATGGAAACAAATTACCTATTTCATATACAGATTGGAGGGCAGTGCCTCAAATGCAAAAGGACATGGTTTGGGATGATGTCAAGGTATATCTTTACTTGTAATTTTGTTTCATATTTGATAATTCGTGTCCTAAATTTTCATTGTCTCCCTATCAAATGAGAATGAAAAGACCTATAGATGTTTGCGTACTATTATTTGTTTTCAGGCATTATTCATCAATGGAGTTTTCACATTTGCTGTGACCTCCAACTTCATTTCTAATGTTCTGTGAGCTTAGTTATACAGCAGCCTATTTTTAAGTCGTAGTGAGCTGATTTTTACATGCATGTTTATTTTTTGTTCGTAGGAGAATACAAACTTGCCTGACAGTTATAAAAAAAGATGCCTCCAAAGACTTGGGAAACTTTGGAAGGATTGGAAAAGTAGATTGAAAGCAAAACATTATACCCCACATAGGCATAACCAAACTTACATACTATCCAAATGTCCACTAAGGGTGGAAACTGATCAATGGCCTGTGCTGGTGAACTATTGGAGCACTGAGAAAGCAAAGGTTAGTAAACATGTTTAACATTATGTGTGTGTGTGTGTGTATATGTATATATTACACGCACTTTAAAAATGTAACTTTTGGCATTTTGTTGAATTACAGAAAGTTAGTAAGAACAACAAAACTAGTCGAAAGAATGTCAAATTGCCGTCTAGACTGGGAAGAAAGGATACGAACAGTGCTAAACATGAGGTATTATATATATATATATATATATAAATACTTTCCACAAATTGTCGTTTAATTCAAATGTGTTGTATTATGTTGTTATAACTTGTTTCTCTGTTCCTCTGTTTGAAGTACCGACAGCAATATGGTCAAGAACCATCCAAGCCAAATTTGTTTATCGCTACAAGAGTGGGGAAGAGTGGAAAACCACTTGATAAGTTTACTTCAGAAAAAATAGTAAGTACTCTTACAATTAATAATAACTACCTACTATTGAAATACTAAATTGGAGTAGTGTTTTCACTTTTTCAACTATGTTTTTCTTCATTTTATGTTTTGTAATTAGGCTATTTTAAAGGAGAAGATGCAAAAGTTGCCAGAAGGTTTGCGCGATGATATTCAGGCTAATGATGAGATTTATGAAGAAGTTATTGGAAAAGACGCACCGGGATGTTTGCGTAGTAATGGTTTTGTTTCAAAGAGTAAGAAATTGATTTTCATATCCCGAGAAGAATTCGATCAAGCTGTGAAAGACAAAGCTAATGACCAAGTGGCAAGTATTCAGAAGGGTTTTGAAGAACAATTATCAAAATTTAAAGATGAAATGTGTTCAAAAATGGAGATGGTCCAGGCTCGATTTCTCCCATTTGAGGATCAAACTACACATGTAAGTCAACACTTTGTTCATTAATTACACACACACACACACACACACACACACATATATATATATATATATATATATATATATACTCATATTATTAAATTATAATCTACAAGGTACCGGGGTCTTCAAATTCTAAACGCGTACAGGCTTCAAATAATGGGTCATCATTGCAAGGATTTATGAATTTAGAGAACTCTAATGAAACTCTTGAGGTAAATAATCAAATTTTCATTTATTTCCTTTTATGTTTTATTTTAGTGCATTAATATTCTTTTTGTTATCAATTGTCGTAGATGAGAAAAGAAATAGATAACACAGATACGAAAAACACAAACATCCATTCAAATGGTACTTCATCAAAGGTAATATAAACAATTATACTTTTCTATTAATTTCTCAACTATATTTGTTAAATATAATTTATTTTTGTTAAAATTGTTAGGAACAAGGAAAAAGTCCTAGGAGGAGCAAGAGGAAGGCAAAATAATCTTCTTCACAATGTGATAATTTGACTTATGGAATTTGCATTCTACCCTTGGAAGATAAATTTAGACATTTATAATTTTTATTTATATATTTTGAGTGATGAATTTAAATTATAATATTCCCACTTTGACATTTAGCAGCTATCTAATTTTATATTTTGAATAATATTCTAGTTATCTTATAAATACAAATAGTGAATTATTTACTCTATTAATGCTTTTGTGTTGACAAATTTTATGCAACAGAAAAAATTAATGACGTAAATTGTGTTGTCAATTATTATGTGACATAAATTTTACAGATAAGATATTATGTCACAAAATAACAATATGACATTTCAAATAATGATGGCACGTGTAGCAAATAAATGTGACATTAATCGTAATGACACAAATTAATATTAATAACGCGACAGTGCAACTAATGACACGTAATGGGTCGCAAGATTTATGCGACAGTAATTAAGTGATGCAAAAATGTCATATATTTTGTGGCACAACTAGTGAAAAAAAATGCCAGAAAAAGGCTATGACACGATTAAGTTTGTTGCAAAATTGTGTCTCTAATTTGTGTATGCAACACAAATTACATGTCGCAAATACCCTTTGACGTTTCAAATGTGACGCCACATTTGTAGCAAATAATCTTGCAACAGTCATTTTAATGACACAAATCAGTGTCGTAAATTAGGGTGCGTCACTAACACAAATGAATCATAATGTGTCGCAAATTTTAACCGACAATTAATTTAGTGATGCAAAAGTGCCATACATTTGCAGCACAAGTGAAAAAAATGCTACGGATTTGCTACACCACCTTTTGCGACTCAATAACTAGAGACGCATAATGTGTAGCGAATTAGTATTTGCTACACAAAATTGACTTTTAGCGACACAATTTGCATGTCGCGAATACCCTTTGGCGTTTTAAATGTGACGCCACATTTGTCGCAAATAATCTTGCGACACTCATTTTAATGACCCAAATAAAGGTCATAAATTAGTGTGCGTCACTAGGACAATTGACGCATAATGTGTCGTGACTTTTAAGCGGCAATTAATTTAGTGATGCAAAAAGTGCGATACATTTGCGGCACAAGTGAAAAAAAAAGCGCCACAAATTTCCTACACCACCTTTTGCGACTCAATAACAAGAGACGCATAATGTGTCGTAAATTAGTATTCGCGACACTAAATAGACTTTTAGCGACACATTTTCTATGTCGCAATATGTCACTTTTCTTGTAGTGAATGGCAGGGAAGAAACTAGAGACTCCTGGGAAAAAACAGAGGCGATGATGGACGTTATGTATGATGAGAGGTTTAAATTATTAATTGAGATATGCTTATTCACTTTTGGTCCTCCACCTCCATCATGTTGGAGAAGGTTAAGTGAGATGCTCAGCCTCTGTGGTTCTTTCTTGGCTTCATCATATGACAAATTGATGAAGTCTAATTAGAACGATGGACTCAGAGGTGGAAAGGGGAAAAGAAGGAGAAGAAATATGAGGAATTTAGTTAGAGCGATACAGTAAAAAACTGAAGATAACCTGTTCAATTAATGAGGGCATTTTAGGAAGAAAGAGAAAAATATTGGTGTAGATGTTATTTTTTGCTCTGACAATATCCTTTACCTATTTTAAATATATATATATATAAAAAAGAGAACGTATGCATTAAAAAAATGAAATTAATTAATTAGTTAGTTAATTATGGTAATGAAATGATTTTTTTTATTTAAGGAAGATAGAGAATATCTTTTGGTTGGAGATATACTTCCTCCGCTCTTATTAACAAATTAATAGTAAAAGTTACACACTTTTTAATAATTTTCTAACCTCCATAACCCTTATTAATTTTCTCCAGAAAAAAATCATTTGATTCTTTATTTGGATTATATCGTATATTTATATCAATAGGGTTTTATTAAACTACCAAAAAAATGAAATGATATCAGAAGGGGTATATCTTCATCTGCGTGGTTAATTTACTTACTATGTATACATAAAAGTGTAATTACACTAAATTATATTTACCATATTTTCAAAACCAAATATATATAGACATAGATGGTGTACGTGTGTCCACTGTCCAAGAGGCCGAAGCAGCAGCGGCGCACTCACTTGCATTTATCTGAGAAGAGGAGAAAAACATGGCTTCCAATATCTATGCTTCTGGGATTGTACTCTTTCTTTTGATTTTCTTGTGCAGAAATCGTAACGTTTTTGCATATTTTCCTCCAAAAGTGTTCAATGTCATCAACTATGGCTCAAGGGCTGATGGGTATACGGACAACAGTCGGGTAAGTCACCATTATAATCTTTAATATTCCTAGAATTATTTTTTAGTTCTTGTTTTGGATCCATCACACACATAATCTTGAAGGGATTTGGGTTTATTTTCAATGAGTTTGCTAGTTAAACAGGTCGAATCTAAATAATTGGTCGATAGTGTTTTAATTTTTATCTTACATTGAAACTTTTTTGTTCACTTTTATTCTATCTTATTTTGCCTACTCATTCTTAATTAGACAATGAATAAATTTCACTATCAACAACATAATAAGAAATGACAGAAATATATATATATATATATATAGATATGATTTTGGTTATAAATTTCACTATAAATATGGTTTTGGTTATTAAAGTCATTGATTTTGGGTGTGAAGGCATTTTTGGAGGCATGGAATGATGCATGTGAATTCAGGGGAAGGGGTAGGGTTGTAATTCCAGCAGGGGAATACATGGTGCATTCGGTGACATTCATGGGCCCATGCGAGGGGGAAATGTCATTCTTGATCAAAGGTACTCTCAAGGCTCCCACAACACCTTATTTGTTTCTCACGAGTGACACGTGGATTGGATTTCGGTACGTTGACAAGCTAAGGGTGAAAGGAGGGGGTTTTTTGGATGGGCAGGGTCAGTATGCCTGGAAACACAACGATTGCGCCTTCAACCCCAAGTGCTTGCCTCTCCCTGCGGTCAGTATTTCAGCGCAACACTTTTTTTTTTTTTTCCTTTCTAATTTCACATTCATGGTAATTAGTTAATCATAGTGTTAAAAAGTGCCTATAAACTTTGTGATTAAGGGTTTTATTTTCTTTTTTTCGTTTTTTTAGGATTTGTATCATATTAAAATATCAAAATGTACAGAAAGTTTTCAAATATTTGATATTTTTAGCAATTACCAATTTTCTACCGTGTAAAAATAGAGCTAATGAGAATCACATATTCAAAATATTCTGTTTAACTGTATCAAAATTAGTGAAACAATATTGTTTCATTTTAAAATGAATTTTTATTTGAAAATAACATTTTACTCATGATTTTGACAAGATTTGACTTAATATCGGTAATATCCTCTCGTAAATATGGGGTCAGATTAACTTTTGGAAACTCAAGGGATAATTTATCTTTGACCAGATATTTAAATCCTAATCAAATTGAATTTTTCGGATTTGTATGGAATTTGAGAGGAAGAGAAGAAGGGGCAAAAATAGATCATAGAATTGATTAAAGGGAAGTTCTGTATGTTGAAATAAAGCATATATGGCATGAAATCTTTATTAATTAATCTTTGATTGGTCAGAATATATAATTTATATTTCCATAAATATGAATGTGTTGATCAAACTATACCTTAAATATTATGTACCCATAATTTATTTTTATTATTGGAATATTTTCAAAGATGCAGCAATCTCTCAAAATTTCATTGAGATTATTATTATTTTTTGAATTCCATTTCTCTGTCATTTAGCTATTTGTTAACCAGTTTAATTTTTTTACCAGATCCCCTGATAAAATTTCTTGATTACCTCCCGAGTTCACTTTGACTTTCACTGCATTTGGACACCAGGGATTTCTTTGCTCTCTACAATTTAATTAGTCGTAAATATACTATTGGATTAACAGATTAATCTGGTTGATACTTGAAACAGAAGTAACCAAAAAAAGTGGAAATCCAAGAATATTGGGCACTGGTAGTTACTATTTTTCTAGAGTTAATTACGTGCATTTATCTCGAAATTTGGAAATGAAAAGATGCCCCCAAATTACAAATTAATGCCCATGAAATATATATATATATATATATATATATCATACATATTTATTAGTGGGAAATTAATGCCCAATATGCAGACTATATTATCATTTTACTCTAAATTTGGTTGAATTATATATTATGGAGTTTAGTTGGAATTTCTTTGAGTTATTTTCTTTTATTTTTGCCGCAAATATGTTATCATCATTTACTCCAAATTTAGCCCTTTTTTCCCTTCTTTGTTGATTCGACTAGACTTTGAGGTTTGACTTCATCACAAATTCAAGCATTCGTAACCTAAGATCAATCAACAGCAAAAAGGAGCACATCATTCTCTTTGCATCCAAAAACATAGACATTAGCCACGTCCGACTGACTGCGCCGGCGGACAGTTTCAACACTGATGGCATCCACATCGGAAGCTCAACCAACATCAAGATATCGAGAACCGTCATCGGCACCGGGGATGACTGCATCTCCATGGTTTCCGGCAGCGAGAACATCAACATTTCTGAAGTGGAGTGTGGCCCAGGACATGGCATCAGCATTGGAAGCCTGGGAAGGGGAGTTTGGGACGACGCCGTTAAGGGAATCAACGTTGTCAACTCCACTTTCAGGAACACGCAGAATGGCGTGAGGATCAAGACTTGGTCGCCTTCGATTTCGAGTTTAGCAGCGGATATTAATTTTGAAGATATTATGATGGAAAACGTCAACAATCCTATTTTTATCGATCAAGACTATTGTCCTTTCTGCAAGAGTCGTAAGGTACGTACCAATTTCATTTCTTCAAGAACTTCATTCTTAACTTGAAGTTGTGGCTACATTTTCTTGCATGATTTTAATGGAAATAGTTAAATGGTGCAATTGAATTGTAACAAACTTATTCTTAATTGTCACATTAAATGAAATAACACTACTTTAAAAGTGACCACTCATAATGTATACGGAGCATACATATAATAGGTGATTCATTAATTAATTGTGTTCAATGGAAGAACCACACGCCTCACTTTTCTTCTTTTTCAAAAAATGTAATTTTTTTTTTTTAGTTACTACACCATTTGCTCAAATTTACTATATTATATAATGTGAATTAAATAACAAAAATTGTTTGAGTTACCAATTTTTCGGTTTATATATATATATATATATATATATAATTGTCAGCTTTTCTTAATCATTTTATTTTTCATATAGATTATCGTGAACATGAAATCATTGAGTGTTGACCCTTATAAGAAAATAAAATTTGTGTATCCTTGAGAAATGAAAACTATAATTGTTGGAAAAACTGTTAATATTTTTAAAAAATGATAACATCATATGATATTTCATAATTTGAAATTATCTACAATGAACTCTAATAGAGGCTTGATTCCACCACTGATTTCGTACTTTACCACAACATATATAATATTGTAGATATATAACAATGTCAAATATTACCGTCTGTTCACGAAACCAATATTCTTCGCTGATAACAACCGATAATGCATTACTAATGTCATTGCATAAGTTATTATTAAGGGAATGAATAGTTTCTGTACAATAATATACATGTGCATTTATTTCACTAATTGTATGTACAGGTTGGTCATTCTGTGTCGCAAGTTCAGATCAGAAATGCAACATACAAAAATATTTGGGGGACATCCAGTTCAAAAATTGCAGTATCATTAGAGTGCAGTAAGATCGTGCCGTGTCAAAATGTGAAGCTTGTGGACATCAACTTAGCATACAAAGGCACGGGAGGACCTGCACTTACATCCTGCTTCAATGTTGTTGGCAATGCCTATGGAAAACAGCTTCCTTCAGGCTGTCTATAGCTGCCATGATGCTGATTAATACTAATGCTATATGTAGGCACATGATTTAGTTAACTCATTAAGGGTATTGATACTTTTAGCGACAAAACAAGAGGAACGCAAGTTTAGAGGATTTTTTGTTCACGAGAGTTTTTATGTTGAAACTAATTAGGAAACTTGAAAAACTCATGGATGATTTTTGTTTTTATAATCCATAGAGATAATGAATGTTGACTAGTGGCATAAATATCAGGTTCAGATCTTCTGTCAACTTTTTCCTTATTTGCCTTATTTACCTTCTCACTATGAAGTGTGGGATCCACATATCACATCATGGGGCCCATTACTCTATTGTGAGAAGGTAGACAGGGTAGATACGAAAAAAGTTGACAGAAATCTCTTAGCAAAATGTTATGGTCAGGAAAAGCCAATATCTCTAGAGCAATTCAGATTTGATTGATGCAAATATACCGAAACGGATAAGTGGTTTGGAGTGCAGAGAAAGGCTTCCGAATTTGTGGGGTTGTTTTTTCATTTTTATTTTTATTTTTTGTGTTGATATGAAGGATACACGTACAGTTTAACTTCAGGTCACGTGAGATGATAAGTCGTTATATATATTTTGTTGTTACAAACATCATTATAATTTGTTCCTATTTGAGTACGTGTCGCATAATTTAAAAAAAAAATTTTAAAAAAAAGAAAAAAAAAAAGCAATTGTATGGGACCATTATATCTTACTAACGAGACATTAAAATTGCAATTGCCCAAAGCCTATCTAGTTCTTTTGGTGATTTCATGTTTTCTATTGATCAAATAAAGGTTTTCGTCTGGTTTAGCCATCTCTTTGGTAGTTTCACCAAATTATTGGGTTTAATTAGGGGTGTTCAAAACCAGAAATCCGATCCGACCCGATCTGATTTGAACGGATCGATTTCGGATTGGTGATCCAAATTTTCGAATTGGGTCCGATCGGATTTTTTTTAAAAAAGTTACTTTTAAAAGGTTTTGGGCATCCAGCCCGTCTCTTCCTCTATTTCCATTCTTCCAAATTTCCATTTCCACTACTGTACGCCCAATCAGGGCTTTCTTTCTTTCCCCATATTTATTTCCCCCACTCTTTCACTCTCAGCCACTTTCATAACACAAACCCACAAATGATGCATTGTAGAATCGAAAGCCCCCACTGTTCCCGATTCTCTCTACTCCTGAAGGCCCTTTCTCCTTTTTTTGAAAATAAAAATAAAAATTCCATTAATGGCGTCAGAAATCGTCCAACAGTGATTGATAATAGAAGATCAAGAAACAGTCAATACAACTGATTACAAAAGATTTGATCTGATTTTTATCATATCTGAGCCACCACACCAGTGTATCTGATCTACTAAACTATAAATCTATACATAATATAGATCTAAACATAGTAAAAATATAAAACTGAACAAATCTCATGCCGACGGTTACGGATCTGCCACTAATTACCAATGAAAGTTTCGAGACTGAATCTTTAACCAAATCTTCATAAACTATGACAGTGAATAGAATCATAACCAATGACTCATACACTGTAGCCATGATGAATAGAATCACTATAGTCAAGGAGGAAATTACTGAAGCTAGATAGAAAATCTCCATAGCCAAGAAACAAAACACTATAAACATGGAGAAAAACACAATAAACAACGATAAATTGAAGGAAAACTCCCAATCAGGAGAAAACTAACTAAAAAATAACAAGAAATGAGAGGAAAACTGCTTCCCTCATCCTCCGTGATAGAGGATGAGGGAAGAAGATGGTTGATGAAGAAATCCAAGGCTAAAACAACACAAAATAGGAGTCAGAATCCACGAGGTCAAACAAAAGCTCCAGTGAACTTAATGAGAAGGAAATGAAGCTTACAAGAGTTACCCTACTCTCCATTAAAGTGGAAATGGTGGAAATGGTGGAAATGGTGAATACTAATCATCCCAGCTAAGGAAATTGTGGAAATGGTATTTCCAAGTCCTGGAAATGGTGGAAATGGTATTTACAAGTTGGGAAAATGGTGGAAATGGTAACTACTAATATTTCCAGTTGAAGAAACGGAGATTTCACAAATTTGAATAAATTTGGAGATGAAATGTTTTTGAGTTTCCAAAATGATTCCGCAAACTTCCAAAAGATTCCACAAGCTTCCTACATCTACATCATCATGCTATATCAATTGGGCCGAATCCATTAAGTCCACTCCATCTACAATTCGGGGAAGCCCAACACTTCACAAGGAAGCCCACATGCGAAGACAAGCTAGGGTTTTACTTAAGTTCTAGGGTTTAAGAGAAATTAAGGTTTTGTGCATGTTACCTAATATCTTCTTTTTCTTTCCTTTTTCGGTTTTACCTTCTCTTTTAAGGTAAAAGTTGAATTTTCCCTTTCTTTTACTTGGGAATTTCGTCCATAAGCTTTCCTTATGGTAGACGAAATTTTCCTTTCTTTTCTTTTACTTTTTCAGCAAGTAAGTTCCTTTTTCTTACTGATTTTTGTGAGTTACTTAATCTCTTGATTAAGTCCCAATTTTGTGTTTTCTTTCCTCATTTTCTTGTGTAAATTCCTTGCTCCCCATGTCCTATAAATAGGGGTGCATGACTTCATTATTATGTAGTGATTAATTGATTGATAAGTTTATGCTTTATTAATTCACTCATCTTTATTTTGGCTTAAGTAATTTGCATGCTTGTTAATTGCTAATGTACAGGAATTATAGGCTAATTAGATAATTGCTCTATCTAACTTCATGCTTTGTTTCGCCTCTATTATTCTCCACTTGGTTCGAATTGCGTGTTTAATTTAACTTGTTAAATTAGTAGTTTGCCGAATCCAAGGGTAAGGATTCTAGAGTTTTGAGAGCTGCGTCTTGCATACAGACTTTCCTTGGCAATTCTTCGCATTGAGTTCTTGTTTTCACAAGTTGGAATCAAGGGTTCACATCAATGGTGCATTTTAGGTTTTTGAGAGAAGGGAAGTGGAGGGGGAGAGAGAGGCGGCTAGGGCGAGATCTACAAAATATGAGGCCCACAAGATCTGAATGCCCTTTCTCCTCTATTATTGTAGATACGAATAAAAGTTATAATTTTATATTTTTTAAGGTATGGACGTCCAATTTTGTGTGAATTCAGATCTTTTGCCATCGGATACAGAAGGAGAAGGGGCTTGTTTTCTCTTTCTAGTGATCGGATTTGCTTTCTTGTTTGTTTTTACATGGTGGTTGTTGTTTTTAAGTAATTCTTTGCAGATGTTGATTAAGTTGTTGATGGATGAGATGATTTTTTAAGGTAATTTTTATGATGTGAGGGATATGTGTTGTATGAGGATGTGTTCCTTCTGGAGAGGGGCATATTCCATGAATCTGATCTTTTTTCCGAAGAAATCAATGATTATCAGAGGATTTAAGGGAAACTCACACAGAACTTTGTGTATGAATCTGATCAAGAAGCTCTCTCCCCTTCCTCTCTCTTTATTTTTATTTACTTATTTTTTATTAAAGTTTGGGATCGGTTTGGATTTTTTTAAAGTTTCGGATTGGGTAAGTCAAATCCGCCGATCCAAACCGATCCAAAATTTTGGATCAGATCGACGGATCTGACCCGATTTTTGGGTCAACATGGACAACCCTATATGGATTTTGAATTTAAGAAAAAATGAAAGTGTTTGGATTGATGATTTTTTTTGGAAAAAAAAGGTGATATTTTTCTTGAATGATTCTTTAAATGGGACGGAGGGACTATGTTGTTATCTATTTATATGTATTTAATTATCACTTGTGAATTTTGATTAATTTGTAATTGTTAAATACAATTATAGTGACACAGAAAAAAAAAAAAAATCATTAGTTAGTTTAGCCTCCTTACAAAATGTTTTCTTGTTACACCACTGCTGAATGCATTGGCGATTGGTTTTCTTGTTCATTGCTTTGGGACTTCTTTCTCACTGTAAGTTAGTGCATCCTTGATGGCAATTAGGTTATGTAGTGTTCGTGTCTTAGAAATTTTTGGTGTTTTGGCGATGCAATTACTAAACAAATTATTACTGATACTCATGAACAGAACAGTACTACTTCTACTACTCACGGGTGTGTTCGGAAGGGTTTCCTTTCCTCCTTAGTCCTCCTCTTTTTCTCCCTTCTTCCTCTTCTTTCTTTTTTTTTTTTCCTCTTGTTTTCTGGCCGAAGAGTTTGCTCTCCCTTCTTTCCTTCCAATGCGGCTGACAAATCTCCCCTTCCCATCATTTTTTTTTTTTTGCTTTTTCTTTCTTTTCTTTTTCTTCCTTCTTCGTCTTCTTTCTTTTTCTTGACTTCTCTGTTTTCTGGCCGGCGAGTGGCAACACCTGTTTTTTTTTCCTGAGCTTTCTTTCTTTTCTTTTTCTCTCTTCTTCCCCTTCAATCTTTTTCTTGCCTGTTCTATTTTCTGTCCTGTTAGTTCAGTCCAGTTTTTCTATTTTTCTGCATTTTCTTTCTTTTCCTTTTCTCTCTTCTTCCTCCTCTTTCTTTTTCTTGGAGTTGGCTATGGATTTTTCATAGGCTGTGGTCGAATAGAAGGATGCATGTGTTTCGCTGAAGAAGGAGTACTCCATTAGCGATGAAGAAAATGGGTGTGGGTCAAACAGAGCAGATGAATTTGGCCGTTCACAGAGTGTGCTAGGGTTTTTTAAGAGGAATTGGCTGAAAAAGAAACAGAAATTTCCTTTGAATCAATAATATATATACTATAACAACAAATAACACAAGTAATAGGAAGAAGACGCACGTCATCAGCACACAAGCAACACAACTTTTGCTAAAGGTTTGTAAAAAATGACCTTAGATTGTGTTCATGAATTTATAAATGGATAGCCCGATATACAACAACCGTACGGCTAAAGAAAGTTGTCTGATTCTGGTCAGGGTTGTAGTCTTGCACTTAATTATGCTCAATTCCTCTTTGAAGTGCTTAAGTAGTTCAAAATCCGGCCAGAAGGATCGGGAAATGGTGAGACTTAAGATTGGATCGGGACATTCCAAGGACATAAAGGTGCAGTCCCTCGGTGCCTATCTTCAAGCTTTCTTGCTCCGCCATGCTCATGATAGAAGTAGTTTAGGAAATGGGAGAGTGTTTAGAAATTAAAATGGTGATGAGATAATATATCAATGTAAATGTTTTGAGGGAGAGATTGTTTAGCTTTCTCATCTAAAACTAAGGCGATAATCAATTCTAGACAATCTATAAAATCTATCGATTTTAGGTAGTTTGCAAATACCTTGATACCCAAGCAGCAATAGTACCAGCAGTAGCTAGAGTGCTTTGCAGCAAGGGGTTTTGGATCCCGATTGTATACATGCAACAATTAGTTTTCCCCTTTTACGAATGCGTCGACTAATTGCGACACGACTTCACCTCCGAGTATCAACATGCAAGTGGTGACAGACATCGATCTATTAAGACAATAGATGCGCTAAGTCTTTTTGGTTTAAAAATCTCATACCCTACTTTTATCATGCGATCATGGCATCTCTATCATGCTTTCATAAGTCTTAGACATGCAATTCCATAAGCATCTCCTATCGCACCTAGAATTACATCATGTTTCTCTAGAGTGTACCATCAATCATGCTTTCAATCGATAACAATTCATGTTATCAATCCGTCAATCAATAGGGTATACATGCTTGTAATCATATTAAGCAAGTAAACAATTCAAAGAATACATCTCATATGTAGCAATCCCATCATATCAATAAGGCATACATTTGATATGTAGCAAATCAATCCTATCAATAGGGCATACATTTCATATGTAGCAACTCAAGCAATCAATTCAATTTATATGCGATTGAGGCGTGGGCAACCCCTTACGTTAATCAAGCAATCAATGTTATAGTCACATTCATACTATATATAGTCCAATTAACCTTTACAAAAATATCGAGTAAATCCGTCACCTTTCGCAAAATGAGTGGTCAATGGTTGACTGGTTCACTCTTCGATCAATGGTCAACTCCTACAATACTATCATTCTAAATAAGTCAACTATGTTTGACTTCGAAAGTTGGCTTTACATTTTACATTTGGGTTTGACTTTATGGTCGAATAGGGTTGACTTTGACTTCTGGGTCAACTAAGTTTGATTTTGACTTTTGGTCAACTATGGTCAAATATCAAAGGTCACTTTTGAAAAATAAGGTCAAGTATCGAAATAAGGTCGATTTCGAAAATAAGGTCAATTTTCAAGAGTTAATTGTTCTAAATCTTTTTTGGGTCAATTCTGGAATAAGTTAAACATTTTGGTACAATTTCAGTTTCTAAAAATAAGGCAAAAATTCAGTTCTGGGCTATGTCCAAGTTTCTGTACGACTCGGGTGGCTACTCGCACCTGGGTTCTTTGTGTTCTTCGGGTTTCAGGTGTTAAATTTCAGAAAAATCATTTTCAGAGGCCTGGGCGAGGACCTGTCAGACTCGGACCTCAACTCGCACGACTGGGTAAATTCTCTAGAAACTTCTGGTTCTAGACACTACCTTCGAGCTATGTTTTAACACTGTTCCAAATTGTTTTTAACCAAACTAAAGGCATAGATTTAAAGTCTAGCATACATACAACACCTAGAAGCTTTTACTTCGCGTAACAGATTATTTTAACTCAATTAAATCTTGCTGCGACTACGCCCAGAACACTGTTTCTACACATGCATAATTTTCGGATTTTGACTTTTCGAATTATTTACTACGGTTTGTTTAAACACTATAGGCATCAATCCTAACATGTTTAACATTCAATAAAGATAATAACATCTTAAGAACATGCTTTCTACAGATTTATTACATTCAAAGTTGAATTAATTATTCTTCAAGTTTCATAATATATTCATGCTTTTATTTTTATTTGTGATTCAAAACTACAAATTCTTACTCACTGTGAGGTCCTAAGATTACCAAGAACGGAAGGACTTCAATTGGGGTGACAGTAAGGCAGTAGCGGCGGTTCGACGGTGGCACTGCACTTTTCTCTCATGAACTCCTCTCTACTTTTCTAGCTTCGGATTTAAGCGTTCAAGCTTTTAATTCATGAATTAAGGTTGTATTTATAGGCAACCTTTAGGTTATATGTCAATCAGAATCTTCCCTAATTAAGGTAGGTGTAAATCCGGTAGTTTTCTTCTATCGGCACTGCACTTTTCCAGTTCCTTAATTGGAGATTCCTTTTCCCGTTCCTTAATTGGAGATTCCTTTTCCCGATTTGCTCTGTCCGAGCACACGTCTGACTCGGACGATAACTCGCACTTCGCGATTTTCCAGATTCTTTCATTTTCATTTTTCCTACTTTCCCTAGGTTATTTTAGGACAAGTTTTATACCCACTTTAACTCTCAATCAGTCAATCAATCAAGTGTTTTATCAAGCAATCAATCAGTCAATTAAGCATTCAATCAATACATGAATTTTCATCATTCATTTTATTCATTTAAAAAAGCAAGTAGCTGTCTATTTTACCCTTTATTCATTTTAAATCCTAGTCCGAAATTCTATGTACTTACAAATTAAGTCATTCATTTGAGCAATCATCAGCATAAGTATACATTCTTGCAAGATATGTGATGAGAAGAATTCAGAAAACAAAGGTTGGACACTTGGCGTGCATCGTTGGTGCTTTTTTTTTTTGTTTAGTGCATGCTAGCCATTCCCAAATAGCTAGCACAACAACCGCATGATCTGGTTAGAGTTGTATTCTTGCACGTATTTATATTCATTTTCCTCTAAAATCTAGTAAACTAAATTTCACAAGCATGTCCTTTCTCCGAGAAACTTCCTCTAGCTGTAAAGTTACCACCCACTAACTCTATGAAGTGCATAACATTCCTTGAGGTTTTTGTAAGAAACTAGCTTTCACCTCCCTTTCTTGGGAAGTAAATCCTCACTGTGCAAAACTTATGAAAAACATGTGCAAAACTTGTGCAAAATAGAAGTTATATTTTGATTATCAACTAAAAAAAAATTAAACAAAGTTGTGAAAATTTTGTGCATTATTTCTTCAATATAGAATCAATAACATCTATATTCCAGATTTAACGCAATGAAATTCATTTAAAAATAATTTCTATAATATTTTATTAATAATTAATGTATTAATTATATTTATTAAAATAATTGAAAATTTCAATTAAGATGATGTGACTTTATGTTACAATACTATCTTCAATTGGAGTTATAATCTCTTCTTATCATTTTATTTTCTTATTAAATAGAAATGAATATAGAGATCAAAGAAATTTCCAACTTTTTTCCTGAAAATTTATAATCTAGCTAAAATGTCATATTTTCTATTTTAACAAAAAGTCTTTCCGTAGTACGCCTGATCTGCATAGCTAGATACCACAAATAGATTCGAAAAAAAAAAAAAAAAAAAGGAAAGAAAGAAACCTTCCTGGCCAGACTATAGTGAACTGACGTGTGGGAAGAAGTTGAGAGGGATGAGAATTGCTGGAAAAAGGCAAATGCATACTGGTGAGGGACAACCTTCTATTTCTCTAAAACCTCTTCTTCCTCTCCCCATTTCTGGAGCTTTCGCCACCGCTTGTTACCGGAGCCACATTATTGTTAACCCACTAGCCATGCAAATGTTGATAGGTTAGTTTTTCAAATTCTTAAAATGTGTTAATTAGTGTTGTATTTTATAAATTAAAGCAAATGTTCACTAGGAATATTAAAAGGAAAAATAATATCATCCATAGTGCAAAGTATGAGCATAATTTAAATATAGAGTAAACTCCAAATTTGGTCCCTTACATATTCCCTTTTAATTTTTTTAATCCCTTACATTTGAAAATAATTTGTTTAGTCCTTTACATTTGTAAATTTGTAAAATGAATAATTTGGTCCCTTTGAGGCTGGAATTAACGGAATCTGTTAAGTGGTCAGCAATGAGACTCGTGTGTTTGTTGAATTGAAGGACAATTTTGTCCACACCTATTTACCTTTCCAAAAGCAAAAAAAACTTTTCTTTCCACCCAGCAGCTTTGCCTCTTGCATCTCATCGTCACCTCCACAACCAAAAACCACTTGAATCTGGCTGGATTGGATCATCATTTTTGCAATTTTGGCTGGATTTTTCTGTCTGTGACTCTGTGTCGGAACCCACTCGAATTCTTTTAAGCTGAGATTTCATCATAAGGTAGGCCTTTAAGTCTTCTTGCATTCCAGGCTTTGTTTACTTTTTTAGTAAGGTCACTCAAGGCTGACTTCATCTTTTTTCTTGTTTCTTCCCTATTTTATCTTTCGTCAGTCAACTTCAATATTAAATGCCTCATTTGAAGCCCAGTTATAGGCTGCTTCCAATTTTCTCTCACCATTTCTGATTTGTTTTTTCTCGACAAATAGTATATTTAACAAGCCAAACAGTCTTGACATCTCTATCTCCACCGCCAAATCGAACACCACTGCCATTCTTTATAGCACAAACTCTGAACATCGATGACAAGGATACTATGCTCGGTCTCCGAAAATAATTTATCGCAGAGGTGGTACTCAATGAAACATCCAACCCTAATCGTCCATATAGTAATTGCCTTTTTTCGATTCCCATCCAGTTCTATTCTCCCTGCCAAAATTTAGTGTGGGGATATGGAAACTCGTGACAGTGGTGGTGTCTCTCATGAGGAAGAGGTATTCGAGGCGGTGGCTCTGCAGAGGAAAAGGCGGTAGCTAGAGGGGGTGGATAGGAGGGAGAACATGACAGGTGGGAAGTAGAAAAAATGACACATGGCTAGAGGCATTTGTGGACGAAATTGCCCTTTAACTAATATTCTTGTGAGTATGACGTGTGCTTATTAAATGATTTCTGTTAGTTTAAATGACAAAGGGACCAAATTATTCATTTTACAAATGCTAAGGACTAAAAAAGTCATTTTCAAATGTAAGGGACTAAAAAAATTAAAAGCGAATATATAATAGACTAAATTTAGAGTTTACTCTTAAATATATAGCACAAAAACTGCACATGCCCAAATTACAACGATGATGAGGAGTATCAGGAAGAATGATGCCCCGCCGAGAGAAAGAGATGGAAAAGAGGACAAGGTGACGCCGCCACCGTCACCGTCGCGAAGCACATTCCATTATATTCCTCCTTAACCCCTGCTGGAAGCGGTGGGGCGGTTCATCAGTTTCCAACAAAACCTCGCCAATCCTCTCTTCTTGTAAACATCTCAGATTGGGCCAGGTCCACTTGGATCCACAGAAATAAACTAGAGTGTGTGCTTGCGTTGTGTGTACGGGTGGCGTGCGAGCTGAATGTAAGAAACATGTGAGCTGAAACTCTGAGCAGTGAGCATCGCTATTCTCTTCTCTTTGTAGATGGTAGTGTAGCAAAATGAATGTTCTGGGATTAAGTACCTCAGAGCTTCTTCCTTTCCAAAGTAATCTCGGACTTGGTTGCAGCAATTGGGCTAATGGTGTAGACGCTACAGATTTTTCGTCCTTTTGAGCTGCAATGGCGGTGGAGGAAGACGAGCGAGCACTCCTTTGGATTGTCTTAGCCAATCTTCAAAGAATCTATGTAAAGACATGGTTAGCTTGGTTATTGCAAAAACAAAAGTCTTCAGACTCTTCAAAATGGGTTCCAATATCGAGGATGGCAAGCATTCTTGTGTAGGAAAGTTGCAAATTACATTGCAGTGAGATCAACTCCTCGTAATTTATTAGAGCTTTGGGATAGTACTCTATCATAAGATGAACTTTGAGATTCACCCTTAGCCTCAAATCCCCAGGGGCTACTTTGATTTTTAATGAATATTTTGGTGGCCTATATGGAATGAAGATTGTAATCCTCCGTTTAGAGAAGGGTGTACCTCCACCTTGGTGGCCTACACAGAATGAAGAATGGTGGCCACATGAGGAGGGGCTGGCAACTGGCAAGGGATCTTCGAGGTCCTCCTCCATATAAGAAGACTCATGATTATTTTAAACTACTAACAATTAATTTTTAAATGAATTTCAATGTGTTAAATTTTGGTTTTAAAATTCCATTGAATCTGTATAGAAGATATAATGCACACAATTTGCACTTAGTTTGCACAAAAAACTTTTTAATTTTCTATTTTGCACAGTGGATATTCTACTTCTAGTCCTTCGCCATTGAAGGTTTTGTTTATCATTGTCGTCATAACGTATATTTTGTATTCATTATATTCCAGCAAGACTTTCTTTACGTTATAACAAACTCATTTAACGATTTGTAATGATCAATAGCTATATTTGGGAATGACACCTACAAAGTTCAATTTAAAAAAGAAATAAAAAAATAAAATAAAGAAAATTACAAGAGTACTCTACGTGGCTTCACCTTAGTATGATTCAATGGCAGTCTGTGTACATGTGTGCAGGAGGCGTGTGAGCTGAATGTAAGAAACATGCAAGCAGTGAGCACTGCTCTTCCTCTTCTTTTCATCGATGGTAGTGTAGGAAAATGGATGTTCTGGGATTAAGTGCCTCAGAGCTTCTTCCTTTCGGAAGTAATCTCGGACATGGTTGCATCTTGGGTTAATGGTTTGCAGACGCTAGTCTTCATATTTTTCATCCTTTTGTACCTTTTCTGTAGCATGAATTGCAATAGTGGTGGAGAAAGACGAGCGATCTTTTTAAGCACGTCTTTGGATTGTCTTAGCCAATCTTCAAAGCATCCATCTAATTTCTTCAGATCCCCAAGCCTCGGGGGAAGTACTGATGATCAGCTTTTTCCGAATCATGAGTTGGGATTGGACCAACCCAGGTTGGATCTTTTGTACACTATGAGCGGCTTCCAAGAAGAAATCCCCGGGGATGAAAAGATTCTGAGTACTCCTTAGACTAAGTCCTCAAGACCCCGTTTCAGTTGAAGGACACGTGCATCTCTGGGTATGAAACAAGGTAATCTTCATTTTTGTGCTCATTCTGAAGCTAATGGAGTGGTAAATATGTGATGAGGTCATCCTTGTAAACTTCCTTGAACCACAAGTTGATTGGTTTGAGCAACCAAGCTCCAGAACTCGGGCCAGCTACAAGCAGGCCCTGCTCAGCCACGGACCGAAGGAACACCCCTGCCATCGCAGGCCTGCAACATAGGTCTCCAAGGATTCAAGCCAAGCCAAGCTCAACGTCCAATCGCAGGCCCAACCTTCAATTGTATACTGAATCCGAGAAGGAGAAGGATTTTGCATGTTACCTTTTTCCCTTTCCAATTGTAATTTCAATTAATTCAAGTTACTTAATTTGTTTACAACTTGAATTAATTGGTAGTTTCCTTTTTCATTACTAGTTCTTGTTTCTGTTATAACTTAAATTTGGATTGACTTATAAGTTACCAAATTTAAGCTTTTCTTTAATTTTTCAAGGAGAATTCGGGTAACTACCAATTTTTACAACCGAATTCCCCTTTGACCAAAATCATGCTTCTTTTGATTTGGTTTTGTTCAAGAAACCAACTCTAGTTGGTTTCTAATTCTTTTAGTAGTTTCCTTTCCTATTTCTTATTTTCCCTAGTAATTTCGGCTGCCCCTTTTCTTATAAATAAGGCCAACCAATACATTATTTAGGGAGAGTTATTGAATTGAGTTTATAGGTTTCTCCTTGCTTTAATTCTCCTTATATTTTGATTATTGAACTTGTGTAATTCTTGCATGATTTATTAGCTCATGTTCACAAATTTATAAGGGTTTAGGTTTTTGCTCCACCTAAATTTCTATTAATTCAACATCTTAAGATCGGGTTAGTTTAATCTAAAGTAGACTAGATCTCACTTAAATTAATCTAGAGTTTTCGAGTTTAAAGAGAATAATTGTGATCTTCATTGTTCGATTTTCCTTGGTATCAAGTCTTCCGCAACCGCGAGCTTTTCTTTGAAGTACTCACATCAATTTTGGTATCAGTGCCAAGGTGAACGTGTTGATTGGAGGGAGACCATAGTAACACGGTTCAGCTCAGAAGGTGTTTTCTTTCTCTTTAATTTTCTTGCATGATAATCGCATGATGCTATGAATTTCGGTGTCTTGCCTATTCCTTGAAAGTTAGTTGAGAATTAAAGACGACATCTTGCATATTGAAATTTTTTTTTACAGAAATCGCAAGCTTAGTTAGGATTTTAGCTTGACTAATTGTTGAATTTTATGACCTGGAATCCATGAAATTTTCTTTCTGGGAAAATTAATTACCTGGAAAAAAGATCGAGCAGAAGAAGAAAAGAAAAGAAAAGAAAAGAAAAGAAATTGCAATTTGTTTAAAAGTGAAAATCGGAATATTAAATTTATTACTTGTTTATGTTTTCACTCTACTTGCAATTTTTAATTGTTGTTTGTGATAGCAACACTCCTGTTGTGTCGTAAATTGTGCTTAAAATTTGTTGGGAATCTCTATCGAGTTGGTCAACCTTTTTGCGACAAAACGTTGTGTCTCTAAAGGGGAATCCTCTTTCTCGCATATTAGGGTTTCAGATAAGAACCCTAGCCTTGCGACTAAAGTTTGTGTCGCTATGGCTAGGCCATTTTCCATTACCTTGCTATTGTGCTATCGCTAAAGATTGAATGGTTTACTTAACCTTGGGTTGTCATTGCAACGGTTATTATGGTTACGATTCTTCGAACCCCTAATTTGACCCTAGCACACAATCTTCATTTTGCATACCCTTTCAATTACAAATTTTCACTACGGCTTTGGTCGGCTTGGCAACGTTGGTAGGGCTACGATCTATTTCGAACCCCTACTGCCCACAGTCTAAATGATTGAACCCCTGTGATTTTCTATTGGTAATCTTCTTCCTTTTTAAAGGTCGAATTATTCTGTTTTAAAGGATTCAAAGTTTTGGTTTTTCAGAACCTAAGCTGTGTGAAATTACTATTTTGCCCCCGGGCTAAACTTAATCTCTCCTCGGCCCAAGAACTGGATTTCTGCCGAATACTCTCTTTGTGCCCTCTTGTTTGCAAAGTAATTATTCTAGTAGGGATTGGTTTCTTTGATTACCTAATGGGAAGGTGGTCACATCTTGGGTAGTTTCCTAATTTGTTTCAACTCTGCTATTCATTCTTGCTTCTATTTATCTGAATTGACTTGCAAATTTACAAAGCCTAGAATTTCTTTTCAAGCTACCTTGAACATTAGATCTTAAAATTGATTCAGATTTTGTCTTCGTGTGCATTACATTAATTTTGTTGAGATTGGGGGCTTACCCCCGAATCTCCTCATTGTGTACTTCATATCCAAATTGATTACCTTAACAACATCTTTTTTTGAACTTCAAAATCGAAATAGGTTCAGCCTCTATTTCGAGAATTATTATACTTTTTGCCTAAGTTTGCTACTTGTGTATATTTATCTACTTGTATTACCTGGTTCAATTTTTGAAAGTTTTATTGCAAAGGATAATTGAGGGGTAAAAGGCAGAGTATATTGTGCAAGTTAAAAGCCAATTAGAGTGAAAAACAGGTTGTGCGTAGCTTTAGTTGATACAAGGGGTGAGGTTATTATCACCTAGGATTTTAAACTTGTCTTATGTAGGTACTTCTCCGAAGCAGCACGATGGCTGCTATCAAGCGAGCAACTGCCTTTCACACCCGCGAAAAGGTCAATGATAAGGCGGCAACTCTAGTTATCGATGGAGGGAGTTGCTCCAATATGATAAGCAACTACTTGGCCGACCGATTGGCACTACCTGATGAGGGCATCCAAAGTCAACAACATGCAACAAGTCAAACTACAAGTGATTCCGGAGAAGCTGAGGAGGAGGTTCGAGTTCTACATCGAGGCCCGACAATGCTTCAGGATCCAAGCCCATATCAGAGGGATCCACTTGTAGACATCACTGGGCCCATGACCAGAAGCAGAGCGAAGAAGGTGCGAGAAGCTCTCAACAACCTTGTTCAAGCTTGCCATCAAGATGCCCAGCTGATTGTAGAAGCCCACGCCTTGGAGCAAAATGGAGGAAATGTGAAATTTGCAACTCTTCTAACTATCTTGGAAGGAGAGGCGCAAATCATCCCACATTAATCAAGAAGAAGGCTGTTTCTTGAAGTCTTGAAGAAGCCGGGAGGTTCTTGGACTTAAAGAAACTAAATAATAAAATTCCCTACAAATTGGGCCGACCCAAAAACTCATGGACCAGCCCACAAGTTTTCGGCCAGCCCAAGTTGAAGCATGAAGCCGCACGGCCCAATCCAAGGAGCAGCCCACACGGCCAATCAAGGAAAAAGCCCACACGGTTTTTAGGGAATTATTTTTCAGATTTTAATTAAGTCTTTTTAGTCTTTTAGTTAATTTCCAAAAAGGGTTTTCCTTATTCTTTTTGGAAGTAGGATTTTTATTCTTTTCCTACTTGTTTTCTAATTAGCTTTCCTTCTTGATTTAGGAGTTGTAATTTTCGAAAATTACCTTTTCTTTTCTTACCATTCTCCTACTTCTTTCAGGAGTTGGTATTGTAAAGGAAATTAACCTCTTGGTTAATTTCCAATTCTAATTCTTTTCCTTTTCTTTTTCTACTGATTTTCGTCCATCCTTACTCCTATTTAAAGGGGACGAAATTTCAATAAAATTTAGAGTATTTCAGATCATAAACTTAGTGTTTGAGATACCTCCTTTTATTGCTTTATGTATTTGCATGTTGTAGTTTACATAATTGCATGAAACTTAGCCTTTTAGGTTCTTGCTCAACCTAATTGTTCGCATGTTTCACACCTCTTTTCTTGCACTTGGTTCGATTTCTTAAACAAACTGGTCAGGATAGTTTATCCCTTGTTTTAGCAATTTGAACGTAAGTTAAGGGTTTTTTAGAGCTTGTCACTTAATCACAAGGTCCTTGGCAACATTATCCGCATGTGTACAACCGTCCACATCAATTGGTATCAGAGCTAAGGAGTGGTTTCGTGACCGGAGGAGATCAACCGATCAAATCCTTTTCCAGGTGTTTTCTTTTCCTTGTTAAATCTTGATTGTTCTTGAAATTCTTGGAATTGAATTCATCTTCTTGGGGGGAAAATTTTTTTTCTTCCAGCTTAAAATTGCGATTTTGTGTACTGTTTTTCCATCCTTAAAATCGCAAATTTTTCTTAAAAATTCGGATACCCTTGCTGCAATTTTTGAAATTAAAATCGGACCTCAAATTTCAGATTAGGGTTTCGGTTTTTAGTGACACTAGGGTTTCGGGTTTTCCGTCGCTAATTCAGGCGACCTAAGCTTTTGTTTGCTTGGTTTTTGCGACACTTTCTACCCTTCTTTTGGTGCTGATTTTGCTGAAAATTGTGAGTTTTGCGGTTGATGTTAAGCAGCTCACTTGTTTGCGTATTATAAAATTGCATGCTCTTGTTTTGGATACTTTCTTTTGAATTCTTGAAAAGATAGTGAATTCTTGATTTTGTATCCTTGTGTTGCTAAGATTATCCCTGGGAATAGGCTAGTAACGTGAAAAATTGTTTTGCTGGCCCTATGGTTTTCATAATTAGAAAATCGCATCTTGCTATAATTTGGTACTGTTTTCGGCCATTAAAGGGTATTAATTTCGCAAATTAGGTACTGTTTTGCATATTAGAAGAATTGATAATTTGTGGGGATTGGTTTCTTGATTACCTATTGGGTGGGTGATCGCTTCTTTGGGTAGTTTAGGCTTTCCTGAAGTCGTTTCAACTCTGCTAATTTTTCTTTGCTTCTATTCACTTTGAATTGCCCTGCTTTCAAATTGCCTTGTTTATCTTTTCGTGCGACCTATGCATTAGATCTTTAATTATAGTTTGGATTTTGTCATCGTGCACACTCATCTTTTCTGAAATTTGAGGGCTTAACCCTGAAATTTCCTGTTGTGTACTTCATATCTGAACTATATTACATAAATATCGTTTTGCGAAAAGATTTTTCTAAACAGAACCAAGTGTGGTTTTTGCGAAAATTTTGCTTCTTTCTTAAGTGTCATTGCTTTTGTGTGAATTGCTGCTTGCCTGATACATTTATCAATACCGGGAGGTTTGAGTGGTAAAAGGCTTGAGTGCACATCTTATACAGGGCGCCACCCTAGAGCGATACACGGGGTTTGTGTGTAGCTATTAGGTGGGAAACACTTGAGGGAATAAGGGGGTAAGGTTATTTCTCACTTTTCCTTATTCTTAGCAGACAGATTTTCGCTTCTTTTACCAATGTCAGGTGGTAGTGCTCCCAACCCTCTCGGGAACGAGCAAATTCTGGCTGCGATTGCGCAACTCTCCGCGCGATTCGCTACTTTGACGGAGGAAGTTGCCGACCTCAGGACTGAACGGGAACAGAGGCGCACAGACTCAGACGACGATGTTGCCGGTCAAGGCCCCAATGCCGCAGACCAGCCATTCGCAGGCCTCAGCCAGTGCAAAACTACCGTTCCGCCCTTTGCCGGAGGCACCAATCCAGAGGAGTACTTAGACTGGGAGATGAAGATGGAGCGCATCTTTGAGCTTCATGCGATCCCAGAGCACAAGAAGGTCCAGCTCGCAGTTGTACATTTCACGGACTATGCCCTAATCTGGTGGAATCAGCAGCAGGACCAGCGCCGAAATACACGCCCAATGCGTGCCCGCGCACCGCCTCTCTCTTGGTTTGATTTGACTACTTCTATGCGTAGGACTTTTGTACCGGACTACTATTTTAGAGAATTGTATAGGAAATTACATACTCTTGTGCAAGGTTCTATGTCTGTAGATGAGTATTATAGAAAGTTAGAGATGGCTAAAATTAGGGCTAATGTACAGGAAGATGAGCCCGCATCTATGGCTCGTTTTCTTAGTGGTTTAAACAGGGGGATTGCTTTAGCTGTTGAATTGCAGAATGCTACAACTCTGACAGACATGCTGCACAAAGCTCGAGTTATGGAGGAGTATCTGAAGTCCGTTCCACCAGTCCGGACACCTACCAGCGCCCCACCAGCCTGGCGCAAGAATCCGACCTACTCGCCACCAGCAAGGAGGCCAAGCATGTCTGACCGCAAGGCCATTGTCCCTGTTGCCGCCGCCACTTCTTCTTCATCCCAGCAGAAAACGCCATCAACTCCCAGGCAGTCGATCAGCAACGTTACTTGCCACAAGTGCTCAGGCCGTGGCCACTACATGCGTGACTGTCCCAACATCCGGAAGGTATTATTGGGCCAAGATGGTGAGTACATATCAGAATCCGATGAAGAGGAGCCAACCGTTGACCCTATAAAGGAGTTGACTGACAGCACTCCGTCAGAACCTGTGGAGCAGTTCGAATCCCTTCTCAGAACTTGGTTACTCGCACACTGACTACAGCTGCTGTCCCGGACACGTCCCAGAGGACAAACATCTTCCATGCCCGCACCAAGGTAAATGGAAAGTTATGTGTTCTGATTATCGATGGAGGGAGTTGTACTAATGTTGCTAGTGAGTATATGGTTGATAAGCTGCACCTCCCTATCATCAATCATCCTCGTCCTTATCGGCTTCAATGGCTCGACAGCTCAGACGGCTACAGAGTCACAAAGCAGGTAAGCGTACCATACGCTATCGGTAAGTTCGAATCCACGGTTTTATGTGATGTTCTGCCAATGGAGGCTTGTCACATTCTACTCGGACGACCATGGCTCTTTGACCTGAAGGCAACACATGATGGGGTCGCCAACACTTACTCGGTCTGCCAGGAGGGCAAGATCCACACGTTCCTACCCATGCCACCGGCTGAAGTGCGATCAGAAGCTGTTCGTATGAAGGAGTCACTCGCAAATTGGGAAGCTGAAAGGCGCCAAGCGAAGGGTAAGGGGAAAGAAATTGTTGTAAAGGGTAGTAAGGCGAACTCTGATAAGCCTGATCAGGACAAAGTTAGGAGTAGTTGTTTTGCGACGAGAGGAGAGATAGGTCAAGTGTTAGACAGCAATGATGATGTATTTGTTTTAGTCTGTAAAGATAACTGTGCTAACCCTGACGATATCCCTCGGGATATCCCTACAGAAGTCAATTCTTTGTTGCAGGAATTTGCTGATGTCTTTCCAGACGAGTTGCCGCAGGGTCTGCCGCCACTTCGAGGTATTGAACATCAGATTGACTTCATCCCTGGCGCGCCTATACCAAATCGCCCTGCATACAAGGCAAATCCGGAGGAAACTAAGGAGTTGCAGGCGCAAATTGAGAAGCTATTGGCGCATGGTCAGGTAAGGGAATCTCTAAGTCCTTGTGCTGTACCTGTTATTCTAGTCCCTAAGAAAGAAGGTACTTGGAGAATGTGTATGGATTGTAGAGCAGTAAATAAGATAACAATCAAGTATAGGCACCCTATCCCTAGGCTTGATGACATGTTAGAAGATTTGCATGGTTCTACTGTTTATACAAAAATAGATCTCACACAGGGCTATCATCAAATTCGCATGAGGGAGGGGGATGAATGGAAAACTGCTTTTAAAACTAAATTTGGTTTATATGAGTGGTTAGTCATGCCCTTTGGTCTCACAAATGCACCTAGTACTTTCATGAGGTTAATGAATCATGTGCTTAGAAAGTTTATAGGTAAATTTGTTGTTGTGTATTTTGATGATATCTTGATCTATTCCAGAGATTATGATTCGCATGTTGAGCATCTTCGTTTGGTTTTAATTGAATTACGTGCTAATCAGTTATATGCCAAGATGCAAAAGTGTACCTTTTGTGTTTCGGAGGTTGTTTTTCTTGGTTTTGTAGTCTCTGCAGGTGGTGTCAAAGTTGATGATGCCAAGGTGAAGGCCATTAGGGATTGGCCGCAGCCAACATCGGCCGCCCAAGTTCGGTCCTTCCATGGACTGGCTGGATTCTACAGGCGGTTTGTAAAAGATTTCTCCACTAAAGCCGCGCCCCTCAATGATCTCTGCAAGAAGAACGCACCATTTGTGTGGGGGCCAGCTCAGGAAAAAGCTTTTACTACTTTAAAGCATGATCTCACTCATGCACCTGTTTTAGCATTACCTGATTTTGATAAAGTGTTTGAACTAATGTGTGATGCATCAGGTGTTGGAATTGGCGCAGTGTTAATGCAGGAGAAGAAGCCTATCGCCTTTTTCAGTGAGAAACTAAAAGGGGCTGCCTTAAATTATCCTACATATGATAAGGAGCTCTATGCTGTTGTCCGTGCTTTTGAAACGTGGTCACATTATTTGATGTCTAAGGAATTTGTTGTTCATAGTGATCATGAGTCTCTTAAGCATTTAAAAGGGCAAAATAAGTTAAATAGACGTCATGCAAAGTGGGTTAATTTCATTGAGTCTTTTCCTTATATTATCAAGTATAAGAAAGGTAAGGATAATTTAGTTGCTGACGCTCTATCTCGCAGGTATGAAATGCTGACAATTCTTGATCATACATTGTTAGGTTTCGCATACCTCAAAGATTTGTATGCTTTTGATGTTGATTTTGCTGATGTGTATAAAGCATGTGAATCTGGTGCATTCCAAAAGTACTTTAGACAGGATGGTTTTCTGTTTAGAGAAAATAGGTTATGCATCCCTCGTAGTTCCACTAGGGAATTACTGGTTCGTGAAGCTCATAGTGGGGGGCTTATGGGTCATTTTGGTGTGCATAAAACACTTGAACTGTTGCATGAACACTTTTATTGGCCGCATATGCGCAAAGATGTACAGAATGTTTGCTCTCGATGCATTAATTGTTTGCAAGCTAAATCTACTTCTAAGCCCCATGGACTTTACACGCCATTGCCTATCCCTTCTGTGCCTTGGACTGACATTTCTATGGATTTTATTTTAGGGCTTCCGAGGACGCAGAAAGGTAATGATTCTTTATTTGTCGTTGTTGATCGGTTTTCTAAAATGGCGCATTTCATTCCTTGCAGGAAATCAGATGATGCCAGACATGTAGCTGAGTTATTCTTTCAAGGTGTTGTTCGGCTACATGGAATTCCGAGAACCATAGTCTCAGATCGCGACGTCAAATTCTTGAGTTATTTTTGGAAGACTTTGTGGTCCCGCCTCGGCACGAAACTGTTGTTTTCGACTACAAGTCATCCACAGACGGATGGTCAGACGGAAGTCACCAACCGAACCGTTGGCAACCTACTCAGAGCATTGATTCAGAAGAACCTCAAGCGTTGGGAAGACATCTTGCCGGTTGCAGAGTTTGCCTACAACCGAACCAAGCATTCATCCACAGGGTTCTGTCCATTTGAAGTTGCTTACGGCTTTACTCCCTTGACGGTGATGGATCTCATTCCTTTGCCGCCCAAAGAACAGGTCAATCCAGACGGTGCAAAGAAAGCTGAAGCAGTGCAACGCATGCATGCAAAAGTTCGAGCTAATCTGGAGAAGACTTATGCCAAAGCCGCCGCCAATGCAAACCAACGGCGCAAGGCTGTGAATTTCGAACCAGGTGACTGGGTTTGGGTTCACATGAGGAAGGAACGATTCCCTGCAGCAAGAAGGACCAAACTCCATCCAAGGGGCGATGGACCTTTTCAGATCGTTTCCAAGATTGGGCCTAACGCCTACAAGCTCGATTTACCAGGTGAGTATGGTGTTAGTTCTTCCTTTAATGTTGCTGACTTGTCTCCTTTTGTTGATGAACAGGTTGCTGATTTGAGGACAAATCCTTTTCAACCGGGAGGGGATGATGAGGGCATCCAAAGTCAACAACATGCAACAAGTCAAACTACAAGTGATTCCGGAGAAGCTGAGGAGGAGGTTCGAGTTCTACATCGAGGCCCGAAATGCTTCAGGATCCAAGCCCATATCAGAGGGATCCACTTGTAGACATCACTGGGCCCATGACCAGAAGCAGAGCGAAGAAGGTGCGAGAAGCTCTCAACAACCTTGTTCAAGCTTGCCATCAAGATGCCCAGCTGATTGTAGAAGCCCACGCCTTGGAGCAAAATGGAGGAAATGTGAAATTTGCAACTCTTCTAACTATCTTGGAAGGAGAGGCGCAAATCATCCCACATTAATCAAGAAGAAGGCTGTTTCTTGAAGTCTTGAAGAAGCCGGGAGGTTCTTGGACTTAAAGAAACTAAATAATAAAATTCCCTACAAATTGGGCCGACCCAAAAACTCATGGACCAGCCCACAAGTTTTCGGCCAGCCCAAGTTGAAGCATGAAGCCGCACGGCCCAATCCAAGGAGCAGCCCACACGGCCAATCAAGGAAAAAGCCCACACGGTTTTTAGGGAATTATTTTTCAGATTTTAATTAAGTCTTTTTAGTCTTTTAGTTAATTTCCAAAAAGGGTTTTCCTTATTCTTTTTGGAAGTAGGATTTTTATTCTTTTCCTACTTGTTTTCTAATTAGCTTTCCTTCTTGATTTAGGAGTTGTAATTTTCGAAAATTACCTTTTCTTTTCTTACCATTCTCCTACTTCTTTCAGGAGTTGGTATTGTAAAGGAAATTAACCTCTTGGTTAATTTCCAATTCTAATTCTTTTCCTTTTCTTTTTCTACTGATTTTCGTCCATCCTTACTCCTATTTAAAGGGGACGAAATTTCAATAAAATTTAGAGTATTTCAGATCATAAACTTAGTGTTTGAGATACCTCCTTTTATTGCTTTATGTATTTGCATGTTGTAGTTTACATAATTGCATGAAACTTAGCCTTTTAGGTTCTTGCTCAACCTAATTGTTCGCATGTTTCACACCTCTTTTCTTGCACTTGGTTCGATTTCTTAAACAAACTGGTCAGGATAGTTTATCCCTTGTTTTAGCAATTTGAACGTAAGTTAAGGGTTTTTTAGAGCTTGTCACTTAATCACAAGGTCCTTGGCAACATTATCCGCATGTGTACAACCGTCCACATCACTACCCCTCATCGAGCAGCCTTGGCCGTATAATCTCTATTTCAGCCCCGTGGAAACATTCCACGTACAGTACCAAACTACACTGCAGATAAGTCACCGCGACTAGGAAAGGACTTCAACTGCTTCTGTTTCGCTAGAATACAAAGTGCGAATGTTTCGCTTGCCTCTCTCGGCAGGTTCCAGCACGACACAAGGAAAAGTGGCAAATTTTTCGTTATACATTGCTCACCCACTTGTATTCCCTGTCCCCAGGGTTTACCGCAAAATGGATTCGAGGACGAATCCTTCCCAACCGGGAGCGACTGATGAGGTCATCCTTGTAAACTTTCTCGAACCACAAGTTGATTGAACTCCACCAACTCGTGCTCTATCACCCACGGGCCGACCCCTTGAGCAACCAAGCTCCAGAATTAGGCCCAGCTACAAGCAGCCCTTGCTCAGGCCACGGATTGGAGTAACACCCCTGCTATCGCAGGCCCATAACGTAGGCCTCCAAGCATTCAAGCCAAGCCAATCTCAACGCCAATCGCAGGCCCAACCTTCGATTGTCGCAGCTATTGAATCGGAGAAGGAGAAGGATTTTGCATGTTACCTTTTTCTTTTCCAATTGTAATTTCAATTAATTCAATTTACTTAATTTGTTTACAACTTGAATTAATTGGTAGTTTCCTTTTTCATTACTAGTTCCTGTTTCTTTTACAACTTGGATTTGGATTGACTTAAAAGTTACCAAATTCAAGCTTTCCTTTTAATTTTTCAAGGAGAATTCGGGTAACTACCAATTGTTACAACCGAATTCCCCTTTGACCGAAATCATGCTTCTTTTGATTCGGTTTTGTTCAAGAAACCAACTCTAGTTGGTTTATAATTCTTTTAGTAGTTTCCTTTTCTATTTCTACATGTTTTCCCTAGTAATTTTTGTTGCCCCTTTTCTTATAAATAGGGCCAACCGATACATCATTCGGGGAGAGTTATTGAATTGCGTTTATAGGTTTATCTTTGCTTTAATTCTCCTTATATTTTGATTATTAAACTTGTGTAATTCTTGCCTGATTTATTAGCTGAAGTTCATGAATTTAGAAGGGTTTGGGTATTTGGTCCACCTAAATTTCTGTTAATTCAATCTCTTAAAATCGGGTTAGTTTAAGCTAAAGTAGACTAGATCTCACATAAATTAATCTAGAGTTTTCGAGTTTAAAGAAAGTAATTGTGATCTTCATTGTTCAACTTTCCTTGGCATTAAGTCTTCCGCAACTGCGAGATCTTCTTCAAAGTGCTCACATCATTACGGCTCCAACGGAGGACGTGAAGTGAATGATGGAGAATCCGGCATTGAAAGCAGAGGAATCTGAAGGAGAGGATGATGCATTGAGCAAATTTTGATTCTTGGCATTGCATCTCCAAAGGCAGACATGGACCAATCTGTAACAAATTCATCAAACAAAGTTTGGAACTTCAAGTTTTCTCGAGATTTTCAGGATAATAAAATTTTTCCACGAAAGAAAGGAAAGCAACAACAGGCTAATAAAATCTCAAGGGAGGGGAATATATATAAGATGCTGGATATAAGAGACGGAAATTTCCTTTGAATCATTGATATATAAAAACACATATTAATCGCACGCAAACCACACGCATTTTTGGTTATTGTGCTATTTATGGGAATGATATATACAACTCGTTCTTTTAAATTTATATAAGTTCCAGCAGCCTTCAAATGCTTACAAGTTGAACACTTAGAATCAAATTGTAATTATGCAGTGACTCAACTAGATTTCCTTCATTTCAGTTCTTGAAGTACAGTGAAAAAGAGAGAAATGCTCAATAAAATGCTTCCACTGTGTGCTTCATCTACCATTTGATTTTCTTCACAAGTTATGAGCTAAAAAATTTACAGTAAAATTTTTTTCTTTCAATTTACAGTCTAACAAATTTTACAGCCATTTTTTCCTCAATTTTGCCCTTTAAAATTAGTGTATCTCTCATGAGCTCACAAAAAATGGCTGTAAGGACCATTTAAAACTAACAATACTTATTTATAGAGGTGAAAAGTCAATAATTAGTTGCTTATGATGGAAGCAATCTCCTGAAGCGACTGTTCAAAGAACAATCGCAACCATTTGATTCAAAACAGATTGTCGAATGTTCTTGCAACAGTTTTCGACACCATTTCGATATTGAAAGCATTCTTTCAAAATCCTCAGAACTCAACCAATTTTGCACAGTTGTTTTGACTCCACTAACACTCTCAAACAAGTGTTGAATAACACCATAGTTCGACCTTGAACAGGTATCTAAACCACTTCAAACTTTGTTCATTATTTACAAACTACCAAGTTTTTCCAACATTGATGATAAGAGTCGAGAGAGGATCATAAATGACATAAAAATTTTGATTGGGACTGACACACTAAATAGATTCTAACTACCTAGCTATGTGAAAATAACATCACTGTGAGTCATATGCTAACATTTAGGCTATGTTTGGTAAGTGAGTTTGGATCTGAGCTTGAGTCTAAAGTTCTAAATGAGGTTTAATCAAATATTTGACTATGTTTGGTATATCATCTTGAGTTTAGTTAACACAAAATCTTTAGAGTCTTGGCTTATACTTCTATTTCAGTTATTGTCTGGACCCTCACTAGATTAAGTCTAAACCTACTTACCAAAAAAAGGCCTTAGCTGCATTTTGGACTACTAATATAATTGCAGCTCATATCCTAAAGTTTTGTTGGATTGGACCAAACAACGAAAGGGACCCAAAACAAATATAATGTGATATAGTAATTTTAAATTTTTATATCATTTATAATGTGGGTTTTTAACTGCAAGAAGAAAAAAAATATATTAAAAAAATCAAACTTGTATAAACATTTTTTTAAAAAAAGTAAATATTAACATTAGATGTAATAGATCATAACTATAAAATATAATAATGAATTTAAAAAAAAAAAACATTAGATGTGAGTCATCAACTAAAAAATAAATCACTTTTGCATCAACCTATTCAAATAAAAATAAATATAAGTCGTAATATAGATTTTATTAGCAAAAAACTCTACAACATTATACTATTTGTAAAAATAATTAGGCCACTATTTTTACTGGGCCCTGAAACCTATGGGCGAGCTTGTATAATGGTGACAAAATAAACCTATTAATTACAAATTTCTTCAAAACTGTGGTGTTCCACTAAAATTTTTGCAATTTTGATTATGTCCTATTTAATCTTGAATATACATGCATAACACAAGCCCACTAATTAATATGTTTTTGCAATTTCAAATATTAACTTAAAATTTTAACTGATAAATTAAACAGTTAATCCATTGAAGATTTTGATGTTTTTGAAGTTTTAAATTTTTGTTTCTTAAAAAGTGTCATCATATAAACTTCAATGCAAATATAAATATATATATATATATATATGAAAAAAGTAAAGTCTCAATTATATCACTAGAGTAATAATTTAAGAGAAAATTTTTATTAATAAAAAATACAAGTTGGTGGAGCAATTAGTTTGGAGAGAAAAAAAATACAACATTAATTAAGAGCAAAAATAACAATTTTACAGTTTTCTTAATTTTCCTATGGCAAAATTGGAAAAAAGAAATTACTGCCAACTTTGACTCAAAAGCAAAAATAAAAACTAAAAAATAAAAAAGTCATAGTAAAAAGTAAAAACCCATAATTTACAGTAAACTCAGGTGAAGACGAACGGCATTACAAAATTTACAGTAAATTTTTTTCCAATTTACTATAAGATTTACAATATAACAAAATTTTTAGTAACTTTTTCCCAATTTCACCCTTGAAAAATAGTGTATCTCTCATGAGTTCAAAGGAAATGGCGGTAGGGACCGTATAAAACTAACAACACTTATTTATAGTGGTGAAGAGTCACCAATTCATTTGTTATGAATGAGGCAATTTCCTGAAGCAACTGTTCGAAGAACAATCGCAACCATTTGTTTCAAAACAGACTGTCAGCAATTTATGCGACAGGTTTCGATACCATTTCGACGTCGAAAGCATCCATCAAAAATCCTCTGAACTCAACCAACTTCGTGCAGTTGTTTCAACTCTACCAACGATGTTGAATAGGTGTTAAACAACACCATAGTTCGGCGTCGAATAGGTATCAAAACTATGCTTTCGAACTTTGTTTATTACAAGCTACACAAGTTTTTCCAACATTGATAATAAGAGTCGAGAGATGATCACAAATTACATGAACATTTTGATTGGGACTGACACACTATAGATTCTAACTACATGGATATCCGAAAATGACAACACTATGAGCCATATGCTAATACTTAAGCTTTGTTTGATAAGTGGGTTTGGATTTGGGCTTTAGTGTACAGTTCAAAATAAGGTTTAATCAAATGTTTGATCTTATTTTTGGTATCTTATCTTGAGTTTAGTTAACAACGAATGTTCAAAGTATTGGTTTAAACTTATATTTGAGTTGTTGTTTTGCAACATACTTAAGATTCAATTTTGAAACATAGTTTACAATTATAATTTCAATCAATGGTTATTTTGTTTATTGATTTATTTTTTTTTGGTGCCATTGTTTGAAATTTTTTTTTTTTGTTATAGTTCCATCTAAAACAATGTTCTTTTCTTTTTCATTTCCAATGTTTGAAACTTTTTTCTTACCGCGTCCGTTTAAATAAATGGTTTTTTTTCTTTCAGTGCCATTGTTTTGATTTTTTGTTTGCTTGTCCAATGTTTGACTCTTTTTCAATATCTTTTGCTTGGTAACACTGGGTTTGGTGGGTTTTAAAAAAGAGAGGGAAAAAAAAAAAAAAGGTTTGGTATGAGGGTTCAAAATTGGGTCTGGACTATAGTTGAAGATAAAGAACCCAACATTATTAGCTTTGATTATGGTTTGAGGCCGAGTTTGGACAAACTCACTTGGCAAACAAAAGTTTGTCTAAACCCTCACAAAATTAGGTCCAAACTCAATTACCAAACAAGGACTTAATTACATTTTGGAAGACTAATATAACCCGCCCTCATTTATTGTTAGTCATTATGATTTGTAACAGAATTACCAACGAATTTTTTTGATTAATTACTAACCTTTTACTTTTCACTATATCTTCATTGCTGCATGAGTATTTTAAATGAATTACCTGCTCTTTCTAATCTACAAATTCGGATCGGATCGTGGTTCCATCTGAGCCGCGGATAATTTGGTACACTCATACTTTAAGATCCATTCAAAAATAAAGGACGAAAATGATCCGGAAATTTTGACTATGAAATGGAGTGTTGAGGGGGGCTCAGAAATATCCATCCGCCCCAGTTCGTCCTGATCCCAGCGGGCCTAATTTCCTCAGTAATTGATCTGAATTAACATGTTTGTCCAAATTCTTAGGGTCAGCAGCAAACATGTTTCCTTGCTCTTTGCAGATTTGGTTGCGGGTTTGAATGACAAGCTGCAACATTTGCTATGGATTTTTTCATTCGAAGTAATTAATCTTTGTTTTGACATTGGTTAAATTACTTGATTTGTGTAATTGGTTCCACCAATGCATGAGAAGAGAACATAAGAAGCTGGATATGAGAACAGAAACTTCTTTTAAATCAAAAATAATATATAACCGCAAATAATAATGGAAAGACGACGCACACCAGGAGCACGCAAGCAACACAGCTTTGTGTTTGTGTTGCAGGCTTTTTTTTTCTTTTTTCTTTTTTTTTTCAAAGGAGACTGTAGACCAAATTAATATGGTATTTTTCCTGCTGCATTATGAAAATAAACCTATCATATCAAACTTTCAGTGCAAGAATAACCAACTCAACGTAATAAACAGACTAACCAGATAAGCTCTAAATGCCGACTTAATCTTAGTAGCCGCTTGGTCCCTTATAGGATATAGAAATAATATATATCCTGAATAATAAAAAGATATTAACGCACAGCGGAATATAACTTCTTTGTAATAACGAACAATAAACAAACCCGCACGCACACAATCTGTGCGGCACACCAACTCGAGACATCACCTTTAAATAAGATGTGGACATGAACTTGTATTTTGAGAAAGCCTTATCAAATTTCTTAGATTGGTCAAAGAACTCACTGATATCTACCCATTCATCTTTAGCACAGAGCTTTCCATCGACATTACTAATCTTTTCAATGCCGTCAAACCTAACAATGTCCTTGCAAACCCAAGGCTCTACTGTCACATTTTTAACCTAGTCGGACTCTCCACCAAATAAGGAGTCGACTTCACTGTAGTTGATCTGCTCCAATTCAACACAGCTTTCCATAATTCCATGATCACTAATTTCAATATTTCGCTTTTGTTCAGTGAAACAAATGATCTCTTCTTCTTTGAACAAATCAACACTTTTAATGTCTTCATCCACATTGACACATTCCTGCTCAATGATATTTTGACTTTCTTCATCCACAATTCTTGAAGCAATATTTTCAAATGCATGCTCTTGTAACTCATTGGTCACTAACTGCTTGATATTAATCATTTATTCATCAAGAATTAATATATTAAGCAGTTCCCAATCACTCAACTTTGAAATATATGTTGTCTCAGTTATCAATGCTACAAAGTAATCAAACTTCCAAGTAAGTGTATTGAGAACATGAGTCACAAAAATATCTTTGGCGAGAAAATACCCATTTGATGTCATCTCATCTCTGATCTTAAATATTCTATGAAAGTGGTCATCAATCGTTTCACATTTTCTCATCTTGCTATCTCTAAATTTTTTTTCCAATTTCAAAACATTATTTTTCTGAACTTTATCCATCCTTCTATAACTTTTTACCAAAATATCCCATGCTTGTTTCGCAATTTTCGCATGACAAATTTTTCTAGAAATTGAACTATCAACAGATTGACGAATTAGAGGTAATGTCAAACGTACCTTCTCATTTGTTTCATCGTCTGCATCATTTGTCACCTCCTTCTGAATGACTTGTCGTAAACCAAATACCCCGAGAAGACTATCCATCAACGTTATCCAAATAGGGTAATTTTGTCTCCCAACTAACTTTGGAATATTACTAATATAAGCACTCCAATCCATAATTAAGACTATAATTTCTCTTCCCCCTTTGTTTTTTTTTTTTTCATAAAACTACGTCCTTGGCCAAAATATACCAAAGATGAACCAAGTATTTTTCCCAGAATATCAACCGCACACTCCTCAAATAGAGATGGTTGACTTGATCAACCTCAAATTAATAAGAAAGCTTTAAGCTTTGATACTTCAATTCAACTCAATTTATGGAGTCACCGAACTCAATCAACAAATATAATATATTCCCATGCAATAATGACGGCACAGAAACCAACACCAATGACAAAGGTTTTAGCCTTATCAAATACTGAAGCAACTGATTCAATCGACTGAAAGATGAATCAATTAATCACACGGCAAAACAAGCCTTTTGCGGTGTAAATCTCGGTTCTGTTTTCTTCGTACTTCTCTCGACGCCGATGCAACGCTGATTTTTCTGAAAATATGGCAGCAGAAAGAGATTTATCACTTATTGGAAAAAAAAATTTTAAATAAACTGGTCATGGCCTATATTCAAACATTAAGCAAAAAGAGGTGCAAAATTACATCAATGTCTGATATACAAAATATGTGTCAAATCAGAGGCTACTAATTTTGTTAAAAACGCGGGTAGTGTGACCAGCTCAAAGAAACAATCCATCTATGTTGAAGACGCAAGTTTGGCAACGTAGTATGCTGGCGAGTTCCCCTCCCGATAAGTATTATGTACCACTAATCCGTCCGATTCGAGCATGTGTTGTATACTACGAAAAACATACAATAAGTCCCACTGGACTTCTCGTCTCCTTTCCACTGCCTCTGCCAAATATTATGATTCTGTCTCAATCAGTACCCTGTGGAGCCCTTGTCCCTAACAAACTCGCAAGCCATGATAAAGAGCCATCAACTCCGCTAGAGAGTTGGTTGCCATACTCAAGTACTTTCCAGCCGCATATAGTACGCAGTCCGTATTATCCCGAATGATTATCCCACATCCTGCTGCACCTGGAGTACCCAGCGCAGAACCATCTGTATTCATCTTTACCTACGGATGACGAGGCAATTCCCAACAAACTAACTTGGGGACTGTTAAGCATGCTGGCTGCAAGTTGGGGAGGAGGCCCAACGTGCAAAGAATATCATCCGCAGAGGATTTGTGCATGAACTTGTAGATCCGATGCAAATCCCTCAAGAAAGTAGTTATTTCAATAATAATACCAGCAGGGGTTGGAGTTAAGCCATCGAAAAACAACCTATTTTGCGCCTTCCATAAGCTCCAAGAAATTAGGAGTAAAATTTTAATTTTCCCTACCATGGACCTGAGATGTTCTTCCCACATGAAACCTAGAAACTCCTTCAACTCCAGCGAAGGTGAATAAGCCCATCCTAGTCCGTTGCAAAGAAAATGTTGCCAGATTTTCAATGCAATAGGACATTGGCAAAGCTAGTGAGTAATAGTGTCTTCAGCGGGGCATAATGGCAAAAGGTCATTAATCATCCTCCACATAAAATAAGAGACCTTCACTTGAACTTCTTTAAGCCAAATGGACCTCAACAGCTGCTGGGGCTGAGTCAACGTCGCGACAAATGATTGGCAGATTTAACTTCCTTAGCAGATTTAACATCCAAACAGTACGGTCGAGGGTCTGAGTGAGTGTGAACACTTGAGAGATTAAATGAGATGCTACCCACGTTGGCAAGGTGCCCAAAATCGCACCAGGGAGCACTACACCATCGGCCTAAACAACCTCTTTTATCATCAAGCATGGTGAGGGCACATCATTTGGGAGGACAAACTCTTTAAGCTTCCCTAAATCAGTCCATTCTGTCTCCCAGAAGGAGGCATTGCCTTCACCAATTAACAACCTACTGGAATCTGAGAATGGCGTCAAAACCTCCGCCATCCATTTCCAATGAATCTACGAGTTGAGGTTACCCCAGTCCGAGATAAAAGTTCCCCAAATCCCAATTCGATTTGCCACCTTCCAAAGTAACTAACAACCAAATGCTTGATTGACTGTACCCAAATCCGGAACTCCCAGCCCATTCTCATCCACTAGAAAATCTAAAGCCCTCTAGCTTCGCCACACACGACGATCTTCTCCCTACAAAAATTTTGAAAAATGACATAAAGCTTCGTATAAGCCCCTTTGGCACACGAGCTTATGCAAGAATGTGGGTGGGCATGGTGCATAAGATATGTTTCAGTAGTACTAACTTGCCTCCTGCTGACAAAAATTGATTCTTCCAATTCTCCAAGCAACTCTGAATCCTGCTCAACAAAGGGAGAAAATGCAGTATTTTGGTTCTGCCTGGGAAAATACTCCACCCCAGGTAAGTTAATGGGAACTGACCCTGGGTAATGCTAGTAATTTGTGCCACCGAATGCCTTGCCTCCACCGAAGCCTGGCTAGGAAGGTAAAAAGAACTTTTCTGCTGATTAATTTTCTGCCCCGTGTCGAGTTCATAGAGTAACGTAATCTGCCAAGGCTTTAAGTGAATTTATATCCCCTCCACAAAAAATCACTAAGTCGTCAGCATAACTTAGATGTGTTATTAGAGGGCAACTGTGGGGCAAGGTGTATGAGTGAATTGTGTCATATTCTAATAGACCATTTAAACCCTGAGTGAGAGCTTCAGACAACAAAATAAATAAATATGATGATAGTGGATCCCCTTTGCTTGATTCCACGGCTTGACTTGAAATCCCCCTCCGTGGCTCCATTTACAATTACCGAAAACCAGCTCCCCTGAAGGTTGTTCATGACTAAGCGTACCCAATGGTGATGAAAACCCATTTTGAGCAGTAGTTGAGGCAGATGCTATGAAACCCAGTCAAAAACCTTCATAATATCCAGTTTGAAAATCACATTATTCCTCTGTACTCTCCTATCCAGATGGTGTACCATTTCCTTTATCAAAAGCACATTATCCACCATTTCCTGGCCTTGAAGAAAATCTGCTTTATCTTTTGAGATAATACCTGGTAGCACAGGCTACAGTCGGGTAGTGAGTATTCTTGTGCAAACCTTGTTGAAAAAGGTACACAAACTTATAGGAAAATAGTCCGAAAAAGTGGTTGGAGCTTCTTTCTTTGGTATTAGTACGATGAGGATGCTTCCCACTGACTTGGGAATCGGCACCCCCACACAAGAAATCACGGACTCCCAACAGCATATCCACTTTAATTATCTCCCAACAATTTTTAAAGAAAAAGCCATCAAATCCGTCCACTCCTGGGGCACTGTCTGGGGCTAAGGATGAAACAGCATCATACACCTCCTCTAGGCTGACCTCCTGGATAAAATTCTTATTTTGTGTCAGAGTAACTAAAGTTAGAACAAAATCCAATAAGCAATTCATGGCATTTACCTCCACTGGTGCATCGTTGGACAATAGGTTGCTAGAAAAATCTACTACATGTTCTGCAATCAACTGAGGGGTATCAAGCCACACACCCGCCTGTTTCTTGATCTGATGGATTCCCTGCCTCAGCATTTTTTTCTTTCTGTGTTGCATGGAAAATTTGTGTATTACTATCTCCTAACTGCAGCCACCTGGCACGGAATTTTTGTTTGAAGAATTGCTCCTGCACGGTCAGTGCTCAGAGCAAATGAGCCTGGGCCTCCTTTACTGCTAAGAAATCTGGGTGACTCTAAGTGCGGTCGAACAGCTCTTCTGCACCCTTTGTCGCACTCTCTGCCGCCACCACAGCATCGTGTACATTGCCGAACGCTTCTTTATTCCATACCCGAATAGCTTCCCTTAATCGCTTGAGCTTGCACATAAAGCAGAACATACCATAACTATCCATAGAAAGCCCCCAATTAACCTTCACTAATTGCCAAAAGGTATGATGTTGCTCCAGTGGCGGATCTATTCTACCTTATTACTTGTAATAAAAATTTTTGGTCGAGGGTTCAGACCCTCTGCGATAGCCAGCGGTGATACTCTGTTTCAACTGTTCCGTCAGAGAAGAATAGAAATGCTTCAAAAAATTTTAATTTTTTTTAAAGTGGAACGACAAAACGACGTCGTTCCACTTAACTGAAAAATGAAATCAACAGAGGCCCAAAAACAGGCAGAAGCAGGCCCGCAACACAGTACAGCCCAATTATCTATCTCATTCATTTCGTCCCCAGCACTGCCGAAGCAATTTTGGTTTGTTAACTATTCTCATTTTGTCTTTTCTCTTTCTTTCTTTTCTTTTTTTTTTGTTTTGAAATTCAAGTACTAATTTTAATTATTATTTTTGTTTTGTTTTCGCTTCTCTTTGAACGTTTTATACTCTATTAATTTTCTTCACCAATAGTTTTTCACTTAGAAGTTAGTTTTTTTGTTACAAAAATTGCATTGTTTCTATTTTACCAATTGTATGTTTAAATTTAGGGTCTGACTATAATACATTCACGGAACTATAAATTAATGAATAATGACCTATTCAATTGCATTAATCATCCATCATATGCTATTATTCACTGACTGAATGGTTCATAAAGGGATTATAGTATTTCTCTTAAATTTATAAGTTATTAAATTAGTTTTAGGTGTATGAGTTGCATTGAATTTTATTATCTTTATATTAATTTGAGGCCAAAAGAAGGTTCAGGATTTGAATAAGGATTTAAATAGATTGTAACTAAAATTAAAAGATTAAATTTTTTTAATTTAGACAATAAATATTGCATATGAACTAACACTTAAAACTTTAAAAATTAAATTAGAAATTTGTAGATTGAAATTAGATTGTGAATTTTAAATTTAAGTAATATATTTTTAATGTGAACTTACATTAAAAATATATATATATTTTATATATATATATAATATATTTTGGATTAAAAAGTAAAGATTTACAATTTTGGATTTTATATATATATATATATATATATATTCAGTTAATGTTTGGGCAAAGGTCCAAATAACCCCTGATGTTGAGCTCCCCCCCCTCCCCCCAATTAACCATCTGTCACATCAGTAAATTTTGCTTACCTGGACTATTTCTACTTTCACGTAGGCCAAAAAAATAGCTTTAAATTAAAAGAAGGCTTAATCACTGATTACCTCCTGTATTTTTGCCTTTTTACTACTTGCCCCCTCCCCATTTTTGAAACTAACTCGTTGCCCTCCATTGACTAAGTCAACTATAATTATGGTTGAAAAGACAAAATTACCCCTATTAAAATAATGACTCTTCTTCCTTCCCCCTTCTTCTCACCCGACGCCCCCACCTCTTCCTCTCCACCTTTCCCAGAATTTTTTTTTTTTCTTTTTTTCTCTCTTCTTCCCCACATAAACAGAATTTATGGTGGTGTTGGTTGAAGGTGAGGTATGGTGAACATCTCATTTTACCCTCTTTTTTTTTCCCCCAATTCTTCATCTTCTTTGTTTTTCTTTTCCTATTCTTCTTCTCAATTTATTTTCTTCTTCTTCCTCCATCCCCAAGATCCCGGAGAAGCCCAACATCCCTTTTTTTTTTTTTTTTTTTCTTTTCTTCTCAATTCTCCATCTTCTCCGCCCGGCGGCGGCAACAAACCCAAAGAAGAGAACAAACCCTTTTTTTCCCCCAATTCTCCATCTTCATTCATGTCTCCGATGCCGCTTTCTTCATCTCTTCTTCAACTATGAACTCTCCGAGATTGGAACAATAGTTGATAAAGATTGGAATTCCATTCTGGAATTTTTTGCACCTCGGGAGGGATGGAATGGAACAGATTGAGGGATGAAGATGAATGATGAAGAAGAAGAAGATGAATGATAGAGGGAAGGGAAAAAAAAAAAAAAAAAGACAGTTGAACGTGGTAATGGTGATGATGGTTGAACGTGGTGGTGACGGGAAGTGGTAATGGTAGTGATGGTTGAAGGTGGTGATGACAAAGGGTGAAGAGAGGAAGAGGTGGGGGCTGAGGGTGAGCAGAAGGGGAAAGGAAGAAGAAGAGTCATTATTTTAATGGGGCTAATTTTGTCTTTTCAACGGTAATTATAGTTGACTTAGTCAATGGGGGTAAAGAGTTGGTTTCAAAAATAGGGGGCAAGTAGTAAAAAGGCCAAAACACGGGGGGTAATCAGTTCCTTCTTTTAATTTAAGGCTATTTTTTTTCGCTTACGTGGAGGTAGAAACACTCCAAGTAAGCAAAATTTGTTGATGTGGCAGATGGTTAACGGGTGGTGGGCGGCGCTTATTTGGCCATTTTTTGTAACGTCGAGGGCCTATTTAATTCAAAAGAAACATTAGGGCTTATCTAGACCTTGGCCTAAGCATCAGGGGCTTATTTGGACATTTGCACGTTAATGTTTCATATGAATAGTAAATTGTGATTGAATGATATATATTTTTTATGAAATTAATTTTTATTGTTTATTAATGTAGAATATGAAGAATTCTTTTAAACCATTTGGTAGAGCAGTTTTTCTTACAATGAGACTAAATTGCCTAGTGTTTAAATTCATTTATTTATTAAAAAAATTTCACTATTAGACCCCTCTTCCGAAACTTTCTGGCTACGCCCCTGTGTTGCACCCATACATGTTGGAATCGGAATAATCCTCCTCTCCTAGCCTTCTCCTCCGCGCAGTAAAAAGCAGCGGATTATGATCCGAGCATGTGCGACTCAGTACCTGAACCACCGATTGTGGAAAATGGGAGAGCAAATCAATCTGTAAACAACACTCTATCTAACTTCTCTCAGACCCGCCCATGCGCTCTGACTCCTATCCAGGTGTACATTCCTCCAACCACCATAGGCTCCATTAACTGTTCAAGCGCAATAAATTCCACAAACTCTTCCATAGCCCCTGTGGGCACCGTTGATCGCCCTATGCATTCTGTCGTGTCTGCAAAAATATTGAAATCTCCTCCTATAATTCTCGGATGCTCCTGGAACTGTTGTCCTACTGCTATTCTACCCATAATTCCCTACGTTCCGGTCGTGAACATTTAGCATATACTGCAGATATGAGAAACTGCTGCCCTCTTTGGCTATGAGTGAATAAGAAATGCAGCCCCTGTTATGAATTAAACACAAGAGAAGCCACAAACGGGCTCTTCCAGAAAAACCATACTTTACTAGAAACATTACATGCATACGATTCAAAGTTAAGCTGAGCATCATAATGAGAAATCTGATCAGCCGACACCATTGGCTCTATTACTGCTATGAAAACTAATTTGTGAATACGAACTAATTTATTTAATCTACGTGAAGAAAAAAAACATCAGCGATATTCCAAAAAAGACAACTAATCATAAGACAATTTAGTGTAGTCCGGATTAAATGATCTGGTTCTTATAGTTCGTACTTTCCCGGAGTAATTCCGGGGTTTTTCTTTCAGCTTTGTCGCAGGGAGTTTCTGAGGGGTTGGCGTCTGTGGGACCTTGCAGGTAGCCTGGAAATGTTTCCAATCCCGCATCTGCACATCCCTGGGTATAGACGGTCGCTGGGCATTCTCTGTGTCTGACAGACTTTCAGGCGGCTGAGGTATTGGGGGAACTTGGTGGACTTTGCGGCGGTGATCAGACAATCATTCATGACGAAACAAACAACGAGCCAACCCACGATTTGAGCGAAAATTCTGAAGGGGGAGAGTTGGGGGAATATAGGCTGGGGGGAGGACTTTATGTGGGGGGTTCAGGGACTGTTTATGGGCTTGAGGTTTTTATTTGGTGGGTTTACCAGATGCTGCTAGCCGATAGGCTTCAGTGGGGGGTGGGTTCCATTTCAGATTATAGTTCAGGGGATATTTTTGTAGGCTCTGTTTCTTGGTTTTTGGAGATATGTTCAGGGGGCACTATGATTGTAGTTTGAAGGACAGGTTCTGAGATTTGAGGGCTTATTCCGGGGATGTTGCTGGGTTTGAGAAGGCTTCCAACACTGGTGCGTTGGGGCCATGACAGGCTGCTCAGTGTGCACTGGAATGTCCAATTTCTGGCCATATGTAAGCCCCAAGCCTTCAGCTTCAGGGGCTGGTTGCGGTTGTTTGTGCAGAAGGGGTTTGATGCGGTATTGTGGTGGGTTTTTGACCATTTTCTGCACCTTTTCCTTATGGGGATTTTCTCGTCCTTTAAGCTCAGGATGGAGACGGGTGCATCCGGCAAGGGAGTGGCCTAAATGCCAGCAGTGAGGGCAGTATTCGGGTAGGGGCTAGTCAATTTCAATTTGCTAGAAAAATCCAGTCTTCTCATCAGTATCGACCCAGACGCACGGAGGGATCGGATCTAGAAGGTCAATTTCCACTTGGACCCTGGCTGTGTTCGGGAGTTTCACAGCTATTGTGGTTATGTCCATTCGTATAGGCGTTCCAAAAGTATATGCTATTGTGAAAATACCCTCCTTGTTAAAGAAATAAACAGGGAGTTTAGGCAAACAGAACAAAATCGGCACCCGGGAGGGTTCCTTGTTGACATGGAAGGCTGATGTCCATTTGAATACTCGCATTGGGTGGCCGGCGATGTGCCACACAGGCCGGGATTATATCCGCAGAAAATTGGGATTGTTTTGAAATCGGATTAGAGAACGTATTTACTGTCCAAGAGGCCAACAATGAAGTTCGTCTTGAGGTCGAGGGTTTCGAGAAATTTTCGTATTACATCAAGTGTCGGTCTTCCCTGTGAAAATTTCCCGATCAATGAATTTGCAAAGGGCTTGGAGTATTGCTGAATTTTGGTTTTTGAGAAAAAAGCGGCCGGAATTCCTTTGTATTTTACAATGCGGGGAGTATCTGGGTCCGGGATTGGATGAAGGTGGGTCTGGGGTGGAGAATTTGGGCGTAGGTTGGTGCTGGTTGAGGTTCCCCGACTCCTGCAGCTGGTGCTGCCACCATGGCAGCAGTGGAGGAAAGTTGGCGTATGCAAGAAGCTAGTTTTCTTGGTTAGAGAGCATTTTCTACCGTAGCTCGTCGTTATCACTTATTGGAAATTTTATACATGATATTAAAGGTTTGTGTAAAGATTTTCCTTTAATCATGTTAGGAGAAATTCTAACAAAACATCTCGCTTTTTGTCTAAGATAGCTTTGTGTACAGATGAATGTAGAGTATGGTACGATACTTTTCGAGGAATTGTAATTAAGTAGCTCAGTTGGAACCGTTTATAGACCAAACTAGAAAAGTACAATGAAATCTATCATGAAAGCTTTGTATGGTATGTTTTTTTAAAGGTGTTTTGAATTTTTAAATTATTAAAATTATATAGGAAATGTAAAAAGGTGATTAGGAAATGTAAAAAGGTGTTTGAAAAATGTAAAAAGGTGTATTGAAATTGATGAGAAATTATTATAAAATGAAAGTGAGAGTGAAATGAGATGAAAAAAAAAAGTTGACATACGGGACCCAAATCTTTATTAAAAAAATTATAATATATGTGTGCATGTCTGTTTTGATTACATATGTATAGGTAAATACCAAATCAACAACCTTATAAAATTCCTAATTTAACACAAAAATTACTATACATCTGCGAACTAAAATCCTACTCTAATTAAGTTAAAATTAACAATAATGAAAAATGTAAAATTGGTTGTCTGATAAGGGCATGTTGTCCCACATCATATAGAAAGGGCGGAACTACCTTTTGGTATGGTGGAACAATTGTCCCACTTTACTTTTTAAAAATAGCTCTGGTATAATGTGTTAAAATTACAAAAATACCAACTTTGCCCCCATTAAGATTAAGTAAAAATAGATGTAAAAGTAAGAATAAATTAAATTATTAGTACTTGAGTATATATGAAGTCTTTCAATATCTCGTCCCACTAGACAATAGGAGTCTGGTTCCCCCACTGTTATTATTGGCATGTTGTTTTGGTTTTTGTTTTAGTTTCAATAGTAAATTTAATATATTATAATTATTTTTTAACATTTTCAATACACTTTTTATACTATAAAATTATTTTCCAAAAACATGTGTTCAAAACCGCTTTCAAAACTATCAAAAAGAACATGCCCATAGTATATTCAGTTACATTTGAATCTAATCAATCATATAATAAATTGATGTCGCAGGTGGAGTACTGGAGACTACCTTTTTAAGGTAAAATTGAAGTATGATTTTTTCTTCAATGAAATTACTAAGAAAAGATAGAAATGATCCCTGCAAGACCCACAAGGTTAAGCTTACTGTGTAACAATAAATAACACGAGTAATAGAAAGAAGACGCACGCCACCCCCGCACGCAAGCATCACAACTTTTGCTAAAGGGCTGTAAAAAAAAGTGAGCTTAATCAGATTGTGTTCGTGAATTTTTTTTCTATTTTACTTACTGTTTTTTTTTCTTTCTATTTTCTATTTTACAAAATATAATGATAAAATAGACAGTGCTCTCTGCCAGAATCTCAGCTCCCTCGTAGCACGCATCTACCCTTTACTACATCACTTCTTGATGATTAATCGATACTTAGTTTTCAAATTGAAAATTGCTTCTTTTTGTGCCATTTGTACTGGCTAGGTGGAAAAAAAAAAAAAAAGAGGTTTACATAACGCGCCAACTTAGAGAAGTAAGCAACACATGACGTGGAACAACATATTGAAGAATGTGATCAAAGTAAGAGACTATTCTCAGTGGCAAAGACACAAAATTATACCTCAGGCCTCAGGGGCCAATGTATATATTAACTTTTTTAAAAATCGTACTATGATTAAAGAACTTTTTGGTTTTGGAGAGAAAATCTTTTAGAGTGATTTTTTTCTAGAAAATTATGTAGAAAGAAAAATAAAAGTGTAATGATTGTGTTATTTTCAAAAATTATGTGTTTGTAAAAATTTTAAAAAGTGAAACTATTTTGATATATAATTTTTTTGAGGGAAAAATGAAATTTTTTCTAAAAAGAAATTAAAACAAACGGAGGTCTAAACTCATAGCTATAAAGGCGATCAAAAGTTTAAATTCTTTATTTTACTAATTTAAGTTTTAATCAAGAATAATTAATAATAAAATACAAATTTTTAATTGAACTAAATACCTAAAATAATCCATAATTTAAAAATTAAAATTTTTTTTTTTTCAAGGGGGTCCATTAAAGCATACATAACTATATATATACAAAAATATAAATATATATAAGGGGGAGGAGGAGGTTTGGGGTGGTCCAAGCCCACCCCACCCCCCTCCCCCTCCGCCCAGACTATATTTTATCGTTTGAATTGTAAGAGACTAAAAAAGTCATTTTACGAAATGTGAAGGACTAAAATTTCTGGTGTTGTGACCCAAAGGAGCAAGACTACGTAGTGGTTTTAGGTTGGGTTGATTCTTCAGATTAACTCTAGTGTGCGGCATGCGTGCGGTTGTTATTATATTATTGATCAAAGCAAATTTCTATTTATTATTTCCAACTTCTTATGCTCTCCTCCCTTGAGATTTCTTTCTTATCATTAGCTTTCTTGTCACTGCTTTCTCCAATAATCTCCTTCACCGGGTTGGGATCTTCTAGTCCCAAAATTTTTGAAACAAGAGTATCGGATCCCCTCCCTCCTTCACCTGCTAGTTAAAGGGTAACAGATGAACAAAAGTTTCCCAAGAATTTAGAGTTGAACCTTGGACATTTGTTCAAAAAACTTGGGGATGCAGTTTTTGTGCATGCTGGAGTGCCCTCATCAAGTCTTGTATTAAGGTTACCGGTCTTGACTTATTTTTCATCCGAAGAATTTCGGCATCTTCCCCCGAAGCATCGAGCCAAAGAGGACAACGGTGAAACTTCATCACTTAAATTATAATGTGCAACAAATGGTGGAGGTGGTGATCAGTGTTTATCCAAGCTGGGCGACTGAGGAGAAAGAAAAAGAGTCTTTTGAAGAATCAGGTAGAATAACTTTCGACCCCTTTTTAGTAGTAAAAAATATTCACTGTGTAAAATAGAAGTTATATTTTGAATATTAACTAAAAAAATAATAATTTTGTGCAAATTATGTGCATTACAACTTTCAAACCAAGAACTGAAAAAATTCTTATTCTTAATTTCCAGGCATCACTTTTGGCCCATTCCATCAACAAAAAAAACCCCTTTAGTAAAAATAGTAAAATATATGGAACGTTCTTTTTCTTTTTCTTGGAACACCAATTTTCGATCTAACCATAAATTCTAGGGGTTTTAGAAACTTTTTTTTAAAAATAAAAATTAAAAACAGTAAGTAAAATAGAAAAAAATAAATAAATTCATGAACACAATCTAAGGTCATTTTGTATAGCCCTTTAGCAAAAGTTGTGATGCTTGCGTGCGGCTGGCATGTGTCTTCTTCCAATTACTTGTGTTATTTGTTGTTACAGTATATATATTATTGATTCAAAGGAAATTTCTGTTTCTTCTTCAGCCGATTCCTCTTTAAAAAAAACTGTAAAAGTCAAGCAAGGCTGATCACAAGGCAAGGACGAAGAAAACAGAACTTGAAAAATGAAGAACAGAAGAAAACTTCAGAGAAAAGTAAACATGATCTGAGAAAACTTTTCTGTATATTGAAGAAGAATGAAAAATCTAATTACAATAATAATAGCTACTCCTATTTATACTTTGAGCTAAGCTACGAATCACATGTCCAGCTGTACAATCCATTTACAAAGCAACTAAAGCAAATAACTATTTTTCCCACTACTACTCTAGTTAGGAACTAACTACTTGACAGCTATTGACAGCTATTCATTCTAGTTAGGAACTAACTACTTGACAGCTATTGACAGCTATTCATTCTAGTTAGGAACTAACTACTTGACAGCTATTGACAGCTATTCATTGATTAACTTATCCCTTGATGGAAGTCCAGCTCATCAATGGCAAAATCATGCTTCCTGTCAAGTAGCTGAGGCATTTGATCAGCTGAACCGCAGCACGTGTTCTTTCCTGTGTTCTTCAGGGGCATGCTTGCTGTGATTTTCTGCATCCCCCCCTCAAGTTGGACTTGGTGAAAATCAACCAAGCCTAACTTGGACACTAGATGGAGGAAGGGAGCAACTGACAGTGGCTTTGTAAAAATGTCAGCAAGCTGATCAGAAGAGGTGACATGTTTAGGAACAAGGAACCCCTCTTTAAACTTGTTGCGAACCACATGACAGTCAATGTCAAGATGTTTAGTTCTCTCATGAAACACAGGATTGGCTGTTATGTGGATGGCAGCTTGGCTATCACACCACAGGGGAATAGGCAAAGGAACTTGAACTTGGAGATCATTCAAAAGATAAGTGATCCATTGGAGTTCACAGGTAGTAGTGGCAAGAGCTCTATATTCTGCCTCAGCTGTGGATGGAGATACAGTGGACTGCTTCTTAGCTTTCCATGAGATAAGAGCTCCTCCAAGAAAAATGCAGTAACCAGAAACTGATTGCCTAGTGAGTTTACAGGCTCCCCAATCTGCATCACAGAAACCTTGAAGGGATAAAGATGAATTAGCAGGATAGAAAAGATCCAAAGATGGTGTTCCTTTGAGGTATTTGAGGACATGAAGAGCAGCTTGCCAATGGACTAGTCTAGGAGCATGCATATACTGACTGAGCTGTTGCACAACATGAGTTAAATCAGGTCTAGTAAAATGGAGATAAAGCAGCCTGCCAATGAGCCTTCTGAAAGGATGAGGATCAATCATAAGAGGTGTATGAGTCGCAGTAAAATCAGCACCTAATGGAGCAGGTGTAGAAACAGGCTTAGAGTCAAGTAAACCAGCATCTGAGAGAATGTCTAAAATGTATTTCCTCTGATTCAAATAAAGGCCAGTAGGACTGCGAGCAAGTTCAATCCCAAGGAAATACTTGGCATGGCCAAGATCCTTAACAGTGAACTTCTTATCAAGGAAGTGATTCACCTGAGCAATTTCTATATCTGAATTCCCTGTAATCAGTATGTCATCAAAATATATTGAAGAACCTGGCTCTGATACCATGTAAAAGTCAAGCAAGGCTGATCACAAGGCAAGGACGAAGAAAACAGAACTTGAAAAATGAAGAACAGAAGAAAACTTCAGAGAAAAGTAAACATGATCTGAGAAAACTTTTCTGTATATTGAAGAAGAATGAAAAATCTAATTACAATAATAATAGCTACTCCTATTTATACTTTGAGCTAAGCTACGGATCACATGTCCAGCTGTACAATCCATTTACAAAGCAACTAAAGCAAATAACTGTTTTTCCCACTACTACTCTAGTTAGGAACTAACTACTTGACAACTATTGACAGCTATTCATTCTAGTTAGGAACTAACTACTTGACAGCTATTGACAGTTATTCATTGATTAACTTATCCCTTGATGGAAGTCCAGCTCATCAATGGCAAAATCATGCTTCCTGTCAAGTGGCTGAGGTATTTGATCAGCTGAACCGCAGCACGTGTTCTTTCCTGTGTTCTTCAGGGGCATGCTTGTTGTGATCTTCTGCAAAAACCCTAGCACACTCCATGAACGGCCAAATTCATCCGCTCTGTTCGACCCACACCCATTTTCTTCATCGCTAATGGAGTACTTCTTTAGCGAAACACATGCATCCTTCAATTTGCCCACAGCCTATGAAAATTCCCGAGCCTACTCCGAGAAAAAGAAAGAGGAGGAAGAAGAGAGAAAAGAAAAAGAAAGAAAATGCAGAAAAGTATAAAAACTAGACTGAACTAACAAGCCAGAAAACAGAACATCCAAGAAAAAGAATGAAGAGGAAGAAGGGAGAAAAAGGAAAGAAAGAAAACGCAGGAAAAAAAGGTGCTGCCACTCGCCGGCCAGAAAATAGAGAAGTCAAGAAAAAGAAGAAGACGAAGAAGGAAGAAAAAGAAAATAAAGAAAAAGCAGGAAAAAAAAAAAAGGATGGGAAGGGGATGATGGGTCAGCCACATTGGAAGTAAAGAAGGGAGAGCAAACTCTTCGGCCAAAAAACAGAAGGAAAGAAAATGAAAGAAGAGGAAAAAGGGAGAAAAAGAGGAGAAATGAGGAGGAGAGGAGACCCAGAGGAGGAAAGGAGACCCTTCTGAACACACCCGTGAACAGTATAAGTAGTACTGTTCTGTTCACAAGTATTAGTAATAATTTGTTTAGTAATCGCATCACCAAAAATTATTGTGGAAGGGGAAATGATTTACCAATCACAAAACTAACAGAGTCATAAAACCCAGTCTAATTCACCTTTCCCAACGACTCATAAAATAGGCAATCATAGAATTACCAAATAACAAAGGACAATAAGCATGAAAAGTAAACAAGAATCACTACACCAAAACTGCTTAGGGGAGGCAGGTCCTAAGGGCATTAGGAGGCGGGCGCCTCCAAAAGGAGGTGCCCGCACCCGTCTCCCCTGTGAGGGGTCATTGGAGGCGGGTGCAACTCCAGTGACCATTAATCATAATGGTCACTGGATGCACCCGCCTCCATTAATGGTTATTGGAGGCGGCAACATGCACCCGCCTCCAATAACAATTTATTATTGGAGGCGGGTGTCCGTTACACCTGCCTCCAATATTCTCCCAATAAAAAATTTAATTTTTCATTATTTAATTTATGGTTTCGATAGGAATCGAACTTGCACCGGCGGACTCACTTGACTCTTGCACATTAAATTTACCACTAGGCTACATATACTCATGTATATGAAGTTCAAATCGAAAATATATATTTATATATTTTCTTCTAAAACTTGTGGTTTTTATTACCTAAAAATTTGTCTCCTTTTTTCAAAATTATTTTCAACTCTCAAAATTATCCTAATAAATTATTTTCAAATTTATTTTCAACTTTTAACAGTCCAAAACAAAGAAAATTTTCGAAATAATATTGATTAAAATTTGGGAAAATGCTCTCCAATAAACACGATATTGGAGGCGGGTGCAAAGCATTTTCTCGCCTCAAAAGAGATTTGGCAATAATTAATTATTGGAGGCGGGTGGATGTTGCACCTGCCTCCAAAGGCTTTTCCGGCCCCTTTGGAGGCGGGTATTTGTACATCCGCCTCCAAAGAGGCCCCTCCTTTGATCATTTCTGTACTAGTGAATGAGACACTGGGATTTTAAATTGAAATCCAAAGAGGGAAAAAATCACAGGACCTAGTCCAGTCAAATCTCTACTATAATTAATAATGGGCACATAAAAGACTTCACCAAATAAGTGGATACACAATAATATCATCCACAATACATCTTTCAATTTTAACTTCAAACCCAAAATAAAATTAGAAGGATCTCATCATGTAGAGGAAATGAGAAACTACTCCGATGGATTTGAAGGTCTAGATGAGATGAACCCGGGGCTACAATTTCATCAAGATTAGGCTTCAAATGGCTTCCAATCTTGGCTTGAAAAACACAATCTTCACCTTTTAAAAAATCCTAAAATTTTCCCCCAATCTTTCTTTCCTTCTCTCCCTCTATTTCTCTCTCCCCGTTTTCTCTTCTTTCGGCTCTCAGCACTCACAGTCCACTCACAACCAAACGAATCAATTGATTCATTTCTTTGGTCAAACAAGGTCAAATGGGTTAATGAAACTAATGGGCTAAAATGCCATTAATTTGGGCTTAGTGGGTTGAAGACAAACCCAATTGGGGTGAACCCAATTCAGCCTAACAATCTACGCCTTCACCTCAATTGGGGGCACAATTATACCCTCTTCCTATTTACAGAGCAAGAGTTTCTCTCTAGATACTGCCTTAGTCAACATATCTGCACCATTCTCATTAGTTTGAACTTTCTCAAGAAACAAAGTCTTGGATTCTAACACATCTCTAATCTAATGGTATCTTACATAAATGTGTTTCGAACGAGAATGAAATGTAGAACTCTTACTCAAATGAATAGCACTTTGACTATCACAGTTTATCACATACCTCTCTTGGTTCATGCCTAATTCTTATAGAAACTTCTGCAACCAAAGAGCTTCTTTGAATAATTTAATGGTTGCGATGTACTCAGCTCTGTAGTGCACCAGGCTATGCATTTATGCAGCTTACTTTACCAAGAAACTGCTTCCCCTGCAAAAGTCATCAAATATCCAGAAGTTGACTTCCTACCATAAAGGTTACCTATTATATCAGCATCTGTGTATCCATCAAAAGTGGGCTTGCCATGGCCGAAGCATAAACACAGTCTAGAAGTACCTTTGAGATATCTGGGAATCCATTTAACACATTCCAATGCTCTTTACCTGGATGCTGGATTTGACAGAAATCGACTGACAACTCCACCTGCATGAGTTATATCTAGTCTAGTACAAACCATAACATACATCAAGCTACCAACTGATGAAGCATAAGGGATTTTCTTCATCTCTTCTTGGTCATTCTCACTTGTAGGATATTGTTTCACACTTAATTTGAAATGGCCTGCAAGTAGAGTAGCAACTTCTTTAGCTTTGCTCATGTTGAATCTGTTCATAACCTCCTCAATATACTTTTGTTGAGATAACCAGAGTTTCCAATTCTGCCTATCATAGGAGATTTTTATCCCAAGAATCTGTCTAGCTGGACCCAAATCTTTCATTGCAAAAGATTTGCTTAACTCTCTTTGCATGTCAATCTTCATAGGATCATGACCAACAATCAACATGTCATCCACATAAAGCAAGAGAATAATAAAAGACCATTAGGAAAATATCTCACAAAGACACAATGATCAGTTGTAGTCGTTTGGTAACCATGGCCTACCATGAAGGAGTCGAATTCTTGTACCACTGTCTCGGAACTTGTTTTAATCCATACAAACTTTTGTTGAGATCATATACAAGGCTCTCTTTTCCACTTTCTTTGAACCCCTCTGGCTCCTCCATATAAATCTCTTCTTTCAAATCACCATGTAAGAAGACAATCTTTACATCAAGCAATTCAATCTCCAAGTTCAAGCTAGCTGCTATACCAAGAACAACCCGGATAGAAAACATCTTTACAACAGGAGAAAAGATCTCATCAAAATCTATACCTTTCTACCGACTGAAACCTTTCACAACCAATTTGGCCTTGTACCTTGGCCTTGAGCTATTTTCATCAAACTTCAGTATGTACACCCACTTGTTTCTGAGTGCCCTCTTGCCATTTGACAATTTAACCAAATCATAAGTGTGGTTCTCATGCAAAGATTTGATCTCATCATTCATAGCTACCAACTACTCATCTTTGTGCTCATGACTAAGAGTCTCAGTATAAGATTTTGGCTCCCCTCCATTTGTCATCAACACAAACTCAGTAGGATTATACCTTGTGTTTTGTCTCCTCTATCTGGTGGACCTCCTTAATTGGATAGGAGGTGATTGAGCCGGTGATGACTCTATTCCTGAAGTAGAAGCTCCATCATTCAAATCATTCTGCTCCCTCTTAGCTCCTCCTCCATCAGCATCAACCGATTGTGAAGGAATCATATCACAATTTTCAGGAATCTCAATTGAAGATTTTGATGGCTCACATTTTTCTAAGTCTTAAACTGTTTGTTCTTCAAGAAAAATGACATCTCTGCTTCTAACCAATTTCTTTGTAACAAAGTCCCACAAACTGTAGCCAAACTCTTCATGCCCATACCCCAAGAAAATACACTGCTTGGATTTTCCATCAAGCTTTAATCTCTCATATCTTGGAATACTACGAAGGCTCTACAACCAAAAACTCTCAAGTATTTATAAGATACATATTTCCCTGTCTATACCCTCTGTGGAGTATCACCATCCAATGGAATTGAAGAGGAAAGGTTAATCAAATCAACAGCCGTCCGCATGACTTTAGCCCAAAAGGATTTAGGCAACTTATCATTAGACAACATGCCTCTAACCGTCTCAGTGATAGTTCTATTCATTCTTTTTGCTACACCATTCTGTTGATGAGTTCTCGAAACACTCTTCTCACGTCAAACACTATGAGATTTACAGTACTCTTCAAATGGCCCCCCTGTACTCATCATTATTATTAGCTTTAACACATTTCAACTTTTTGCAAGTCTATCTTTCAACCATGCTATGAAAATTCTTAAACATCTCTAAAACCTAATATTTAGATTTCAAAGGAAAACTCCAACCCTTTCTAGCAAAGTCATCAATGAAAGTGACAAAATATAAAGTATCACCATGAAATCTATCTTTCATATAACATACACCAGTATGAACAAGATCTAAATGACTAGACTTTCTAGATGGAGACAAATTTTTAAATGTGACCCTATTTTGCTTTCCATAAATGCAATTAACACAGGGTTTCAAAGGCATACCTTTCATCTCAAGGAAAATATGCTTCTGAGCAAACATCTGAAACTCCTTTGCACTGATATGTCCAAGTCTTCTATGCTAGAGATCAATGGAGGAATCTTGCACTGCATTTACATCTCCATTCTCCAACTTTGCATTCATCACATACAAAGTATTAACCTTAATTTTCTTCCTCTAGTAACAATGAGACTCCCCTTAGTAAGTTTTCATTTGCCACCACCTTCAATGCTATGATACCCTTCATCATCAAGTCTTCCTGTGGAGATAAGGCTGAGGCTCACATCTGGAACATGCCTAACATTCTTCAAGACAAGAGTACAACCGATGTCCATATCCAACAATACATCTCACATGCCAATAATGCGACATGACATATTGTTTTCCATCTTCATAGAGCCAAAGTCTCCAACAGTGTAAGGTGAGAAAAATGTTTGTGAGGACTCATATGATAAGAAGCACCTACGTTAATGACTTAATCACAATCATTGCTTGCAAGAATGTCTTCATGAAACACAAGAAGATCATCCTCAGCCGTTACTACGGCAGTAATATCATTCTCATATCTTTGTTCATCTTTCTTATCTTTCCTTTTCTCTGCTGACTATTCTCTCTTGATAATTTTGCACTGATTCTTGTAGTAACCAACTTTTTGACAATGAAAACATTTCACATTCTTTCTTGACTTTGATCTACCTCTGGACTTCTCATTTTTATTGTAAGGCTCTCTACTCTTGCTTCTTCCCTTCCGATCATTCTTTTCCGTCACCAAAACATGCGACTCAGTTTCAAGGCCCTGCTCATTTCTTCTAATCTCTTCATTCATTAGATCATCTTGGACTTGTGCCAAGGATAACACAGCATCTGGAGTGGAATTGCTAATTTAAACCACCAAGGTCTCCCAACTTTCTGGAAGTGAGCTAAACAATAACAATGCTTGAACTTCATCATCCAAGTTTAGTTTTAACTTCACAGCCTGATTTAACAATCCCTGAAAGGTGCTCAAGCGCTCAGACAAATTAGTACCATCTTTATACCTCAGTCTGGTAATCTGTTTCAACAGAGAAACTTTGTTCAAACCACATTTTCTTTCATACATTACCCTAATTTCTTCCACAGCTCATTAACTTTCTTTTCTTGAGAAAAATAATGAAAGATATTTTGGTCTATCTAACACCTAATTGTGCCAACAGTATTGGATAATTGTGCCACAGCTTATCAGTCATTTCTTCCAGCCTACCTTCATCCCCTAGAATAGGATCAAACAAATCCTTACAATACAAAAGGTCTTCCATTCTAGGCTTCCAAATTGAATAATTGGATGAAGTCAATTTAATATAGTATCGAACAATGACTCTTCCATTTTATAAGCACACAAAATTCAACCAACCAAGGCTCTGATACCACTTGTTGTGCAAAGGGAAAGGATTTACCAATTACAAAATTAATAGAGTCATAAAATCCAGTCTAAGCCCTAAGGATCATAAAATAGGCAATTATAGGAATACCAAATAAAACAGCACAATAAGCATGAAAAGTAAACAAGAATGAGACACCGGAATTTTTAACGTGGAAACCCAAAGTGCGAAAAAACCACGGGACTTAGTCCAGTCAAATCTCCACTATAATAAAAAGTGGGCACACAAGACTCTTCACCAAATAGGTGGATACACAACAATATCATCAACAATACATCTTCTAATTTTAATTTCAAACACAAAGTAAAATTAGAAGGATCTCACCAAGTAGAGGAAATGAGAAACTACTCCAATAGATTTGAATGACTAGATGAGATGAACCCGGGGCTACAATTTCATCAAGATTAGGCTTCAAATGACATATTGACTTGAAGAACACAATCTTCACCTTTCAAAAACCCCTATAATTTTTCCCCAATCTTTCTCTCCTTCTCTCCCTCTATTTCTCTCTTCCCGTTTTTGCTTCTCTCGGCTCTCAGCACTCACGGTGCACTCACAACCAAATGAATCAATTGATTCATTTCTTTAGTCAAACAAGGTCAAATGGGTTAATGAAACTAATGGGCTAAAATACCATTAATTTGGGCTTGGTGGGTTTAAAACAAACTCAATTGGGGTGAACCCAATTCAGCCCAACAATAATTTACATAACCGAATTGATACCAAGGATGCACTAACTTACAGTGAGAATGAAGTACCAAAGCAATGAACAGGAAAACCAATCACCAATGCGTTCAGCAGCGGTGTAACCAGAAAACATTTTGTAAGGAGGCTAAACTAACTAATGATTTTTTTTTTCTGTCATTAAATAATTGTATTTAACAATTACAAATTAATCGAAATTCACAAGTGATAATTAAATACATATAAATAGATAACAACATAGTCCCTTTGTCTTATTTAAAGAGTCATTCATGAAAAATATCACTTTTCTTTTCAAAAAAAAAATCATCAATCCAAACACTTTTATTTTTCTTTAAATTCAAAATTTAGGCTTTGTTTGGAACCTCAGGTTACGTGAGATGATAAGTTGTTGTACATATTTTGTCGCTAGAAGTATCATTGTACTTTGCTCCTATTTGTGTAAGTGTCGCATACAAGAAGGAGAACAAGTAAAATAAAAAATAAAAATAGCATTGTATGGGACCATTGTATCTTACTAACGAGACATTAAGATTGCAATTGCCCAAAGCTTATCATGTTTTCTATTGATGAAAAAGGTTTTCGGCTGGTCAACCATCTTTTTGGTAGTTTCACCAAATTATTGGGTTTAATTAGTAATTTAGATCAATTTTAAGAGACGTAAAGAAATATGGAAAAACTAGTTGGGGTGCACAAACCATGGTTACAATCATTGTCAGAAAATTCCCCATTCTCAATCCTGTTATCGTCAGTATCGGGATACCACACATGATCGTTTTGGGGAGTAGGATCGGGATCCCATGCAGGATCGATAGGATCGTATCGTAGGATCGTAAGACCCACCAAAAACAGGTAAAATTGATCATAGTAACTCATATTGCTTGTATATATCATAATTGCAATATTAAAATACCTATAAATTGGATCTATATGCAAAAAAGCAATAATAAATTATAACGTAGTACTTTGAGACTATAGTTGTATAATCTAGTAGGTTTTTGAACTCTAGTTCAATAAACTAAGGGTTACTTAACCAACCACTAGGCTACGAACAAAGACATGAAATGATTGTGTAAAAAAAAAAGATATTGAATCTTAGATTTATAATGGATATTTAAAAAAACAGTATCGTCATAGGATCGTAGGATCATAAGATCCTACGATTCTTTGTAGGATCCTAAAGATCCCATGGGATGCTACGTATAAAAGGATCCTATGGGATAGTGTATCGATTATCCCTTCTCGGATCGTAGTATCGTGGAATACTATGATACGTATCGGGATACTGATTACCATGCCTGACATTAATGATATTGGAAGAGGGGAGCATAATGACCATGCCTCATTATAAGCTAATGCTAAAAAAGCTTAGGCTCGCCTAACATATGGTATATGAAATTTTAATTTTTGCTTGCAAAATCTATCAAAGAAGTGTCTGACATGCCGGGGAAAAGATTCTAAATACCACCATTGCCGCTTTTTTTCATGAAATCTGCTGCTCCATTTGCCTCTCCATATACATGCCTCAACTTCAGTGCCTTTCTGCTAAAATCTCTCGAATGTGATAAACTTGACTCATAACTTTTACATAATTTTTAATAAAATTAGTAAATTATAATGAGTTAAAAGAACAAAAAATAAAAAATATTATATAGCTACAAATATCCTCTAACTCATTAAAGGATTAAAGAAAAGCAACACTTTGTGTCGGACCTGTCAAATATAGTCTCCAAAGTATCGTGTGCATTTGCTTTTAGAAACATGAGGTATTTTTAAAACACGAGTATTGAATATAGTTTCAAAACTATCGTGTATAAGTTATAAAGTATTACATATCACATATAGTCTTTATTGCATCACGTATCGCTTATAGCATTAATGTATCGAGTTTAGTTAGTAGTATATATCGCATGTTTCTAAAACTATAAAAAGGAAAAAATAATAATAATAATAATATCGTGTATCGCTCATTTTTATTGAGTTTAATTACTCATTTATCATTTATTTCTATTAAAAAAAATTATCGGTAATAAAAAGCATAGATATTAAGACTTAAGAGTTGAACGATCAAATATTTTAAAAAATATGATTTTCGGGAAAATATGATCGATGGGAGACTCCCGCAAAATTGAAATTAGTGCCTTCACTACTACAAAGAGGAGCTTTAACGACTGCGGATTAACGGCGGAAAATAGAAAACCGCAGTAATAAATGAAATACGGACTTTCTACGGCGGTCTAAAAATGAACCGCCGTAGAAACGGACTTTCTACGGCGATTGGGACAAACCGCCGTAGAAATAGGGCTTTCTACGGCGGTTGGAAGGAAACCGCCGTAGAAAGTGGACTTTCTACGGCGGTTGTAAGGAAACCGCCGTAGAAAGTCCACACTTTCCACGGCGGTTACCTTCCAACCGCCGTAGAAACTCCTCTTTCTACGGCGGTTGGTCCCAACCGCCGTAGAAGGTCCCTTTCAACGGCGGTTTAATTTTCTCCGCCGTTGTATTGACGTATTAAAACCTAAATAACAACGTGTATTTCCATATTGAGGCCGAAAGTGTTCTTCTCCAAATTTCTACTACGGTTTTGCACGTTGAACGTAAAGAATCGTCATTTGGAGCTAAAATTTACCACCTAAAGGTTAGAAACTTCTAAAATTTCTCAGTAATTGCTTATGCTTGTACTTTAGATATGTCATCCTATAGAATTTATTTTTATTTATGGTTGCTGGCTGAAAATTAAAGTTGCATATATTTCATGTATATGGTGAACCTTAGTATTGTGGAACCCTATTTAGTTATACTATGTAGTTTCTTGGTGATGTGATTTGATTTATAGTGTTTGATTTTTAATGGATGATGTTCATATAATTAGCACTACTTAGGATGTGTATTATTTTTTTATGCATTTCATGTGTTACACGAAATGCATAAATGAAAAACTTAGAGTTTCTTCTTCATTTGATTATGTCTATTGCGCATGTGTTGTTTATGCATTATTTTTTTCATTGAGGTATTATAGTAGTTTTGATTATATGAGTAACATAAGTATTATGACATGTGCTAAGACAAGCATGCAACTTGATACTTTGTACATTGTTTGTTGAATTATTATTTGGTATTTTTAATTATTTCAAGGTGTTAGTTACACATAGATCGAAATATCTTGTTGTGTGGTGATCGGACCTCCGATTCTTATGCGAGAGAAGTTGGAGAATTTCATTCAATTCGCTTATAAGAATACAAAGTACGTCCATTGTCCGTGCAAAGCTTGTAAAAATAGTGCGCGGTTTGATAACTCAGATACAATAAGATTCCATTTATATCGGCATGGATTTGATCCTTCTTATAAACTGTGGATTTGGCATGGTGAAAGTATTGATGGTTTACCCGAGCAAAGAAAATCTCATGCAAAAGGAGATGATGCGATTACTAGAGATCGATTAGATGCCATGATTGAGGATGTGGCCGAGGATTTTGCTGATAAACCGGAAGTTCTTGCTTCCATTTTAGGTGACAATGAGAAGCCTCTATACAAGGGTTGCACTAAATATACACGATTGTCTAGTGTTTTGAAGTTGTTTAATTTGAAAGCGACAAATGGGTGGTCAGATACTAGTTTTACAGCCTTATTGAGGGTATTGAAAGATATGCTCCCAGAAGATAATGAACTTCCAGATCGAATTTACGAGGCGAAAAAAATGTTGTGTCCAATGGGTATGGAGTATAAGAAGATCCACGCTTGCCCAAATGATTGCGTCCTCTACAGGAATGAGTATAAGGATTTATTGCTTTGTCCTAAGTGTAAAACTCCACGATACAAAAACAAGCAGCTGTGTGATGAGGTTGAAGACAGTTCTGATGCGCAAAAGAAGGGGTCGCCGGCTAAGGTTCTGTGGTATCTTCCTATAATACCGAGATTTAAACGGTTGTTCGCTAATGAAAAAGATGCAAAACTAATGACATGGCATTCAGATCAGTGTATTCCCAGTGATGATGACAAAGTGATAATGCATACATCAAACTCAGATCAGTGGAAAAAGATTGATTCAATGTATCCTTCTTTCGGGGGAGAAGCCAGAAATTTGAGGCTTGGTCTGTGTACTGATGGAATGAACCCGTTTGGCAGTCTGAGCAGCACACATAGCTCATGGCCGGTGATGTTGGTTATTTACAATTTGCCGCCTTACTTGTGTATGAAACGCAAGTACATACTTATGTCTCTAATGATTTCAGGCCCACGGCAACCAGGAAATGACATCAATGTGTATCTTGCTCCTCTTATTGAAGACTTGAAAAAGTTATGGGATGAAGGCACACCTGTGTTTGATGCCTACCGTGAAGAAATGTTCACATTACGTGCCATGTTGTTCTGTACTATTAATGATTTTCCTGCTTATGGAAACTTGTCTGGGTACTCTGTTAAATGGCATAAAGCATGTCCAATATGTGAGCAAAGTACAGATTTTTGTCAGCTTGCACATGGGAAGAAGACAGTATACCTTGGGCATCGCAGATTTCTTCCCGAGACTCATCCGTATCGCCGTATGAAAAGAGCATTCAATGGATTCCAAGAGTTCAGAAAAGCTCCAGAACCCTTGAGCGGGCCAGAGGTGAAAGCTCGTGTGACGGACATTAATGTGGAGTTTGGTAAAACTTCGGAGTCCAGCAATAATGATACAGGTTGTTGGAAGAAAAAATCCATATTTTTTGAACTTCCATACTGGGAGAACTTGGATGTCAGACATTGTCTCGATGTTATGCATATTGAGAAGAATATTTGCGAAAGCCTGTTAGGTACGCTCTTGAACATCCCTGGTAAAACTAAGGATGGTTATAACGCGAGACTTGATATGGTTGATATAAACATAAGAGCAAATTTAGCACCGGTAGCTCGAGGACAACGCACATATCTACCCCCAGCCTGTCACACTTTGTCCAGAAATAAGAAAAAACAACTGTGTTCAAGTTTGCGTAGCATCAAAGTTCCATCCGGATATTCTTCAAATGTAAGCAGATTTGTTTCCTTGAAAGATTTAAAACTGGTTGGTTTGAAGTCTCATGATTGACATGCCTTAATGCAACAATTGTTGCCTGTAGCTATTCGCTCGATATTGCCCAAGCATGTTAAGTCCAGTATAACAAGACTTTGTTTCTTCTTCAATGCTATATGTAGCAAGGTTATCGCGCGTGAAAGACTTGATCAGTTACAAGATGAAATAACTGTTGTCCTTTGTCAATTAGAAATGTATTTTCCACCCGCCTTCTTTGATATTATGGTGCATTTGGTGATTCATTTGGTTAGAGAGATAAAAATCAGCGGGCCTGTTCATTTGAGATGGATGTACCCATTCGAGCGATATATGAAAATATTTAAGGGGTATGTTAAGAATCGTTGTCGTCCTGATGCTAGTATTGTTGAAGGTTATATAGCTGAGGAGGTAATTGAGTTTTGCACTGAATACTTGGCCGAGACCGCATCCATTGGCATATCTAAGAATCGGCACGATGGGAGGATTACAGGTATGGGCACAAGGGGAGGAAAAATATTTTTGCCGTCTAATGTTGAATTGATGAAGGCGCATCTCTACATTCTGCGCAATTCTGAAGAAGTTGCGCCCTATGTGACAGACCATATCCGTTCAATAAGAACGTCTTATCCTGCTTGGACGGATCAACGTGTGCTCAATGAACATATTCGGACATTTGTCTATTGGTTTGGTAATGCTGTTCTGGGCAAAGACGTTTCGGAGACATTGAAATGGTTGGCGTTTAGGCCCAGCCCTGCGGTACGAGCATTTTCATGCTATGACATAAATGGATATTCATTTGCTACTAAGAGACAAGATGAGAAGAGTACGGCACAAAACAGTGGTGTTACATTAATCTCAGAGGCTTTGCATGTTTCTAGCAGGAAGGATAAAAATCCATTGTATGCAAGCATGGCTTATTACGGGGTGATCGAAGATATTTGGGAGCTTGACTATGTTTGTTTCAAAGTAGCTGTATTTCGCTGCAAATGGGTTGATAACAATAGTGGGGTTCGAACTGATCATCCATTGGGTTTTACCTTGGTGAACCTTAATCGGGAGGGTTTCAAGGGGGAACCATTTATACTTGCATCGCAGGCGAAACAAGTTTTTATATCACCGATCCGCGACGAACATTGGTCTGTTGTTCTTCAAGGTAAACAACATCACGGAGTGGAAGGGATTGATACAGAAGAAGGGCTTCATGAGGCTGGCCCTTTCTCTAGTGGGTTACCTGAACCGAGAGCAGATGAGGAAGATAAGAAACTTGATAAATACATACTTCGTGATGACCCAAGCGAGGAGATTATGTTCGAGGATCAAGTGTCCCATAAGAGAAAGAGAATAAGTTAAGAATCATTTTCAGGTATAATTGTTTGTTTTTATTAAATTTCAATTCCCTTGGTGTGTATGTGTTTGTGTGTATTTGTATATGTTTTTTTTGAAATTTTAATGAAAAGAGGTGGACATAAATTTATAACAACATTTATTTTTATCCTTCGTAATGTGGGAGTGAAACAGGTCACAACTCGATGAAGCCGCGCAATCAAGGACAAAATTTCCAAGGACTTCATATGGGAACTGCTTATAAATGAATATGTTCTTGTTGGAAATTGTGTGGGACTTTCTACGGCGGTTGGACAACCGCCGTAGAATAGGGCTTTCTACGGCGGTTGGAAGAAACCGCCGTAGAAAGTGGACTTTCTACGGCGGTTTAAGGAAACCGCCGTAGAAAGTCCACACTTTCCACGGCGGTTACCTTCCAACCGCCGTAGAAAGTCCTCTTTCTACGGCGGTTGGTCCCAACCGCCGTAGAAGTCCCTTTCTACGGCGGTTTAATTTTCTCCGCCGTTGTATTGACGTATTAAAACCTAAATAACAACGTGTATTTCCATATTGAGGCCGAAAGTGTTCTTCTCCAAATTTCTACTACGGTTTGCACGTTGAACGTAAAGAATCGTCATTTGGAGCTAAAATTTACCACCTAAAGGTTAGAAACTTCTAAAATTTCTCAGTAATTGCTTATGCTTGTACTTTAGATATGTCATCCTATAGAATTTATTTTTATTTATGGTAGATGGCTGAAAATTAAAGTTGCATATATTCCATGTATATGGTGAACCTTAGTATTGTGGAACCCTATTTAGTTATACTATGTAGTTTCTTGGTGATGTGATTTGATTTATAGTGTTTGATTTTTAATGGATGATGTTCATATAATTAGCACTACTTAGGATGTGTATTATTTTTTTATGCATTTCATGTGTTTGACGAAATGCATAAATGAAAACTTAGAGTTTCTTCTTCATTTGATTATGTCTATTGCGCATGTGTTGTTTATGCATTATTTTTTCATTGAGGTATTATAGTAGTTTTGATTATATGAGTAACATAAGTATTATGACATGTGCTAAGACAAGCATGCAACTTGATACTTTGTACATTGTTTGTTGAATTATTATTTGGTATTTTTAATTATTTCAAGGTGTTAGTTACACATGGATCGAAATATCTTGTTGTGTGGTGATCGGACCTCCGATTCTTATGCGAGAGAAGTTGAGAATTTCATTCAATTCGCTTATAAGAATACAAAGTACGTCCATTGTCCGTGCAAAGCTTGTAAAAATGTGCGCGGTTTGATAACTCAGATACAATAAGATTCCATTTATATCGGCACGGATTTGATCCTTCTTATAAACTGTGGATTTGGCATGGTGAAAGTATTGATGGTTTACCTGAGCAAAGAAAATCTCATGCAAAAGGAGATGATGCGATTACTAGAGATCGATTAGATGCCATGATTGAGGATGTGGCCGAGGATTTTGCTGATAAACCGGAAGTTCTTGCTTCCATTTTGGGTGACAATGAGAAGCCTCTATACAAGGGTTGCACTAAATATACACGATTGTCTAGTGTTTTGAAGTTGTTTAATTTGAAAGCGGCAAATGGGTGGTCAGATACTAGTTTTACAGCCTTATTGAGGGTATTGAAAGATATGCTCCCAGAAGATAATGAACTTCCAGATCGAATTTACGAGGCGAAAAAAATGTTGTGTCCAATGGGTATGGAGTATAAGAAGATCCACGCTTGCCCAAATGATTGCGTCCTCTACAGGAATGAGTATAAGGATTTATTGCTTTGTCCTAAGTGTAAAACTCCACGATACAAAAACAAGCAGCTGTGTGATGAGGTTGAAGACAGTTCTGATGCGCAAAAGAAGGGGTCGCCGGCTAAGGTTCTGTGGTATCTTCCTATAATACCGAGATTTAAACGGTTGTTCGCTAATGAAAAGATGCAAAACTAATGACATGGCATTCAGATCGGTGTATTCCCAGTGATGATGACAAGGTGATAATGCATACATCAGACTCAGATCAGTGGAAAAAGATTGATTCAATGTATCCTTCTTTCGGGGGAGAAGCCAGAAATTTGAGGCTTGGTCTGTGTACTGATGGAATGAACCCGTTTGGCAGTCTGAGTAGCACACATAGCTCATGGCCGGTGATGTTGGTTATTTACAATTTGCCGCCTTACTTGTGTATGAAGGCAAGTACATACTTATGTCTCTAATGATTTCAGGCCCACGGCAACCAGGAAATGACATCGATGTGTATCTTGCTCCTCTTATTGAAGACTTGAAAAAGTTATGGGATGAAGGCGCACCTGTGTTTGATGCCTACCGTGAAGAAATGTTCACATTACGTGCCATGTTGTTCTGTACCATTAATGATTTTCCTGCTTATGGAAACTTGTCTGGGTACTCTGTTAAAGGGCATAAAGCATGTCCAATATGTGAGCAAAGTACAGATTTTGTCAGCTTGCACATGGGAAGAAGACAGTATACCTTGGGCATCGCAGATTTCTTCCCGAGACTCATCCGTATCGCCGTATGAAAAGAGCATTCAATGGATTCCAAGAGTTCAGAAAAGCTCCAGAACCCTTGAGCGGGCCAGAGGTGAAAGCTCGTGTGACGGACATTAATGTGGAGTTTGGTAAAACTTCGGAGTCCAGCAATAATGATACAGGTTGTTGGAAGAAAAAATCCATATTTTTTGAACTTCCATACTGGGAGAACTTGGATGTCAGACATTGTCTCGATGTTATGCATATTGAGAAAATATTTGCGAAAGCCTGTTAGGTACGCTCTTGAACATCCCTGGTAAAACTAAGGATGGTTATAACGCGAGACTTGATATGGTTGATATGAAACATAAGAGCAAATTTAGCACCGGTAGCTCGAGGACAACGCACATATCTACCCCCAGCCTGTCACACTTTGTCCAGAAAAAGAAAAAACAACTGTGTTCAAGTTTGCGTAGCATCAAAGTTCCATCCGGATATTCTTCAAATGTAAGCAGATTGTTTCCTTGAAAGATTTAAAACTGGTTGGTTTGAAGTCTCATGATTGCCATGCCTTAATGCAACAATTGTTGCCTGTAGCTATTCGCTCGATATTGCCCAAGCATGTTAAGTCCAGTATAACAAGACTTTGTTTCTTCTTCAATGCTATATGTAGCAAGGTTTCGCGCGCGAAAGACTTGATCAGTTACAAGATGAAATAACTGTTGTCCTTTGTCAATTAGAAATGTATTTTCCACCCGCCTTCTTTGATATTATGGTGCATTTGGTGATTCATTTGGTTAGAGAGATAAAAATCAGCGGGCCTGTTCATTTGAGATGGATGTACCCATTCGAGCGATATATGAAAATATTTAAGGGGTATGTTAAGAATCGTTGTCGTCCTGATGCTAGTATTGTTGAAGGTTATATAGCTGAGGAGGTAATTGAGTTTTGCACTGAATACTTGGCCGAGACCGCATCCATTGGCAATATCTAAGAATCGGCACGATGGGAGGATTACAGGTATGGGCACAAGGGGAGGAAAAATATTTTTGCCGTCTAATGTTGAATTGATGAAGGCGCATCTCTACATTCTGCGCAATTCTGAAGAAGTTGCGCCCTATGTGACAGACCATATCCGTTCAATAAGAACGTCTTATCCTGCTTGGACGGATCAACGTGTGCTCAATGAACATATTCGGACATTTGTCTATTGGTTTGGTAATGCTGTTCTGGGCAAAGACGTTTCGGAGACATTGAAATGGTTGGCGTTTAGGCCCAGCCCTGCGGTACGAGCATTTTCATGCTATGACATAAATGGATATTCATTTGCTACTAAGAGACAAGATGAGAAGAGTACGGCACAAAACAGTGGTGTTACATTAATCTCAGAGGCTTTGCATGTTTCTAGCAGGAAGGATAAAAATCCATTGTATGCAAGCATGGCTTATTACGGGGTGATCGAAGATATTTGGGAGCTTGACTATGTTTGTTTCAAAGTAGCTGTATTTCGCTGCAAATGGGTTGATAACAATAGTGGGGTTCGAACTGATCATCCATTGGGTTTTACCTTGGTGAACCTTAATCGGGAGGGTTTCAAGGGGGAACCATTTATACTTGCATCGCAGGCGAAACAAGTTTTTATATCACCGATCCCTGCGACGAACATTGGTCTGTTGTTCTTCAAGGTAAACAACATCACGGAGTGGAAGGGATTGATACAGAAGAAGGGCTTCATGAGGCTGGCCCTTTCTCTAGTGGGTTACCTGAACCGAGAGCAGATGAGGAAGATAGAGAACTTGATAAATACATACTTCGTGATGACCACAGCGAGGGATTATGGTTCGAGGATCAAGTGTCCCATAAGAGAAAGAGAATAAGTTAAGAATCATTTTCAGGTATATTGTTTGTTTTTATTAAATTTCAATTCCCGTGGGTGTGTATGTGTGTGTGTGTATTTGTATATGTTTTTTTGATTTTAATGAAAAGAGGTGGACATAAATTTATAACAACATTTATTTTTATCCTTCGTAATGTGGGATTGAAACAGGTCACAACTCGGATGAAGCCGCGCAATCAAGGGACAAAATTTCCAAGGACTTCATATGCGGAACTGCTTATAAATGAATATGTTCTTGTTGGAAATTGTGTGAATCTTCTGTGTTGATCTTATGATGCACTTGTGTTTTGGTCAAAAATAAGCAGAGAAGATTTTGTCTGAAGTGATTTGAAATTGAATTCCGTATTATTCGAAATAGTTGAAATTTTAGTGAAGTATTTAAGTATATATGCATATCCTTGACAGGGAGTACGTTACATTTATAGGGGAGACTTTGTCAAATTTTCCGGCAAATTGATTTCCTTGTTTTTCATTTATGAATAAATGTTTAACGTATTATTATTATTTTTTTTCAAGGAGTAGTACTTTTGGTAAAATTTCCAGGGGAAGCTATACGTAGTTCATTTTGTTTTGATTTTATATTTAACTCTTCATAAATTACTTGTCAGTGGGTTCGGGAAACAGGGGAAATGCAGGGAAAAAAGGGGAGAGGAGGGGAATAGAATGAGGGAGGAAAGGAAAGTTCAAAAATTTGAACTTTAATCGTCGGTTCCACTGCGGTTCACGAGTGAACCGCCGTTGAAAGTGGAACTTCAACGGCGGTTCAACCTTGAACCACCGTTGAACGTGGCCTTCAACGGCGGTTCACTCGTGAACCGCAGTGGATTAATTTTCAACGGCGGTTCAACCTCGAACCGCCATTGATAGTCTCCTCATGAGCCAATTCCCGCGCGGACATATTTTAATATTAATTTTTTTTTCCATTTTCAGAAAACTAATCCCACAATTTTTTAAATATAATAATACATACCCAGATTGTGTATATTTATTAATTATGTACACAATCCCGACTTTTATGAACCATTTCATAATTAAATTTCAAATTTTCCATTGAACCATATATTTGCATTTAAATTTCCCTTGCTACTACACGTACAATAATTATAGGTCAAATATAAAAATTAATAAATTCCGTAAATTTACATGTAAGAGACGAAAAATTAATAAGCTTCATTATGTTCCCTAAAATTTCTACTTTTTCAACTTGGGCGAACGAGATAAAATAATCAATTCCACAAATGCATTAGTTACGTATAGTAATATAAAAATTAATTAATATTAGTTAAGTGGCCGAAAAAAAAGTTTTCTACTTACTGGATTTCATTACCTTATATACATATATGAACATATATATATGTTTATACATATATATATAAATATATATAAACATCTTTCGCTTTTCTCCTTTCCCCTCTTGATGCATATCATCAACTCTTTCGATCCTCTCTGCTCTCGATCTCTTGTAAATTTCCAATACATAAATAAAATATTTTCATTTGAAGAATTGAATACTTTAAGACAACTTTTATAATTACTTCTTATATATATATATATATATATATAATGTATTTTGAATTTGGTACAAAAAATAGAAAATCCATGCGTACCTAAAAACTATTTTTCTACGGCGGTTCAACCTTGAACAAATCAAACTTTCTACGGCGGTTCATGTTTGAACCGCCGTAGCAAGTATTTTCTACGGCGGGTTCTCGATTGAACCGCCGTAGAAAAGTAGTTTTTGGAGCCAATTCCCGCGCTACGCATGAATTTTCTATTTTTCATATCATTTTCTAAACTCTAAACCCTAAACCCTAAACCCTACTCCCTATTAAGTTTTTTTTCCCAATTTTCATAAATTAACTGCGGTGACGCTTAAGATTGAAATAGATAGTGAAGCGCCACCCTTTTCCTGGATTTTTGCCCTTAACATTCTGAATTGGGTCGCAGGATTCGACCTCGAGGTTGATGGTCTTCCCCGTCAGAGTTTTCACGTAAACCTCTATTTTTTTCAAAATACGTTATATATATATATATATATATATATATATATAAGACTTAATTATAAAAGTTGTCTTCAAGTCTTCAATTCTTCGAAAGAAAACATTTTATTTATGTAGTGGAAATTTACAAGAGATCGAGAGTAGAGAGGAGAGAGTTGGATGATGTGCAAGAAAGGAAAGGAGAAAAGAGGAAGATGTTTATATATATATATATATATATATATATATATGTATGTAAATTAATGAAATCCAGTATCTATTTAATTTTTTTTCGGCCACTTAACTAACATTAATTAATTTTTATATTACTATACGTACATAATGCATTTGTGGATTTGATTTTTTTATCCCGTTCGCCAAGTCGAAAAAGTAGGAATTTTAGGGAACATAATGAAGCTTATTACTTTATCATCTCTTACATGTAAATTTATGAAAATTATTAATTTTTATCTTTGACCTATAATTATTGTACGTGTAGTAGCACGCGCGGGAAACTTAAATGCAAATATATGGTTCAATGGAAAATTTGAATTTTAATTATGAAATGGGTTCATAAAAGTCGAGATTGTGTACATAATTAATAAATATACAAAATCTGGGTATGTATTATTATATTTACAAATTTGTGGGATTAGTTTTTTGAAAATGGAAAAAAAAATTAATATTAAAATATGCCCGCGAGGGAATTGGCTCCAATTTTTTACGAGGAGACAAACCGAGAAAAAGTGGGGACTTTCAACGGCGGTTCACCCACGAACCACAGTTGAAAGGAGAATACACTGCGGTTCACTCGAGAACCGCAGTTGATTGTTGGTTCAACGGCGGTTCGCGGTTGAACCGCCATTGAACCGAGACCCGGTTATTAATATCAGTTCAAATTTTTACTTTTTCCTTTCCTCCCTCATTCTCTTCCCCTCCTCTCCCCTTCATTTCCCCTATTTCCCGAACCTTCTCTCCCGCGGCTGCTTGGCTTCTTCGCCACTTCTCCCGTTGCCGGCGAGCTCCTTCACCTTCCGATCAACCCGTCGGCTTCCCAAGCTTCACCGATTGTTCGGCTGGACCACGCAAGGCCGATTGTTCGGCTCCCCATTTTCACCCTCCTATATATACTTCAGGCTTGTTTGTAGGAGTTCACCCAAAAGGTTCCACCTTCTATGCTTTCATTTTAAAACTTTTGCAATGTGACCTTACATTTTGTAAATGCTTCCCATTGCACTAGGATTTTTTGGGTTGATATTTATGGTTTATTTCGGTTTTAATCCTTGTGATGAATGATTGGAATGCTTTTTGATTTATTGATTGTTTGTTGCAGTGGTTTGGTTTTTGAATTGAGTGTTTTGTCCTACATAAGTTGTGAACCTAGGGTTTTGATTAATGTTCCATTAGGTACCCTTTGAAATTCGGGTTTAGTGTATGAATATGAGAAACTCAAATGTTTATTTCGGTTTTGCTTGATTAATTTTAGAACATTGGTGTTTGATTTTGGTTCTTATTCGATTTAGTGTTCCTCCGTTAGTGATAATGAGGAAAATGCTTTGTTGTTGATTCCACTTTGTGAAATTTTATTCTTTTAGTAGAAATGAATGATTGTTCTCATTAGTTGTTGGTTGTGAAATGTGAAGTATTTTATCAATGGTACCCTTTATAAGTCCACTTTTTTTTGGCCCTCATTTGGTTTAATTTGGATAATGGTAATTGTGTAGTTTTAGGAGTGAATTTTGCGAATGTACATTGCCTTTTTTTTTCACATTACAAGCATTCTTGTATTTGACATTAAAGCTTTTATTTAATTGCATATATGTTATATTGAATTCTCTTTCTATGTACATGAAGTTTAAGGTACTTTGAATGGCCCGAAAAAGAAAAAGCACTACGGAGCATAGTGATGATGGTAATGGCAATGGAGATGGTTCTTCTACTACAAGTAGTAGAGGTAGAGGGCCCACAAATTGCAATGATCTATTGGAAATGCGAAAGAATGGGAAAACTCTTGACATTTCTTTTGATTCTGAGCTCGAGCCTAAAACGTATCATGCAAAGTGGATTACCTTTGTGGCATATACGGCCCGGAGCAAAGTGGACATAGTGGAATATGAATCATGGCCCAAAGTTCCCGAGGAGATCAAGAAGAGAGTGTGGATGGAAATACGGGTATTTTCTTTAATTATAATGCATTGTTTGTTTCTTCTTCCATACAAATGAACTCAAATTCCTCACTAAATTTTTACTCCTAATTCTCAATGTAGGCATTATTTATTTTCGAGTCAACCGAAGAACTCGAAACAAAATGGATTTCTTATGCCGGTAAACGGTGGAAAGATTGGAAATCCTATTTAGGGAAATATGTACATGGTGCCTTGAAGGGTAAGGACCCATGCTTGGAGTATAAATATCTCCCTAGGGAGACATGGATTAAGTTCAAGGCTAGCCGCGAGACAGAAGAATGGCAGGTATATTTTTTAAAATTGATTTCCTTCTTCTTTTTGGATATTTGAAATTGCTCAGTTTAGGGATAATAATTTTTCATTATATTTCTCTCTAGGCAATTCGTGGAAAAGCGCAAAATAATGCCAATTTAAATGCTTTCTACCATAATTTATCTCGCGGTGGCTACCGACTGCTGAAGAAGCAGTTGCATGACGAGGCGGTGAGTGCATCCGGGAAGAAGCCTTCAGAGGAGGGTCAGTCCGAAGAAGAAGGCGAAGATTATTATTCATTGCCAGGCCGTCATCTACTTTGGAGACAGGCCCACACAAACAAAAAAGGGGAATACTTCACGCCAGAGGCTGGGCGTGTAGGGATGGAAATTGTAAGTTTTGCACCATACATTTTCTTATGTTTCAGTTCTTTTAATATTTAAAGTCTCTGTGTATATATTGTTTATTATAATTGATTATTTATTACTAGATATCTATGATGAAATGCTAATTAATAATTTGGTTTTCATTAAATGTTTATATCGCAATTATAATTATCTAGTTATCACTGTAAAGTAAATAAATGATTAATTTGTATATATGTGTATTTATTTATATTTTATAATTATGGTTATCAATTTTATATTTAAAATTTATATACATAAATGATTAATCTGTGTATATGTGTATTTATTTATATTTAATTGATCTATTTACATTTACTATATTTGGCAATATGTGTAGGAAAATCTATGTTCCCGCGAGTCCCAAGGGGAGTCCGTTGCAGAGGGTAGGAATGACATTCTTGTCATTGCAACGGGAAAGCGCGATCACCCCGGTCGTTATCGCAGCCATTCTACGCGGGCACGTATCACAGAGGTTTTCCCACAGAAAACAAGGACGTCGCTTAAAGATGAACTTGATTTAACTAAGCGACAGCTTCAGAAAACCACTGCCCAACTCGATGAATGTCAGACACATCTGCAGATGATGGTTGGGTTACTATGTGGTAAGATGGGAACCGACTATGATACATTAAAAGCCACCGTTATCAATAGTGCCAAAGATGAGAGCTCGCACCCAGAGACCTCCGGAGCAGTCCCTGTTTCCCCTGTGAGCCCTGTTTCTCCTCTGATACCTACAAGGTTGCCCGAGTTGGAGATGCTACATGTTGCAGCTACGGACCCGATCAAAGCCTCTGACGGGGGTGCTTTAGGCGAATACAAGGTAAATAAAATTAATATGTATATTTTCATAGAATACACGTGGTATTCTTAAAACTAAATTAAATTCAGTGCATGCATATGACACACTCATAAACAGAACAGTCCGAAAGATTTGCTCATAAATCCCAACTCCGACCATATCTTTGCATGAGTAAGATCAAAATGAACTCCCCTAGGAGTCTAGTTTCATTTCCAACTGGTTTCATAATTTTTAGATTTTTCTGTAGGGATTTATTCTCCAAAAACCGAAGGCAACTACAGCCTTAAGCCTTCATCTTAATTAAACAGGACAGTCCGAAAGATTTGCTCATAAATCCCAACTCCGACCATATCTTTGCATGAGTAAGATCAATATGAACTCCCCTAGGAGTCTAGTTTCATTTCCAACTGGTTTCATAATTTTTAGATTTTTCTGTAGGGATTTATCCTCCCAAAACCGAAGGCAACTACAGCCTTAAGCCTTCATCTTAGTTAAACAGGACAGTCCGAAAGATTTGCTCATAAATCCCAACTCCGACCATATCTTTGCATGGGTAAGATCAATATGAACTCCCCTAGGAGTCTAGTTTCATTTCCAACTGGTTTCATAATTTTTAGATTTTTTTGTAGGGATTTATCCTCCAAAAACCGAAGGCAATTATGAGCCTTAACCCTAAGATATATCTTGATGTATAGAACATGTTTTAGGCTTTGAATAATTCCTTGGATTGGTTTCAAGTGAATACTTGTTTAGACGGCAACTTTCTTCTTCAATTTTTTTTTTTCATTATTACAGTGCTTTGTTAAGTTAGACTTAATAGTTGATTAATGTTCATTCGCTTGCCTATTATCTAAGGACGGGTGTGAATGCCATATGTTTCTCTCTGAGGATTCGCAAAAGCGGCGTAAGCTTGTGGCAAAAGGAAATATTTATAAGCAAAGCAAGCACCACGAGCGCGAGGTTAGGAAAGGTTGCGCGAGGGTCACAATTATTTCCTATGATGACTATGCCCCGCTACCATTTCCTGAGGAAGAGGCTGCAACAGTGGGAATGGCGAAGTCCTTTTTCGTGGAATGGTTTATAGAGTTGATTGAAATTATTCAGCCGGCTCCGGTAACAAAGGTATATTATTTCATTTATTTGTGAATTACTTAATACCGTTTTGTATATTTAATGTTATTTCAAATGATGTTAGGTGGATAAAAGTGCCCAAAAGAAAAAAGGCCGGATGAATTCTATGGATGACAAGACATCTCTTTCGGTGACGGTTCTGACTGAGATGTCATCCTCATCGACATCTGATCCATTGCAAGAGTTACAGCTCCGAATGGAGAATGATTCGGACTTTAATGGCTTCTTCTTTGAAATGACAAGAGAAGTCATAGGTTTGGACGTGCCTAATGCGATGGATCGAGGGGATCTCGTAGAGTTATTGACCAGAGAAAGCCAGGTCTCAAACAGTTTGATGCAGTTGTTCACCTAGTGAGTTTCCACTTAATTTTATAACCTATTACTGATTATTGTTATATATAGTATGCATTCCATGTGCCTAGACTAACCAATGAAGCCCTTTTTGTAAATTCTTTAGAGCTTTACATGAGTTAGTTGAAAGGAATGGGAGAAAGAGGATAGGTTTCCTCTCGGCTGATCATGTCACACCAATAGGAAATACGCTTGAAGCTAGGGTAAACTACATTGCGCGAAACTTGAAGGATAGGAATAAAGAAATGTATCTGGTGTCTTATCTTCAGGGGTAAGTGACACTGTAAGCGCTTCTCTAATATTTAAGAAACACTGATATAAAGATCTGACGTCATTAAATTTTTTGTTTGCAGTCAACATTGGATGCTAATAGCCATTAGACCAGTAGAAAAGGTTGTCTACTGGTTTGATTCTTTACAAAATCCACAGAAAGAGGAGGCGGTGGAGCTTATAGACGAGTGAGTTATATATATTAACAACTGTTAGAATGCCTATATATCCATATATTGCTAATTATTTTCGTTCCGCTTTCATTTTTATAGGGTGATGTTTAACTATCAAGCTTTCTTAGGATTGCCCAGAAATGTGCATATGCAACCTTCGTGGATAGTAGTTAAGGTAAAATTGGTTCTTTTTAAATTTTTTAATTACATCCGTGAGTCTAGTAGCCTAAGCAATTAGTAGTGTTAGTTGTTTTAATTAATTCTGTGAGTCCAGTAGCCTAAGTTAGTAGTGTTAGTCAATTAATTTATTAGTTAGTCAAGTTATTTATTGAGGTATTTGATTTATGCATGCAATCCGTGAGTCCAATACTGTAGGTTAGTTAATATATGCATGCAATTGCCTTTTCGATAAGTGGATTTTTGTGAGTCCTAGTTATTTAATTAATTAGATTAATATGAGTGAAGTTATGAATATTAAATTTTTTACTAAACGTTGTGTTGTATACAATTAATTGTATGATCTTCTAACTCGTATATATTAATTTATTAGCATAAAAAGCAAACGAGCAATTGGGAGTGTGGGTACTATGTAATGCACTACATGTACCAAATAGCAATGAAATCATCCACATTGGCACTTGAAAAGGTAAATATTTCTCATAACTTTCTTAATTGACTGTATTTCATTTTGCTACTCGGTTACTTTTTAATTCCAAAAATTCTGTTGCAGCACTTCAAGCTCGACCGCACTCCATTAAGCAATGTGGATATAGATGCAGTGCCAAAAATATGCGCTCGTTATATTTTGGAGCATCCGCCGTAGGTGAAGGATACTAATTAAACTTGTTCATATTAGAGTTGTACAAATATTTTTTGGATATGTTGTATTATAAAAGCGATTTCAATTTGTATATTGGTGACATTTGTATTAAATTTCAAGTTTTAGCAGCAGGTTTTGCTTTAAACAAGGTTTTAGCAGCAGGTTTTTAATGCTTTTAATGCGGTTCGGGTGTAAAAAGTGGCCACTTTCTACTGCGGTTCATGGTTGAACCGCAGTAGAAAGTCTCACTTTCTACTACGGTTCAACCATGAACCGCCGTTGAAAGTGTAACTTTCTACTGCGGTTCAACCTTGAACCGCAGTAGAAAGTTCGGACTTTCTACGGCGGTCCAATGTTGGACCGCAGTAGAAAGTGAGACTTTCTACGGCGGTTCAACCACGAACCGCCATAGAAAGTCCGAACTTTCTACTGCGGTTCTAACCGCCGTAAAAAGTCCGCTAACTTACTACGGTTGCCAGATAGATGGCGGTTCAAAAATGCTAAACCCCGCCGTTAAAAGCCCTTATTAACCGCCATTAAAGCCCTTTTTTGTAGTAGTGCTTACTCGTTTCTCATCATCCATCGATAAAATCAGGCAGAACATATTGATTTGCAGGACTTTATATCCACAAGTTAATTCATTCGGGAAAGTGGCCGATAGATCGATTGAGAAGGCTACCTAGCTACTACCCTTGAAATTAAATTCCTAAAGGGCCTTAGGCATATCAGATCACTCAAATGCATAATGCTTAAATATTTTAAGAAAATAGAAGCCGAAACTAGAGTCTTATAATGTGTTCCAAATCTCTCACAGTTCCATACATGAATCAAGGAAAAGAGCTCTCTTAATCCTATTCAATTCACACAATTTTTTTCTTTTCTATCTTGAAAAGGGACAAAAAGCCTCCTTATTAAATATGGGATCTGCAAGTACAGTTATTTAATCCAAGAGCACGTTTTGTGTTTTAGGGCCTGTTCTTTATGTTTTGATTTTAGTTTCAGTTTTAGTTTTAACAATAAATTTAATATATTATAATCAACTTTTATAATTTTCAATACAACTTTTTATTATTTAACTATGCATTTTTACATTTTCAATAAACTTTTTACATTATAAAACTATTTTTCCAAAACCAAAACTCAAACATTCCTAAAAGAACAGATTATGAAACAATTCATCGTTCGAGGTGAGACTACAACTTTTCTTGCTTATTTTACTGTTTAAACCCCTCTTCCGTTCTTTCCCTCTCTTTTTATTACTCCTTCCTTTCTATTTTATTACAAATATTTATTGTGTACTATTAAAAACAATATTACAATGGACTCTTCTAATGGAAGAGAAAAAAAATATATTTTTTTTGTAAATAGGGTGATGGCTTGAGATATTCTTTCTTTTATATTAAAAGTGTTCATTTTGAAAAATATTTTTTTTCTAATTGAAGAGTATACTTTCAAATTTTTTACTCCTTCTATCCTTACTAATATAATTAGGGGCATATAAACGCAGTAACCGTTTTACTATTCGCAGTAACATTCCCCTGTGAAAAGTCTAAATTGCCCTTTTTGGTTAAAAATTATTTTTCTTCCATTTTTTCACCTATAAGTAAGGTGCCTTGTTTTCCATCCTTTTTCCACTTGCAGTGTTAGTTGTTTTTCATTTACATTAAACTGCAAAAAACTTGTTTTTCCATTTCATCACTGACACGTTTATTCAAATATGGCCGGTATACCCGAGTACGATCCATATTACGCTGTAAGTAAACACTGTATATATTTTTTTACTTGAAATTAGTTTGCCTAAATAAATTCTCTATATACCCCTTCATTTTCGGAAAAAAAAACCCATTCCGGGGGGAATGTTTTTCCCGGATCTGCGATTATCCGGCCTTTTTGGCTGTTTCTGTAACATTTCGGCCAGGGAGACTGCCTCCCCGGACGGAATTTCTCGGAAATACTGCCAGCCGCCGGCGGTATTTTCTTGGGAACCCCGGAAATACCGCCATGCACATGACGATATTTCTCTTGGGAAATATCACCGGCGGTATTTCATTGGGAAATCCTCGTCGGCGTATTTCTAGGGGAAATACCGCCGGACGCCGGCAGTATTTTCTTGGGAAATACCGCCGGCCCGGAAAAAAACCGACGGCTGCCGTCCGTTTTTCTTGCAGCCGGCTGTATTTCCAGTTGGCCTAAAATGCCGTGACATTCGCAATATCCCTCCGACCTATGCTAATCATAATTCTGTCAGAATTTCGGCTCTCACCGATAAGATTATTGCGCAATTTATTTGTTGCATCGAAATTTTTAGGTTTAAGTATGCTGAACCAGCTTTTTTGTATTAACAGGATTTTCGTGTTGAGAGTGATGACATTTATGCTGACCACACCAAAGTATTTCAGACGAACGAAGAGTTCAGAAGTAAGGAAGATATGATTGCATGGGTTAAAGCACGAGCAGCTGAAAATAATATGACGGCAAAAATTACTTCCTCTTCGAAAATGTTGGGGCTGTTCCTTATAAGAGGGAGAAAAGGTAGAGTTGAGATAGGGTTCAATAGATCAGAAAAAGTTAGAGAGAAGGCACTCCTATCGGAAGAGAAAAGCAGGCGGAGCAATACAAGCAGCAAGATGACAAACTGTTCATTTCACCTGAAAGGACGAGAAATTGATGGGGGAAATTGGACGTTAGAGGTCAGAAACGGTACGCACAATCATGAATTAGCAGAAGTTCAAATTTTGCATTCAGCGCAGTCACGGTTAACAGAATTGGAGAGGAAGAAGATTGCAGAAATGTCCAGTATTAACATCAGGCCGAAGCAATATTGGCCCAATTGCGCGCAGATGATCTGAAAAATGTTAGCCACATAAGACAGGTATACAACGAATCAGCAAAAAGTAAAAGGGATGCGAGGGGAGGTATGACTAACATGCAATATTTCTTCAAATTTCTGTATGATCACGAATACTTCTATGCGTACGCAGGTGATGACGACAGTAATGCAATGGGGCACATCTTCTTTGCGCACAAGAAGGCTCCTTGTCTACTTGTTCTGTTTCCGTACGTGTTGTTTATGGATACGACGTATAAGACAAACATGTATGACATGCCTCTGCTGTAAATAGTAGCTCATGTACCAACCGCTCAGTATATTCATATCGCGTTCATTTTCATGAGGAATGAGACTACCCCGAGTTATTACTGGGGATTGGCACAATTGAGCAATTTATTCGAACGAAACAAATACCCACGCGTGGTCATCACTGATCGAGAGACCGCCTTAATGAATGCTGTGGAACTAGTATGTATTCCCACATGCTACCCAGCTACTGTGTAGGAGATACATTAAAATGGATGTCAAGAAACATGTAGTATTAGCTGGCAACTACAAAACTACAACGGATGTGTTTCTATATCGTTGGGGGCAAGTGGTTAAAGCATTGACATATGAACAGTTCACGAAAGCTGTGGATTATATTGATACTAAATATGGCAATAAATATAAATTTAGAAATATTATTCCGTACTTGAAAAAGACATGGTTGGATCCCCGCAAGGATAAGTTTGTGTCTTGTTGGACGAAAAGTGTAAAGCATTACGGAGGGCACACAACGAACATGAAAGTTATTTATTGATTTCATTTATGATTTGTATTTTGTATAATTACATGATCTTTTATATAAGGCTTCATGTTATAGGAGGAATTTTAATGTCAATTGTCTTTCAGGGTTGAGAGTGCACATGCACAGTTAAAGAAGGCTATTGGTACGGATAGAAAGGCGTTTCCAAGTATTTTTCACGACATTAATATTATGATAGGGTTGCACATCGATGAAATTCGGACTAAAATAGAATCTTCGCGCAGCAAAACATACCGGAAGAGCGACTACCTACTGTATAGTAGGCTTAACGGTAGAATATCTTTCGCTGCTATTACAATGGTGGAGGACGAATATACAAAAAGAGTTGGCCTAATCGGGGACGATGGTGCGCTTTGTGGTTGCGAACTCCAAACAAGTTGTGGTTTGCCTTATGCATGTGAGATGCAACAGTTGGTGCGCGCGTATCGTCCAATTGATCCTATCGACGTTGACGCGTTCTGGAAGACGCTGTATTTGGGAGATAAGGATATTCCAGAAACTCAGGAGGAGAGGCAAACTGCTGAAGGCCGATTGCATGACATGTTTCTGGATGTAATGACGCGTCCGAGCACTGAGATATACAGGGTCATGGGTGTGGTGCATTCGACGCTTTATCCGAAAACTGTTGCTCTAGCTGAGCCGGTTAGTAGGCCACACAGGGGACGGCCCAGACACAATACAACCCAACGAGATCTATCAGGGTACGAGCATGCCGAAAGGAATACACTACAACGAGGTACGAATATATGTATTTAATTTTAACATGTCATTATGGTTAAATACATATACACATACTCAATTTAATATGCTTTACAATCTCATGTCGGCGATCCACAGGCGGGCAGAGAAGACGAAGGGTTGTGAGGCCCCACGTTTCTGAATGGCCTTACGACCTTCCCGTATTTCTGAAGCAGTTCGTGTTCGAATACATTACCAGGCACGTTAATGTAGTGCCCGATGGACATTGTGGTTTTAGGGTAATTGCCTATTTCGCACACGATGCAGATGAGATGCAGTGACACAAAGTGCCCAGAGACCTGCACCAAGAATTCCAGGATGAAGCTCCTTTTTGGCGCTTTGTTCTTGAGGCAGTCGATCACGATTTAGCATTCAGGCTGCTAGATTGTTTTGTAGTTCCAGCAAATGAGGAATTCTGGTTTGATTCTCATCTTCTGGGAATACTTGTCGCAACGAAGTATCAGAGGGTGATTACATTATATGCCTAGCAGAGTAATACTTTCCTTCCGCTGCTGTGGCGGGGGACCGGTGTCTCTACTGATCCGAGCAGTTTCATCACATGGGTTTAATAAGACAAAATCATTTCATTGCCTTGTTAACGACAGGGGAGGTTTTGCTACCCCCAATCTATCCGACGTGGAGTAGCCGGGCCTCAGAACAAATGCAACTTTGGAAATCCTATTTGGATGGAAAATTGGGTGAATTCTGGAATAAATTGACTGCTGAGTGTTAGTATACGATGTTGTTCATATAAACAGTTTCACGTTAACTGCAATTTAGGTTTGATTTTAAATTAACAAGATAACATTCTCATCTTTTAACTTTCTTATGTAATTAATTTTCACATTACTGAAGTCAAATACAATATATATATATATATCATCCAGGATGAAATATTACTATATACAATGCATAAAAAAAGCGAATAAAAACAGTGAATACAGCACATGGGCCATTGCAGCAATCTACTCCAGTGCCGGCATCAAATCCTCTAAATTGCGAGCCACCTCCTCTATGGCACTCTCCCTCACGTCACTGGGGACGGTATGCCTGTTTCGGGGATAAGCATAATACATCTTACTTGCTATATATTGCAAGCATTGCATTTGGAAGAAATATCGAAATATAGTAAAAAATATTGGCGCAATTATATAATTAATTGACAGAAATAAGCATAAATCTGTAGTTCTTACCGCAACTGCAGATAGCTTTTTGGGGTCCAGTGTCTCGTCCACTTCCATGTCTTCGGGACTAATACGAACGTGCGTGCGCGGATAGAAATAGTCGAGGTACTCAAGGCAGGACTGATCGGGCCAATGAGCCCTCTCCATCCCCCTTATCACCTTCCTCTTGTACATTTGCGGCGCCTTAAGATTCGTATCATACACGCAGGAGTACCTTTTTATTTCAAGCCCTCTGTAACAGCTCTTTGGCTCTAAAACTGTGTGAGGAATCGACTGAATGAATCCGAATTACCGCAGGAACCAATCAGGCATGTAAGGCTCTACGAGTCCAGGGCAATGAATAAGACCCCTGAACAAGGTTATTGGGTGCACTCCTGTAGGATTTGGCCCAAAAGGAAGCCAATTGACCTAGTTCATGTGCAACATAGTAAGTGGATAATCGACTAAGTCGGCTATTACACTAATAAACAGTAGAAAATTTAAATGACATAGAAATATTACCTCTTCAGATTTCATTCTGTCCAGTGCGCGTCTGTATGACAACAAATCCCAGTTAGGATCGCGTTTCCTGTCGGTTCCGATGTGCCACTTGGTTGCAGCTGGCCACTCGACATTCCAGGATCTCAGCTGCGGCGGACTAAATACGGGAAAGTACTCTTATATCCAGCTCTATTAAAAAAATTAAAAACAAATTAGTCATTTAATGTACCGGTATAAAGTATAGAAATAAAGTATAAACGATTCTTACAAACTTGCAATAAGGTCAGACACCTGCCTAACTGGGCACCGTCCGCCCTAGAGGTCCTATCAAGATTGCGATAAAGGTTCGCCAAACAAGCTGCACCCCACGCAAATCCGCTTACACTTTCTACATCGCGGAGGTAAGGCAGAAAAGGCCCAAGCACGTGAGTTTTTTTCTTATCCGCGAACAAGGTGTTTCCAACTAACCACAGCAAATACCCTGCAACAGAATTGTCGGCCTCCACCTGTCCACTGACACAGTGCTCGCGAAGGAGGGACATTTTAACACTTGCAAAATCTCAATCCCCGAGCTGGTCTTCCTCAATCCCCAACAATTTTAACAGCAGTTCCTTCATCTCTGCCGGCTTAAGTTTCCAACCAATTGGCGTTCGCCAATCGGAATCCGCAATATGTACGCAACATCGTGGAGAGTGATACTTATCTCTCCGGATGGCATGTGGAATGAATCAGTTTCCGACTGCCATCTCTCAACAAAGGCACTTAGGAGTGCAGAGTCTAACTCTTGATGCATGGACCAACCCAAATGTGCCAACCCGGACTGGTCAACTATAGTTTTTATTTTCCAATCGGCTAGCTCCCACATTTGCAGATTGTTGTAGCCATTATGACACAACAATGCACCACGTTCCTACGTAATTGAATAAATAAAATAACACATTTTAGAATCCAACTTATTAATAATAAATCTGAAATAAATAAAAATTATATCAATAAATATGTAATAAAGCATAAAACGATACATGTCGATGTCATATGTAGTAGGTAACATGACCTTTAAAACTTCTTAACAACTCTGGATCTGAAGGTCCACCGTCAATCGGACCATCTAAAGGCTGGTAAGCCTTCCACCCGGCATCCCTCCCGGAGCCAGAACCGGACCCAGACCCTGACACTGACCTACGCGAGGAGCCCATTAATTCTTTTCCTTTTAAGCTCCTTTGTTGGTTCGCTGCATTTTCCCCTTCATTTTCATCCTCCATCCGGCCCGAATTCCCTCCTATGTAACCCTGCGACTGAGACATGTCCATCTCAAATCTTTTCGCATTTTCCCGAGCTTCATCCTCCTCCGCATTTCCAATGTATGGCGGGGCAAATTCTCTTTCGCTGTAATCAATGTTACTCTCCCTCGTTGCATTTGAAAAGCGAGAAGAGCCATGCGCTCTTCCTGCCACCCTTCTCTGCCGCTCGGATGCACTGGGAGGTATTCGGCCACCAACTTCCTCAGAGGAGGACTGTGTCGCCTCAGTGCATCTCTCAACCAATTACAAATTGTTATCCTTTTTGCTTTTGGTTAATTTCAATTTCAATTTTCTAAATGCTTCTGCCATCTGCAATAATATAAACACGCGTTTATCAATACGAAATTAAATGAACAAGAACACAATTAGAGTTAAAAAAAATTTTAAATATTGGCTCAAACCTCGCCCGTTTCAGGCAGAAAACTGCCAACAATCCAGCCGACCGTCGAAAAATATCCCCCTGCGGCCGATAGTATTTTTCCAGAAATACCGCCGGCCGCCGGCAGTATTTTTGCTGAAAAATACCGTCGGGCGATAGTGGTATTTCCAGAAAATACCGCAGTCGCCCTACAGTATTTTTCGGGGTAATACCGGCGGCGACCGGCGGCATTTTCTCGAAAAATACCGCAACGGTATTTTTCGAGAAAATGCCCCCAGTCGCCGCCGGTATCAACGGTATTTTTCGAGAAAATGCCGCTGGTCGCCGGCGGTATTACCCCTGAAAAATACTGCCGGTCACCAGCGGTATTCCTGAGGGTAATATCGCCGGCGGTATTTCAGACGACTCCGTCGACAACCTCCCGGATCTGCGCAGATTCGGGCAAAATACTAACAAATCTGGACATATTACAACTAAATTAAGCAAAACAACAAATGAAATAATACCGAAACGGATATTAATTTTAGGCACTCACCTTTTGTAGATCGGATTCATGTCGATTTTTATCTGATTTAGCCAAATTTGTGATCCCTTCTTCTCCACACAGCTCCGCAGCCTCACCCTTTCTTCTGCTTGCTTTTCCTTTGCTGTGAATTCCTTTTCTGCAGTCTATTTATAGACTGCAGCAGATGAATCTTTTTCCTTTTGCTTTTTTCTTTATTTTTTTTTGTGTCAGGGGCATGTTAGTCTTTTCACAGGAGAATGTTACTGCGAATAGTAAAACGGTTACTGCGAATAACAATTCCGTATAATTATTAGGGGGTTGCAAAAAAATCTATTAACCTAAAAACTGCCAAAACCCATTGGGTTTTAACCCAATAAAATCCACCTAAAAAAATAATAGGCTCGGTGGGCTTGGGCTAAACATATAATGGACGGGTTTAGAGTAGCCCATTGGGTACTTTAAAACCCGCCCATCATGGGTACGAAAAATACCCTTAAAAGTACAAACAAAAACCCAACAACTCACCTATTTTAGTGGGCTCATTTTATTTTTTTTTCCTTCAAACTTATTTTTTTTCTTTATTTTTCGTGTCCTATAATTACTTTGCGTTTTTTCCCATTTATTCTTTTATAATATTTTTAAATTGTCTACTTACAAATACTAATTCAAAATTCGTTCGGATTCCAAGTCGAGTCATGCTCAGGTTTAGGGATGGGTTTGGGTTCGGGCCGGGCTTGGCCGGTTCAGTTCAGGCCCAATTTGAGCCCATGGTTTTGGCCTAGTTCTAGGCCAGTTTTGGCCGGGCCCAAGGTTCAGGCCCAGTTCTAGGCCAGTTTTTGGCGGGGTCCTGTTTTGGGCCTCTTGCCAATTTCGAGCTGGGGCCATTTCGGGCCTCGGGTCGGGGTCGGGGTCGGGTCGGGCATGCACGGGTTTATATAAATATAAAAAAATTAAAAATTATGTTTGGACATAAAAAATTACATACGATTAAATATAAAAATATACAATATATAATATTTCAAATTTTAGAATATATTCAAAAAATTAAAATCCGCTTACAAAAAAAGAATTAAAATGAAATTAAAAAACTTTGAAAAAATTTTATTAATAAACCATTAAATAAGCCTTATATTTTTGTATAATGGGTATTATGGGTACCCATGGGTACCCATAGCTACCCATCACCCATTTAAACTAAGACCATCAATTGAATGGATAATGGGTACCCATTACCCATTAACTTAATACCCATTTAATACCCGCCCAATCTATCCGTTTGACACTCCTAATAATTATGTATGTTGCACAATTAATCCATACTTAATAAATAAGGATATAAATAAAATAAATGATGTCAAATTAACTATTGTATGTGTTTTACCTTAGGATCAAGTGGTACATGGGTCAAAGTGAATTCTTCTAATGAAAACGAAAAAAGTACAAGATTTAGAGGATACTGTTGTGTATAATTTAAAGGAGGTTGGAGAGGGTTGAGGAAGAGAGATGGAGATGGGAAACTGGCTAATCAGCACAAAGATACCTCCATGTTCAAAAAAAAAAAAAAAAAATGATAAACCTCACATTCAGAAGACATAAAAACCGACAGGAAAATCAGTGAAAATCACCCCTGTTTCTATGCACTTCCTAGATCAAACCTTTTTCTCGAAAAATTATTTGGTGCATGTGGTGCACTAGGTAAGAAGGTGCAGTTAAAACATTCACGATGATGTGCTATTTTTGAAAATTGATGTACATGTCAGAGGTTCATGAGTAAATATGAATTTGAATTGCTGATTTATCAGTGAATTGCTACAATATTTTTAAAAATACAATTAATGCATTTAATATTTACACGTGAATCTTGCCATATTTCACTGATTGGTATACCGTAGCAGAACTGAGCTGGAACGCATCATACTGAGCTGTAACAACCAAGATTGGCTTTTTTTATTCTGGGCCTATCTTGTTTTTCGCTATTATTTAGGCCTATCTTATCAGCATAGTCAAAGCTATACAGTGAAGTGAAGGTAAATAGGAGAAGAAAGAAAGAGGGAGAAGAAGGTAACAACAGATATGGCTGCTGCAGATGTAGAGGCTTTGCAACATGGGAGTCTGGGTAATCATGGCTGCTGCAGAAAGGGACCTGGATATGCTAGCCCAATCGAAGCCATGTCCGGTCCTCGGGAAGCTCTACTTTACGTCACCTGTCTTTATTCAGGTATATACTATGCCTGATGCTTTTTGTGTACTGGTATCATTTGATTCTTGCTTATTTAGTTCTATTATAAGAATTTATTTTATAATACTGTTTATAATAAATGGAGGGAGTAATTGTTTTTCTTGTTCATGTTTTCACGTGAAAACTGATGATGCAAAAAACAGGGACAGCAATTGAGAAGCCTGACTACTTGGCTACAGTGGATGCAGATCCAAATTCACCAACTTACTCTCAGGTCATCCACAGGCTTCCTATGCCCTATGTTGGTGATGAACTGCATCATTTTGGATGGAATGCCTGTAGCTCCTGCCATGGAGATCCAGCAGCTTCCAGGAGATATCTTGTCGTACCTTCATTAATGTACGTAATACTCCATCTCTTCTATTAGAAGAGTTTAGTAGTACAACTATTTATGAGTCACAACTCTAAAGTGAACTCTTCTAATGGAACCGAGAGAGTAGATTCTTTCGACTTCCTAAAATAACTCTAATTTAAGCAAATGATGTGGGAAAATATATGTACTTTGGTTTCTCTTTCAGATCTGGTCGCATATATGCCATTGATACATTAAAGGATCCAAAGGCTCCAAGTTTGCATAAGGTTGTTGACCCTGATGAAATCCTTGAAAAGACTGGTTTAGCATACCCACACACTGTTCACTGCCTTGCTTCTGGTGATATCATGGTGTCCTGTCTTGGAGACAAAAATGGAAATGCTTCCGGAAATGGTTACCTATTGCTTGACTCAGAATTTAATGTGAAAGGAAGGTACGCCACGCCGACCCTTAATGTTCTGACTATCCCCAAAGGATACGACCAATAGTCACGTATGATTAATGTTAGAATTGTTTTGCACTATATATAGGTGGGACAAACCTGAACATCGTGCCCTGTTTGCATGTGATTTCTGGTATCAACCCCGGCATAAGACAATGATCAGCACTACATTTGGAGCTCCATCTGCTTTTACCAAAGGATTCAACCCGCAGGATGTTTCTGAAGGGCTTTATGGCCACCATTTGATTGTCTACAGCTGGCCTGAGTGTGAACTGAAACAGACAATCGACCTTGGTGACGCTGGACTCCTACCCCTAGAGGTGAATGAACATTTATTTTTGTCATATCATAAGCGCTTTCCAGTTATGTAAAGGTAAATAATGTTATATAACGTTGATTTCATATTTGACCTGAAATGAACTTGTTTACAGATAAGGTTTCTGCATAATCCTTCTAAGGATATTGGCTTTGCTGCATGTGGCTTGTCAAGCAACTTGATACGATTTTTCAAAAGCTCGGATGATTCATGGAGTCACGAGGTGAGGAGCACAAATAGTTTGATGCAGTCTGAATAGTACTCAATATATTTCAAAATATACTTCATTCTAGCTATTTCTTACACTTCCTTTCCATATTGGCGCTTTTGATTGTAAAACTCTTCTTAATACGTTTAGAAAGTTAGAATGACTTATATTGTGTAAAAGACGACGTATAACTGAATTGAAGAAATCCCAAACAACATTAATTTTCAGGTCTCAATATCAGTGAAACCAGTGAAGGTTCAGAATTGGATGCTTCCTGAAATGCCAGGTCTAATTACAGATGTTATCTTTTCTCTCGATGATCGCTTCCTGTACTTCACCAACTGGCTTCACGGCGATATCAGACAGTATAACATTGAAGACCCAGAGAATCCTAAGCTCACAGGGCAAGTATGGGTTGGAGGAGTGATTAGAAAAGGTAGCTCTGTACTTGCTGAAGCTGAAGATGGTACCACATACCAGATTGAAGTCCCGGACATCAAGGTGAACTCTTTAATCTCTGCCTTCTTGTTTTAGCTGTGGATTGATAGTTTGACACTGACTTCTTGTTCTTGTTACAAAAAAAGGGCAAGCAACTGAGAGGAGGACCACATATGATACAGTTAAGTCTCGATGGCAAGCGGCTTTATGTTACAACTTCACTCCTCAGCGCGTGGGATCGGCAGTTTCATCCTGATCTTATAGAGAAAGGAGGACATATGTTGCAGATTGATGTTGATTCAGAGAAAGGCGGTCTTGCCATTAATCCAGATTTCTTTGTGGACTTTGGAGCTGAACCTGATGGTCCAGCTTCAGTGCATGAAATGAGGTATCCTGGGGGTGACTGCACATCTGACATATGGATATGATCATCGTCATTCCATTTTTCAACTAATAAGCTAAGAGAGAGTGAAGCCAGATTGATGTACTTCATGACAATATGATAATTTGTACTGTGGTTAATAAAAATTGAAGCAAAAACCACCAATAAGCAGTTTATTGCTTTCTGAAACCTTCTGTTCTTAATCTCGCCTTCATTATCATAATGCAAATGTACTTGGACAGCACCAAGTGCGCACACATGTCATCTCCTTTTCTATTCGGCGCCAGTGTTTACACCGTGATTGTAAGCCTCAAACACCAACCAGTAAATGAATCCATATCCAATGATAACTTCACTTAGATATCTTCTAAACATCCCTTTGAACAACAGACTCTTCAAATTGTAAATCTAGCTTCTCTCTCAATCGCCTCTTTAATGATGGGGAACCGATCAGCCCAACGAGTGTGTCCAGCGGTAACTATTTGATAAAGATCAACTTCCACTTTTGTATCATCAGGCCCCAAACTTTTGCTGTAAACAGCCAAGCTTTTCTTCATGAGCTGCAACATAAAATTCAGATCATCATTACTGAAGTCCAAATGACACAGAAGAGCCTTCTCAGATGTTGAATCAAGTATTAGTGCACAAATGGTTGACTCCATCAGGATAATACTGTGGTCACTTGTTTCCTCTGCGGGACGTGACAATGCTCGTAGAAGTTTTAAAAGAGAAGCATCCACCCGCAAATGCCCCCCATTCAGCAGATAGTTCAACAACGTATCACAGGTCAGGAATACAACACCACTATCCTCAGCCATGCTACTGCTTGGGACAATCAAACTAATGAGGTCTTCACTAACAGCTTTGAATGCACCAGATGATACAAAAACTTCACATCCATTAGTCTTTCATTGTTATTTGGCAAAGCATAGGAAGCAAAAAGCAGGTTGGGTAAAACGGATAAAGCACATCTTCCCCTTGAACAGAAAGCATATAACTCAGAAGTTCTTTAACCTTTTCTCTGCATGCATCAGGTGTTTCTGCAAGATACCTACCAATAATTCGCACCGAGGCTAGTTGATCATCTCCCTTGTTCTGCCCATTTTCCTTTGCATCTTGCAGATACTCCAAAACGACATTGATTGTCTCATTCAGCCGAGATATGATGTTCATCAAGATGCTATGGCTTAACGCAGCATCTGGATGTGACTCTTCACCTTCGCCAAATTTTGAAATGAGTTTTATTACTTTCTCAATCAAAGAAAACATAATACCAAGATTTCTGCACTTCCCTGTGATGGTTTCAGCACTAATTTCTATCGGCATATTATCTTGTATTTCCTTCTGAAGTATGTTTAGTCCTCCTCATCGCTACAAACAATTGCCATTCAACGCTGAGGTGCAGCTTTCCTTGGAGGAGAGTCTTCATCAGACTCGATCGCTTTTCTCTTCAAACTTGACCCAAGCTCCTTAGTTTTTCTCCTTGGCTCCTCTTCTGATTCCTCATTTGACTCTTCCTCCTCTTCCTTATGCTCCTCCTCCACATCTTCTGTCCCACGTGCAGGGGACCTCTCATCTTCTTCTCCGTCAGTTTCATATTCAGACTCCTCCTTTTCACTTTCTGAATAGTCCAAACGCTGTCTAGATGATTTTGGTGCAGCCATAGAGGGTTCTTTATTCCCGTTCTTTGCATTCATAATATACGCCTTTCAGCTCGAGCTTCAATTTCCAGATCTTCTTCAAAGCAACTTCGATCAGAACGCCGAGATTCATAATAATCTGCATCGTCTTCCTCTTCAAGAGCATCTTCTAAGAAACCAGGTGAGAGTTGACGCTCTTTGGGTACAGTTTGTGTATACTTGCGAGTCACTTTTTCCTTCTTGCGATTGAGAAGTTCATTAGCTCTAATTGTTTGACTCTCCGCTCTCTCTTTTTGTTCCTTCTCCCTCTCAGAGTCAAGTTTAGAGGGATACTTTTTCTAAATCTCAGGGATTATTTATACTTTAGCTAAACTTCAGGAACTTAGTTGAGATTATCCAAAGAAATAAAAGCCCTTGCTTGCAATTGCTTTTCAGTAGTCAACTGAAAGCAAGTGTAACTTGTCAAAAAATAAAAATTAAAAAAAAGGCCGACGGAAAAACTTAAGAAATAGCTTTCAGTTACATGGATATCACTTACGTAGTTCCGGGATTTAAATTACATGACACAGAGGCTTCACACTCTAGTAAAGGCAAAGCCATTTAAGCAAACAGGAAAAGAATTACTACCACAAATATGATCATGAACTGCTGATGACCTTCAAAGACTTCCTGTTTTCAGTAGACTTTCTGCCAAAAGGGGATTTTTATTACTTGAAGCCTGCGATTTCAAAGACGAGGGCAGTATATCCAGAGAGACTGAGACCAAGAATTCTCCATCGGCGCGGACACGGTCAAAGATTGAATGCCGTGATCATGACCACTGAAGGTTCTCACGCAATCCCCAGAAAGACTGTTCCATATTCGTACTTTACCATCGACACCACCTGTTGCCAAATGTCTGGATGCCCCTAGCCAGGACAGGCATGAAACTCCTTCCTGGCAAATTAAAAAAATGTGTACAAGAATCTCAAGTCAGTCGATCGAGATACAAAAATATCATATATACTTGATAACTTATATAGTAATAAAACTCCGGACAACCTCATGCTCGCAGGTGCATCAAGAGCTCAGATGCTGAAGATCCCATATAACAAGCTTCTGATCCATGCCTCCTGTTGCAGCCTATGGAGAGCTGCCAGTCAAAGTTTGCATCAGAAAGGTAGCTTACAGGCAGTTTAATTAAGGTTACCAAGTTAATACTAATCACTTGAAAACAAATGCATAAAATTGAACTCAGTATGACCTCAATCCCCCCCTCCAGAGCCATCAAGTGTGTGCATCACATTCTGTGATGAGATGTCCCACATTTTCACTTGTCCGTCAAAGCTTCCAGATGCAAGTAATTTACCATCGTAGTTAAATCCTAAACTAGAAATTGAATCCGTGTGATCTGCATAGAGGCATTTCAGGCTTCAACCTCCGCACGAGAGCAAAAGTTTGCATCACTAATATTCTTACAGCAAAAAGAAAAATAGTCCTGACATTTAACCCAACCTAGTATGGTGAATTGATCTAATGAGAACTTACACATTTCATTAGGTACCTTTTAACTCAAAAGCCTAATCTCCTTGATTAATATTCCAAAGAAATCCTCTATCATCTCCACCCCCAGTAGCCACTAACTTAGGATCAGATGGACTGCAAGCAACAGTGTAAAGTTCACCTGTAATATAGAATGAAACACAAACAATTTACTATTAATCTTAGCACGTGACAACATGGTATTTATAGAGTTAAGTGCATTGCGTGAGCAAAGAATATGAATTTCCACTTCTATTCACCCAGAAAATTGATTGGAGATGAGCAACCAATAATATTAAAAAATAATGCATCTACCAACCAAAATGACAGTTAGTATTGCAAGAAAATTTCATGTTTGCAAATATCAGGCAAAATTAGCTTTGGGGTCAGAGTTTTATCAAAGTTCGTTCAAAACAAAGCTACAGCTTGATTTTAAAAACTAATCAAACGTGTTTTTCAACATCTCATATTTTCAAGAATCAAATCCTGTGCCCTCTAGAGCTCAAAGAACAGGTTTAAGTAGTGAATAGTGGTTACTGACATTGAACTTATCAATTAGCATTACTTTATTGATGATCATCACTTTCATACATTGAGAAGGCAGCCAGCTCTCTGCTAATCTCCACTAAAGAAGTTGAAGGCTCTCTAGTTGAGTTATTATGGCTACCCTATATGACTCTGAATCGAATGGCCAATATCAACTTTCCAGGTTGTATCCACAAAATGCTTCTTTGAACAATTTGAAAACCTCAGTTTCTTGGTCTGAAAGACACATTACAAGTTTGTTCAATCCATATAAAAGAAGGATATCAAAAAATATTATCATCAATAGCTGCTCAACAGCTCTCTGGATAGTATGTTTTTCCTCTTTCCATTACTCTCTGGGACATCCACGTCTGTTGCGTTTCATTGTTTCCCCATAACTGATAATGGATGCTGACAGAAACTTGAATTGTATTAACCTATAGTTTTTATGGAGACCCATTCCATTTAATATTTTCCATCTCCTCTCTCATTATATGAACGACTTCTTACAGTCCCAGTGCACCTTTTTCACATTTCCAATGCTACCTTTTACATTTCTAAGACAAAATCAAAGCAAAAAATATAAAAATGCTATAACCAATAGCTTATCTTTTGGATTGCACCTTAAAAGTCTTTATAAGTTGTACAATTACAAAAGTGATCACCTTTTTCTGAACAAAGTGTGACACCTCAAGTTGGTAAACCCCATTTTTTGAGTTACAAAGAGCATCTTAATCCATTTATAAGAATGGTTTTAGGTCAAAATCCATTTAAGTTATAAATTTTCTTTACGTCGAAAATCAAAGCAAAAATGTAACTAAAAATACTATTCACAGAGGTTGAATATGTCATCTATCTATTTTAAAATTTTTTTGGTAACTAAAGAAGTCCGTACTGCCGGAGGGTCCGGCTCGCTGGACCGGAGGGTTCGGGGAGTCCGCTTGGGCGGAAGGGCTTCAAATACCTATCAAAAGGAGGAAAATCGTCGAAGGATTCCGGGATTGAGTCCTTGGAACAGTCTCCGACGGTCAAGTTAGGTAGGAGCAAATTGAGAGTAAAAGTCTTAAAGTAGAGAGAGAGAGAGAGAGAGGAACCCCTTACCTTGGAGGTATTCAATGTATTTATAGGAGGTTGTCTTGGAGTTGTTGGAGGATCTTCCTAAATCAAGGGGATGTCCTCCAACTGTAGCATAGTACTCTTCAAACAGTGTCGGAGGGTATTATTTGAGAGTCATGAACAGTTCGAGAGGGTATTGTTGAGCATGGTGTTTCTACAGTCCTGAAGTGGTCTTCTTGACCGGGTGGACCCCATGGGCTCCACTGCATTCTTATACACTATTAAGCCGCCCCCCCCAGGCCGAATGCGCCGTGGGGCTTGACTTGTCATTTCGCCAATGATGGACGGACGGTGGCTGCGGCCTGGAATTTGAATTAGTAGGTGAAGATAAATTTAATAAATTATCAAGGGGGAGTATATATAGAAGAAGGAAAAGAATATCATTGGAAATTGTGAGGAAATGTTCTATGGGTGCGTTAATGATAGGTGACGTTGCGAGTTTCGAGGTGACGCGTCTTTTAAATTTTGCGAATTAATGATGTTCATTTTAGTTTAGCTAGATGATAGCTGTCTTCTTTGTAGGTTTTTCTTTAATGGGCCCTTGGTTCGTGAGTTCAAAGCCCATCCGCCTTCTATATAAGTGAGGAAGGGGTAACTTTGTGAAAATCACTTTTCACTTTTTGACTCTCTCTCTAAGTTTTAGTTGTGAATTTCTAGTTAGAGAGGCTCTGGATTTCGCTTGTTTTGTGTCTTTAAAATTTCTTTTTCGTTCTTTCTCTGGTTGAAGGTTTGTTTTGGGTCTTTGGAAATTTCTTTTTCGTTCTTTCTCTGGTTGAAGGTTTGTTTTTCAAGTTTGGGTGGAAGGTAGTTTTGGGTGTCACGGTGGGCGGATGGTAGTTTGGGCAAAGGATTCCTGTTTTCAGGTATTTTGTATTTTTCCTTTTTTCCTTCCGTTTTATTACTTTTTTATTTTTCGCTGTTTGTTGCTTTAAGCATTTTTATTCATTTTGTGTACCTTCCGTCTATTCTTCTGTTTGTTTTGCAGACCTTTAATTTTGTTTTAATTTTTGTTTTAAACCGGATGGGTAAGGCGTCTGCTATAGGAAAGGGTACGGGTATGGAACATTATAGGTCTAAGTTTGGTCCTAAACAATTGGCCTTTTTTAGGGATAGGTTTAAATACCCGAATCTGACTTTGATTTTTGGACCGTAGATAAGGATCATATGTTAGTTACTAGTCCCTCGGAGGGATATGTAACTGTTTTTTAATACCTTTTTAAAGCTGGTTTTCATTTTCCACTTCCTCTGTTTTTAGGTGCAATTTTAAATTTTTACGGTTTGAGCTTAACTCAATTGGGTCCCAACTCTATCCGGAAGGTTCTGGGGGTGTTAATTCAGTGTTTTAGGTTTGAATTACTTTCGTCCGTAGATATGTTTAGATATTTTTTCATTTTATCACCTGTTAGTAGTGAACACCTAAGTGGTTGGTACCTCTTTCAAGATAGAGCTAACTATCCCAAGGTAGTTTTAGACATGCCATGAAAAATTTAAGATTGGCGCCAGGGCTTCTTTTATATGCATAAAAGGCATCTGCCGGAGGGTTATGTAGATTGTTGGTTTGGGGGGAGGATGCTCTTACTAAGAGGAAAAGCGTGTTACCCTCCGGTTTTGACCCCTTTTTTTTGGGCGAGATGATTGGCTATCCTCTCCCCGGGGTTTATGTCACTGTTGAACAGGGGCTTGTTGTCTGTGGATTGAGTTTGGTGCTAGAAAAGCCAGATCCTCCAGTTCTAATGTCGAACCTTCATGATGATACAGGTAAAATATGTTTTATTATTATTATTATTATTATTATTATTATTATTATTATTATTATTATGTTTGGTTTGGCGCAGTTGTGAGCTTTAATAGATTTTTGAAGCTTACAGCCGGAAGGATTATCCAAGCTCACGATGGTGAGAAAAGTTACGATAATGCTATAAAAAAGGAGGAGGGTAAAAAGGCTCATGCTTCGAACAAAGGGGAAAAAGTTGTTCCGTTTTAAATTAGCTTCAAGGATTTGGCTAAGGTGTGTTTAGGTCCTGTTTTGGGGGTACTTTAGTTGATAGCACTAATCGTGGACCTAACGGTGAGCCTTTGCAGGGACCTGTTGAGATTCCTAAGGAGTCTGACTCTGCTGCTCCGGAGGGTGAAGGTATAATTGTTTTCTTGAGTGGATTATTTTACGAACATTTTATCTAATTTTTCTATGTCTTGTGTGTGTTTTTTTTCTTTTTCTAGGTCCTTCTGGCGGGAACAAACATAAGCGGAAACATTTTGCAAAGAGAAAGAAAGAAAAAAGGAAAGAGCAAAGGATAACTCGGACTGATGAAGCCGAGGACTAGTCGGAAGGTAGGGTCCAGGGTGAGTCGGGTGAAGGACTGGAGGAGCAGCTGGAGGGTGGTTCAGAAGGGCAGGGAAGATCTTACGGAGAGGAGGGCGATGAAGAACGAGGGACCAGAACCTTTGAAATTCAAACATAAGTAAGCCATGATCCTGGGGGAGTTCTGTGCGACCTGAGGGTTTTATTAGAGATCCTGTTGAGGATGATCATCCGTTGAAAATTGTGTTTCCCAAGCTTCACCGGAAGGACAAAATTACTGATAGTCCTTCTTATTTGCATGAATGGGTTCGTGGAAGCATCCCTCCGTCGGTGAAGGAACGCTTCCATTTTTTGGGTGTGGATCAACTAATCCACAGTTTGAATAAGGTTGCCCTTCAGGCTCACCTGCATACTGAGTATTTGGTTTATTATCGGCAGGAGTGCAAGGATAATCTCCGTAGGGAGCAAGAGAATGTTGAGAAGGTGAAGTCCCAGGCCTTTGAAGAAATCTATTGGAAAAATGAGAAATTGGTGAAGGATGAACTCGAGATTTCTGAGTTGAAGATGGAGGTTGCAGGGGTTCCTGATTTGAAACGAAGGGTGGCGGAACTTGAGGCTGCAAACCAACAATTGGAAAAAGACCTCCGTTCTTCTGTCTGTCGAGTTGAAGAGGTTGAGAAAGATAAGTCTAGTCTTTTGGAGAAGTTGGAGGATATGACTTCTGCACGCGATCGGACGGTATGAGAAGAAGGCAGCTACGGAGGCGGAAGCTCGGTTTCTTTCCGAGGAGTTGGAGATTATTTTGAAAAAATTGTTTTACTCTTATGAGTTTGGTAGTAAGCTTGGGGATTTCGCCACTGGTTGTGCTAACCGATTCATTTCTGAGGGTATGGCTACCGTGGCGAAGCAACTAATTCCGGACTTCCCTTTGCTCGTGCTTTTAACTCTTTTCATTGGTCTTCCTGGGATGGCTTAGAAGTTTTTCAAAGTGGCCAGATCTGGACTCTGGAGGGAGCTAAGGACTTTAGTCCTCATACTGTTATCCCTGATGTTCCAAGGGTGGAGAAGATTATAAATGCCCTCTGTGTGGGGCATTCGAAGATAAAAAGAGTGAAGGAGCCCACCGAGGACGAGTCTAATAAAAGACAAAGAGATGGGGCCGGACCCTCTGAATTTTACAAACTTCTGCGGAGACTCCTATTTCTAGTCAGGCGGAGGGTTCTATCCAAGGTCTGGTTAAAGGGGAAGTTTCAGCCCGATCATCGTAGTCTTCATAGGAATATATATATATATATTCTTCTTACTTTTTTTTTGTAGCCCTTTTGTACCTTTTGATTTCTAGGTTAGGTATTTGGGCTAAGGGAACCTTTTTGTATTTTTGTGAAGTTGTTTATTTTGAATCGAAAAGTTTAGTGTTTGAATTTGAGAATGTTCTATTGTTTTTATATTGAAGATATTTTACTGCTTTTTATCTTCAGCCGGAAGAATTTTTAAATTGTTTTCATCCGGAAGGTGTTAAGTTTCCTTCATTCGGAGGGTCTTAAATTGCCTTTATGGAAAAAGTCTTTAATTGCCTTCATCCGGAAGGTCCTTAATTGCCTTATCCAGAAGGTCTTTAATTGCCTTCATTGCGAAGGTCTTTTCAATTGCCTTCATTAGGAAGGTCTTTTGAATTGCCTTCATTGGGAAGGTCTTTAAATGCCTTCATTGGGAAGGTCTTTGGTTTGCCCTCATTGGAAAGGTCTTTAAATGCCTTCATTGGGAAGGTCTTTAAATGCCTTCATTGGGAAGTTCTTTGATTTGCCTTCATTGGGAAGGTCTTTGATTTGCCTGCATTGGGAAGATCTTTAATCAGTTATTCTCAAAAGAAAGGGGATTTACCCTTTTTGTCATATATTTCTTTTCATCATTTTTGCCCATCCTTTACATTCATGTCTTTCAAAACAAAGAACTTATAAAAAAGACAAAGGACTTTGAAACAGAAGGTCAAAAGAAGAAGTTACCTTGTAAGTGAGTCAGACGGGACATTTAAAAATAGAACCATCGTAGGTTAGAGATATGCCAAGTCCTAGGGACTTCCTTTCCATTTAGCTCTGCCAGCTTGTAACTTTCATTTCCTAGGGTATCGACCACCAAGTATGGTCCCTCCTAGTTAGCATCAAGTTTTCGTGCAGGTTCTTGCCTGCTAGCCTCGTTTTTCATGAGTACGAAGTGCCCTAGATCTAGCTTTGTTTCCCAGACCCTCGAGTTGTAGCGTTGGGCCATAATGGGTTTGTACTTAATGGAGCGCAAGGCTACAACTTCACGCCTTTCTTTAAGTAGGTCCAGGTCCAGTCAGAGGGATGCTTCATTTCCTTCTTCCGGAGGGTGCCAAATTTGATGAGAAGGGACTCCTATTTATACTGGGATCTCTGTCTCCGTCCCAAACACTAGGCTGTATGGGATTTCTCCTGTTGAGGATCGAATCATGGTGCGGTATCCCCACAGAACATTAGGTAATTCTTCCACCCAATTGCATTTTTCTTTATCTAGATTGGTCTTTATTTCTTGGACCAGGGTTCTATTTGTGACTTCTGTCTGGCCGTTGGCCTTCGGATGGGCCACGAGGTCCGGTTTTGTTGAATCTTCATTCCTTCGAAAGAAGACTTGAAAGGGTCTTGTGTTAGTTGAGTGCCGTTGTTGCTTACAATGTATCCAAGAATGCTGAACCTACAGATGATTTTGTCCCAAAAGAACTTAGTAATGTTCTTGCTCGAAATAGATGTAAGGGCTTCTTCTTCTACCCACTTGGCGAAGTAATCCACTGCCACTACCAAGAACTTGAACCGCCCGGGGGCCTCGGGGAAATGTCTGTCCAAGTCGATTCCCCATTTTCGGAATGGCCATGAACTAGATATTGGGATCATGTCCCTTTGAGGGAGCCTTTGAATTGGAGCATGCCTTTGGCAATTATCGATTTTCTGGACCAGTGCTAGGGCATCTCGGGCAATGGTGGGCCAAAAGTATCCCATATAAATAACCTTTCATGCAAGGGATTTGGGCCAGAGTGGTTATCTCAGGTTCCCTCGTGCATCTCTCTTATGATGTGATCTGCTTGGCTCAGCCCCACACATCTTAACCATGGAATTGTGTATGGTTTTTTTATAAAGGATGCCGTTCAAGATGGTGTAATTGCTTGCTCACCGGAGGAGTGTCCTCTGAGCTTATTTTGCTGGCCGAAGGGTACCATTGATGAGGAATTCGTAGAGGGGGGTCATCCAGTTGGGAGCTTCTTCCTCAATGGTAAAGACTTGGTGGGTGTTGGAGATGCTTGCGGCTTCAAGGGTTTCTACAAGGACAACTTTGAGGAATTTGGCATACTTTGATGATGCTAGTCTGCTAAGGGCATCTGCCTCTGAGTTTTTTGCTCGGGGGACCTTCGCCAAAGAAAAGTCGTTGAAATTGGAGGCCAGGGCTTTAGCTTTGGTCAGGTACTGCTACATCTTTTCTCCCTTTGCAACATATTCTCCATTGCCTTGACTGACCACTAAGAGAGATTCTCCAAAATCTTTTAGTTTTGTAGCCCCCAGCCTTTGTGCAATTTCCATCCCTGCAATGAGTGCCTCATATTCTGCTTCATTGTTGGATGCTTGGAATTTGAAGTGTAGGGCATAGGATGACTTTGTTCCAAAGGGATCAATGATGATCAAGCCTGCACCTGAGCCTTCGCTTGTTGATGATCCGTCTACTAACTGGGTCCAAGTCTATCCTTCCGTCTGGGGCTTTGTACCGGATGGAGGTTCCAGCTCTGTGGGTATTTCCACCAAGAAGTCTACTAAGACTTTCCCTTTGATAGCAATCCTTGGTTGGAAGGTGATATCATATTTGCCAAGCACAATTGCCCATTTCACCATTCAACCGGAGGCTTATAGTTTTGTTAAGATATGGAGCAAAGGGTGGTTGGTAAGGATGCATAGTGGGTGAGCTTGGAGGTAGTGACGGAGACGCCTGGCCGAGTGGACCAGGGCTCATATCAGCTTCTCTGTGGTAGAGTACCTCAATTTTGGACCCTATAAGGTCTTGCTAACAAAATAGATTGGTTGTTGAGCCTTGTTAGCTTCCCTTAGGAGGACGGCACTAACTACTGAAGGTGGGGCGGCGAGGTACATGAGTAGTGTCTCTTTGGGGAGGGGTCTTGTCAGGGTTGAAAGATTGGCGAGGTGTTCTTTCAATTCTTGGAATGTTTTGTCTTGTTCAGGTCCCCACTGGATGTCCCCATTTCCTGTGTTGCCCTTCAGGATTTCAAAAAAAGGTAAGGCCTTGTCTGCTGATCTGGATAAGAAACGATTAAGGGCTGCTAACTTTCCTGTCAAACTTTGCACCTGCTTCAATATCTTCGGGGGGGGGGGGGGGGGGGGGGGGGGGGGGTACATGTCTAAGATGTCTTGCACTTTCTTTGGGTTAGCGGAGATTCCTTCTTCTGTAACATAGTGACCCAAAAACTAGCCGGTCACCGAACTTGCATTTTTTTGGATTCAGTTTCATATTGACTCGCCGAAGGGTGCAGAACGTCTCATGCAGGTCTTTGAGGATGGTTTGGAATCCGGTACTTTTTATGACCAAGTCATCGACGTAGGTTTTAATGTTCCGGCAAGACTGATTTTTGAACACTCGATCCATGAGTCTTTGGTAAGGTGCCCTTGCATTCTTGAGTCCAAATGGCATTTTCTTGTAATAGAAGACCCCTCTTTCTGTGTTGAAGGATGTCTTCTTGACATCTTCTTCTGCCATTAAGATCTGATTGTACCCCTTGTACGCATCAAAGAAACATTTGATTGGGAAGCCTATAAAGGCATCAACTTTAAGGTCAATGAGTGGCAGGGGGTGACAGTCTTGCTTGCAAGCCTTGTTCAAGTCGGTGTAGTCAACGCACATCCTCTTGCTGTTATCTTCTTTTTTGGCTAACACCGGGTTAGATAGCCAAGTTGGGTGCCTGACTTCCTTTAAGATGTCGGCCTCTACAAGACTATCCACTTCTGAATTGATGAACAGGTTTAGTTCTGGGGCAAAGGTGCGTTTCTTCTACCGGATGGGTCGGACCTTTGGATCGAGGTCTAGCCTATAGACAATGAGGTTTGGATCAATCCCGGTCATGTCTCGAGGGCGCCATGCAAAGATGTCTAAGAACTCTTTCAGGAGGATTATGAGGGATTTCTTAATGGGTTCAGGTAAATTGGCACAAGTGGTTAACATTTTGGGAGGCTCCTCTTCAGTGACCGGACATTCCTCAGTTTGGTCTCCCAGTTGGACAGTGGTGGGGGTGGTTGTCATAAGGACAAAGATGTGGGTTTTAATTGGGGAATTTTTGGCTTTGGGTAGTCCTCTCTACCTCTCTTTCTCAATGCTATTTTGCGGCATTCCCTGGCTGTTTGTTGGTATCCGTGAAGAGTGGCCACGCCATTAACAGTAGGAAACTCGATGAGAAGCTAAAAAGTTGAGATGATGGCTTTCATCTTTGTAAGGGCGGGTCTACCGAGGATTACATTGTATGGTGATTTTTCCTTCAACACCAGAAACTCCAGGTAAACTGTCTTTGTTTTAGGCTCGATTTTGACTCTCACCGGAAGGGTGATTAGTCCTTCGGCGTAGATGGTCCGGTCGGCAAAATCCACCAATGGTGTGTTGGAGTTGGTTCTTGATTTCGGTGTCAAGTTTTTGGAAACAGTCCCGATATAAGATTTCTACTGAGCTTCCTCCATCCCAGTACATGCGGTGCACCAACTTGTTAGCAATTACATTTTTTGTCATGATGGTATCGGCTCCCATCTGTCGGTTTGGGAGTAGGTTTGAGTGGGAGAAGGTTATGGTCTCTTCCTGTTGGAGGCAATAGGATCCATCATTATACTATGGTGTGATCCGGCAACGAGCTTTTCGTGTGGACTCAGAATTTCCTCCAGCTGAACCTCTTGTAATTGTGAGAATTTCTCCCATTTGATGTTTTCCCTCATTCCTGTCTTCATCCCCTTCTCTTGGTCGTTTGTCTTCTTTTCTTGGCCAATTAATCTGCTACCTGTTATCCTCCATTTTTTTGTTGTCTCCTCTTTGATCATTGTTTGATTGGCTCTTCCCCTTGTTGTTCCGTGAGTAGTACTTTTTTGACCCTTGGACGAAGTTGTTTAACTGTCCGGTCTAGACATGCTGCTTGATATCTTTGCCGAGGTCCTACAATTATCGGTATCACGGCCATGGTCATTGTGGAATTTGCAAAAGAGATCTGGGTTTTTTCGAAGGGAAATGGGGGTGTGGATTTTGGGCGGAAGCTTGAGGATGTTCTTTCTAGCTAGCATGGTGTAGATCTCCTTAGGTGTTCAGTTTAGTGGGGTGAAATATGATGGGTCTCTTGGTTTTTGATCAGGGACTCTTCCGCCCAACCTGTCGTGAACATTTTTCTTGTTCCTGAAATTGGTTTGCTCTCGGTCCCTGTACCTTCCGAACATAGCTGCCATTGTTTTGGCCTTTTCTTGGATCGCTTCCTCCAGCTTGGCATATTTCTCTGCACCGTTAAAAAGTTCATTGATGGTTTGCGGAGCGTCTTTGATTAAGTTCTTGAAGGCATCACCTTCCTGGAGGCCACTGATAAAGGCCGAGATAGATGTCTGGTCTTGCAAGCCTGCGACCTCTAGGCATTCATCGTTGAACCTATCAATGTATTTTTGTAAGGATTCTCCCGGAGCTTGAGAGATAGAGGAGAATTGAGCCTCATTTTTCCTGAACTTTCTTCTTTACAAGAACTTTGTGTCAAATTTAGTGGCAAATTTCCATCAAGATGGAATGCTGGCTGGGGGAAGACTATCAAACCAAAGGTAGGCTTTCCCAGTCAAGGTGGTAACAAAGTGCTTACACCGGAGGGGTTGGGGGGGTTGTGGATCTCCATGATTGAGGTGAAGTTATTCAAGTGGTCCGCAGGGTTCTTGGTTCTGTCATACTCCTTTAGTATTTCTTTGAATTTGTACCATTTCTCTGGCACAAAGTTTGCTATTTCCGAGGTGAACGGAGATGGACGGACGGCTCCCTTGTACGCAGTTATAATAGGGACATGTTGGCCGGAAGAATTCAGCGTTTGGTTTGCCCAGTGCTTTGTTACATGCTGCGTATGATTGTATGGTTGATGAAGTAGACTTGGCTGGTTTGATGTAGCAGGTTTGGGTTGTTCAAGCCGGAGGCTGCTGGATTTGGGTTGTTCTGTCCTGAGGTTGCCGGACGGTTATCAATGGATGATCTCAAGTTAATCTCTTGGAGGAGAGGGTCTGGGAAGGTTATTGCTTGTATAGGAGGTTCTTGGGCTTTGGATTAGTCAGCTAGCTGTTGGAAGGTTGTGAGTATGGAGTGGATGGCACCCATATTATTTTGAAAAAACTGCCACATGTCATTCAGGGGTGAGGGACCCGCCACGGAGTCAGGCCTTGGTAAGGTGGTTGGGTTTATTGGTGTAAAATCAAGGGTTCGTTGAGGAGCCCTGGGTGATGGTGAATCATCGCTTTCTACCGTAACTTTTGGTTCTTTTGACATGGCTTTTGGGAAAAAAGGGAACAAAAGATGGTGGGCTCTTCCTTCTGTCAGAAGTGAACTCTGTCCTTGAAAGGAAAAAAAGATTAGTTATTTGAAATTTGTTCCCACAGACGACGCCAATGAAGAAGTCCGTAATGCCGGAGGGTCGGGCTCGCTGGACCGGAGGGTAGCTGGGAGTCCGCTCGGGCGAAAGGGCTTTAAATACCTGTCCAAAAGAGGAAAATCGTCAAAGGATTCCGAGATTGAGTCCCCAAAATAGTCTTCGATGGTCAAGTTAGGTAGGAGCAAATTGAGAGTAAAAGCCTTAAATTAGAGAGAGAGAGAGAGAGGAACCCCTTACCTTGAGGTATTCAATGTATTTATAGGAGGTTGTCTTGGAGTTGTTGGAGGACCTTCCTAAATCAAGAGGATCTCCTCCAACTGTAGCATAGTACTCTTCAAACAGTGTCGGAGGGTATTGTTTGAAAGTCATGAACAGTACCAGAGGGTACTGTTAAGCATGGTATTTCTGCAGTCCTGAAGTGGTCTTCTTAACCGGGTGGACCCCAAGGGGTCCACTACATTCTTATACACTATTAGTAACCCTTATGTTTTTCTTATAATAGTGTATGTAGGCAAGTCCTTTTTATTTGCAGATGAAAGAATAATATAATGAGCTACAAAAGTTTGCTCTCTGTTATCAATGTTTGAAAGTTTAAGGGAAACCAAAAGAATTGCTTATCACAAGGAAATAACAAAATGCTTATTGCAAACTGATGTTTTTAATGGTTTTTATTGCAATCTTTTACCAAATACAAACAATATAAGCAGATACTAGGTGGACTTAGAGATCAAAGGCATTTGAAGGATATTATTCAAAAGTAAAGGACAATACAAAATGAAGAATTATCAGGTGATGGTGATCTGTTGAGGTTGTTGTTGCAATGAAAAGAAGATAAAGGCAATTATATGACATCAGAGGATACAATTGATGAGTGTAAATTGTTCTATATTGTTGGTCAATAGACATTGTTCGCTGACTCACAAGGACTTCCATTCTCTTGGCTATATGTATCCAGAATGACGAAAGGCCAAATTTTCACATTTAACACATACATTTATTTAGGAAAGAACAAATTAAGGGAAAAACATTGACAAGATTCAGTAAAACTACTACATTAGTTAGGAAGAATAATAATGAATATGGATATGATTTTGTGCAAGTAACGATGAGTTTGTATAAATTTCTGAGATGATACCCACCAGTTGTGCACACGTTATTGTATAGTTCTACTGGGATGGAGACGTTAAAATATTTCTACTAGTTATATTGTAGTATTGAAATAGAGAAGTCTCCATCAAAAATCAAGACAAGCCCACGAAACCATAGCAAAGGTATCTCAGATTCAAATTTGAAGAAATCACCCTTAAGCTCAAGGGGAATCCTTCCTGCAACAAAGGGAGTGGCTATTGAAATACAAGATTGGTGTAAAGGAAATGGATTGAAGGATGCTACAGATTTAGCATAAATTTTGCTCTCATTTTCTACTATATGGTTCCTTAATTACTAGGACAACCTTTTATACAAGGGCAGTGGAATGAGTAGCGGGAAGAAACACCCTGAAACAGAAGGGCTCCTTGGACAACTTAAGAAGGTTAATTGGTGGTTGAATGACTCATTTCCCCAAGGTACTAGAGTCGGCGAGAGGATTCCAGAGTTAAAAGAGAAGTTATTTGCCTTTCTATTGGATAATGTTGATTCTGCTATCCAACCTAAGAGGTAGTTACTATGAAATTTACTAACTAATTCAACTTTCTCACTTACATTCTGCCATACAGAGCATATTTTGCTTAGATGAGTATAATTTCACCATGGAAACAATCATTGATTACTTAGGAAGTTATAACTGTTATTGACATGTAGATGTGAACTTCATCTGATGAATAACTTATTTGAGATGGAAAATATGCTTTAAAAAAAAGAAGGAAGAAGGTGATAATGCTCAACGTCGGTAAAAACTGCAAAAGTGCAGTTCGCAACATGTAGTAATATTTAAAGCACCGTATCTTCTTGACTCATTAAAAACAAAACAAAAAAACATCATGAGAAAATAAATTGCACTGATTCTGAATGAGTAACACCAGGAACTTGGCTTCTTTTGGGCATTTTATCAAACACTTCATTCGGCAAAGAGTTGAAGAACTCAATAACTCTGGAATCAACCACACAAATTCCTCAATTTTCTGTGAAATGTGTTGGATATTTCTGAACAACAATGGGACCTTACAAAAAAAAATCAACTAAAATAGAACTTTATTTCTGAAAAGAACTACTAATCTGATACAAAGTAGAAAAATAGTAAATGCCTCTTCAAATCATGCAAATGCACTTTCCTTTAGGCTTTATTAGTCCCCTTATATGTGCAAGGAATTCAGGACTAATATCCTTTTGAGATAAGATGAAGATGATAGTTAGAAGTCTGCACTGACTTAAACGAACTACAGAACAAGTGTGAAAAGTGCAAGAATAATTTGTAATATGAGAATGATTGCTTGTCCGAATCACCATCCTAAGGTGTCTATTTATAGACCTCCAAATGGTGCTTTCAATAGTCACATTTCTTAGGAAAAGGTAGGAAGAAACGGAACCGAATTCGGCTAAGAATTGAGTTCGGAATCACTATTTTAGTAAAAAGATGCAACTTTTCAAGAAGAAGAAAACTCACTGGAGCACGTCAGAGTACTTGTCCTACTCGGACAAGAACTCTTACAGCTCTCTGGAGCACGTCAGAGTACTCATCCTACTCGGACGAGTGCTCTTACAACATGCTGACTCCTTTTCCTTTCTTCCTTTAGCTTAATTATTGGAAAATCTCCAACAATCCCCTGACATTTTCCAATGATTTGAAAAATTGCATGCCTCTCAAAGTCAAGAACTTTTCTTAATAACTTACGCATTAGCTATGGTGTTTTTCGATTGAACCAAAGCCTTAGTGAATACACCTTGCAAACTTGTCGAACTAATTTGGTAGACAAACTTTGAAACAATAGTCCATTGACAAGCCTTAATGTAATCACACATAAGTTTGCTTTCTCGCAACATGTTATAAACAACACATAAGATCCATGTGTCTCAATCTCTTTCATGAATGCGTCTAAGGTTTCATCAAAGAACCTTTTATGAATTTTCATAATGCATACACATAGGTTTCAAAATACCCCTGTCATATGAGAATTTCTAGCATTATTACATTTCTTATATTTGGTATTAACTTTAACTTGTTAAGAACTCAATTCTTTAACCTTAACTTACTAGCGAGTAAATAACAGTAATTATATTTAGTGTTCTAACCATTTAAACAATGTACTTTTCGCTACATTGAATTTAGAACTAGTAGTTTAACTAGCAATGAATTGAGGATTTCATTGTAAACGATCTAGGACATATTTCTTGATAGAAGATAATCGTTCTTGTCAGTCCTTAATTCATTCTTTGGTTTGCCTAATTGGCTTAACCAAACTTTCTCTTATTGAGTCTTCAAATCACTATTCTAAATGGTTAATTAATCTCATAGATTAAGACTCCACCATTTACTGATTTTAATCTAGATTTTTAATCCACTTCTATTGATGTTTCTATACATCAATCTAGGCAATTCCTTTCCAAAAGATCATCCCCTTAATGCGAGCATACAAGCAATCATTAACACATACCTTTAATGAACATGTCATAAACTTATTGCATAAGTTCTACAAAATTTGTACCTAAAGCTTGCAAATTAACATAGAACTTTAAACTTTAATGCATGTAATTTGAATTTTAACAATGATAGAACAATCATTTCTCACTTTACCATTCATGATTAACTTAAACACAAGCTAAACATGATTAGAGTAAATACTTAACAAACATGCTTCAGAACAATCCATAAACCAAACTTACAACATTTTATGCATATGAAACTTTAACATATATTTGAAATTTTAGTTATAATTTCAAATTCATCAAAAGCAATCATGTAAGCTCATTCACTCTCTATTGTATTATACAATTTCCAACTGTATGTCATCTAACATATAATACACATAAACTTTTATGAAATCATGAAAACTCACAAGAACTATGAATCATGCAAAAATACTGCAATCCTAAATTCTAGTTCATCAAAGCAAGTGCCTGTTAGGTCATTTTCATACATTGTCTATGTATCAAACTACCTAAACTTGCTACCTATTCATACAAAACATAACATATTTCTTTGTTAATTCTGATTTCAAACATGCATAAATGAAATTTTAAGAATTAATCATAAGAACACTCATTATATTTTAAAGTATTAATCATGCATGAAATAATCTAGTTCTCTAAGAAAATCATGCACTGGACAATCATTACTAATGATCAAATGTTTTTCCAAAACATATATTGACATGCACACTACTTACATAATTTAAATAAATCATGTACATGATCATAATTTCACAATATGTATTTTAAGCATATTTTAGCATACAAAATACTTCATAAACTAAGTTTTTGTAACTATATAGTTTCAAATATTTTGAAACAACATGCATAATAAATTTATGAAAACCATAGTTATACAAATATCATGTAATCATACTTCATAAAAATATTTCATATAACTAAACAAACCATAAATTCTATAACAACAACTATCATGCATTCCTTTTGTTCAGAAAAGAAGCAACACATAACACAACAATAAATGAATACTTATCTCATTATATTTTGTGATTGTAATCCTCATAACTTTTATTTTGGACACAGCCAAAACATGCAGACCAAACTCTCTCATCATCATCGCTCCATGGCATGGGATTCTTCATCTTCACTCTGCGGCTTAGGCGTCTTCAACATATATGCATTGTTCAAATACACAAGATGAAGATGCATCTTTTTTTTCCATCATGAAAATTTCCCTCTATGGAACCGATCCAACTTGACAATAGATGATGTCAAGTTCTTCACGTTGGTATCCATCTGCGTGTAATAAAGCCTAAAGATTGTTGGATATTTCTAAATAAAAATGAGACCTTACAACACAAACTAAAATGGAACTTTATTTCTGAAAAGAACTACTAATCTAATACAAAGTAGAAAAACATTAAATGCCTCTTCAAATAGTGCAAATGCACTTTCCTTTAGGCTTTATTAGTCCCCTTATGTGTGCAAGGAGTTCAGGACTAATATCCTTTTGAGATAAGATGAAGATGATCGTTAGAAGTCTGCACTTACTCAAAAGAACTACAGAACAAGTCTGAAAAGTGCAAGAATAACTTGTAAGATGAGATTGATTGCTTGTCCGAATCACCATCCTAAGGAGTTTATTTATAGACCTCCAAAGGGTGCTTTCAATAGTCACATCTCTTAGGAAAATGTAGGAAGAAACAGAACAAAATTTGGATAAGAATTGAGTACGGAATCACTATTTTAGTAAAGAGATGCAACACTTCAGGATCGGAAAAACCTTACTGGAGCTCGTCCAAGCACACATATGAGTCGGACGTGTAGTCTACTCTGCATTAGAAGCCTTTTGGAACTCATTCGAGCACATATCCGAGTCGGACGTGTACTCGCCCAAATCTTCTGGCGCTCATCCGAGCACCTGTGAGACTCGCACAAGTGCTCTCACATTTCCAGTTAACTATACATAGTCCGAGGGGTTGTGAGGCTCGCATGGCCACTCGGACAGCTGCTCCTCAAATCATGTTAAATACACTTTCCTTTAGGCTTTATTAGTCCTATTATGTGTGCAAGGAGCTCAGGACTAATATCCTTTTGAGATAAGATGAAGATAATCATCAGAAGTCTAAAGTGATTCAAACAATCTACAATACAAGTGTGAAAAGTGCAAGAATAACTTGTAAGATGAGAATGATTCGTTGTCTGAATTATTATCCTAAGGAGTCTATTTATATACCTCCAAAGAGTGCTTTCAATAGTCACATCTCTTAGGAAAAAGTAGGAAGAAACGGAACCGAATTCGGATAAGAATTGAGTTCGGAATCACCATTTTAGTAAAGAGATTCAACTTTTCAAGAAGAAGAAAACTCATTGGAGCACATCAAAGTACTCGTCCTACTCGGACGAGAACTCATACAACTCACTGGAGCACTTCAGATACTCTTCCTACTCGGACGAGAACGTTTACAGCTCTTTGGAACATGTTAGAGTACTCGTCCTACTCGGACGAGTGCTCTTATAGCATGCTGACTCCTTTTCCTTTTTTCCTTCAGCTTGATTATTGGAAAATCTCCAACAAAATGTTATTAAAATATGTACTACATAATTAATTCCTAACCATCAATTCCTATGTTAAATTATCACAATAATTATCAATTCATGTGTCAAATTATTGCAGTAATATACTCACAAGGTGAAATCCCACTTGTTTTCCTTATTTTAAAACTGGGCAGTGAGGAAGAATGAGAGCAAAATCACATTATGATGATCTTCCAATAAACAATCACCAATATTAAGTGAGAAACGGAATAAAGGAGTTCGTTTTTACCTTTTAAGCCCACCGCTAATTGACTTCGACACCCTCACTTTCTTTCATTTGGATTCACTTTCTTCCATTCACCGGGCTGCCGAACAAACCAAACAAAAGCTTTGTGTAGGGGAATTGTATGTGGGGGGACGTCACTCACTTTAAGCATGAACAATGAAGAAGCAATGGAGGAAACATGGGAAAAATGTGCTCTTTGTTTGGGGGTGAATGATGAAGTTTACTGGGCAAAGGGAGTAAGCAGGAGTAATGGAGGAAACGGGAAAAAAAGCTCTCCTGTGGGTGTGATCGATGAAGTTTACTGGCAAGGGAGGAAATGATAAAATTCAAAAAATAAATAACTAAATGACCAAAATAAAATCTACTTTAACCATCCAATAATTATGGTATGTTTTGAATTATTTTTTCAAGAGTTTACATCCTATTTTTATTATTTATTGGATTAGATATGGTTGTGATTGATTTATGTACACCTTAACCTTAAGTTAATTTAGCCAATTCCACTATGTAGGGCTTATATATTATGTTATTTTTTAATCATCTAATTAGTTAAATGTATGATTAAACAATTATTTTCTAGAATAGTTATATTTACAAATTTCTATGTGATAAATTACTAGTACTATTTTTCTTTTTTTCTTTTTTGTGTGTGGGATATAAGGCTAAATAAGTTGCAATATTCAACGCAAAATCCGTGCATGTTACAGCCATCAACCTAATAACAATCTGCAACAGCCCCAAACTAAGCATAGTTAAGAAGGGGAAACGAGAGAGGATGCGATTCAGCGGAGACGCCATGCTCGAGTAGACTTGCTGGGCCAGACAAGGGCTCTAGGGGTTTTTGACGGTTGAAACCCTTGAGAGAGGGAAATAACTAGTGCACATAAAATAAGCGTAAAAACTCTGTCTGGAAAAAAGCAAGGGACGAGCGCTTTGCTTGATATCTTGTTTTGCATTTTCGTTCAATATTATATAAGTGCTTTTATTCGTGATTTATCCTTAGAAATATAAATGCCTTAATAACTCCAACAGGGACAAGGAATTTATTTTTCCTTCATTGGTGTTATATGTGCTATTAAATATGAGTTTTTCTGGCTGAGATAATGTTCCCGAACTCAAAATATCAAAGCCAAATAATTCATCTGGGTTCCTTCTCTTATATAGTATATCTTTTGCTTCTTTTAGTTGACGAAAGTGCAGAGGCGCATGATAAGAAAAGAGGCTCGCTACATCTAACGTCTCACCTGCTATTTTGACCAGGTCAACTTTGGATAATTATCCTACAATGGTGATGGTAAATTTCCATTTTTACCATCCATATGATATTTATTATATCCATGAATTAAGACATAGATAAACTGAATCGATAAAAAAAGGTATCCTATGTAAGTGGAGCTAAGAAGTCCGGTAACTTGATAAATGATGAAAGTAAAACTGGAGGCGAACATGTCAAGAGGTCATTGTATGTGTCATAGTTTTGCACTTCATTACATCCAAAAAAAAAAAAAAAAGTCTAGGACTTACTATTTATCAAAAAGAAACTAAATCAAATTGGCTCTGTTATGCAAATTATTGTACCAAAGGCTGCGCAACCGATCTTTACACGGATGATTCTTGGAGAGGCAAATCGCTATGTCTTTCTTATGAGTTCCCATAGACAGCAGCCCATTCATCTAAATCAAGTTTGGGTCTTATGATCAATAAGAAGAAAGAACTTTTGATTCAGATTGGCAGCCACAAGGTTACAAAAATGTATCATAAACACACAAAAATAAATTCAATAAAGGTTTTCATTATCAACATTGGAATTCGTTAAAAAAAAATCTATTCTCACAATAATATTTTACGTTTATTCTTCATAACAAATTAATAATGCTAATATCATAAATGGAAGAATTCTTAGTGCGATAGCTACACAATCTTACTAATGCAACCATTGTGCGCATTACGTGGTGCCTTTTTTTTGTTTCTCTCATTGGTGAATTCTTTTTTTTTTTTTTTTTTTTTTGGCAAATTGGTGAATTCTTTGACAACATAAAATGTGGAAAGTAAATATTAATAGTTGTGAATTAATGTCTAACAGTTAAGAAATTCACGTCTAATAGCTGGTTTTCTCATCTTATATGGCATATCTCTTGCTCCTTTTCTATTGTTGTTTTCTCTTTATCTACAATTTGCCATTCATTATTTTCTCCGATATAATCAAAATCATCATCATTATCATTTGATTTTCTTCTTCATGTTGGTTTTCATCATCGTCTTCGTGATTTTCATCCTCCACTTAGATGACATTATGTATGAGGCGTCCTACTCATTTCTTGTTACGGTAATCGTGCCCTAGTTATTTCACATAAAAAATATCATAACCCTTATATTACAACCTTCAACCCAAAAACAATTTGAAACATCCGCGGACTGAGTAGAGGGAGGGAGGAGGAACGATCGGAACGAGAGAGGATGGGACATGGTAGAGACGCCGTGCCAGAGTAGACATGCTGGGCAAGACAAGGGCTCAAAGGTTCTGACCAAAAAAACCCTAGTGAGAGGGAATTACTTGTGCTCATAAAATAAGCGTCAAAACTCTGTATGGAAATTGTGCAAGTGACGAGCACTTTGCGTGATGTCTTGTTTTTCATCTTTGTTCACTATTATGTATATACTTTTCTTCGTGATTTATCCACAAAAATTTTAGGGCTTCGATAACTCAGAGCTGGGAAAAGAAATTTATTTTCCTTCATTGGTGTTATCTATGCCATAAAATATGGGTTTCTGGCAGAGATAAAATTCCTGAACTTGAATTATCAAAGCCAGACGGTTCAACTGGTTTCTCCCTCTTACATGGTATATCTCTTCCTCCTTTTTTATTGATGTTTTCTTCTTTAAATAAAATACAATTTCACTTTTACTATTTTCACTAGGAAAATTTGTATTTTTATTCCACAGTCTTTACCTAAGTATCAAATGTAGTCCACATTCTTTAATAACTATCAAATGTAGTCCAAAATGTATCCATTTGTTTTCCAATTTCAGTCCAAATAATAGAAGTTGACTCAAACTAATGGTCTCCTCATACCGGCTTTAGACAAAGCAATTTTGACCGACCCTAAACCATCTTCTTCTCTTCTTCCAAATTATTTGAATCCATTATAAGGCCTTCCATTATGCAAGATAATTCAAATAGGGTGAAAATAGAGCTCCAAATATGGTTTAGAGTCGGTCAAACCCCACTTTCACTGACACCAGAATGAGGAGACCGTTAATTTGGGTCAACTTTCCATTTTTTGGATTGAAATTGAAAAAAAAGAATAGATACATTGTGGACTACATTTGATAGTTATTAAACAATGTGGATTGAATTCCCAATTATCAGTAGCAACCTAAGATGAACCTAAGAGGGTAAGGGGTGAATTAGGTTCTTGACCCTTTAAAAATATTTGTTCTACTAAGAAGATCAACTTTGAAAAACCATTTTCAAAGGCTAGTTTTAAAACCAATTTAAACTAGATTTCTAAGTAAGGTGTACAATTAATGATTTGCAAAAACATGAAAGCAAATAAACAAACAAAGCAAGAACACATCAAATTTATAGTGGTTCAGATTTCCCTTGAATCCTAGTCCACTCCAAGTTCTACAACTTGAGATTTCTAATCAACTAAGAAACACTTAAATGAGTGTTTCAATCCCTTACAATTGCTTAACATCAGTCTCTTAATCTCAAGACTTTTCCATTGCCTAATCTAACTCTAAACTATGACTCCCTTGCTTAATCTAGCTCTAGATTAAAACTCCTTTGCCTAAGGCTAGGAATTGGATCTTTTGCCCTATCCTTCCTCAAGGATTTTAAGTCTTACTTAAGACTCCTCTTGCCTAGACAAAGGACATTTGCTCAATCAAGTTATTGATCAAGACTTTGACAACTGCCTAAATTAACTCAAAGCTAGGGATTTTACCCTTTGCCTAATCCAAACTCTTGGATAGGACTTTAGCCCCAATGCCCAACTTACCTCAGATTGGGACTTGTACAATTGCCCAAACTCAACCTCTTGTGTTGGGTCTCTCCTTCTCTTCTTGCTCCCCTTTTCTTCTTGCCTAACTCTTACTTAAGAGCTTAGGAATTTACCTAATACAAGTTGCCTGCACTCAAACTCTTGAGTTAGGACTTTTCTAGATGAATAGAAAAGATGACAATCTCCTTAAAATGGAGTTTACAAATGACACAAAAATTGGACATAGAGGTCTCTTGCTAATCCTACCTTAACAAGCTGACATACAAATGTTTGAAATAAAACTTGAGAATGTTGCTTCAGTGTAGGAAACTTGAAGGGGATGATTACCCATGATTTTGAGGCTTGGGCACAGTTTATAGAAGTGAAAGAATGCTTTTTAAAAGCTTCCAACGGCTAGAAACGGCTATCTTCGCGTACTGAAAATCAGCTTGCTGCAGTACTTCAAATTCCGAAGCTTTAGCTTCTGATATCAAAAGCTCTTGAGTTTCAGCTTGCTACAATACTTTAGATTCCGATGCTTCAGCTTCTGATATCAGAACCTTCAGCTTCTGATATAGAACCTATAGCTTCTGATATCAGAACTTGATTCCAGTAGCTGATCTTCTGCAATTCACAACTTCGGATTCCGAACAGGTTGCCGAAGTCCTCACTGAACAAGTTACCGAAGTGCTCCCCAAAATTAGTTTTTAGTATTTTCTTTCTTCAGGTTTATTCTCTCCTTCGGTGAGCTTGCTAACCGAACTACTAACCGATGTACTCCCCGAACTTGGTTTTGATATCAAAAGTCCTCACTAAAGTGCTAACCGAAGTTCTGCTTTCAGATCTTCTTTTGAACAGTAGCCTCAAAGGTTGTTTAGAGCCTGTCTAGGCTCGGGTTAGAAGCTTCACAAGTTTTCACCTTTTTTTTTGTTTGCTTGCCATTTCTTCGTTGTTTTTTGCGTTGGTGCTCCCGTGAACTTTTCTACTGCATTTTCTCACTTAGAATCAATCATTAAATTAATTCTCATATTTATTAGTTCATTAATCAAAATAAGGATTAAGACCACCATGTCTAACAATCTTCCCCTTTTTGATGATGACAAAACAAATATGGAATTTTTGACAATAAATCAAAAGCAAGTAAAATTGAGTGACTCCTCCTCAATTTATAATCTCTCCCTCAATTCCATTACATTTGCTTCCCTTTTTTGACATCACAAAAAGGACTTAGCATAAACTACTACAAAATAGGGCTTTAAACTAGTTTTTTAGGGCCTTTAACACCTGTTTTTTGAGTTTTTGAACTGCTATGATAGCTCTAGATGTTAAAAGTCAGTAACAGGTGTTAAAAGTCAGTAAGAAATAATACCAGTTTTGGAAAAGGTTTAAAAATTAGAAATAAAAACTGTGTTGGAACAGGTTTTAAAAGTAGAAATAAAACATGTTTTGGAACAGGTGTTAAAAGTAGAAACGAAACCTACTTTTCCTAAAATAGGTTTAAAAAAGATGGGCAACTTTTTAAACGTGTTTAAAACTAACTAGTGTTAAAAATCCTAAATTCTTCATTAAATCAAAAAAATAAAAATTTTGGGAGATATTTGTATATCAAACCATCCATGTGTAGAACACAAATTCATATCCGACACACCCTTTGATTTGAAGAACCAAAGTAGCCAATGCTATTAATTCAGAAAGAACTAATACATAAACATCAATAACATTTACACTTCCAACGGTATTTAACACGTGTAACAACAATTGCTATCCATAATTCTACACTAATTCTTATGATGTACACCAAGAATCATGACAATTCAACTTAGGAGATGACAAGTCTTTGCAGCTCATTATCCATAATATAATCACCCCATAATTTTTGCATAGCTTTCTACACTTCAATAGCTAGAGGTGCTTCGTCTTCATTGAATTACTATAAAACAAAATAAACAATAACCATTAAGGAATTTAAAAGGCAAAGTAAAATAAACTACATGGTGTGCATTAAAATAGCTAAAAGCCATTTGTCCGGGACGATCTGGAGCTGACCTCGTCCGGGATAACCTGGGGATGACCTCGTCCATGACGACCTGGGGAGCTGACATCGACAGGTAGCAAACCGAGCTAGAAAAATATCTTAGGTCAAAAACAGTCAAGATAATCGAGCCCGGAACATTTAGGTCAGAATAACAGTAACAATGACATGATTGCTAGGTCATATTAAGGGGCAGGAATCTAGGACTAGTTTCATACAGGAGTTACTTACTACAATAATTATAAATGAGCCATCATGATGAAGGAGCCTTATCCGAGCCATAAATAGCAAAGGAGTTACAAAGACATTCAAGTCACTATAAATGAGGCAATTAAGGTGTGCAATCAATGCGCTAGCTCATCATAACACCAACGGACACTTCAAGGTGTGGCTATGTCTATTCAGTATTCAGACTCATTTCAGGTACGCAATTCTTTATAAACTTAAACTCTTGGTCAATTTAGTTTACCCACATACTCTACTAACTTGAGCGTCGGAGTGGAACAGGGGTGATAGCCATGCTTGTTTCTTGTTTCTTGTTTCTTGCTCCTGTTACCAGATTCCTCAAGAAGGCTGCTAAGCCGAGCTCCCGCTTCCCAGATCCGAGCTCCGCTCTCACCCATCCGAGCTACCAATTTGCAGATCTTAGCTATATCTTCAAATCTTCATGCAACCGACCGAAGCATCTCGATGATATTTGTGTCACATCAACTGGGGCCATCTGTGGGAACGATTTAATCGATTTCTTCATCAAATTTTCTTCACATTCAAAGAAATTTGTTGAAAGAATGACTCAAGAACGTTCGGGAATGAATGCTTCCTCTTCCGGAGTAGCGGTTTGCACTAAGGAAATAATTTTCCAATCAGGTACAGTTTTGGGACGATGGATTTCCTAACCGACATAAAGAAACATAAACTTGGTTGGCATCAATGAATCGTCATCACACCATGTACATCAGGGAAGGCTCAGTTTTTGATGTATACTGTGTGCATCTATCTGGTTGTTAACATTTTAGAAGGAGAACGCTTCGGAAGGCAACTCTCGAAATAATTAAAATGTTCAGTGAAATGACGTAAAAATATTGTGAAAATATTTTTAATTTGGTTGTATACTTTAACTCTTGTTGCATTTCTTGTTCTTTGTTGTGCATGGATGTCGAGAAATGAAGTAATGGCAAATCAGGAAGACATTCTGGCCGCTAATCAGGATTAAGCAAATTAAATGTTGGGTTCCCAAATTTTTGCATGTGGAATACAGGTCATTTAATGATGGAGGTTAGACAAACATTGATCTATTCCATGGTACAGTCATGAAATCGGGTCGAGCATCATTGATCAGTTTTGGAGATCATCAGGTACGGTCTATGGGACAATAAAATATCTTAGATGCTTTAGTTACTATTTTCATTATTCAGTATACATTGTGAAAGACATGGTTAGGAACCGCTTTCAAATTGTTGTGACAATCATGGGCTACCAATGCAAACATTTTTAGATTTGGCAACCACCATGTTATACCCATAGGACAGTTGCGAATTTCAGTCACCTTGATAGCTGGCCAGCTACTACGTACAGAGACCATGTGGTCACCTGATCATGTGTACCTTGGAATGCCCGGCTTAAAGTACTTTCAAGCCTTAGCTTCAATTATGCATATGCTTTTAAAAATTTTCTATCATGCATGGGGTGGCTTCTCTTCATTGTAATGTTAAACAGGCAAGGCAATGTTACATGGGCAGGGCCAATACATTGGCTGGGACAAACCATGGTGTCACGGGGCACTCTTTTGAATCACCAAAATAAGAACGCCGTGTGGCAAGCAAGGCTACCGCTAGCCAAGCTTCCGCCAATTCCCGCATCTGGGACTCGTTCCCGAAGTACTTGCAATTAGGCCATCCGAATCAATGAAAATAAACGAAGGTAAACTCATAAGCCAAAGCTTGGTTTTCACTAATAAAAGAAGGAAATTACAAGAAGTAGCCAAGAGCTTAAAGGAGTGGTGGGAACCCAACTCCTGCTTGCATTACATCAACCCACCAACAACTAGAAAGGCTAAAAACTAAAAGTGACCGGCTAGGCGATCAATGCGTAAATGGGTGATCTTGCTAAAGATCACTTATCTTTGTGAAAACTAAACTAAAATCCCTACAATTACATATAAACGATACAAATCAATATATACAAAGTTGGGCACCGTTGGATTCGGTCGTTGTGGTGATGGGCGCCTGATGCTGTGGCGGGCGCGCTGAGGTGTTGGTGCTATGCGGGTGCTGAGGTGCTGGTGCGGGGCTCGCTGAGGTGCTGCGTGGGGCGCGGGGCGCGTGCTGAAGGGCTGTGGCACTGCGCACGCCGAGAGGTGCTGACTTGCGCCGAGATGTGCTGGAGCGCTGTGGCGCACCACTGGTGCTGAGGCGTGGACGCGCGCTAAGGCTGGGGCGCGCGCTGAGGCAATGTTGTGCTGCACCATGTGTTGGGCGCCTAGTCCTGTCCGACATATGGTGCGACGCGTCGTGCGATTTTGCCCCGTCAGTTCTCAACTTTAAGCACGAGCTGCAACATGCCAGTTTATGCTCATGGGGCATCGATGGGATTGCGGGGTAAGCACGTGAGGTGCACCCTATAACACATGGGCAGGATCAATACGTTGACCTAGACAAATCAGGGGCAGGGCCAATACGTTGCCCGGAATGAACCATGGACAGGGCTAAGCAATTAGTCAGGACAAACATCAGCAGGGCCAAGCAGTTGACTGGAACGGACATTGGCAGGACTAGACAGTTGGCTGGAACGGACATTGGCAAGACTAGGCAGTTGGCTGGAACGGACATTGGCTGGGCTAGGCAGTTGGGTGGAACAGATCTTGGTAGAGACAAGAAGTTGGCCGGGATAAGTCATTAGCAGAGTCTCGAAGGATACTGGGTCAAACCCTTAGGTCGGGATTTACGGGGGGCTAGAAGGGCCAAGAAGATGGGCCAAATCAGATACCAAGTTCAATCGTATAGCTCAAAGAGAGAAAATTAAGGTTTTTCAAATCACTCATTACAAACATTGTTAGGTCGGTCCAGCTGGCATGGTATAATGCTTTACGATAGTCCTTTATTTCAGATAGCATTAGGTCGGTAAAGTGCATGTTAGGTCACATGAAACTTAGCATGGGTTTTTTGGAGCCACGTCACATATTAGGTCGAAAAAGAACTTCATAAGTCAGATACATGTTAGATACCCATCGGTAAGTTCAGATTGAGGCCAAAAAATATTTAAGTATCATGTTTTAGCTAAGTTCAAGTAAAACACAATACTGGGAGGGGGGGGGGGGGGGGGGGGGGGGGGCTTGTTGGTGTGCATAAAAATAGCTAAAAGCCATTAGCCCTGGCCCGATCAAGACAAGGAGAGCTTAAGCATAAAAAGCCCAAAAACAGGCTTAGGTTGACATCGTCCGAGACGACCTGGGGCTGATCTCGTCCGGGATGACCTCGTCCTGGACGATCTGGGGATGACCTCGTTTGTGATGACCTGGGGAGCTGATATCGTGTCACAGGTCGCACCTCTAGTGCGTCTCCCGCGACCCCATCAAGGCTCTGTGAGCACCAACAGAGCCACAATGTGTTTGAAATCACACCATGCGTCGCACATTGCGTCGTACTATATGTCGGACAACACTGGGTGCCCAACACTAAGCGCCTAGCACCTGGCCCAGCACGGCGCGCGCCCCAAGCCTCCACAGAGCGCGCCACACTCTTGCCACCTCAGCGGGCGTCCCAACATCACCTCTGCGCGCGTCCCACTCCGATGCCTCAGCGCGCGGGCCTAGCACCTCATCAGCGTGCGCGCCCTGCCTAGCGCTTCCTGCACCTAACACCTTTGTATATATTAATTTATGTAGTTTTGTTTCAATTTAATTGTATGAAGTTATGTTAGTATAGTTTTTAGGAAGAAAGGTGATCTTTCGCAAGATCACCCATTTTGTACACCTTGATCCCCACACCGGGAACTTTAGACTTTCCTAGTTTTTGGTTGTTGGTGGACTATTGTAATGTAAGCAAGAGTAGGTTTCCACCCCCTTTGAACTCTTGGCTATCTATTGTAATCGTATTCTTCTTATGAAAACAAGCTTTGGCTTACATACTACCTTTCTTTATTTTCATTTGATTTGAACTTGCTTTTACGAGACCCTTTTAATAACCTCGTTCTCCTCGTCACTCTAAAAGCACTGTGGTGCTGAGTGCGACTGACGGGCAAGACTTGGTTCAAGACTTGCAAACCGCATTGTCTTGCGTGAGAATTTGGTGGAAGCGCTGCTAGCACACATCGCTTGCCACACGGCGCGCCTCTTTTGGTGACTCAAAAGTGCACCCTGTAAGACCCCGTACTTTTAATCCTAGGTTTAATCCTTAAGTTTTCTTCTTAACTGAACTCATCACTAAATAGAGTTACGATGTTTCAATAATCAAATAGAGAGAAGATATTTTATTAAGGTCAAGTTTGAACCATTAGAAAGATTAAAAACATTTTAGGGATTCTAAAATTTATAAATGTAGAAAACTAGTTTAAATGTATAGTAGAGAAAATAACACGACTGTTATCGTTTAAAATTTGGTACGACGTAACGTTAGAAATTTAAATAGACAGAATCATAATTAAAATAAATATATTATAAACATATATATATAAATTTGCAGTGAGGCAAAACGAAGGGATAAGGAAGAAATAAAATTAAAAATAATAATAATAACATGACTCACCATGTTAAGAAATGCGTGGAAGAAAGGGAGAGTGGCAATTATGGGCTAATCTTGATCAACATTAATTAATTAAATAAATAAAATAAAAGAAAAAGGAAGAGGCGGTGGAGGCTTGTCCACATAGCCTTCATTCCTATATATACAAATAGCTAGCTTAAACAAATAAAAAGAAAGAGAAAAGAGAAACAACAACACAGCAAACCCGTAAGAAGAAGAAAGAGAGAGAGAAGGAAAGCTAGGAACTGGAATTGGAGCATCACCGTTGGAAAAAGGAGAAAGGGAGGAAGAAGAAGTAAGGAGAAAGAAGGAGAAGGAAGAAATAGGGAAAAATCTAAAGGTGGGATTTTGATCTCGAAATCTTGATTCTAATTCGGTGGATAGGATCTTAGCAATCCCAGGAATCCAACGGTAAGCTTAAATCGCTTACGATAACGTTAGATTTTGAATTTTTAAGTGCCTATAGGTTTAAAACTATAGAATTATAAGTTTTCTTGAATTTTAATTTGAATCTATGATTTTAGAAGTTATATAGATTTATGGATTATTAGGAATATTATATATGTTATAAGATTAATTTTTATTAAAGAAAAACATGTTTAGAACGTTGTTTTAATTAAAACCCGTAAATAGAATTTTGGAAAAAACTGAAAAATAAGTAGTATCGGTTTTTATTGATATTTATAGCGGGTAAAACCGCTCTTAGGTTCAAAAATGGTTTTTCTTGAACATTAAAATAAAACCTTATTTTGTTTTACGTAGAAATAAAAGCTTAAATTTTCCTAACGGTTTTCTTTTAAAATAATTATCCTAGATTAATTCATGAATAAAATCTAAGTTTCGAGACTTTAATTAAATGCAGATTATTGGGATAATTATAAGCTAGCATCTGCGGAATACGGTGACTGTTCTCACTAATGGGGTTAAATGTTTTAATTAAGTAAATAAATGAGTTGGCATGTTTTTATTGATATTATTGATATGTTCACTAAAATGCATGTAACGTGTATAATAGTGATATTTAAGTGTGATAAATGAAATATTTATAAATGTGTTAAATGCATGTAAATGTTCTCAAATGTTGAATTATATGTATAAGTGAAAATATTTATTAAAGTTCATCGTATGCATGCGTTACAATGTTAAGTGAAATGTTTACTATTTATCATATGAATGAAAATTGTCATTACAGTGTTAGTGTTTAATGTTCAGTGTTCAGTGTTATTTGAGTGTCAGTGTAGGATCCCAAACCCTGTTTAGTTGTTGAAATCGGGCGCGTCAACATTGGGCTTGAGCGTTCAACTAAATGACTGAAGAGGAAGTGTTCGGTATTATCTCGAGGTATGCCATAGTGTTCAGTGTTCAGTGTTCAGTGTTGGGTGTGGTTGACGAGAAGTGTTCCACAGTGTACAAAGTTCCAATACAGGTAAAGTCTAATCAACAACGTTTTCCAAAGGATCACATAGGTCCTTGGTATAACTTACTGATTATGCTCTTCTATCCCTTATGTGTCCCCCCTTGTGTTCTTAGGAAATATTTGCTATGTGCCGGTAATTGTTTATTCGGTAATGTTTTAATAGTGCAACCTCACTGAGCTTATGGAAGCTCACCCCCTAGACCTTTTGCATGTAACAGATTTTTGGAAGTAATTGCTACTAGTGGGAAGCTGACGAATGACCTTACTTAAGAGTCTAGTTTTAGCGTATTGAATTACTATTGTAATAGTGTGAATTAGTGCTTGTATCTTTGTAATATATAATAGAGCTTGAAGTTTGATAATTCACTTTAGTCATTTACTTATTTAATAATTACTCTGTATATCGTAATTGAGTCCTGGTGTCAACCAGACAGACAGTTCGGCCACGTCTCCCGTCCAAACAGGGAGGTCGGGGCTGGGTGTCACACGCGCCGCGGCACATTGGCAGGTAGCAAACCGAGCTAGAAAAATAGCTTAGGTCAGTAACAGTCAAGATAACCGAGCGCGGGACATTTAGGTCGGAATAACGGAAACAATGACATAATTGCTAGGCCATATTAAGGGGCAGGAATCTGGGACTGGTTTCATGCAGGAGTTACTCACTACAATAATTGCAAAGGAGCCATCATGATGAAGGAGCCTTATCCGAGCCATAAATAGCAAAGGAGTTACAAAGGCATTCAAGTCACCATGAATGAAAAGGCAATTAAGGTGTGCAATCAATGCGTTAGCTCATCATGACACCAGCGGACACTTCAAGGTGCGGCTATATATATTCAGTATTTAGACTCATTTCAGGTACGCAATTCTTTACAAACTTAAACTCTTGGTCAATTCAGTTTACCCACATAATCTACTAACTTGAGCGTCGGAGTGGAACAAGGAGGATAGCCCCGCTTGTTTCTTGTTTCTTGTTTCTTGCTCCTGTTACTAGATTCCTCAAGAAGGCTGCTGAGCCGAGCTCCCACTTCCCAGATCCGAGCTCTGCTCTCAGCCATCCGAGATACCAATTTGTAGATCTTAGCTATATTTTCAAATCTTCATCCAACCGACCAAAGCATCCCGATCCAGACATTTTGTGTCACATCACTACAGAATAGTAATTCACTTAAAGAAAAAAAACTGATTACCTTTTCCATCGCGTCATCATTAGCATCTAACAAAAGCTTGTTCATGTAGTACATTACATATATCCACATTCCCAGTTCGATATTTGTTTCTTATGTTATATGCACATTATAATAGTAGTCAAATGCCAATAAACAAGTCATAATTATAAATTTATACATAATAGTCGCATAATTGTTATATTACCTTAATCTCTATCCACGAAACTTCCAGGATCGATTTTATGCACACTCCCATGCTATGATTATATGTAGCATCATCCTATTAATAAGGAAATAATGAGTATTGATAATAACTACTCCTCCAACGCCAAAAAAATATGTAGTAATCCAAATTAAATATACGACGTCATGCCATTATCAACAATACAAATTAGAACCAATCCAGGATTATAATAAACAAAATCAGGTTAAAAGATTTCATTATATAGATGTACATAAATTAGCTGAACCAACACCCATCTTCTACAAACTTTCAGAGAAATACGATGAAATCATGAAAAAAAGGCACCCAAAAAAAGCGAGCTCAAGAAATTGATCACCACAAATCAGATGTTAACATGGAAATGCACAAAGCATATATCTAATGTAATGAACTTTTAGTTAAAAGTAACGAAGGATTTCTTCACAGAAAACTCATGAACAAAATGCAGTTGGGGATCATATTTTCTCAAACATGTCCTGTCAAAGGTCCTATATATCAACTAATAGAGAATAACATGACTCTTATCTTAGAAGTCAAGACTAGCCTACTTAAAAAGAAAAACTGAATTCTAGCCATGATTGAACTATTGCATTAACCTTCTATAAGAAAGAGAATGAGACAGAAGTGATTTTAATGAAAATTTTATTGGATCAATGAAACGGAAGTTCTCAAAGGGGAAAACAAACCAGTAATAATAACTCCCTGCAGTACTCAAGCCATATACTAACAAACTCACAAATGAAAATATTCAACAAACACCAATGAATTAACTGAGATATATAAGAAGGAGAAACAACAGATATTCAAGGTACAAGGGAAGAGAAGAAGAAGAAATTCATGAACAAGGATGACTACACGAGATGATACTATCTTTACCAAGGAGTTTCACTACAGCTCTGTAATTGAGAGAAGAGAATTCAATTTTACTTTTGATAAGAAGAAAAGGCACAAAATTTTAAAACTCCTAAGAAAAATAACAGGAAAGAAATGAGAAAAAAGAAGGTGAAAAAAATAGATACCTACAAAAATTGATGCTTTAGTCATTTGTATTGTAAGCTAACTCCATCATATTGCTCCGAAACACCAAAAAATAATAACAAGAAAGGATAATTCAAGCAAATGAGGATAATTCCATACTTTATAATGGATCTTCACATTTATTAAAGAAACAAACCTCATTAACACCACCCACAATCTTACTCTTAACCACATAAGTTAGATATTCAAATAAGAAAATTTTCAGCTGTAGAATCTGCTTTGAGTTATGAAAACAAAGAGCTTGAGGAGCCAAAAAAAATTTTCAACTCAAGACAAGTATTCAAAAACATATAATTGAACAAGAAAATTGTATGTGAACTCAAAAACAACACAACAATGATGTACTCTGTATAGAAAATCGAGTTGACCTGATTTGGAATAATGGAAAGGGTTTCGGTAGATGGTTGTTGGGACCTGAGTCGGAGGAATGACAGAGTCGCTAAGACGCGAACCAATACCACCAGTCGGCGGCACAATAGGTCATGGAGCTCGACGGCAGAGGAAAGTTTGGGGGAGAGCGATGAGCCGGGGCGGGGGAAAATTTTTGAAAGTGGAGAATAGGAAGAGGCATGCGCGCACAATTTGGTATTGAGAGAGAACATAAGAGGCGCGCATCCCCGCTAAGCGCTTCTAAACGGGTTTAGGGAAACAGGTTTATACAAAATTAGCAAAACAGTTCCACTAAAACAGGTGTGCAAAGATTTTCTACACCGAATTTTTTAAACAGGTGTAGAAAAAAAAAAATTTAACAAAACTATTTTATCCAAAAAGCTTTAGAAAAAAAAAAAAAAAAAACCAAACCGGGTTTTCCTTTACAAAATATCTTCCAAACCTGTCTTAGTCAAACTAATTTTTAAAAAGAAAAACTTTCAACGCTTATTTTGTCAGAAAATGTTTAAAAAGTTTTTGTGTAACAAATTTTGCTTTCACTGCATATAGTTTATTTAAATTTGATATTAGCAAACAAGTTTAAATTGATGGTAGATGGACCCTTTGTAGTAAAACATGTTTTTAAAAAAAACCATGATCTATTTTTTGCAACACGATTAGAAAATAATTTCCAAACCCGTTGTAGTAAAACATGTTTAGTAAATATATAAAGCAAAATTTGTTTTTCGGAACGAGTTTAGAAAATAATTTCAAACCACCTTTATTAAAATTGGTCTAGAAAGCCAAAATTATAGAAATCTATTTTTCGAGAATAGGTTTACAAAATAATTTTCAAACCTGTTTTAGTAAAACAGGTTTTGAAAAAAAAAATCAAAATCTATTTTCCTTGAACAGGTTTAGAAAATAAGTTTCAAACTTGTTTTAGTAAAACAGGTTTTGAAAAAAAAATAATCAAAACCTATTTTCCTTGAACAGGTTTAGAAAATAAGTTTCAAACTTGTTTTAGTAAAACAGGTTTTGAAAAAAAAATAATCAAAACCTATTTTCCTTGAACGGGTTTAGAAAATAATTTTCAAACCTGTTTTAGTAAAATAGGTTTTGAAAAAATAAAATTCAAAATCTATTTTCCTTGAACAAGTTTAGAAAATAATTTTCAAACCTGTTTTAGTAAAACAGCTTTTGAAAAAAAAAATCAAAATCTATTTTCCTTGAACTGGTTTAGAAAATAATTTTCAAACCTGTTTTAGTAAAACAGCTTTTGAAAAAAAAAATCAAAATCTATTTTCCTTGAACTGGTTTAGAAAATAATTTTCAAACCTGTCTTAGTAAAACATGGTTTTGAAAGGAAAAAAAAATTTTGAAATCTATTTTCCTTCAACAAGTGTAGAAAATAATTTTCATACCTATTTTACTGAAACGAGTTTTTAAAAACTCATCTTTCACACCTATTTTTGTATAACATATTTTGTAGAAAATTATTTAAACCTATTATCACAAAACAAGTTTTAATTGAGAGGTGTTAAAAGCATATTCTGTAGTAGTATGCATATTGTGTGAGGACCCAAAAATTTTGAGCTAGAAACCGTAACATAGTAAGGGTAAAATGGACATTTTGCTTGCTCTTAAATTACGGAAACCGAATAATTAGGTGCTTGATTGATTGCTTGAGTGATTGTTTAATTGATTGCATGATTAATTGCTTAAATTGATTGCTTGATTTATTTCTAAATTGATTGCCTAATTGGTTGATAGAATTAATGCTTGATTGGTAGTTAATATAGGAGTAATAATTACCTAAAGTGAAACAAGGAAAGTGTGATAAGCATAAAAGGAACGATTCTGGAAAATCGCGTCGTACGAGTTTCCACCCGAGTCGGACAGAAACTCAGACAGCAGAAGAATTCGAAAAGGAAGGAATTCACGGAATTAGCCCATGCGAGTTACCGTCAGAGTCGAACGAGTATTCTGATAGAAGAAAACAGAAACCGGAAATGAAATCTTTAATTAAGGAATCCGGAATCACAATCAATTCGGTAGAAGGAAACTACCCGAATTAATCTTATCATGTTTAAAGAAGATTTTGATCTTTCTTAACCTATAGGATGCCTATAAATACATCCTTAAGTTCAACAAGTAAACCTTTACAAACACTTAAGAAAAAGGTTAAAGAAGCCTTGAAGTGCAGCACTGCCGCCGTCGTCAAACCGCCACCGTGCCGCCTCTTTGAAGTCTTTAAGCTCGTGGTATTCGTAGGACCTCACAGTGAGTGTTTGACTTGGGATTTAGAATCGAAATACGGAATTGAAAGCATGAACACATAGGAAAACTTGAATAACAAGTAATTAAGAATTCGTGTTAATTGATGGATAGAAAGCAGTTTAGGATATTGCTTAAATTCCTTACATGTTATTATGCTTAGGATGCATGCCTCTAGATTTTTATTAGCCGTAATGGTTTAGATCTGAAAATCAAAAAGCAGAATTATGTATGTGTTAAAATCAGTGTTTCGAGCCTAGTTCGGAACGAATTTTAATATAGTTAAAGTACATGTTTTCTGTAATCTAAGTTTTGGCTCTAGCCTGTTTGTTGGAGTATAGATCTATGTTTTTAGAATGGTTTAAAACCGATTAGAAACCTGTTTAAACCAACCCCGAAAGTGGTATCCCGAACCAGTAGTTTCTAGAAAATTGAACCAGCCATCCGATTTTCCATCCGAGTCGGACAGCCACTCGGACGAGACCCAGAAAGCCTTTTCTTGAATTTTAAACCTGAAAACTTGAAGAACACAAAACCCAGGTGTGAGTTTCCACTCAAATCAGATGAAACTCGGACACATCCCAGAACCGAAAATTTGCCTTATTTTTCTGAAATTGGTTTTAGCCCAAAAGTTTACCTTATTTTCAAAAAGGACCAAAAGCTTACCTTATTTTCGAAATTAACCAAAAGGAATTGAGAAAGACCATTACTTGAAACTTGACCTTATTTTTTTAAACTAGAACTTAATTGTGCAATTGACCTTAATTGTAAACTGGACCTTTGAACTTGACCTTTGACCTTGAGCTTTGACCATTGACCTTTGACCTTTGAACTTGACCTTCAAACATAGTTGACCTATAGTCAAAGTCAAACTTAGTTGACCTAAAGTCAAAGTCAAACTTAGTTGACCTAAAAGTCAAAGTCAAACATAGTTGACCTAGAGTCAAAGTCAAACCTAGTTGACCTAAAGTTAAAGTCAAACTTTAGTAACTCACGCTAGAACGCTCGCTTTGAAGGAGTTGACCGTTAATCGCAAATCAATCTAGTCAACCGTCATTACACTCACACCTACAAAAGGTGAGGGATTACTCGCTATTTTCATAAGACTTAATTGGACTATCTAATTAGTAATTGTGTGTAACAATACCTACTTATTCGCTTGATTTTCTAAAGAGGTTTCCCACACCTCAGCACTTGTCTATTTTAAATACAACTTATTGCTAAGTGTGTATACATGTTTGCCTAACATGATGCCATGATTAATTATGTTATGTCATACTTGACTTGACTTGACTTAAATTGAATGTACGTGACTTGCCATGATCAATTGAATGTCTATAAATGTATGCACCTATATATGAAAGCATGACATAGTAGCCACGAAAGGTGGTGCCTTCTCAGGGTTATCACATGTCATCTTGGATTATATATTTGCCTCTAGAGATGTATGCCCATGAACACATACAAACATCATGCATCGGCCAAGAAAGGACTAGGCTTGTCCCAGGATTATGACATCTACGATTTGCATGATTGCCTCTAGAAATGTATGAAGCATGCTAGGGTTTGCCATGATCACCTTAGCGTGGAATAGGTCATAAGGACCTACCTGAAAAGACTTGGGCATCGAGTCTTCCCGCTTGACTACATAGTAGTTGCTTGCTCGCTATGTAGGGCTTGTAGACAAAAGACATGTCGCTGGGAGCCGACACTCCTTCTAGATGAGATGAACACTCGTTTTGGCCCAATTTGGAAAAAGGCCAAGGATCCAAAAACCCCGCCATCGAGCATACCCGGTTCTACCGATACAATTTTCGTGGGGCGATATACTTTGCAAACCATCACACAAGAACAACCCGATACGTGAATAGATTCTGACTTAGCTTTAATATAAGAAGGATAGATTGTGCTATCTGCTCGCTAGGAGTCTAGTGACTTAAATGTGCTGCATATGAATGTTGTATCTGTACTGCTATGCCTATATTAGTATATGTTATATGTTTGCCTATACTACATGCCCTGCTTGACTTGATTTACGTGCTCAACTTAATTGACTTGCTTGACTTGTTTACTTGCTTTCCATGCATGCCTATAATTCTGTTGTTATATAGATATATGCATGAACTTTTTACGCGCTTACTAGGCCTGTTATTTAAAGACTTATGGTGGGAATTTTCCTAAGAAAACCCGAGATCTCTCACTGAGCTTAGTGAAGCTCACCCATTTCCATCTTATTATTTTACAGGGGCTTGACTTGAGTGATGATAGAGGTAAGGCCGATGGACGTGAACGAAAGCAATAAAGACAAGAACTCTGTAATAGTTAGACTAAGTACAATTATGGTTTTGGGAGGATAATTTGGTCTATGATCGTCCCCAGACCTTATATTTACTTTTCTGCTGCCATGAACTGCTTGAACTGCTAGGGTAATAAATACAGTTTTATGGTAATTCTTATTTATTATTGTATCGATTGTTGGGCGTGAGCCCTGAATAACGCCCACTCAACCCGTCTCATTCTTCCTCGTATGGAATGGATCCAAGAGAACAGGGGGTTGGGGCGGGGCGTCACAGTTGGTATCAGAGTCACTGTTCTTAAAAGAGCGGAGGTCCTAAACTTTAAATGATTGAAAATTAATAATTCCCAAACTTGTTGGATCCAGGAATCATAAAACTATACCTGCTTACTCTTATAACCCTGTCGTCACAGTTTGTATCAGAGACATGTTCCTAAATAAAGGGATTGGTGTCCACAAACTCTTAGATTTACATGGTTTAGGATGGACCTTCATAAAATTTGATAAAGAATTAAACAATTCTTAAAACACTATCTCTAAAACCTTGGAACTAGATATGGATATGAAACTTGCATAACTTGTAAAAGCTTTTAATAAACTGACTTCGTATGAAATTGTAGGCAATGGCATTCAACCAAACAGGGAGCATTTACGAGGACGATGTCCAAGCTAAGGGAATCAGCTACCGAGCCAACCCAAATGGGGCCCTGCATCACTAGTCTCCAATAATTGGTCAGAGGGCTGTTAGAGATATGGGAGCAATATTGCAGTACCCAAACCGAGTGGTGCAACGCATAGTGGCAGAACGAGACGAGTTCAGGAAAGAACTCAAAATGCTGAATATGGTGATCGACAGCCTAGACAATCAGAAAGATGACCTCGCTCAGCAAGTTCAGGCATTGGAGTAGGAACTCCAAGGCCGAGATGCAGAAAGTACCGAGCTACGCAGACTAAGGAAGATTATGCGTACTTTAGCGAGTGGCTTTGGAATATTGACCCACAGTTATCTCCACAGTGCCTCCAGTTCCCCCTCAACCTATGGAGGTCAAGGAAGAAGAAGACGAGTAGTTGTAGGATGAGAGTGCTAGGCGCATTGTTTGCGCATTTCTAGTCATTGCTTGTTATGTTTAAGGGCTAGACAATTATATATGCCCTCTTTCATTATGTGTTTTTGTGCCTGTTACGTGTTTGGTTGAGAGGTGGGATCTCTAAACCGCTTACTTGGATTGAATAAAATGACAAGTCATCGTTGGTGACTTCTAGCTTGCTTTATATTTTGTAGCGTGGCCCTCTTAATACTTGACTTGTGTGAATGACTTGAGTGAAACTTGAATAACCTAGATGCATGTACACTAGGTTTTTGCTAGAATGAATCATGAACTAGAAAACACTACTAAGGTGGTATTAGATCTAGGTCGTACTAAAGATAAAAACGTGCTTGACCATTGTAGATGTCTCGCAATACTAGAGGAAACGTGTCAGGATCAGGTGAGGGACTAGCCCCTATCCACACCACTATTGAACACTTGACTACACTAGCGGTGGACCTTCACCGTAGGCAAGAACGCCAGGATGATGAGCATCGGGCCCTAGGCCAGTTCTTAAAGTTTCACCCGCCTCGTTTTAATGGAGAACTCGATGCCGATAGGGCCGAAGTATAGCTAGAGAGTGTGCAACGGACATTTGCACTGATAAGATGCAATGATGCTTGTAAGATCGAGTTTGCCGCGTACCAGTTAGACTCTGCCGCATTGGATTAGTGGCAAGTGATAGATCACAAGTGGAATTGATCAGACCCTGAGGACTTGGGAGAATTTTACCAAGGCGTTCAGAGTTAAGTACTCACCTCAAGCAGTGCAGGCCAAAAAGGAAATGCAGTTCAAGACCTTGAGACAAGGGTCTAAGAGTGTGATGGAATATGAGGTCGCGTGCTCTAAGTTGTCTCGTTATGCCCCCAAGGATAGTGGAAACCGATGGTGACCGGAAGAAAAAGTTCATTACCGACCTTAAGCTCGAGATCCAGTCTGCTTTGTTCACAGTGGGTTTACCCACTTATGCTGATACCGTTGATAAGGCCCAGCAGGCCGTGGACATCCAGGACAAGCTAACAGAGTTTCACTCCCGACGCAAAGACACGAATGCCCTGAAACCCAGTATAGGAATTCACAAGCATGGTCGCAAGGGTAAGAAGGGTGACTGCAGTAGCACTAGCAGTGATAAGGGTAAGGAGAGACCCGATACACTAGCCACTTCTGCCAGAAGAAAGGACAAGTGAAAGCAGATTGTTGGAAGAAAGCCAACAAGTGTAGAAGTAGCGATCATCGCATCCAAACCTACCCTACCGCCAGACCCAAGCCTGCCAAAGCCAACCCGAAACCAGCTGCTGACCGGGCAAGAGAGTGCTTGCACGTGTTTTCACCATCAAGCATAGAGAGGTTGAGCCAGACAAAAATGTGGTGGAAGGTACCCTTTCTATTTTGAATTTGTTAGCCAATGTATTGATTGACCCTGGTTCTACCAAATATTTTATTGCCTTGAACTTTGTGCCCCAAAGCTTAGAAAGACCTGAAAAGTTACCCTATACGTTGGAAGTGAGTACCCTAACTTCTAATGTTCTATTATATACCAATACCATAGATAGAGGATGTGAAGTGAACATCTAAGGACAAAAATGACCCACGGATTTAGTGACGCTTAACCTGAGAGGATACGATGCCATCTTAGGAATGGATTGGCTAGCCAAGAATCATGCTTTCTTAGATTTCTGACGAATGGCAGTGATCTTTAAGGAACCTGGACAACCCGAAGTAATATTGAGGCTAAATAGTAAGAAAACTTCAACCCCCTTGATATCCAGACTTAAAGCCCGCAAATTGCTATGGAAAGGAGCACAAGGATTCCTAGCCGTAATGATTAACAAACCCAGAGAGAAAGCCAAGATCAAGAGTACACGCATAGTTAAGGAATACAAGGACGTATTTCCAAAGGAATTGACAGCTTTACCACCTATTAGGGAAATTGAGTTTACCATTGATCTAGTTCTCGGAGCTGAACCTTATTCTCGAACCCTGTACCGAATGGCCCCGACAGAACTAAGTGAGCTGAAGAAGCAGCTTGAAGAACTTTTGACCCAAGGTTACATCCGAGCCAATACCTCTCCATGGGGAGCCCCGATACTCTTTGTGAACACAATAAATTTGGTGTGTTCTTGCTTTGTTTGTTTTTGCTTTCATGTATTGCAAATCATCAATCACACACTTCACTTAGAAATCTAGTTTTAAAGTGTTTTTGAAATGATTTTTCAAAGTTGATTTTCTTTGTAGAAGATAATTTTTAAAAGGTTAAAGAACCTAATTCACCCCCCTCCCCTCTTAGATTCATCTTAGGTTGCTATTAATAATTGGAATTTTATAGGCTTTCCTTGAGAAAGGAAAGTTGAACGACATTAATGTCTTGTTCTTTTCTTTTAATTTTCAAACCTTCACATTTCACACAAATCACCAAAATTGTTTTACTTCTTTGAAAGAAAGTTTTTATTACCAACCCAATTCACCCCTCCTCTCTTCGGTTGATTAGTTTAGTTGCAATTTCTAGGTAGTAGAAATAGATGGTATTATATCACCATTTTGGTTATTTTCATAACCCAAGCCATGCTTATCACTTGCTACCTTTTGTTTGCGAGGGCTTATCCCCGAATCTCCTCCTTGTGCACTTCTTATCTGAATTGATTATTAAAAATTTCTTTTTTTGAAAAGCTTCATAACAGAAATAGGTTCAGCCCCTATTTAGAGAGAATTATTTTTGCTTCTTTGCCTGAGATTGCTGCTTGTTTGAGTGAATCTGGTTGAATTATACCGTGTTCAAATTCTAAACCTTCTAACTGTGAAGGAATTGACTGGTAAAAGATTGAGTGATTTCATACAAGTAAAAGCCAATTAGAGTGAAACACTGGGAGTGCGTAGCTTTAGTTGATACACTTGTGGGACAAGGGGTGAGGGTATTATCACCTAGGATTTTAAACTTGTCTATTGTAGGTAATTCTTAGTTCACCCGTGGCTATAATGGATAAATCGGAAGCAGGACCATCTGACCAGATTACTCAGGTCATCGCGGCCCTTGCTGCAAAAATGAATGCCCGTTTTGATCTCTTGGGAGGAAAGGTCGAAGTCCTGGAAGCCCAAAGCCCAGGGTCGTGCCAACCTTGTCTGCCCCGACGCCCCGGCTAATCCACAAGACCTGTACAGTCTAAGTAACTTCAAGTCTAAAGTGACCAAGTATACAAGTAGTTCTGACCCAGACAAGTATTTAGACTGAAAAATTCAAATTGAGAGGTTGTTCATACTCCATGAAGTTTACGATGAAAAGAAGATGAGACTTTCCATTGCCAACTTCATCGACTATACCGCGGTATGGTGGGATAATGAACTCGAGCAGCAATGCTAGGCCCACCGTCTGCACTAGCCCACGAACCTCCATTTAGTTAGTATGAATTCACAGTCATTATGAGAAAACAGTTTGTTCCTGCACACATTTTTCGAGAGTTATACAAAAAGCTCCATATCTGCAGCCAAGGCAGTAAGTCTGTCAACGATTATCACTGTGAACTAGAGAGGAAAAACTTTGGGCTAACGTGTTTGAAGATGAGGAAACGAGTATGGCACGTTTCTTAAGTGGTCTTCAGCGCGACATGGCACTTGGGGTTGAGATGCAGAATTGTACTTGTTGATATGCTGCACCGAGCCAGGGTCATGGAAACTTACCACAAAGCCACTCGATCCTCCCCAGCAGCCATTCAGTATAAGAAACTAAGTTGGAGCCCTAGTCAAGGCTCTAAGACGCCCAGCACCTCCACCCCCGAACGAAAGGCTATTATGCCGAGCGCGTCACCAAACACTCTCTGTACCCCGGCCCAAGATATAACCTGTCACAAATTTTTTGGAAAAGGGCACATGATGGCTCAGTGTCCTAATTTCCAAAAAGTTCTTATGACGGCAGAGGGGTACATCAGTGAAGAGGATAATGGTCTCCCTAACGAGCCCTGAATCACTCTAGAAGATGAGCAAGAGGCAGCCCCTGAAACCCAGGAAGTTGCCAACATCGACTCGTCTCATGCTGAAGAAAGCATCTACGTCGCCAGGTCCTTAGCTCTATATTTCGGGTGAAGATGACACGCAACGGATGACTATCTTCCATTCCCGAGTCAAAGTTGACGGGAAGGTAGTTATTCTGATTATCGTCTCCGGCAGTTGCATGAACGTTGTTAGCACGTTCCTTGTTGAGAAGTTGAATCTATAAGTAGTTAATCATCCCAAACCCTACAGGCTTCATTGTTTAGACAACTCAGAATTCGAGTTATCAAACAAGTAAGGGTTAAATTTAAGATTGGCAAGTTCTAGTCTGAGGCTTTATGTGATATGGCCCCCATGTAGGCATGCCACGTTTTATTGGGATGGCCTTGGTTATATAATCTCCAAGCTATAAATGACGGTGTTGCTAACACTTATACCAACACCGTCAAACAAGGTACTAAAACCTTCACGCTCAAGCCGATGTCTCCAGCAGAAGTTAGCAGTAAATGTAATCAGATGCTGATTGCGTTTGAACGTTGGGCCACCGAACAGAAATGATAGGGAGTCAAGCTCCTCACTAAGACTTCGGCCTACAAAGCAAACAAGTCCGCCAAGATCGCGGGCTTCATAACCCGTCGTGAGAACACTAAGTCTTATAGTGCCTTTGCTTACTTTACACCCAATTGGACTTCACCAGATATTTGGATCTCTCGAGGAGATACTTCAAATTTGAGCACTTAGCGCAGCAAAGTGGAGAAATGTATGGAATTATATATGACTTTTCCACTTTTGATTCCTGTTCCTAGGTCCGATCGTAGATGGGATTCAAGGACGAATCCTTCCCAACCAAGAGGGATTGATGTGGCCATCATAAGCTTCCTTAACACAAAAAAAAGTGACCCAGGCTGTAGGAACCTGTATTTGCAGAGTGTTTCCATGCAGACCCAGTTCAGTTGTGATCACCGAACTCGAAGATGAAAGTGATCCAGAGCCGAGCCCAATCAAAAAGTAAACTATTTCGTAGAGTTTGTAGACTCTACAAAACCAACATTTCACAACTCATGCTCTATCTCATTTTGGGCCAATCCATGCAACACTCAAGTTTCACAAGTTGGCCCAAAAATTTCAGAGGCAAGCTACAAGACAAGCCACAACGCAAGGCCGCGACGCAGGCCATCGCTGCCGGCCTAACTAACAGTTCCTGCGCGCATCACCGAGATCCACTTCCGATTCTCGCAAGTCCACATGGAATCCGAGAGAGATTTGGAAGTTGCATGTTTTCCTTTTCCTTTTCTAATTTTAATTTACTTTTAAGTCAAGTTTCCAAAACTATTACAACTTGACTTACTGTTCTAGTAGTTTCCTTTTTAGTTTCTAGTTCCTATTTCTTTTACAACTTGAATTTGGATTCTCTCTTCAAGATACCAAATTCAATCTTCCCTTTTTCTTTTATTTTTCTAGTGTAATTTTGGATCTTTACACAGTGAGATAACTGAATTTACACTTACCAAATTCATGCTTCTTTTAAGTTTGGTTTATAAAAGGTTTCCAACTCTTGTTTGGATTCTAATTCTAGTTTTATTCCTTTTCTATTTTCTTGCTATTTTTCGTGTTCTCCTATCCTTATAAATAGTTGAACTCGACATCAATAATAATATTTCAATTTCTTGGTTTAAAATTGTGAGGTTATTCCTTTACTTTTAGAATTCTCAATTGTTTACTTTTTGAGCTTGTGTATTTTTCTAGTCTTTGATAATTCTACAAGTTCCAAACTTAGAAGAATTTAGGTTACTTGCTCCGCCTAGATTTCTGTTATTCATTTCTTAAATTCTTCTTGTTATGTGATTAACCCTGAGAAGGCTCATTGCTACGATGTCATGCTTTCATATATAGGGGCATACATTCATGGACATTCAATTGATTATGGCAAGTTACATACATTCAATGCAAGTCAAGTCAAGCATGGCATAACATAATTAATCATGGCATCATCATGTTAAGCAACATGTATACACACTTAGCAATAAGTTGTATTTAAAATAGGCAAGTGCTGAGATATGGGAGACCTCTTTAAAAAATCAAGCAATCAAGTAGGTATAGTTACACACAATTACTAATTAGATAGTCCAATTAAGTTTTATGAAAATTTCGAGTAATCCCTCACCTTTCATAGGTGTGCGCGTAACAACAATTGACTAGATCGATTCGCGGTCAACTCCTGCAAAGCGAGCATTCTTGTGTGAGTTACTAAAGTTTGACTTTAACTTTAGGTCAACTAAGTTTGACTTTAGGTCAACTAAGTTTGACTTTGACTTTTAGGCCAACTAGGTTTGACTTTGACTTTAGGTCAACTAAGTTTGACTTTGACTTTTATGTCAACTAGGTTTGACTTTTGACCCAACTAGGGTTGGCTTAGACTTTAGGTCAGGGTTAAAGTTCAAAGGTCAATGGTCAAAGGTCAAGGTCAATGGTCAAGGTCAATAGGTCAAGTTGTGATATAAGGTTAAGTTTTTTATTAAGGTCAATTGCACAATTAAGGTCTAGTTTAAAAATAAGTTCAAGTTTCAAGTAATGGTTTTTCTCAATTCCTTTGATTAATTTCAAAAATCAGGTAAACTTTGGGGCAAAAACCAATTTTAGAAAAATAAGGCAAATTTTCAGTTATGGGTTGTGTCCGAGTTTCTGTCCGACTCGAGTGGAAACTCGCACCTGGGTTTCATGTTCTTCGTGTTCTTGAAATTTTTAGGTTTAAAATTCATGAAAAGGCTTTCTGAGTCTCGCCCGAGTTGTGTCAGACTCGGATGGAAAATCGGATGGCTGGTTCAATTTTCCAGAAACTACTGGTTCGGGGTACCACTTTCGGGGTTGGTTTAAATAGGTTTCTAATCCATTTTAATCCGTTCCAAAGTCATAGATCTATAGTCTAACATATAGGGTATAGGTCGGAACTTATATTACACGAAAACATGTACTTTAACTACATTAAATTTCATCTCGAACTAGGCTCGGAACACTGATTTTAAAACATGCATAATTCCGGATTTTGATTTTCAGATCTAACCCATTACGGCTAATAAAATCTAGAGGCATGCATCATAAGCATAATAACATGTAAGGAATTCAACTAACATCCTAAACATATTTTATATCCATTAATTAATATGAATTTCTTAATTACTTGTTATTCAAGTTTTCATATGTGTTCATGCTTTTAATTCATTTTCGATTCTAAATCCCAAATCAGACACTCACTGTGAGGTCCTACGAATACCTGAACTTAAAGGCTTCAAGGATGCGGCACGGCGGCTGTTCGACAACGGCAGCGGTGCTGCACTTCACGGCTTCTTTAACCTTTTTCTTAAGTGTTTGTAAAGGTTTAATTCTTGAAATTAAGGATGTATTTATAGGCATCCTATAGGTTGAGGGAGATCAGAATCTTCTTCAAATAAGGTAAGGTAATTTTGGGTAGTTTCCTTCTACCGATTGATTGTGATTCCGGATTCGTTAATTAAATATTTCGTTTTCCATTTTCGTTTTCTTCTGTCTGAGTACTCGTCCGATTCGGACTGTAACTCGCATAAGCTAATTCTATGAATTCCTTCCTTTTCAAATTCTTCTGTTGTCTGAGTTTCTGTCCAACTCTGATAGAAACTCGTATGACGCGATTTTCCATATTCGTTCCTTTTATGCTTCTCTCCTTTCCCTGTTTCACTTTAGGTAATTATTCCTTCTATATTAACTACCAATCAGCATTAATTCTAGCAATCAATTAGGCAATCAATCTAGAAATCAATCAAGCAATCAATTTAAGCAATTATTCACGCAATTAATTAGACAATCATTCAGGTAATCAATCACGCACTTACTTATTCGGGTTTTCGTAATTTAAGAGCAAGCAAAATATCAATTTTACCCTTACTATGTTACGGTTTCTAGCTCGAAATTTTTGGGTCCTCACACTCGAAGTAGGTCAAAACAAGTAGGAATGATAATTACACCGAGTTAACTCACTTAGATGGACTTAGCACATTCTAATACTTGGATTGTAAAATTTAATAAGGAGATTTGAGAACTTAACTTTCGGATATGAAGTTTAGAAATTTAATAATAAGTTTAGTTCAAAATTTTGATAACCAAACTTAAAACTAAAAGTTCAAGATTTAAAATCAAAATGATAGCAAATGCCATAGCAATTATAAACCTCAAGAAGAAATTAAAAGGTTTAAAGTAAAACTAAAATTCTTTGACCGAACTTAGTTAAGTAATAGAGAAAAGTTATTTGAATCATGTTCTACGAAGAAAATAGATAATTTTATTTAATTAATAATCTTGAGAAATTAAGAAAACTAATTAATTTCATAAACGATAGTAAGAGTTAATGGGATGAAATTGAGATTAAACAAATTAGAAGGACACATTCATGAGAGTATTAAAATTAGTGAGTTAAATTAGTAGATGAAATATAATTAAAGGGAAGGAAGATAAATCAATTAAAATTTTAACAAGGACCTAAAACAAGTGTCAAAATGCATGACACCTTCATGCCACCTCAATTAGTAAAATGGTAAAAATAATTATATAGAAAATTGGAGAAAAAACCACGTCTCTCTCTTTCCCTTCATTCCCCGCCAGAACCCATTTCTTCTCTCTCTCTTCCTTGATAACTCTGCAGGGAGAAACCCACCTGTACCCATGGAGATTTTTTTTTTTCATCCAAGGACAAATACATCATCCCTCTCAACAAATCTCTCAAAAGAGAAAACTTAATTCTCTTCCCTTTAGATTAAATCCCTACCCAAAACCGTGACCTCCTCAAATGCGTGGATCAATTTGTCAACAATCACTCTTCTCCTCATGCCCCAAAAGCTACGGCCACAATTTTTAGTATTATCTCCAATCTTCTCAAATCAAATCTCTCTTCTTGGCACACTCCAAAACCAAACTAGCCATCATCGATATCCTTCTTTCATTTCAACTTGAACAGCAAAAGGTGGGAAGGCTAAGGAACCAAAAGGGGGAGGAACCTCAATTTAAGCGGATACCAAATGAAGAATTTGGGTTTTGAAATTAGGAACGAGGTTTTGATCACCAAGAAAAGGAGTTATAGGTGTTTAACCGTTCAAAAGGTAGGTTCTTTCATCCTTGGCCATAAATTTAAGAATTAGATCATGCATGTAGAAAATCTAGAATTTAAATTATTAAAAGCCCAATTGATACATAGTTAGCATTTGCATGTTATTAGAAGGGGGTTGAAATCGTTGGTGACTGAAAACTTAGGGAATGTTTGTGGATTAAATTTATGCGATTGCAGGGGACTACTATTTTATAATTGGGCTGTGTGTTGAATGTGTTTTTAGATTGAATGTATTTCTGATGAGCTAAAATTTGTGCACTGATAAAGAATTTGATTGACTTCATCTGTGGGTTGAGAGTTTTGGAGATTAAGCTCTGTTTTACAAAATTAAATTTGTATATTTTATCAATCTAAAGTGACATGAGTTTGAGGGTACTATTTTATGTAGTTTAAATTATAAAGATTTTGCTGATTAACTATAAAGTTCAAGCTCTGTTTTACAAAATTAAATTTGTCTATTTAATCAATCTAAAGTGATCGATATGAGTTTGAGGGTACTCTTTTATGTAGTTTAAATTATAAAGATTTTGCTGATTAACTGGGAAGAACTTTAAGAGCTTTGTGATGTTTAAAGATGTTTGTTTGCTGCTTTGAGAACTTAAATTCATGAAAGCTACCCGTGTAGGTTAGAGATGGTTATATATTGCTTGCCTTGTGTTGTTGCTGAGCTTCCTGTTTGAGCATATTATTTTAGAGCTGGAGGAAAATTTGAAGATTAAATGGAACAGAGGAAATGTCGTTCTTGACAAAGTTACTCTTTTCTTTTTGGAGTTAAATGTGTTTTGTTAATCACATTAGTGCTGAAAATTTACTCAATGTTAATGGGTTTGTGATTATTATATACTTTATGATGTTTGAAGATATCTTAACCTGAATTTTAATCTATGAAAATGAGCAAATTCAAGAATTGTTTTGTAACAACTGGAATTGATTTAGTTATGTTAAGAATGTGAAAAACAACTTTTATGGTGAAGGTCCAATTCTAATTAGCTTACATAGGTTTTAAAGGTGAAGATTGAAGTAGAAACCAGACTCGACACTTACAGGTCTTGCACTTTAAACTCGCCAAAGTCTTGTCTAAAAATGACCAAAGTTCATAGAAAAATTCTAGGACTCTTAACTTCATGTGCATAACAACATATCGTATTTTCATAAATGTTAGATCTGTATTTTTGTTGAAAACTTTGATCAAAGTCTGCTATCCGGGACCAGTACCTTCGAATCCTGGACAGCACTGCATCACTAATTTGTTTTGAAATTATTGACTCATCATAGAATACTGAATACTCTGCAGTTTGATTCTTGGATTGCTTATTTATACTTGTTCCAAATTTTAGCTCAAATGGATCATTATTCTTAAGATATGATTTTTGCAAGTTAAGAAAAGTTTTAATAGCATTTTGCAGCAGTCAACTCTTGCTTTATTTCTGAAGACAAAATGATTCCAAAATTCATATATACTTTACCATAAAAGGAAGCTTATGATGTCTGTTGTAGCATATTTGAGTTTCATAACTTTCGACTTTTCTCTATTAAGATCCTTTTTAGTTTAAATTTTACAAGTACTCCCCTTAATTGAGCAACTACAGGAAAAGAAAATTTCAGGCGCTAAACTTGGAAGCGTATAGGCTTGGTGCGTAGTGTAATTGTTAGTGACTTAGTAATGAATCAATAGATGTAATCATTTTCACCTTGTAGTTAAAAATTGTAATAAACTATTGTTTTTATTTAAGAATATGCTTGTATCATTACTAAGTCCTAGCATGAGCTTGGCTAACGCTCCGATTTGCATCCACTCCCAAGCAGGTAGGTGAAATCGGGGTGTTACAATATGCATGCGATTAAGGTAGATTACATAATACTAGAATATCTCTCTATATTAATTCAATCTTTGTTCGTAAGTTTAATATCTAAGTTCTATAATCAAGTGACAAATTAAAGGTCTCGTAAGAGGCACAAAGGTGAATGCTAATCGCCCTTGTTACTTAACATTAATCAGATTAAGGGTTTTAATTCATCCGTCCCTGTGGATTGATCTTGTCTATGATGTGCAACTGTTAGCATATTTATTGCAGGTTTTAAGCAGTACTTTTACTGCATTTTGGTAGGCTAACGATGGTTTATCACCCTCCGGGGTCGAATTGCGATTGTCGGTTTAATATGGGCCTGTTTTGACCGAAACTACTCCAACTTGTTTGTTTAAGGCTCTGTTCTCTTAGTCACCATTCTTAGGAAATTTTTTGGTTAAGAAAGAAATTTGTTTTGGAGGGAATTTCTTTTGGAGATTTGTGTAGGAACGAGAAGAAAAAGTGTAATGATTATGTTTTTTTTGAATTTATGTGAGTAGGGATTTAGAGAGAATTTTAAAATTTGAATTGTGAATTTAGTAAAAATGATGTTGTTTCTTTGTGTAATATTTTTTATAAAAAAGTGATACAAGTGTGTGACCAAGAGAACAGAGCCTGAGAAGTTAATTGCGTATAGTGGGGATTGGTTTCTTTGATTGCCTATTGGGAAGGTGATTGCATCTCGGGTAGATTTTCCTGATTTGTTTCAACTCTGCCATTTGTCTTTGCTTCTATTCATCTAAATTGCCCTGCAAATTACTAGCTTGAATCTTTTCAAATGACTTGAGTATTAGATCTTAAAAATTAATTCAGATTTTGTCTTCATGTACATTCCATTAATTTGTTAAAATTGAGGGCTTATTCGGAATCTCCTCGTGCACTTTTTATTTGAGTGAATCTGTTTGAATTATACCTTGTTCAAATTGTGAACCATATAACTGTGAAGGAATTGAGTGGTAAAAGGCAGAGTCATTTCATACAAGCAAAAGCCAATTAGAGTGAAACACTGGGAGTGCATAGCTTTAGTTGATACATTTGGGGACAAGGAGTGAGGTTATTATCACCAAGGATTTTAAACTTGTCTATTATAGGTAATGCTCAATTCAACCGTAGCCATAATGGATAAATCGGAAGCACAACCATCTGAGTTGCACGGGAAATCCCACCGACTATTGTCTCGAAATTGAAGAAAAGAAAATTGAAGGAAATAAAAGAAGTAGTTGTGGGAAAGTTGACCGTTGCGAAGAATATTCATGTACGAGAAATTGTACTAGTTGTACATATGGAAGCTCGCACGCAGTAAAAGACAAAGTCATTAATGTGGGGCAACAAAAGTGTGGGTCATAGGCCTGTCAAACAAAGAGCCATGAAACATTTTAAAATGTCAAAATTCCTTAAGAGACGTAAGAAAAGGTGTCCGAGATTCACCTTTAAGGATTTGAAGAGTTAGTGGAAACCAAGGCCCTGTTTGTTTTGAATCTCAAAACATGGTTTTGAAAAAAAATTTAATTTTATAATAATTTTTCATCATTTTCAATACACTTTTTTACATTTTTCAATATACTTTTTTACATTTTCAATACAATTTTAATATTATAAAATTAAAATAAATCTCAAAACCATGTTTTGGAAATTATACCACACAGGGCCTTGTTGTTGCTTGGGAAGGTGGATGTAGGTTTTCCTTGAGAAAGGAAAGTTGAACCATATTAAAGTCTTGTTCTTTCCTTTTAATTTTCAAACCTTCACATTTCACACAAATCACCAAAATTGTTTTACTTCTTTGAAAGAAAGTTTTTATTACCAACCCAATCCACCACTTCCCTTTTTGGTTAGTTAGTTTAGTTGCAATTTCAGCGTCTCATCCTCTCTCATTCTGATCATTCCTTCTTTATCCCTTTTCTCCGTGTGCCCCTCTTGCAAATTTTTATCGAAATTGTTATACGCAGTAACCGTTTTACTATTCGCAGTAATATTTCCCTATGAAGACACAAAAATCCTTCTGGCCCAAAAGAAAAACGAAAAATAAGAAAATCGGGTGTTGTTCACCCATGCGTGAACAGTACTGTTCACCCACGGGTACCATTCACCCGTTTTACTAAACGCAGTAACATTCCCCTGTAAAAAGTCCGAATTGCCCTTTATGGTTAAAAATTATTTTTCTTCCATTTTTTCACCTATAAGTAAGGTGCCAAGTTTATTCCATTTTTCAACCTTTAGAGTTAGTTGTTTTCCATTTACATTAAACTGCAGAAACACTTATTTTCTATTTCATCACTGACACGTTTATTCAAATATGGCTGGTATACCCGAGTACGATCCATATTACACTATAAGTAAATACTGTATTTATTTTTTTACTTTAAATTAGTTTGCATAAATTCTCTATATACCTCTTTATTTTAATTTTCGGGAAAAAAAACCCATTCGGGAGATTTTTTTCCCGGATCTGCGATTATCCGGATTTTTTTTTTGTTTCTACAACATTTCGGCCAGGGAGATTGTCTCCCCGGACGGAATTCCCGGAATACCACCAGCGGTATTTTCCCAAAAAATACCGGCGGCTGGCGGTCTTTCTTCAGTTTTTTTTATAATCGGGTACTGTTCACCCCTTTGTGAATAGTACTGTTCACGCACGGGTGAACAGTACTCGGTTTTTTTCTTTTTTTTTTCCTTTTGGGCCAGGGGTATTTTTGTCTTTTTATAAGAAAATGTTACTGCGAATAGTAAAACGGTTACTGCGTTTAGTATGCCTCATTCTTATTGGGTTGCTCAATTGAAGACAATTTCTTTGCTGTATGCAAGATACACGGGGAAGGTAAGTTACGAATTTTGGCACTACTAAGGGACCAGTATGGAAACATTTGGCCATTGATGATTGGAAATTTAGGCCTGAAGCTTTCTTTTTCGTTGATGGACAGAATTGGTAAGCAAAAAAAAGTGGAACCTAGAGATTTCTTTGTGCTTCATTTTGATGGTTGTAATATTTTATTATGTGAAACTACAAGAGCAAAGCTAGTTTCGAAGAAAGGATTAAGACATCTCATAAATAATTTCATCAATGCAGAAGATGCAAATCATGAAGACGATGATGGAAACAAAAATCAAGAAGAAAAATCAAATGATGATCTTGATTCTATTAGCGAAAATAGTAAAAGTGAAATTGTTGTTAAAGAAGAAAGAAACAATGAAAAAGGAGCAATCGATATTCCATATAAGAGGAAGAAACCAACTGAACCATTTAGCTTTGATATTTTTAGTTCTAGAATTTTATCACAGCCAAAAAAACCCTATACTATAGAAAAGATAAAACCAATAAAGGAAAAGAAAGTGCTTGTCACAGCTATGGTGATTAAAGCCTTTAACAACTCGCACGACAACCAGAAGCCAAAGTCCAAGAGAAAAGAGGAAAAAAGAAGCTAGAAGAAAGAAAAAAGGAAGCAGAGGATGCGACATCGCATGCGAACGGCATAGTCTGTCGCAGGTACTAGCCGTTAGACACAAAAATGAAGAGTTTGTGAGAGCTGTGAGTTGCCCTCTGAAAAACCATGCGACTCACACGAACTTTTTCCTGATAGCTTTTTCAACTAGTCGTTAGGAGTCGTTACACTTCTATAAGTACCTCCAAGCTACAAAAAGATGAGTAATCATCACCTTTATCAGCACGCCATAATATAGTTACTAATTTATTAAGGATGTAATATTAATAAAATAAACAAAGATCTAGAAAATGATACTTTAATTAGTACAGTGCATTTTATAATAAAATTTAATAACATAATAGACTTTTCATGTCTCTTTAACTTATTTCAACATAGAAACTGTGAATCTTAATTTATTTTTATGAAGTATACCAAAAGAAACACAAATGTTTCGTTAATAAGGATTAAATTGAAAGAAACACATACTTTAATTACTAAGTTGCAATTTGTAGTAAATTTTAGGGATGTAATAATTTTTTGTCTCTTTATTAGTTATATTGGTACAATTTATAATTATTAGGCTGCCATACTAGTAAAAAATTAAAATTAAAAATAATACGTAACAGGATAACATTTCACATTATTAAAAGTTATGGGGAATGTCTGAAAATTTTAGGCTGCCGTAGTTATATTCTTAAAAATTTAAGAGCATTTATATTATTTTGCTAATATATTTACGTTCTACAATGTCAACCCAAATCAATGGTTGGTTTAGTGGTTGATGAACATGGTTTTTTTCAAGAGGACAGGGATTCAAATCCTTTTTAAAGCAATTATGGTTTTTAGTTTTCAGTAAATTGTATAATATATTTAAGTTCAAAACTAATTGTTGGTTTAGTGGTTGATGAACATGGCTTTCTTCAAGAGGATGAGGGTTCAAATCCTAATAAAAGCAGTTTTGGTTTTTAGTTTTCAGTAAATTGTTTTTATAATATATTTAAGTTCTTTACAATGTCGTTTTCAGTAAATTGTTTTTATAATATATTTAAGTTCTTTATAATGAACACAAATCAATTGTTGGTTTAGTGGTTGATGAAAATGGCTTTCTCGGTTTGAATCCTTGTAAAAGGAGTTTTGGATTTTAGTTTTCAGTAAATTGTTTTTGTAATATATTTAAGTTCTATGAAGTGAATAGAAATCAATTGTTAGTTTAGTGGTTGATGCCCATGGCTTTTTTCTAGTGGACAAGGGTTAAAATCCTTGTAAAAGCAATTTTGGTTTTTAGTTTTCAGTAAATTGTTTTTCTAATATATATAAGTTCTATAAAGTGAACACAATTCAATTGTTGTTTAGTGGTTTATGATCATGGTTTTCTTGTAGTGAAATTTCAATAAATTTTAGGAAAATAATAGTCTTTTTATGTGTTTTAAAGTTAATTGAACTTATAAAGTGAGCATCTCAGCTGATTTTCAGAGAATATACCAAAAGAAGAGATAAACTTGCAGTTAATAAGGACTAATTTAAAAGAAATTGATACTTTAACTACTAAAGTGCCTTTTACAATAAAGTTTAGGAACATAATAGTCTTTCTATGTCTCTTCAAGTTAATTCAACAGAGAAACTGCGTATCTCAACCGATTTTCATGAAATATACCAAAAAGTGATAAACTTTTAGTTAATATTAAAGAGTAAATTAATTAAAGAAACATATACTTTAAGAACTAAATTGTAATTTGCAATAAACTTTAGGCTTAAATATTTTTGCAATATTTTTATGTCTCTTTTTTAGTTATATTGGTATAATTTAGACTTAAATATTATTAATCCCCCTGTGTTTATAGGGGAGTTTGACCTTTGACCCCTGTGTTCTTTTAATATATCTTTTGCCCCTCATGACTATAAGTCAAAGCTTTATATATAATACAATGATTTTTGTAACCCTCCTTTATTAAATATTATATTTTTGATTACCCTCAACTAATTAAACATTAACTGTAAAAAGATAAATTAACTATTCAAATTTAAAAGAATTTTGGTGGGTGGCGTGAGATTATCAATAAAACTACGAAACAAATCTATTTAGGAGAGAAAGAACTCATGATGTTGTTCAAATAAAAACATGCATACATATTGAAAACTTTTAAGCTATGAATTTTTCATAAATACAATTAATAAAATGATATATATGATTCCTCATATGTTGATATGCTAACTTATAATCGTCCAAATATTTAATTTTTTGTCCTACTTTTTAGAATTTTATTATATTTTTTTTACAAAATAAAAAGCCTCCCCTTCCCCACTTCACGATTCCTCTTCCCCTTCATCTCCCTCTCTCACCCTCTCCCTTTCCCTTCTGCGCAGCCACCCATCTCTCACCGTCCTCCCGAAAAATTTTAGCAACAGTCGCAAATCGTGGGTTCTGGGGCGGCGTTGAGAGGGAAATTGGTCATTATTTTGGCTTTGGGGCTTTGGTGCTTCGGATTGGACTCTGCTCTACAAGCACCCACTTGAGCTACGGTCTCTCTTTCTTTGTTTCTTGCAGTTAGGCTTCTATTTTGCGCCACCGCCGCCTCTCTCTCTATTTTCTTCAGTCTCAAGATGATTTTATGCCGCGGCCTCTCTCTCTGTGTTTGCTTCAGTCCTGTGCCGATTTTGCGCCTCCTCATCCTCTCTCTATCTCTTTGCTTCAGTCCCGCGTTGATGATGGGGTTTTTGCAATGGTGAGCTTTTTCAATTTTGGGATCTAGATTTCGATTTTATTTATTTTTTGTTTTGAGCGCAGCTTGGGTGGTTTCAGATGGCCGATCGGACGCAGTGGAGTGTTAAGGTTGAATTGGAGATGGGGGTGAAGGGTGAGGTTGTTTGGGTAAGTTTGGGGTTCTTTTCATTTGGGCAACACGACAGCAAGCAAGAGACGGAAGAGAAAGTATAAATCAAGAAACTAACTCAATGGATGCGAGAGGCTGTGCTGGTGCTGGGTTTTTTTTTTTTTTTTTTTTTTAATTATTTTCATTTTTAAATTGGCTTTGAAGCTGGTACAGAAAAACGTAATTAGGCTTTGAACCCGTGATGGTGCTGCAAAATGTAATTAGGCTTTGAAGCTGTATGATTGAAAGCTTAGGCTTTGAACCTGTGATGGTGCTGGAAAAATGTAATTAGGCTTTGAAGCTGTATGATTGAAAGCTGTAATAGAGAGGGATTAATTTGGGGGATGGTTATGGTTCAAAGTGATTACTCATTCTTTTTTTTTGTTGACAGCAAAATGTAATTAAGTCAGTCTTTGGCCAGGGGTGGGGGCATAGTAGCTGCTGGAGATTAAGGCGCAAGTTACACAGAGGTCAATGAAGATTAAGGGCATGATCTTTTTGTTTCGTTTTGAAAACGGTTTTGGTTTCAATTAATTATATTTCATCATTTTCAATATAATTTTTTACTATTCATCATTTACTTTTTACATTTTAAATACACTTTTTACATTATAAAACTATTTTTCAAAACTTGTTTTGAAAATCGTTTTCAAAACGCTCAAAAATAACAGGCCCTAAGCTTCTATATAATTTGCTTGCCAAAATCCTTGGCGATTGTAATTGAATTGATTGTTAACTTTTGTTTAAATCTTGATTGAACTGTCGTAGGCCTTGCCTAACCGAATTGAAGATGTATAGTTATGTTCAATGTCTATTTGTTCCAATTGTAAGAACTGGAGCTAATAAAAGGTCTCTCATCTTATTACCAAAAAAAAAAAAAAAAAAAAAAAAGAGAAAAGGTCAGGCTTTGAAGTTGTATGATTGAAGGAATGGTTTGATTAATTAGAGAAAAATCAAAATTATTGATTGAACAGAGAGGGGTTTAATTAGAGAAATTTCAAAATTATCGAAATCAAACCATAATTAAGCCAGATTTCGGTTTATTTTGTAAAAAAATGAAATAGTATTGACGAAAATGAAAAAGTAAAAGATTGGAGTTTATTTTGTAAAAAAGTAAAATAATATTGGACGAAAATGTAAAAGAAAGGTGAGACAAAAAATGGCAAATGGACTATTTTTGCCTGAAAAAATACTTCCGTTAGCCACTTAACGGTGTAGGTTAACGAAATTGTATGTTTTGCCCGTTTTAAAAGTTCAGTGTCTAAAAAAGAGCATTTTTTAGAAAGGTATCATTCGCAAAAGTCAATAATTAAGTGATAATCAATGCATTTTCCATTTATTAGGGTGTCATAATAGTAAAAATAATTTAAAAATAGTACGTAATAGAGTATCATTTTAAATTATTAAAAGTTATGGGAAATGTTTGAAAATTTTAGGGTGCCTTAGTTATATTGTTAAAAATTTAAGAGCATTTAATGTAAATAATTTGGTTTAAGTTTTGTAAGATGAATATAAATCATTTGGTGGATTAGTGGTCCATGGGTAATCCTTGCAAGAGCAAATTCTATTTTTATTTTTTAAGTATATTATTTAGTTATTATATTTTAAGTTCATAAATTACTTCTTGGTTTAGTGGTTCATGGTTTTGGTTTTTTTCAAGTGGGCAACGGTTTGAATCCCTGAGAAAGCAAATTCAATTTTTATTTTTTAAGTAAATTGTTTTGTTATTATATTTGAGTTATAAATATTGAACATAAAACACTAGTTTGTTCAGTGGTTAATGGATTTAGCTTACTCCAAGTGGGTAAGGGTTCGGATCCCTTTGAAAGCGAATTAAATTTGTATTTTTTAAGTAAAATTTTTTGTTATTATATTACGTTCGGAATATTGAACATATAACACTTGTTGGCCTAGTGGTTAATGGACTTAGCATTTTCCAAATGGGTAAGGATTGAATCCCTTAGAAAGCAATTTCACTTTTTAATTTTTAAGTAAATTGTTTAGTTATTATACTTAATTTCTATATATTGAACATAAAATATTTATTGGTTAAGTGGCTATTGGACTTGACTTTCTTCAAGTGGGCAATGTTTTGAATCCTTACAAGAGCAAATTTTAGTTCTATTTTTAAGTAAATCTTTTAGTGACCGAATAATATATTGGTCACCAATGTGTTGACTTTTCAGCAGGCCCCTTTTAAAACGAGTCACATTTATAATTTTAATGGGACTCCCTAACGGATTGATGACTGTATAAAATTTTGGTCACCAATGCAGTCACTAAATGATGGACACTTTGGTTGGACCTACCAGAATATCACATTGAGGTGACCAATATTTACATTGGTCACTTGCTACGTCTAATTTCCGTTTGGCATATTACAATTTAGTGACCATCTAACAAATTGGTCACCATATTTGGTCACAAATTCATACCGTTTAAGTGGGCCCACTAACAGTAACTCTTTAATGTTCTCATCAAGTGTAATCTTTGTGGAACATCCCAAATACTTTAGTGACCAATACAAAATGTGGTTACCAATCACCGTCACTGAATGTAAAACAAATGCTTGGGACCTGTAAATGATAATTATTTCCATGACCATCGTATTTTTTGGTCACCAAATGTATCCCCAAATAGTTTAATGATAACTACATTTGTTGACCAATTTAGTGACCATTTTGTTGGACACCAAAACACTAACGGCCGACAACTTCATGACTAAAATTTTTTTGGTCACTAAAATTGGTCACCAAATAGCCGAAATTTGGTGGGAATTTCTCCCGCCATGGCTTTGGTGACCAATTTGGTGAGTGACTGTTTCAGTTGGTCACCAAATAGTCTCTCAACAGTATTTTGGAATGACTAAACCAAATTCGGTCATGAAATGGTACTTTTGGTGACCCCCGAATTTCCAGTTACCAAAGGCATTTTTTCTTGTAGTGATTGTTTGAGTCAATGCAGACTTCTAACAATTATCTTCATATTATCTTAAAAGAATATTAGTCCTGAACTCCTTGCACACATAAGGGGACTAATAGAGCGTAAAGGAAAGTGCATTTGCATGATTTGAAAAGGCAGTTATTGTTTTCTACTTTGTATTAGATTAGGTAGTTCTTTGAAGAAATCAATTTCAATTTTAGTTGGTTCTTTGTGTTGTAAGGTCCCATTGTTATTCAGAAATATCCAACAATCTTTAGGCTTTATTACACACAAAGGGCTACCAACGTGAAGGACTTGACATCATCCATTGTCAAGTTGGATCGGTTCAATGAAGGGAAATGTACAAGATTAAAGAAGAGGATACACTTCCTTCTTGTTTCTTTGAAGGTGGTGTATGTTCTGAATACACCAAAGCCACAAGCTGAGGATGATGAAATCTGCTGCAGATGCGGAAGAGCCACAAGTGGGAGAATGACGATGAGATTTGTCGGGGACACATTCTCAATGCAATGCACGACAATCTGTTTGATGTCTACCATACAATTCCCACAGCAAGAGAATTGATGGACAAGTTAGAGGCAAGGTACATGAGAGAAAATGCTACAAGTAAGAAGTTTCTTGTCTCAACTTCTTTAATTTTAAAATGCTTGATAATAGACCAGTTATGGAACAATTCACTGAATTGGAAAAAATGTTAAATCATTTTAATCAACATAACTTGGTTATGGGTGAGGCAATTATTGGTTTAGCAATAATTGACAAACTTCCCTCATCCTGGAAGGATTTCAAGAAAGATCTCAAGCATAAAACTGAAGAGATCACACTTGAGGGACTTGCTCACTCTCTTTACATAGAAGAAGAGTTGAGGGTGCAGGATTCTCAGAACAATGAGAAGGACAAGGCCAATGATGAGGCTGAAGAATCTGCCAACAAGTTGCATATTGTGGAACAATGACAAAGCAACAAGTCCAAGAAGAGCAACAAAGATGATAATGATCGTGGCAAAAGCAAAAAGAAAAAGGTCAAATGTTTTCATTGCAATAAAAAAGGACACTATAAAAATGAGGTCGATTGCTGAAGAAACAAAAGAAAGAGGAAAGTTCTTCAAGCAATGAAGATGCAGAAGCACTTGTGGCCATGAGGTAATCGTATTTGTTATGTCCTAAAGGGTTGTCTGTAGGAAAACTACGTATGTAATGACTTGGGATTTTTATTAATATTATTTGTTGTAATATTAGAATTGAGCTGGATTATAGTTATAATTTGTTGAAGTTATAATTAAGTTACATGGTATATAAATTTAATATACATGTGGTATTTCAAAACTTACTTGTAATTATCAAGATGAGAAATTTTGATTGTGAAGTATTGTGCATGCATGTTGTGAAATGATTACATTATTTGTGTAAAATTATGTAAGTGATTTGCATGTCAATGTATGTTTGAAAACACATGATGTTTAGTATAATTTGGTTATTATAAAACATAAGATTTTTGATGTGACGTAAAAAGTCCGGCGTATGGATGCTTCGGCTGGCCCAATGAAGATCTTGAACGTTCAGGCCCAATATAGAGATTGACGGACAAAATGGATGAAGGCAAAGATGGAAACCGAACTATGGAGGTCGGATTAGTGAGGACTTGGATCTGTATGAAGAATATTTCGGTGACAGAGACAAGCAATCAAAAAGAAGCGGGGCTATCCCCCCTGTGTAACTCCGACGGTCAAGTTAGCAACATGTAAGCAGAAAGGGGTATTGTCCAAGAGCTTGAGAGAAATTGCATCAAGAATGGCTTACCTGAAATGAGCCTAGTGACTGAGTATTTATAGGCTCATCTTGATATATCCGTTGTGCTGTGATGAGCTGTATGATATGTCCGTTGTGCCATGATGACCTGCACTTCCAACTACTCTCCTGTTTATGATGACTGTAATGTTCTTGTAATAACGGCTATAATTTGGCTCATTTGTCATTATTGCTCCTGCATATATCAGATTCATGGCCCTACAATGATGTCTAGCTGTCATGCCAATGTTACCGTTATCCCGACCTGACCTAAGCTTTACCGACCTAAGATTTGCTGACCTAAGCTCTGCCTGACTTAAGCTTTACTGATCTAAGCTTTACCGACCTAAGCTTTACTGATCTAAGCTTTACCGACCTAAGATTTACCGACCTAAGCTCTGCCTGACTTAAGCCTTACTGATCTAAGCTCTGCCTGACTTAAGCCTTACTGATCTAAGCTCTGCCGACCTAAGCTTTACTGATCTAAGCTTTACCGACCTAAGATTTACCGACCTAAGCTCCTTGAGCTTTGATATCTTGTTTACCGACCTAAGCCTTCATGACCCAAGCTTTCCCGACCTAAGCTTTCCTTGTCTTGATTGGGCCAAGCCCAATGGCTTTAGCTATTTTTTATGCACATCAATTTGATTAACATGAATTTTGAATTTTAGCCTAATTTATTTCTTTAATGTTTTAAGAGTGATTAATTATTAGAGTTTTTAAATTACATTGTTATTATTAAGGTTTTTAAATTAAAATCAAATTAAGAAAGTAATTAGAATAAAAGAACAAATTAAAATTAAAAAATTTTAAAAAAGGAAGAAAAGGGTTGACTGGGACCATGGGTCTCGAGGGCCAAGGTTCCAGCATTGGGACCTTGCCCCTCGAGAGCCAAGGTTCGGTTCACTTTAGAGGGTGAAGGTTAATTTTGATAGGTAGTGAAGTAATTACTCTCTCTCCATTATGCATTTATCATATTTTATCATGCATTTAACACCTCCCTACAAATAACTACAACAAACAATACAAACAAATACAACAAACAATACAGTATGAAATTTAATTCAATACAATTTTCATGAATCTAAAATAATAATAGGCTCCTAACTCAACAGAAACAGAGCATCACTCATAAATCGTAAATGGCTCACTTGCTTCAAGGATTCATAATTTTTTTTAAAAAAAAATTGCAATACTCATATTCCATTTACTAATCAATAATCATTCACAAATTAATACATGTGCAGTAGATGGCTAACTTGCTCTTGCTCCTAGGTACTTTTTGAGTTTTGTTCGCTTACATTTATTAAACTTCTACATACAAATTTAATATCTCCATAATTTGTCTAACCTCTCACTTACTACTATCTGCATTAACTCTCCTTATTGAGAGGCACTCCAAATGGTTACTTGTAGTGCTGACCTCGCAAGATGCTATTGCTTATCTTAGAGATTGACTCTACAACCGATACCACATCACCCACCATTTAGCTGCCGCCATAGTGCACCACCACCATCTTCGACGCCACAGCCGTGCACCACCGGCCATCAATGATCATTAACTCACAATTTATTATGCAAGTAAATCATACATAACCTCAAAACAAATATAAATCTAGAGAAGATCGACTTAAACCATATCTAAAAAAATTTAAAATTCATAATTAAACAATCTGAGTTATGCAAAAAAATAAAATACAGAAAACTTTAGCCCAAAAAAATCTTTGATTTCTCCCATGGCTTGACATTGACACTTTCTCCCACTTATTCGATCCATCACCAGCACCGCGATGGAACCAACGAAAAAAATACCAATATCACACCGATCATTGAGAGTCATCTGATTGCTTCATTGATTGCCTCCACCCTCATGTTGGAGTCTTAAAGAAAGAGGAGAGGAAAACAAGGGAAAGAAAAGAAAGGAGGAGGTGTGACGCCCCGCCCCGACGCCTTCTCCCGAGGGCCATCCTGCAAATGAGTCTGGATCGGTTCAGGGGATAGCGTTATTCAGGGCTCGCACCCAACAAGTCGATACAGATAATAGTAATAAAACATAAGTTACCTTTATCTGAAAACATTCAATAATACTTATTAAAAGAAAACTTGTCTAGTGCAGAAGCTTAAAAGATTATTCGGGAAGGTCATCGACCAAAATATCCCTTAATCCAAAATAATAATTGTCTAGGCCTACTTATTACAAGATAAATGCTCAGCACTGCTGCAGCGAACGTCGGCCTCACATCCAACGAGTAATAAAACATACCTACTTAAGCACTTGCAAAAATAGTTACTGAAAGGGTTCAGCTTCACAAGCTCAGTGAGAGACCTCGATTTTTATAGGAAATTACCCACCGTGGTACTCTAAAAATTGGTCTGAATATCAAAGTGGTTATGTAGACACGTCATTACACTTTAGGTATCAATATTCATAGTATTCATGTCATTTATAATTCATGTGTCAATGCAAAAGCGATCAATCAATCAAGCATCTCTATAAACACATAGCAGATATATGCATGGCAACATGGAATCCTATCAACCATATGGAACAATCAATCTGGCATTTTAGCCCTTAGGTTTCGATGAATTTGGTGTATGTATAGTTTTCTCATCTAAAACTAAGGTGACAATCAATTCTAGACAATCTAGACAATAAATGATTTTAGGTAGTTTGCAAACACCTCAATACCCAAATGGTAACAGTACTAGTAGTGACCGGAGTGCTTGGCAGCAAAGGGTTTTGGATCCCTAGTTGTATACATGCAACCCTTAGTTTTCCCTTTAGGGATGCGTCGGTTAACTGCAACACGATTTCACCTCCTTGCGGCAACATGCACGAGGTGACTCACAATTGATCAATTAAGACTAAATGCGCACGGTCATTTATCTGATTTAAATGTGTCATACCTTTTCTCTTATTATGCAAACGTGGCATCTCTAGCATGCTTTTCATGAACCTGAACATTTCAATATGCAATATGATAACCTACTCATGGCATAGGTATTAGGAATCTTCTATTACACCTAAATGTACATCATGCTTTTCTATAATGGTCAATCAATCATGCTTTTAATTGATAACAATTCATGCGATCAATAATCAATCAATACGGCATACATGCTTGTAGTCATATTGAACAAGTAAGAAATTCAAGGCATACATCTCATGTATAGGTCAAATCAAGCAATCAATCATGGCATACATTCCATATGTAGCAATTGAAGTCCGTTTACATGCAAGTGATGTGTGGGCAGCCTCTTATTTTAATCGAGAAATCAAGGTTATAGTTACACACACACACTATATATATATATATATATATATATATATACAGTTTGATTAAACCTTTACAAAAATATTGAGTAACTCCCTCACCTTTCTTAAAGCGTGAGTACATTGATGGTTGACGGGGGCACTTCTTGGTCAATGGTCAACTCCTGCAATACGAGCATTCTAATATAAGTCACCTACATTTTGACTTCAAAGGTTGACTATATGTTTTATTTTTGGGTTTGACTTCATGGTTAACAAGGGTCGACTTTAACTTGCGGTAGCTAGGTTTGACTTTGACTTTAGGTCAACTCAAGTCAAAGGTTAAGGTCAAAGGTCAATAGGTCACTTTTGAAAAATGGGGTCAAGTATCAAAATAAGGTCAATTTCGAAAATAAGGTCAATTTTCAAGAGTTAACTGTTCTAAATCCTTTTGGGTCAGTTCTGGAATAAAGTAAACATTTGGTACAATTTCAGTTTCTGAAAATTTTGCAAAATTCGGTTATGGAGGGTGTCCGAGTTCCTGTCCGAATTGTAGGGTAACTCGCACCTGGGTTCTTCGTATTTTTTGTTTTCTTCAGGTTTCAGGTTTTTAATTTCAGAAAATTCGCTTTTAGAGGCCTGTGTGAGTACCTGTTCGACTCGGACGTCAACTCGCACAACTAGGTAAATTCTCTAGAAACTTCTAGTTCTAGACCCTACTTTTGGGCTATGTTTTAACACTGTTCTAAAATGTTTTTAACCAAGATTTAAAGTCTAGCATACATACAACACCTAGAAGCTTTTACTTCATGTAACGAATTACATTAACTCAATTAAATCTCGCTCCGAAAGAGGTTTGGAACACTCTTTTTACACATGCATAATTTTTGGAATCCGAATTTTGAATTATTTACTACAATTTGTTTAAACACTATAGTCAACAATCCTAACATGTTTAACATTCAATAAAGATAATAACATCCTAAGAACATGCTTTCTATGGATGTATTACATATAAAGTTGAATTACTTGTTCTTCAAGTTTCATACAATTCATGCTTTTTATTTCCAATTTCAATTCTAACTAAGAATTAAGACTCACCGTGAGATCCTAAGATTTTCACAAACCTAAGAGACTTATAATGGGGTGGTGATGCGGCGGCGGCAGTTCACGAACCCTTCTTTATTTTTCTAACTTTTGATTCTAGATGTTCAAGCTTTTAATTCATGAATTAAGGTTGTATTTATAGGTAACCTTTAGGTTTAGGGTAATTCAGAATCTTCCTTAATTAAGGTAGGTGCAAATCCGGTAGTTTCCTTCTATCGGATTGATCTTGATTTCCAATTCCATAATCAGAGATTCCATTTCCCGATTTGCTCTGTTCAAGTACACGTCCGACTTGGACGGAAACTCGCATGATGCGCTTTTCTAGATTCTTTCCTTTTTGTTTTTACTACTTTCCTTAGGTTATTTTAGGACAAGTTTTATACCCACTTTAACTCTCAATCAGCCAATCAATCAATATTCAATCGATCAATTAATCAAGTATTCAATCAAGCAAGCATTCAATCAATACATGAATTTTCACCATTCTTGTTATGCAATTAAAAAGCAAGTAAAGGTCAATTTTACCCTTTATTCATTTTAAATCCCAGTCCAAAATTCTAGGTCCTCATAGGAGGGGGAGAAGAAACGAAAGCCAGAGAGGAAGACAGAAGAGAGAGAGAGAGAGAGAGAGAGGGAGGAGAGAAAAATAAACACAGGGTGATGTGGGTTGTGATTGTTTACATGCTTGGCTAACGTGGATTTCCACTAATAAGGGCAAAAACAGAACACGAAATGCTGAGGCCCATTGCACAATACCTCTGTCTGACACCTAATCGATCCAAAAAGTATTTCCCTAATCGCAAATCTACTTCTATTGCCCAAGTATTGTTGGGTTATGTTAGAAAGAGGTCTTGTCATGAAGATGTGTCCAATCCCGTACGTTTCTACTCCTGTATAGTGCGCGTGAATGGAGAGGGTCGACTTTTTGACTAGCCATTTCTTTTTCCATTTTTCCTTCTTCTGTCGAGTCTGGTAACTTGACGTAAGTATTGTGACGCCCCCAACCCGACCCGACCGCCCCCTTCCTTGGAAAAATGTTCCCGGCAAGGAGGAGTGGGCCAGTTCAGGGACCGTCATACAGGGCTCTCTCCCAAAAATTGATACAAAATATAATAAAGAGAACCATACGTCCTTATTATTTTCCTAGCAAGTCAAGATAATCATTGCAGCAAAAATCAAATAAAATTGTACGAGGATGGCCATAAGCCAAATTATCCTCATAAAGCATTGTTTTCAGGCTAGCTATTGCAAACGTTCCATCTTTATTGATTCTCTACGCCCATTTGCCTCACCTCTAGCGTCACTTGAGTCAGTCCCCTGTAACAAATAAATAAGGGGAAAGGGGTGAGCTTAACTAAGCTCAGGAGGGCTTAGAACGAACATGAACATTGACGAACAAGCTCAAACTCGGCTCGATAAAAATGATCACGAACATGATTTTGAGGCCCGATAATAAATGAACATGTAGACGAATAAGGTGTTAAAAGCACATTAACGTTCGTGAACAAGCTCAATTAAAATTATTAACTGTATAATATAATAAAATAAGTATATACAACATTAAAATTTTAAATAATACAAATAATTGAATCTTTATATATATTTATATGTACATCTATATCAACATATGAGTTTAAATTGAATTTTGATTTTTATGTAAGTTGATATAATATATTAAATTAACTAAGCATTACAATTTTTAGTTAGTTAATGGGAGATAGAACGCACACGAATGTTCACGAACAAGTTCAGCTCGGCTTGATTAATAAATAAATAAACACGAACAATATTTTAGGCTCGATAAATAAATGAACACGTCAAAACTCGGCTTGACTCGGCTTGTTATCACCCCTAAAGCTTAGTGAGAAGGCCTCAGAGTTTATCAAAATCCCACCGTAAATCTTTATAAAAAGGCCGGGCAAACAAGTATAGAGTTCATTCATATATCCATATATAAACATATATAACAGCGAAAGTATAGGCATTCGTCGTAGACAATTCAAGCAAGTCACGCAAGTACATTAGTCAAACAAGTCGAGCAGTATAGGCAAGTACATAGCAAATACTGAAACAAGCATGTCAGCATAGATACAACAATCATATGCAACATATTTGAGTCACTAGACTCCTAGCGGGCAGGTTGCTCAGTCTAGCCTTCTCATATTAAAGCGTCGGAATCTATTCACATTTTTGGGTTGTTCTCTTTTTGATGGTTTGCAAAGCACATTGCCCCACGGCAGCCGTGTCAGTAGAACCGGGACGGCAGGGGTTTTGGATACTGTCCTTTTTACATTTCGGGTCATCTAGTGTTCTTCTCATTAGAAGTGTTAACTAGCTATGACACGATTCACACGAACTTTCACCAGCAAGCCCTATATAGCGGGCAAGTAGCTACTATCTAGTCATGCTGGAAGACTCGGAGTCCAAGTCTTATCTGGTGGGTACCCTGACCTATTTCACGCTAAAGTGATCATGGCAACCCTAGCATGCTTTATACATATCTAGATGCATCATGCAATCCTAGATGTCATGCAACTTACCCTGAGAAGTACATCGTCCATCGTGGTCGGTAGGTCATGCTATCATATCATAATAAGCATACATAGTTGCATGTAAGTAAGTTAATAGGTCAAGTTAAGCATGATACATAATAATTATGTCATAGCAGTATCATGTCAAACAGGCATGTAGCATATAAGCATACATACTCAATATCAAGTCATATCTGGAAACTAGCACGTTATGAGCGTGGGAAACCTTGTTAGGAAAATTGACAAGCAATAATACATATAGATATACACAAGTACTACGTAGATAGTTCATTTAGTCTTCACGAAACAAGTGAGTAATCCCTCATCTTGGGATCAAGAAAGCGAATGTGTTCGACGTCGGTCAACTTCGGGTTAACGCTCCACAATCAACTTCTACGAGAAGCTTGTTGACTTTGTAAGAAAGTTTGACTTTTGGGTCAACTAGGGTTAACTTTGACTTTCTGGGTTAAGTTTGACTTTTGGTCAACTTTGACTTTTTGGGTCAACTTTGCCTTTTTCAGTCAACTTTGATTCTTCGGGTCAACTTTGACTCTTTGGGTCAACTTTGACTTTTTGGGTTAACCCGGGTTGACTTTTGATTTTTGGGTCAATTTTAGGTCAAGTTTGGCTTTTCAGGTCAAGTAGCTTGACTTTGGACTTTTAGGTCAACTCCGGTCACGGGGTCAAGTAGTTTAGGTCAAGTAGTTCGGGTCAAGTGGTTCAGGTTAAGTGGTTCAGGTCAAGTAGTTCGGGTCAAGTGGTTCAGGTTAAGTGTTTCGGGTCAAGTGGTTCGGGTCAAGTGGTTTGGGTCAAGTTGGCTTTGTTCGGGTGGCTATGCAAGGGCTCGTGCTAGTCGGACGGTTGCTCGCACCCCAGGTCCCTGTATGAGTTCTCGTGCGAGTAGCACTAGAACTCACATGTCTAGGCAAATTCTTGCGCAGAACTTCTGGTTCGAGCTAGCTTCTTCAAGGGCATCATTTTCACATTGCTAGCTTGTTTTTTACCTTTCCAAAAACACCAAATATGAGATTAACAACCATACTAACAACAACAACCAAAATACGGCAAATCTAACCATTTTAACCACATTTAATTTAGCCACAAAGATGCCTTCGAGCATTATTTCTCAAACATGCATTTTTCCCAATTTTTTGATTTCTTAATGGTCTAACATGGTTGTTTCTTTATCCTTTAACTAGATACAACAACCTACATTTAACATGCTGCCTTATGGATCAAAACATGCAACCCATTTAATGTTCATTAAAATCCTATAACAATTTCATGCTTTCCAATCAATCTATATCGATGAATCTTCATACTTACAATGGTCCTAAGATTACCATGGACTTCCCTAGGTCGATTCAAACGTTATGAACCAAGGCCGTGGCGGCGGTTCTCTCTTCTCTTACTCAAAAACCCTTGTTTTATGTTCTTGTTTTTGCTGATTTTAATTGGCAATTAAAGGTTCTCAATTCATAGTAAAGAATGCTTATGTAGGCATCTAGTAGGTCTAGGTTTAGGTTAGAAATGATCGAAACTAATTTGGATTCGTCGATTTCAAATCAGATATATGATGGAATTTTGAATTTCAAAATTTTTTGGACTCCTGCGACTGGGCACCGTGCGAGTTGTCTCACGACTTGCACGGGGTCACGCATGTCCCGCTTGTGCGAGTTACCGTGCTACGGCCAGGCTCTGGGCTGGCCTCGAGTTGTTCCGTTGGGCTTTTACCCCATTCGGCTTCCTCTTAAGTACCTTCCAGTGCACCATTATTCCCAGTTTTATTTTCCATTATCCTATGGTATGCTAGGCACATACTCCTTCCCAAATTACATGAGAAGTATAACACATTACCTAGGGATGTAACAATTTAACACACGATCAAGCAAGCAAGTCACGTTTCAAGTTAAGCACGGATATTAAATCACAATTTTTGATTTTTACCATTCTTATCCCTATAATTTTGCTCCGAAAATTCAGGGCTTCACAAGTATTGTCCGAACTGTCCTTATCTCTTCATTTGGCCTGAGATTCGCATTCTAATTTTGCCATAGTCCCACAAAATTAGAGGAATAATGAGATGAGAATGCTCTGACATTATCAATTTTTTGGTTTCCCCTACTCCACCCATTAAAAAAAAAGTACAGAGATGTGTTCCATTGCAGCAGCACACTTCTTCAGATCTGGAAAGCTCCTCCGCAAATAAGCTTATCCGACTCCCAAACAAAGTGTTTTGCTTGAGAATTTTATTTATTCTCTTTATTGTAAATTTGGCAGGGAAAGCCTTTGCACCCAAATTCGAACACAAAGTGTTTTTAATTTAAAGAATGTATTTGTGCTAGCAGCTTGTTTCAACAAAACCAGTTACAAGAAAAACTTTTTTCCCATTTTCAATCTTATCACTTGGTTCAATAGAACCACACAGTAGTAAATAGAAATCCCCCTTATTTCTTCCAGACTGACTCTCCCTCCACCATGGCAAGAGCTTTGTAACAAATTTTTTCAGTTCGGGAACCCAAGGCTAGAAAAAGGACAACAGTCCAGTGATTGACTTCCCACAAACGGTGCCAGTTGATGAAGCATACTTTGCCGATGATGACCTTCAGGTCGAACTTGCTCCGATTATCATCTTCGGCACTTATACTAGCGGGGGAAGTCCTCGACTAAGCTAATATGCCAAAGTTAGTACTTAGACATAGAGAGAATATAGTGAGGCTAGACAAAAATCAGTAAAAGAAGTCCCCTTGTTATTGAGATAAAGTTACCTTTTTATAGAGGTAGGAGTACGGTGCTCGGACCAGTGGTTCTTCCATGTCACACGATATGATGAAGGACGAGATTGTCCCGTGGTCCTTAGCGTCCATCTTCTTCTTTTGTCCTGGTAGAAGCAATCTTCTAACGGTAGGCCAATTTGAGCCGAATCGTAAGTTTAGTTATTGAGCCTTAGGTTGGGTAGGAGGGCAGGCATACCAAATATATTTAAATACTTCTCCATATCCAAACCTTCACAATATGTCCCTTTTAGCTATTGGTAAGAAGAAAACAGAACAATTGCTTATTCTAAATGAATTCTATAAACTTAAAGACTCTTTCAGCCAAAAAAAAACTTCAATATACCAATTTTTACGCTATTCAACCTAAAGAAGTAACAAGGAATTCATTATTAAGAAAATGGACATTAGCAATTCATAGAAGCTTCAGTTGGCTAAGGTATGTTTACCCAATGGAAAAGTCAGTTACGAGGTGTACCCAAAGCACTCAATAACTTTGCTAGTGAACTCTGGATTAACCCAACCTACTACAAGGGCTTAAAATAGTGTTACATTCATTGTTGGTTGGAATTATGCATTTTAAAAATTTATAATGTGTCCGTACTTTGTGAAAGAGAATGGATTCCAATCTTGGCTTGAAGAATACAGTCTTCACCTTCCAAAAAAACCCTAGAATTTCCCCCAAATTTTCTCTCCTTCTCTCCCTCTATTTCTCTCTCCCCGATTCTTCTCTGTTCGGCCGTCCCACTCTCAAGCTCACTCAGCACACACCCACAATTGAATCACTTGATTCAATTTATTTGGTCAATGAGATAAGTGAGTTAAATGTGGACATGGCCAAAGGAATTTCAAATGGGACAAATGGGTTAGTGGTTAATGGGTCACCCATTTTAGGTGAACCCAACCCAAGCCCAAATCTCCCCCTTCACCTCAATTGGGGGTGGGGGGGGGGGGGGGGCGGGGGGGGGGGGCACAATCATACCCGCTTCATTTTTATAGAATAAGAGCTTCTCTCTAGGAACTCCCTTAGTCAACATATCTGTACCATTCTCATCAGTATGAACTTTCTGAAGAAATAAAGTTTTGGTTTCAACCACATTTCTAATCCAATGGTATCTCACATCAATGTGTTTAGAACGAGAATGAATGTAGAATTCCTACTCAATGAATAACACTCTGACTATCACAGTATATCACATATCTTTCTTGCTTCATCCCCAATTCTTGTAGAACTTTCTGTAACCAAAGAGAGCTTCCTTGCATGCTTCTATGGTTGTGATGTACTCAGCCTCTGTAGTGGACAATGCTATGTATTTATGCTAATTACTTTGCCAAGAAACTGCTTCCCCTGCAAAAGTCATCAAATATCAAGAAGTGGGCTTTCTACCATCAAGGTCACTTGCCATATCAGTATCTGTGTATCCATCCAAAGTGGGCTTGCCATTGCCGAAACATAAACACAGTTTAGAAATACCTCTAAGATATCTGAGAATCCATTTAACAATGCTCTTTACCTGGATTTTACAGAAATCGACTGACAACTCCAATGCATGAGCTATATCTGGTCTGGTACAAACAATATCATAACATCAGGCTGCCAACTGCTAAAGCATAAGGAATTCTGATGTGGACGGTTGTACACATGCGGATTAAAGTTGCCAAGGACCTTGTGATTAAGTAGCGAGCTCGTATAATACTCTATCTTACCCGAAAAATCAGAGAAACAAAAGAACTTAACCTAAGCTAATTTGTTTTAGATTTTCGAACCAAGTGTAAGAAAAGAGTTTGAAACATGCGAATTAATTAGGTAGAGCAATTAACCTAATTAGCTAAGTTTCAAGCAATTATGTAAACTACAACATGCAAATACATAAAGCAATAAAGGGATGGTACTCAAAACACTTAGTTTTATGATCTGAATACGTTGTCTATTATTGATGGACGGCTACCCTTTTATAGACTAAGGGATAGCCGAAAAAGTCATGAAAAGAAATAAGGAAAAGAAGTAGAATTGGAAATCAATCAAGAGATTGATTTCCTTTACAATACCAAACCCGGAAAGAAGTGGGGAATGGTAAACAAAAAGGAATTTTCGCGATTTTACCTTATCTTGTGGCAGCTGAAAATACAACTTGAAACAATAAGGAAAGAATAAAAATCCTACTCCCAAAAAAGAGATCAAGAAGGAACCCTTTTTGGAAACTAACAAAAACTAAGAGTAAAAAGAACCCTAACACTTAACTTTTAACCCTAGCGACTTAAAAGAACCCTAACCCTTAACTTGTAACCCTAGTTACTTAAAAGAACCCTAGTCCTTAATTTGTAACCCTAGCTCATTCACTTGGCCGTGTGGGCTTCCTGGCTTCCTTTGGGCTGGCCGAATTTGTGGAGTGGACTCCATGAGTTGGGTCGGCCCAATGTTGATGTCGCATTATGGAAAAATGTAGGGAACTTCAAAAAATATTTCTTTAAAGTCCAAGAACCTTCCGGCATCTTCAAGAACTTCAAGAAACAGCCTTCTTCTTCATTGTGGATTGGAGAATTGCGCCTCTTCTTCAAGAATGGTTAGAAGAGTTGCAATTTGAACAGTTCCGTCTTTCTGCTCCAAGGCGTTTGCTTCTACGATCAACTGAACGTCCTGATGGCAAGTTTGGACAAGGTTGTTGAGTGTCTCTCGAACCTTCTTTGCTCTGCTTCTGGTCATCGGCCCAGTGATGTCTACAAGTGGATCCCTTTGATATGGGCTTGGATCCTGAAGCATTGTTGGACCTCGATGTAGAACTCGAACCTCCTCAGCTTCTCCGGATTCACTTGCTTCTTGACTTGTTGCTGGCATTTGGATGCCCTCATCAAATTCTCTCCATCTCTTCTTTATCTTTCTCACTTGTAGGTCACTGTTTCACACTTAACTTGAAATGACCTGTAAGTGGTGGAGCAACTTCTTTTGCTTTGCTCATGTTGAATCTGTCAAGAACCTTCTCAATATTTTTCTTGAGATAGCCGAAGCTTTCCATTCTGCCTGTCACGAGAGATTTTTATCCCAAGAATCTGCCTAGCTAGACCCAAATCTTTCACTACAAAAAACTTGCTTAGCTCCATTTTGAGCATGTTAATCTTCATAGCATCTTGACCAACAATCAACATGTCATCAACATAAAACATAAGAATAATAAAAGTACCATCAGGAAAATTTCTCACAAAGACACAATGATCAGTTGTAGTCTTTTGGTGCCCATGGTCTGCCATAAAGTAGTCGAACTTCTTGTACCACTACCTCGGAGCTTGTTTCAATCCATACAAGCTTTTGTTGAGACGATATACATTATGGCTCTCTTTTCCACTTTCTTTGAACCCCTCTGGCTGCTCCATGTAAATCTTTTCTTCCAAATCACCATGTAGGAAAGCTGTTTTTACATCAAGCTATTCAATCTCTAAATTCAAGCTAGCTGTTAATGTTATACCAAGAACAACTAGGATAGAAGATATCTTTACAACATGAGAAAAGAATTCTTCAAAGTCTATACATTTATGTTGACTGAAACCTTTCATAACCAACCTGGCCTTGTATCTTGGCTGTGAGCTATTTTCATCAAAATTCAGTATATACACCCACTTGTTTCTGAGTGCCCTCTTGCCATCAGGCAGTTTAACCAAATCAAAAGTGTGGTTCTCATGCAGTGATTTGATCTCATTCTTTATAGCTGCCAACCACTCATCTTTGTGCTCATGACTAAGAGCCTCAGTATAACATTTTGGCTCTCCTCCATCTGCTAACAACACAAATTCAGAAGGATCATACCTTGTATTTTGTCTCCTCTCTCTGGTGGACCTCCTTAATTGGATAGTAGGTGATTGAGCTGGTGATGACTTTGTTCCTAAAGTAGAAGCACCATCTGTGAGACCCTGTAAAATTTTAGCACCTGAATTCACCTCAAAATATATCAAGGTATTTAAAAATATCTTCGTGAACATTTATTAGAATATAAGAATCCATTTTAAAAGAATTTTAGTCTAAAACTATTTTCTTTAATAAAGTTTATAAAATATTTTATATCAAAAGAATTTCATTATTTCAATTTCAAATCTTTATCTATGTGAATTAAGTTGATAACTTTGATTCATAATTTCAGGATATATAATGTGTCTAGAAAGGTTATGATTTAAGTATTTACGAAATTTTCAGAAATAGGAATTAGAAGATAAGAAATTAGAAAAATAAATGGAAAATAATAAAAAGTGTGTGGATCGGTTTTACCCATTTTCCAATTAGGAAAAACCGATTGGCAGAAGATAAGATTTGAGTGCAATTGGTTTTAACCGATTTACATCGGGTAAAACTGATTGGAATGGATAGAACTCGGGAAGAATCGGTAATACCGATTGGAAAAATAATAAAAAATTACCACCCTTAACGAATCGGTTTTAACCGATTCACAATCGGGAAAGCTGATTGGTACCGCCTCATGACCGATTCTTGATCAGGAAAAACCAATTCTAATCGGTTTTATAGATTGAGCAATCGGAAAAAACCGATTGTGTGTCAAAAATGAAAAAGAAAAGATAACTCGAGCCTATTGGCATATTAGGCAAACACTGCCTATAAATACCCTCCCTTCACCATTTCTCTTCACCCACACTATGCTAAACTCTGCCAAAATCATACCAAAACCTTGCCAAACTCGAAAGAAAGGAAAAGAGAAGGAAGGAAGGAAAAGCTTGAAGGGGATAAAGCTTGAAGTTAGGAATCGATTCTGGAGCCGTGGATTCATTGTTAGAAGGAGTTCGGAACATATCGGTAAGGAATTTAATGTATTATTCGGTTATTTTTAGGAAATAATGCATATTTTCAAAGTTTTGATGTTGTAGGAATTTCTATGAATTTTGAGGTTTAGATCTAGTAGTTATTATGGAAAATCTAGTTATGAAGTATTAGGGACGATGCATGAATGTTGTAGAATAGATTTTAGGCAAAAGAAAACAGAAGAAAAGGAATTTTAGAGAATTTTTCTGCAAACCTGAAATACAACTTGGAAATCAAGTTTTCTGGGCACGAATCGGTTTTAGCCAATCCAGAATCGGGGAAAACCGATTGAAAAGGGGCAAAACCGATTTGGCCAATTTTCAATCGAGAAAAACCGATTGAAAATGAGTTTTGCCAATTTTCAAGATTTTGAAATTAGTAAGGACTGTTTTGCAAATAATGGAGTAGTTTCAGCCAATTATAAATTACCCAAAACCGATCCAGTGTTTTCTGGAAATTTTGGATCGGTATTAACCGATTTACCCTCAGGTAAAACCAGGGGCAAGCTATAGTATAGTGAGGTGGGGCAATTACCCCACCTCAATTTTTTGAAAGTGGGATAGTGTATAAAAATTACAAAAATATCTAATTTTGTCCCACCTGAAATTAAGATAAAAAAAAAGGCAAAGGTGAAAATAAATTTTTGTTAGTATTATAGTATTTCTTTATTCCAATTTCAAGACAAATGAACCCACTTCTTAGTACAAATTTATGACAAAACAGGAAAAAAAAAATCTTGGAAGCTGAAACATCAGCTCAGCTACAGTAACATGCCAAGTTGCCTGATGACAGCCAACTTCCAAGAATTCAATTCCAATGCTTTGCCTCTTACTCTTCCTAATTCCTATTCTTCAGTTCTTCTTCTTCTTTTTCTTTTTCATTTTTTTACGTTTGCTGTCTATTGAAGAGAAGAACTAAACCATATGCTTCTCTCTTTTTTTTTTTGCTTTTTTCTCTTCTACCAGCTGAACTAATTAAATATATTTTATTCTAATATTTTTCTTGCCTTTGTTGTTGATATGGGTAACTAAAAGTAAGGATTCAACCATTTCCTATTCAACTTCAAATTTTCAATCTTTCAAGGTATGAATAGTTTTATAGTAAATTTCTTATTTCCTTCATAATCTATTTATGTATGATTCTGCTATGAAGATTGTGAAAAGTCAACTTCGAAATCGAATGGGAGATAATTGGATGAATGATTGTTTAGTTACTTATATTGAAAAAGAAATTTTTGACTCAGTTGATAATGAGTTAATTTTACAGCGTTTTCAGAATATGCGTCCTCGTAGAGAATCGTTGTAAAATATTTTAGCTTATTTGCTTTGAATATCTTGCCCCACCTAACCTTAGGGGCCTGGCTCCACCACTGGGTAAAACCGATCTGAAAAAGGGAAAAACGATTTTCCGCAATTTCGAGTTCTTTTAGTTATTTTGTTATAAATCCTTTTATAAAATTTTATTAAAGTTATTTTGACAAGTATTTTAAGGATTTTACACCTTTATTTTCTTAAGTGTTAATTTTGTAAGTTTTGGACTATTTGCGAAATGAATTAGAAATAATGTTTAAAAGTTATAAATTCTTTCCAACTAAGAAAATAAGTAAATTTAAGTTTTACGGCACCAAACTTATATTTTCTTTAAAAGTTATAATTAATATGTTTTCATAGTTATTTTCAAGGGAGATAATTCTAAAATACTTATTTCCTTTATATGCGTGTCTTTTATGCAAAAATAGATAAATTACCATTATGCCCTTATTTAGAAAAATTCTAGAATAACTTAAAAATTAGAATTCTATTAATTAGAAATAGTACTAAATTGCCAAAACCCGAAATATATGCAGATCGGCTAGATAGCTAGTACGTTAGCTTAGATCTTCGGACTGAGGTGAGTTTATCACTGAATATGGATACCGTTTTAATGCAATTAATAATGGAACTGCACTGAATCTTGTTTGCGGCATGTTTTGAAATATTTACGAAAAATGTGTGAAATGCTTTTTGATTTTAAACTACTAGTTGTGTTTACTTACTGGCTAGAATGCATATATACATGTTATGTTTCAGTTGTAATTTCATTTATGCACTGATTCAGTTATATGAGCATAAGTTGTGGTGGATCCATTATGTTGATACGATTTGATCCCACGAGCTAGCATAGGCCTTCGTCAACTAGATCATCCACGTTCATAATCTCGAGATTATTATTACTCAGCTAACTCAAGTATTGGTGGTATGGAGAATATGGTACCTATATGCATGATTATGATTATGCCGAGGTGAGTTGGCCTTTCGTTCATCGTACATGTACATGTTAGCAAACACCCCTCATCCTCTTTATGTATGCCGAGATAAGTTGGTCATCGTTGAGCGTACATGTACCTAGCGGTCGCTCCTTATTCTAGAGATGAACTGACTAGTTCATTTATTGTTCATATAGAACTTTAAACAACTGCCCTTCATTCTCATTATATGTTCTATGAATCCTCATAAGTCATGATTGCTATATGTTAGGATATACCTGTATTGTATGCATGGGTACTATTTGCAACTTGGTAAATGTTTGCGAAAACTGTAGATTCTCACTGGGTAAGGGCTCATTCCATTTTTCTGTTTTCTGTTTTCAAAATTGTATTACAGACTTTGGTACGAAGATGATTATGCTCCCTCGAATCAACCGGAGTTTGGAAACTTTGGATCCGGCTAGAAGCGGGACTGTTTAGATGGGCTCATATTTTAATAACTCATGTACTATAGGGCTATGTAAGTTTTACTTTGTTGCAATAAGTGAAAAAATTATTATCATGTTCTGCCAGTTCTGAGTTCTGGTGTGAACCACGCAGGCATTAGGTGAAGTCAACCCTTTATATGCGGGGTGGTGGATCTGGGGTGTCACACCATCATTCAAATCATTCTGCTCTGTATCAGCATTCTCTCCATCAGCATCAACCGGTTGTGAAGGAACCGGATCAAAATTTGCAAGAATCTCAACTGAAGATTTTGATGTCTCACATTTTTCTAAGTTTTCAACTGTCTGATCTTTAAGAAAAATGACATCTCTGCTTTTGACCAATTTCTTTGTAACAGGGTCCCACAATCTGTAGCCAAACTCTTCATGACCATACCCTAAGAAAATACACTACTTGGATTTTTCCAATCAAGCTTTGATATGTCATCTATTGGAATATGTTCGAAGGCTCTACAACCAAAACTCTCAAGTGTTTATCGAAACATCTTTCCCTGTCAATGCTCTCTATGGAGTATCACCATCCAATGGAATTTAAGGAGAAAGGTTAATCAAATCAACAGTTGTCTGCATGGCTTTTGCCCAAAAGGATTTAAACAACTTAGCATTAGACAACATACATCTCACTCTTTCAATGATGGTTCTGTTCATTCTTTCTGCCACACCATTCTGTTGAGGAGTTTTCGAAACACTCTTCTCAAGTCTAATACCATGAGGTCTACAATACTCTTCAAATGGCCTCCCTGTACTCACCACCATTATCAACTCTAACACATTTCAACTTTTTGCCAGTCTCTCTTTCAACCATGCATATTCTTAACCATCTCTAAAACTTGATATTTAGATTTCAAAGGAAAATACCAAACCTTTCTAGCAAAGTCATCAATGAAAGTGACAAAATATAAAGCACCACCATGAGATATATCTTTTATATAACATACATCAATATGAACAAGATCTAAATGATTAGGCTTTCTAAATCGAGACAAAATTTTTGAATGCAACCTCATTTTGCTTTCCATAAATGCAATCACTACAGGGTTTCAAAGGCATACCTTTCACCTCATGGAGAATCTGCTTCTAACCAAGCATTTGAAGTCACTTTGCACTAATATGTTCAAGTCTTCTATGCCAGAGATCAATGGAGGAATCTTGCATTGCATATACATCTCCATTCTTCAACTTTGCATTCACCACATACAAAGTATTATCCTTTCTTCCTCTGGCAACAATGAAACTCCCCTGAGTAAATTTCCATTTGCCACCACTTTCAGTGCTATGATACCCCATCAAGTCTTCCTGTGGAGATAAGATTGAGGTGCACATCTGAAACATGCCTCACATTCTTCAAGACAAGAATGCAGCCGGTATCCGTATCCAACAATACATCTCCAATGCCAACAATGCGACATGAAATATTGTTTTCCATCTTCACAGAACCAAAGTCTCCACCAGTGTAAGATTAGAAAAAGTGCTTGTGAGGACTCACATGATAAGAAGCACCTGAGTCAATGACCCAATCACACTTATGGCTTGCAATATTCACCATACTATCTTCATGAAACACAAGAAGATCATCCTCAGCCCCTACTACTAGTATCATTCTCATCTCTTTTTTCATCTTTCTTGCCTTTGCCTTTCTCCGCCTACTGTTCTCTCTTGAGAATTCTGCACTGATTCTTGTAGTGACCAACTTTTTAACAATGAAAACACCATTCTTTCTTGACTTGAATCTTCCTCTAAACTTGTCATTTTTTGTTGTAAGACTATCTACTCTTGCATCTTCCCTTCCGGTCATTCTTTTCTCTCACCAAAGCATGCGACTCAGTTTCAAGACCCTGCTCATTTCTTCTAGTCTCTTCATTCATTAGAGCATCTTGGACTTGTGCCAAGGATAACACACCATCTAGAGTGGAATTGCTAATGAAACCACCAAGGTCTCCCAACTGTCTGGAAGTGAGCTAAACAATAACAATGCTTGAACTTCATCATCCAAGTTTAGTTTTAACTTCACAGCTTGATTTAACAATCCCAAAAAGGTGCTCAGGTGGTCAGACATATTAGTACCATATTTATACCTCAGCCTGGTAATTTGTTTCAATAGAGAAGTTTTGTTCAAACCACATTTTCTTTCATACATACCCTACAATTTCTCCCACAGCTCGTTAGCTTTCTTTTCCTGAGAAAAAATGATGAAAGATACTATGGTGTATCCAATGCCTAATTTGCCAACAGTCTTCCTATGCAAATATTCTATTTCTTATCAGTCATTTCTTCCTACCTACCCTCATCCCCCAGAATAGGATCAAACAAATCCTTACAATACAAAAGGTCTTCCATTCTAGCTTCCAAATTGAATAATTTGATGACGTCAATTTAATCATAGTATCGCACGATGACTCTTCCATTTTATAAATAAAAAAACTCAACCAACCAAGGCTCTGATACCACTTGTTGTGCATAGAGAAAGGATTTACCAATCACAACGAAAGCACGATCATAAAACCAAGACTAAGTCATCTTTTCCAACGGCTCATAAAATATGCAATCATAGGAATATCAAATAACATAGCACAATAAGCGTAAAAGTAAACAAGAATGTGACACTGGGGATTTTTAACGTGAAAACCCAAAGAGGGAAAAAATCAAGGAACCTAGTCCAGTCGGATCTCCACTATAATCAATAATGGGCACACAAAAATCTTCTCCAAATAGGTGGATACACAACAATATCATCAACAATACATCTTCTAATTTTAACTTCAACCCAAAGTAAAATTAGAAGGATCTCACCAAGTAGATGAGATGAGAAACTACTCCGATAGATTTGAATGGCTAGATGAGGGGAATGCAGGGCTGCAATTTCATCAAGATTAGGCTTCAAATGGCTTCCAATCTTGGCTTGAAGAATACAATCTTCACCTTCCCAAAAATCCTAGAATTTCCCCTAAATTTTCTCTCCTTCTCTCCCTCTATTTCTTCTTTTGTGCAGAAAATTTTGTTTCATCTTGTTCAAAAATCGCTAGATAAGTATCTGGATTGAATAGGGGTTTTGGGTGTAAGAAATTATTTCTTGGAAAACAAATAAATATTCAACTGCAAAATAGGTTAGCACTAATTGCAACATGGTTTCTAGCTGGCTGCATTTGGCAGCGGATGATGAGGAAATTGTTATGTCATTATGTGTTCGATGGAATACTTGGATTTCCCACAATAATATTGTGTATGGCAATGAGGTCGGTCCTACTGATCCGTGGACAATTCGGCAATTGGCTATGACTGAATTTTGCAGAATTTGGGGGCTACTCAATCGGAAGCTCAGCATCAGCCGCACTTTTTGGTTCCTTCAATGAAAGAGAATTATGTGGCAATGGTTTTGCATTCAATTAGTGCGTTATGTCCTTCGATAGCGAAAGCTGGGGTTGCTTGGAAATTTCATTCCCTAAATTTTGCAAAGGGGAAAGTTTTGGGTTTTGTGTTTTATGCTTTTATCTGCTTTTCATGCGAAGATGATGGCTTGTGTAGCAGGGTTGCAATATGTAGCTAACTATGGATTCTCAGATATTTTAGTATATATAGACTGCTCTCAGTTAGTCGAGGTTTTGCGGTCTAAGTCGTCGATTGCAATAGAATTAGAGCTTTTGTTTCAAAACTTTCTTTCTATTTCTTAGTTATTTGTATCTTTTCATATAATTAAAGTGAGGCGAGAGGAGGTTGCAACAGTACATGCTGCAGTCTTCAGAGTTTAAACTTCTATTCTCATGAATATAAAGGTGTTGCAAAAAAGAAGACCAATTCAGTCAATTAAAAACAAAAACAAAAAAAAAAAGTAGAGATGAGGATTTAGTAATGTTAGAATATTTATTTAATAATTAATTAAATGTCTAAAGCAATTTTACACCCTTATTAGGGATTTTAAAATTTTCATGCCCTTTTTAAGAATTTGAAATCTTGTTATGCGCTCTTTGAAGCATGACCACCTAACTTTTACACGATTTTTTAAATGATCCATATCATGAAATTTAACAATATTATACATTATTGTCAATATAATGCAACCTCGTCTTCCTCCTTTCTAAGGTAAAACACATCCTCATTTGAAACACTACATTGATTTCGTCTAGTGTAAAATGAGTTTGTACGCCCTATTTTTTTTTCTTTTTAAAAAGAAAGGTGATACTTGTGAGCAGTATCTTTGGTATTGTTCACAATTACCAATAATACTCTTTTCAAATATCATTAAGAAATAACACTAAGAAATTAGTAAATGAAAAATAAATAAAATTTACTCATGAGGAGTAACAATAAGAAATCAACCAAGAAGGCAAAAAAGTAAAACTACTACTTCAATATGAGCACTGATAGTCTAATACTCTAAATTTACTCTTGAAGGAGTAATAGTTAACACTTCAAAAGCTAATTTCTACCCCTTCAACAACAAAGTGATACTTGAAATTCTATTAATGAAAAGGTAATTGCTACTCCTTCAATACCAACATGATACTCGAAATTCTACTGTATGAGTAGAAGAGTTAATTGTTACTTCTTCAACAAAAAGTAATACCCGAATGTTGCAAAATCAAATTAAAAAAAAAAATAACGAGTTGTTTTGATAAACCATGGTTGTTTGGCTCGGACCGTTCCGGCTGCGAATCGACAGCCTCACCGAACTAATAAACACAAAAAAACGGAGATGGATTGAACCAATCAAGAACCAGGGCGGGCCGGGAACCGATCGACCCAGCTTTTCATTTTTTTTTTTTTTTTCAAATTAATGAATTTTTAAAAATTTTCACTTAGGTGAGAATTGAACCCTAATCACCCAATGAGAATTGAACCCTAATCACCCAAATAACAAACAAACTTATTTGCCACTACCACATTAATTGGTTTGATGATTTATGTATAAAATATTATTTTAACTCATTTTTAATATAAATGATGGACTTCTAACAATCTATTAATTGGATCATCCAAATTAATGATAATATTATTGTAATTCCTTACTACTTATAAATAGAGATGGCCACGGTTCCGGTTCGAACCGGAACCGGACCGCCGATTTTGATCCCGGAACCGAAACCGGACCCGCCTCTGGCAGTTAAGGTTTCGGTTCTTCTTGTCCGAGAACCGGGAACTGGCAGGTCGAAACTGCCGGTTCCAACCCTCCGGTTCTAATGTGAGAACCATAAAAATAATAATTTTTACATTTCTCTTGCACAGATTCGAACACACAACCCTTTGTTAAAATTGAAAGGCTTTAAGCAAAGTTGATTAACCACTTCAACTATTTTCTTTTTTTAACCTTTTTTCTTATAATTATAATTATAATTATATTATATGTTTAACATATAATATATAAAAACTATTTTTAAATATATATTATAATAATATATAAACTAATAGTATACTTTTTATAAATATTATTAATATAATATAAATAAACATTAAATTAAATTAAAATTAAGTAATTATTAAATTAAATTATATCCAACCGCAACTTCTGCAAATGATGAAGATGAATTATATTAAATATTCAAGATGTATTTATTTTGTAAAAGTTTCAAAGTTCAAACTCTGATTTCTCACAATTTATAACAAAGCATCACTCTCTTGATTTTTTTTTTAAATAATATATTGAGGTATTATTCATCTGTATATATATATTTTTTTTTCACAATTTATTTTTGTATCTTTTATTATATAAATCATTTAATTGTTTAAATGTATGTACCGTCTCTACAGATTTTATTTTATTTTTGTAATTTTAATTATTTATAAATAATTGAGTTATTAATTGAGTCAAAATAAAATAACATTTATAAGTTAAAATTTTTAAATAAACGAAAAAAATTGTTAAATAAACGAAAGAGATTGGAATCGAAACAGGAACCTTGACAGAACTGGAACCGTGACAGATTAGAACCAGAACCGTGACAGAATTGGAATTGGAACCGGAACCGGCGGTTCTAGAACCGGCACGGAACCATCCCCCCAAGGTTCCGGTTTCACTGATTTATGAACCGTAACAGGCAATTTTGGAACCGTAACCGGCTGTTCCGAAACCGCGGCCATCCCTACTTATAAAATTAAACTACCATAATTTTTTATTAGTGATTTTTTTCCAATTAAAGTTTATTTAATTTTTTCATATATTAATCTAAAATGCATTTTATTTCTTTTACATTAAATTTTATCTTTTTCTTCGAATAAAAATGTAGTTATATAATTTTTAGAAAATAACCAATATATTACATTCTATTTGCTTATTAGGTTTAATAATAATCAATTTTAATGCTTAAATTAGTTGCAAAATTTGAAAAAATATATAATTATTGCGACAAAAATATATTTTAAATGTTACAAAATGATTAATTAAAATATATTAATTATTAATATATTTTATATATATAACGTCATCAGGGTTGACCCTCCGGGCTAACCTGGTCCACCCTCCGGGTCGTGCGACCCCTTAACCTTGCCAGGTCAATGTCCAATCCGAGCCTGACAACATTGGAAAAAACTCATAAGTTCGTCCGTCTCCATGACCAAGCTGAAATCCGTCTCCATGACCGATTGAAAGGTAAAAACGAACCAATGAAGCAAATAGACAAAGGAAGAAAACTGTCAAATTTCATGGGAATCAGTGCTTAAATTGATATTATCAATCAACTAAATAAGACTTCGCCTAGGCATTTGCACAACAGTACACGAAAGAACGTCATACACAAACACATGAGAACAAAATAAACAACAGCTGTGTTCCTTGAAAAACAATATTTACGAACCAACAAACTATAATTTCATAGATAGATTCCCCATCACTACACTTCAGATGGATATGTTAATGTGCAATCCTGTAACATGCAGGATCCCAAAATGGAGGTCACCTACCCTTTTCTGGTAGCAACAAGAGAACCTTTCAGATCCAAGAAAGAACTCTACCGCATTTTAGCTCTGGCAAAAAACACCCCTGCGACCAAGCCTGCAATGCAACAAAGAAGCTTAAGTTCACAAGCATTAGTTAGATTATAGTGTTCTGATTTTCAAAAGTGTGTGACCTAATTATTATTAAAATATATTAAAATATATTAATTATTAATATATTTTATATATATAACGTCATCAGGGTTGACCCTCCGGGCTAACCTGGTCCACCCTCCGGGTCGTGCGACCCCTTAACCTTGCCAGGTCAATGTCCAATCCGAGCCTGACAACATTGGAAAAAACTCATAAGTTCGTCCGTCTCCATGACCAAGCTGAAATCCGTCTCCATGACCGATTGAAAGGTAAAAACGAACCAATGAAGCAAATAGACAAAGGAAGAAAACTGTCAAATTTCATGGGAATCAGTGCTTAAATTGATATTATCAATCAACTAAATAAGACTTCGCCTAGGCATTTGCACAACAGTACACGAAAGAACGTCATACACAAACACATGAGAACAAAATAAACAACAGCTGTGTTCCTTGAAAAACAATATTTACGAACCAACAAACTATAATTTCATAGATAGATTCCCCATCACTACACTTCAGATGGATATGTTAATGTGCAATCCTGTAACATGCAGGATCCCAAAATGGAGGTCACCTACCCTTTTCTGGTAGCAACAAGAGAACCTTTCAGATCCAAGAAAGAACTCTACCGCATTTTAGCTCTGGCAAAAAACACCCCTGCGACCAAGCCTGCAATGCAACAAAGAAGCTTAAGTTCACAAGCATTAGTTAGATTATAGTGTTCTGATTTTCAAAAGTGTGTGACCTAACCGAACAATATACTAGCTGAATTCTCCAAACTAGTAGGAACATGAAAAAGTAGAATGCCAGCAATGGACAGAGGAATCTTATTCAGCGAACCGACAAGACTGCAAAGCACGTGAAGAGAGAGAAAAAGAGGCTAAAATGAGTTAGGACTGAAAAAGAGAAACTTTTCCTTCATTAAGCCACCTAACACAAGTAAAGTGGAGTTAGTCACAGAAGAGAAGTCCAGAATCCAGACCTTTCTTGAGGGTTTAAAAATGTAAAGTTGATTTACATTAACCTTCACTTGGAACAGGTCTACGTTGATGTTCATTTAAGGTCGTGCATGAAATCTGAATCTCCCAAGGAAATAAATGTGATCAAACCAAAAATTGGATGGACATCAAATAAAGGTTGAAAGTGAAAACAAGGAATAGGAAGGCAGACAGCGGAAGTTGGCTATCAACATGGACACCACTCTTAAAATCCCCCAAACCTAATAAAATGTCTCAGTTACAAAGGTATTGGGTCTACTTTTAAACAAATTACGAATATAGGTGGAATACACCGAGCAAGTGAACTCAAATGATCACATTTGCTAACTTTTAATCTTGGAGACGCTTTTTTTTTCTAAAAGTATATAGATTTATGTGACAGAAGGAGATTGTAATATGCTAAAGACTAGATATTTAAAAACAATATTAAGCATGTAATAGCCAAAACATTCAATTAACAGTGTAAAGAGAATTGTGAAACTAGTAGAACATATATACATTCTCATGTGCATAAAAATGTATACTTGTAGAAAACAAAAACAACATCCTAGGCAGTTATAAGCAGTACAACAAAGTTTTTCTGGACCAGGGCTGTCCAAAGTGCAAAAGCAAGATGCGAACAAGGTTTTCGGATCGGATTGGATCAGTTCAGATTAAAATCTGAACCACGCAGCTCGGATTGCATCAGGGTTTTAAAATTTTCCTCAATGGCCTACTAAAATTTTACATTCTTAATAAAGATATAAATTTTGCAAATCCTTATTAAGAGAATAAAATTATCATTTGCATGTATCTATTTTACTCATCAAATTTTACCAAGTTAATTTACCACTAGTTATACTGGTTTCAATTTAAATGAAGAATCCTTGTTATATAAACATTGATTTCTTAACAATTTAGTTCTAAAATCATTTAATTTTTTTATTATGATTTTGTCCTTAACTAGTAAATTGGTTTACGTGTAGCTGCTGTAATTATTAATGTCATAGCACTTCTATTAGCTAGCTTATATATTCTTCTACTGCACGGCATTGAAGCCAAATGTATCAATAACAATTATAGTGATAGGTTTTGGCCCTATTTTCTGCATGAATTTAGCTGGCAACAAATTATGCATACCGCTAGTAATGTTTATTTCAGTATATTAATTGAATGCATCATGCATGGCAACAGAAAAAAACTTGAAAGCCAAACATTCGGTTCAAATTGTCCACTCAAACCGAACTGCCATTGAATTTGAAAGCCCCTACTCTGGACCAATCTTGGAACCAAAAGTAAGAACTTATTCACTACATAGAGCAACAGCATAAAAGCCATAGTCTGTATACCAAAACTGAAAAATGTTAAGAAAAATGTTTAAGGACAGTAATGAAGTTAAAAATCTTACCTGTAGGTTGTAGCACCCGTTTGATGAAGAAACCACATAGAAGTAAAACTAATAGCTAAACCCAGAAATCCACTAAAAGTAATCACCAACCAGAAGATAGGCTGTCTTAGAAGCGGCCTGCCATTATATACAAAAATAATCAGATACGTGATAGAAAAATATAGCCAAATAACTAAAAAGCCTAGCATCTGAAACCTTCATGTAAACAATACATACTCCAACAAATAATGCATAGCCGAAGTAGGAACACCATATCCTAAAGATATGAAGATAACTAACAAAAGTAATCATTAAGAACTAAAAAGAAGGATCAAGTGGACTTAAATGTAATACAGAATCTGAACATATTGAAAAAAAGGAACAGTTTGAGCACTATCTCCTTCCTCCCTACTACACTACCGCACCACTACCACCACCAAAAAAAAAGGAAAGAAGAATCTCACCTCTTCTATTTGAAGAATCATAAATGGTATTGACGTCTCACACTTCACAAGTTTTAATGGAGGGGTAGTGATCGAAGAGATTGAAAAGATTGTACAGAAAAGTTCATGAAATTAGTGTTTTGAGGGAATTGGAGTTAATATCTGAACAAATTTAAATCAAATCCATACTTTCAAAGCAATTCCAATGGTCATTCATGAGAAACTAAACACACCCTCAAAGATGTCCTAAAAGCACTCACCCATTTGTAAAATAGAAAAGCAAGGCCAAAAAATAATTGTACAATTAAGTGACATCTGAGTCAAACCTCAAGCAGAGGGTACAGATATAATTTGTAAAATTATACTGCAAAAGATGAGTATAAAAGCTAATGGAGCCCAGCAATCATTACAATTTTTGGACTCCAAAATAAAATAGGATAAGGGTTAGAACTGAAGTGCCAAGTGCAAGTTAACGATGAGGCAAACTTAGAAGGAATTTTATTAGAAGCAGAATAATTACCTCCTATAACAACAAGAAGAAACTAATAAGCCTCATCCCACGGTAGGGTCAGCCATAAGGATTGCATTTCACTATTGAATTTGGTCAGAACATATGTTTGCATATATTTTTAACAACGCATGTCTTTTTAAATAGTTTCCTTCCAATTCTTTTCCGTCTCCCCTTTCCCCTTTTATTAAGAGTTAATACTTTATTTTTTACCGTCTTACTGGGGAATCAAAGAGTCTCCTACACATGCCAAGCCATTTTATGTGTATTTCTCATCAATTAGAGGTTACCCTTACTTCGTTTCTATTGCATTTATTTCTTACTCTATCTAATCTAGTGTGTCCACACATCCATCTTAATATTCTCATTTCTACTACCCTCTTTTTTTGCTCATGTTCATATTTAGTCGTCCAACACTCTGATCCATAAAGCATTGCCAGACATATGGTTCTATAGAATGCTTACCTCCTAAATTAAAATTTTCCTGGGTAATAACAGAACAGGAAATTAGTTAGAATCCTAAGAGATCAAATTACATTTTCAAGTGTCATCTTGCATGTTTTTGTGAGAAATAATAACCAGACACAAGAATGTTTAAGTAACTGACGCTCACCAAATGTAGATTGGATTACATTTAATGTGTTCTCACTCACTGGATGATTTAGCTTCAATTGAACCAAGTTCTCCATAAAGATGAGAATATGAAGAGAAACCTCCAATGCACTTGATGCAGTTTTACACATTAAACAAGTAATTTTGATCCTTTTCTTCTTATAGATGTAAGAACATGAACATTTACACCAGAACCAAGGTGTGCTCAGAACAGATATTTCTATTAATCCCTCAGGAGGAAGAGATCTGAAAAAACTTAAGACAAATAAGACCATCAAATAACCAAAAGGAATCATCCACATTCTATTCAGACAAAAAGTCAGAGAAATTAATATTTAAGAAACCAGAAAACAGAGAATCGAGAGTATGAATAGAATCAGAAGAACTAACATTAAGAAGTAAAGAACTCACGTTTTAGATAGATAGTCCACCTCATTGAATAGAAAAACAAGGAGAATCCCCAAGGGTATAGAAAGGGTATTGTTTAGCAGAACCATTGAGAACTCGTTCAAGTCTCCTGATTTGGTAACTCGCTTAGCTGTGTCCATAACCCTACGCAATGTTAACTGCATCATAAAAAATATTAGAAGTAAAATAAATCAACCATGACCACAAAGGTATAAACAAGAGACCTAGTAATGTACACACTCCAGAGAATTCAAACAAGGCTAAGAAATTATTGGGAATTGAGGACACATCCCGCCCCCCACCCCCCAGTGCAATTGATACAAATCAGGATTTAGTAGGTTACAATGATAAGGCAGGTAGATCTATATAATGATATGAAAATATAATGTGACTGGCTATGAAGAGACGAGGTGTTTGATCTGCTACTCAACAAGGTGTATAGAAACTATAAAGCTATCCCTCTGCATTAAACTCTGTGCAATTCGCTCTTTTTGTCTAGGCTGTACATTCAACTCACTCACTAAAGTTATGGCTCCATTTGAACATACAAATTTCAAATGGGCTTACACAATCAGCAACCATATTGCACCATGTTATTGTTTCCTTTAAGTTTAATAACTCAAACTAACTCATGTGATGAAGCAAATATGCACAAAAGTGCTTGCATCATTCTCTTGACAACAAACATTAAGCTTTCCTAAAAACCAATGCAAAAAATTCAAGCCCCACTAAAACATGCTATCCCAAGCAACTGAATGGAAAGGTTAAAAGTTTTCATTCATAAGATAAATACACATTTACAAGTTCTTGCAAGTTGAATGAACTGTAAGCATTTAGACTTGTAAGTCCAATATCTTCTTCTACCAAATGCCTCATTTTATTTTCAAAATTTATGAAGGTGACCCACCAACTTCAATATATATACTAGGGAGTCTAGGAAGCGCCATATTATGTAGTTCAAGCAAGAATAAGAAAAAACTCAAAATATCTGCATACGACCCAGTAACGGAATATAACTCAAAAAGCTAACTTACATTTGTTTTCTACATAAAATAATTGTTTTCTACATAAAATAAAACACATTGACATAGCACGGAAGTGTGAAAAGGGCGCGACAATCGATATAACACCAAAGAAGCTTACGCAAAACTACAAAAACACTGAAATCTATCATGGAAGTGCAAAAGTCGAAAAATAACAATCCCTTGTCGAAACAATTATGATATCTACACATATTACAACTTAGAGGGCTATGTACTGTTTATAAACAGAATTGCATACCAAACGCAATAGGATTCAATATTGTTTTCCTCAAACAACACAAAAATCAATAAATCCTACTAAAATAAAAGTAATTAGATAACTAAAATCCATATTCTATGCTAATTAGTATAATAATTAATGATATTAAAAATATGTAAAACTACTCTTGATCTGTCGAGTATCACAAATAAATTAAGCAACAAAAGAGATATCTAACATTCACATGCTACTTTTTAAATGAAAATGGCGTTGATATTTGTAGAATAATAGATCCTTCCAAACAGATTATATCCATGCCTCATAGAGATTCAAGTTAAGTGTATTTTCATTCCTGAAACTGTACATGCCTTCTAATATCCTTAATATTCTGAAAGATTGCTTCGAGGATTAACATCAAATGGGTTCAAGAGAAGTACAAAAGACAGATTAAGCTGTTTCAATTTTCCGAATCAATGGGCTCACAGTTTTGTGTACAACAATGCTATAAGCACCACAAATGTATTACATAGGTAAAGCCCGAGTAAAAACGAAACTGACTATACAATTTGAATGCAGCACAAACAAATTCAATAAGCCAAGCTAAATTGAGCCTCATGCAATGGAAGGGCACATGCCTAACACCGAGATTCTTGCAGTAACTCTTTTATTTTCATCTACTCTCCTATTAATCTTCTCATTATTTCATTATTCATATTATATCTTGGATGAGATGTTTTAAAATTTCTGCCTATAAGGACCATTTTTTCTAATCATTATTCATGTCTAAGCCTAACAAGTAAACTCCCATTTTTCAATTTCCTTCCAAGTTCCAATAAAACATTTTAAGTGAAAATGTTTGCTTTAAACTGAAAAAGTTTTGGCCCAAATGCTATACAACTAAACCTTTATTCCACAGTGTAGTGTTGGCTATTATATCCCAATACCTCGAGGTATTGACAAAGTACGTCCTAATCCTTCTTAATTCAGAATATTAAAATAGCCCTCCCCCTTTGGTCGTTTAAAAAGCTAACATTCAAATCCTTTGACTAACTGCTGTTTAGAATGTTTATGGCATCATCAAAGTTAAGTGTGTTTGTTGACAGAAATAGCCTTAAAACCAAGAGGGTAATTACATTGCCCTCGCCCATGGTTTGTATAATTGAAGTGCAGTGGGTTTTTCATCATTTAATGAATTCCGTCAATTGACTCTGACGCCCATCTGCTGAAGGAGAGTTTTGGTGTTATCATGAAACATGGGGGACCAGGATGTAATTTGACAAAACCTCGAGTTATTGGGATGTAATTTGCCTGTAATTTATGTTTAGACAGATCATGTCTTTTGTAATAGTTTCTTTCTACGTCTTTTTATTTTGAACCAATAATTGTCAGTTTCCAGCAAACCATATTAGAGTATTTAAAGGTCTCCTATGTATGTGTCCAAACCACTTTAAGCATGCTACTCATGTCCTCAGCAGTTGAAGGAACCCCCGCTTTCTTTCTAATGTATTCACTACTTGTTTATTTTAGTCACTGTGTATATACATCCATCTCAACATTTTCATTTCTACCACTCTTGCTTTTCATTTTTCAGTCATGGTTATAGTTAGTTGCCCAACACTTTGATCCATAATGCAATGCTGGTTTTATGGTTCACAAAAAGTTTCCTATCAGTTTCAACAGTAATTTACAATCACAATGTCAAGAAACAAAATTATCTGCCCAAAAAAGAAAGAAACATTTACCAATGTTTGAAGATTATATTTCAATGCTATGAAATTTCAAGTTTCAACATAAGGTACTCACATTATATTAAAACTAATAATATTAGAATGATAATTAATATTGTTGAAACAGTCTATAGGTTTGCTTATATAAAGTTCGCCATGTGTACACTCATGTGTATCTGGACATACAACATGTACTCCCTCAGCCCTATATAAAGAATCTTATTTGTAATAGGTACAACTTTTCATGGGTTGCAAGTAAATTGGCACCATTTTTCCACTTGTACTCTTTACTTGTTAAGTATGGGTTCATTGCGAACCACATAGTACCATACTAATAAGGATATCCAACAACAACTAAGCCTTTTAATAAGGATATACAACGTGAAAAATTAGAAACTGAACTCTCTTATTGATGGTTGGCGGCATCTTTACACTTTTTAACATATCCGATCAGTAACATTAGCACAACTACAAGAAGATCTACTTCTCAGATGCACCATTAAATCTCCCCCAAAAGAAAAAGATAAAAAAGAACCACATCCAGGAATATTTATCTTCAATCAGCAAATATAACTATTTATTTTACTCAGAACAAAATTTAGAACTTTACCCCTAAAACTTACAGAATATGATGCCGTCAAGAAACAATTGATTATCTGCCATGTGTAACCAATGGCATGAAAAGAGAGATCCGTAATCCCTCCAGAGATTGCTGAAATAATCTGCAAAACCAAATTCCAGTCACTTTGTTGTTTCTATCAAGCATTTGATTTCAACCTAGGAACCATATCAATTAGAAAGTTTGAGAGAGCAATTGTACACATGCAAATATGAATGTTCTGGATGAAGCCACTTCAACCCCTCCCCCAAAAAGTGGAAGAGTAAATTTCCATAATTCCATGAGGAATTTCACATCAATAAGACTGCGCAGCACAGCAATTACATGTCTAATCTGGACTAATTTAAATTTAGTGGCATCAACAATAGCTAGAACGTGAGGAAGCAAATGATCATACTTTTCCAAAATTAAATATAAATGAATCTTTTCCCCAAGCTTTGAGCCTAAGACAAAATTGATCCCTAAACATAGTAGTGTGACAGTTTTGGTCCCCAAACTTTGTATATGTGACAAGGGATCCTTTATTAGAATTTGGCAATCATTTTTAACTTTCCATCATGGTCAAAGGTACCTTAGGGTTTACTTTTGGAATTAAAGAAACATAAACTAACCTTTGACCATGCTGAAAAGTCAAGTGACAACCAAATCCAAGTAAAGGGTCTTTTTATCACAAATACAAAAGTTAAGGGAGAAAAATTGTACTGCTACACAGTCATGGACAAATTTTGTCAGACTTGATGTTCTGGGGACCAAAAACACAATTTTAACCATTTCAAGCAAAACCAGTAACTTTAAAAACAGAAAAGGAGAGAAGAAATGTCAGCTCACGAATCATCTTATTCTTTTTAGCTCTTCTTTTGGCCATAGGCAATACAAAGTGATGATGCTTTTGTTATTGAGTCACTTTCATTTCTAAGAACTTGCGCTTCAGGACTAAGTGCTAATTAAAAAATGCAAAAGGAAGGTTTTCTAGGTTCATTCTTAAGGTAAACACTGAATTAGTATCCTTTCATACCTTATACCAGCAACTGAGTAATTACAAACACTTACTGTGATGCACCTCTTTAGTTAAGTTCCTTGTGTTTAGCAGTAACCTCTTTAGTTAACTTACAAATTCTTGTTCTGCTAATATTTTCTCAACAAGTGCAAAGAATTGGTGCAGGAGAAGCTGCTAAGTCGTCACTTATGCTTCTACCTTGAACATTCAAATCATGTGACAATTTCAAAAACCACTCATATTAGGATAATCATCTCTATCACACTTTAAATGCTGCTTCTTAGTTGCTTTAGATTCCTTCCGTCAGCACATCAAGTTCTAAGATAAACAATTTGCAATTCTAAAGTACCACTCCAATAGGAAAACTCAAAAGCTCTCCATTTAACTGAATTTTGTTTGAACCTTCGTCCTTTATTCTTAAAAGTACCAAAGAATTTGTTCAAAGGTAAAATTTCAAATTGTACTCTTCAAGCACTAAAGCTGTTAAACTGCCTTAATCCCTTACACCGTTCTCATTCTCTTGCAAAGGAACACTTTCGTTTAAAGCTTCAATCTCCTCATGATTGGTTGGAACGTACAATACTGTTCTATAAATATTCAGAATTTTCACAATGAGGCTAATCATTCAGTCATCTATCATCAATCTTCATCAGAAAGTATTATTTACCTCATCTGGGTCACATTGTTATCACTGAATAAGACTGAAGAAATTATCAATTCAAACAGCATCTTTTTTGACATTTCCAGACCATAAATTATAGCATACTTCAGTAATTCTTGGGGATTGATGTTGCCCAGCCTTAAGATAATATAGTTATTTCCCAACAGAAATATACTTTGGACATTTTGGAGGAAACAAAACTATTAGGAACTAAGCCTGTTGACACTAAAATGGATCCTAACAAATCTCATTAGGAACTAAGCAATTACTTAATGAATTGCTATGGGGAATCACAAAACGAAAGGTACTTCACAATTATGTTAGGTAAGAATGGAGGCAATGTAATTCACCTAATGAGGGACCAAAGATTTGTCACAAATAGGAAATTGATGCAAGAGAACTGTATTCAGAAGAAAACCAAAAACCAATAAATCATTCTTAATGCTTATGAGGTCTTAACTTTGGTAAGAATCGTAAAGAATTCTTTCAGTCACTCCACCTTACCATTAAGAAAAGAGCAGCCCAAACTTGATTGTCATGGTGCTTATTGAAAAGATACATTTCGCCAACAGCAGTTATGACATTTGTTACATTCTTCAGGACAGTGACCATTGCAACATTAATGTACTTCAAACTGCAGAAAGCAATTATTGACATATAATTAGCCCAACAAGCACAAGTATAACTGAATTCTGAAACAATTTATATGATCAAGACATACTTTTATTCCAAAGATCACACTCTTCTATCTTGCAAAACAGCGATGCCACTTATTTTACACATCTCCTCAAGGTGTTCAATCGTTGGCCAACATTTATCCATGCAACTTAACTAAAGATGTACTTGTATACAGTCAACAAATTAAGCACCTACTCCCAGTTCAAAACAATGGCCACCAAAATTCCAAAATGCAATACAAGAAGTTGACAAGTAATATAGTAACTTACTCTAAGTATGAATTCCTATATGCAACGGTAAACCACACATTGAGTGCTAAATGCCAGTCCCCAAAGTCCACCACTTATAGGCAAGTAGAGCGTTTTACCATTTTTGTTAATCCCAAAATGGGACCTATACATCATGATTCGAAAAGAACCAAGAGAAAAAGAAAGAAGGAATGGACAAGAATTAAGATAAAAAGGAAGATCCACAATGGGAATTTCTTGTTACAGTTTTTCTCCATTTGTAGTAAATCTCATTCATCAATAATGACATTTTGCTGGAGCTCTAATTTTCCAGAGATTTCACAACCTCAATACCCATGGTGCATGGATTTATCATCTCAGAATGCTCATGCTTGGATCAAGGTTTCTCAACTTAGCTTTGTGACTTCTGCTTGCGATGAAGTTAAGTATCATTTAACATTTACAAACAGACCAATTCAGAATTAATTTTTTATTTGACTCGGTAAGCTGCATCATGCGGGTGAATCATAGCTTTATAACCAGTCTATAACACTAAGCAGCTTGCACATAGAAGTACTTAATCAAAGATCTGTAAGCTTAAGCAGAAAAATTTACTGGATTATACTTTCTACAAAAAAGGAACAGTTATAGCTCTAATTTTCCAGAGATTTCACAACCTCAATACCCATGGTGCATGGATTTATCATCTCAGAATGCTCATGCTTGGATCAAGGTTTCTCAACTTAGCTTTGTGACTTCTGCTTGCGATGAAGTTAAGTATCATTTAACATTTACAAACAGACCAATTCAGAATTAATTTTTTATTTGACTCGGTAAGCTGCATCATGCGGGTGAATCATAGCTTTATAACCAGTCTATAACACTAAGCAGCTTGCACATAGAAGTACTTAATCAAAGATCTGTAAGCTTAAGCAGAAAAATTTTACTGGATTATACTTTCTACAAAAAAGGAAAGTATAGCTGACACATAATGTGAAAAACAACATACCTAAACATACTTGTAATTAGCATCCCAACAAATATAACATTGACAGGCAACCAGACCTTAATCAATCTCCATGTGAGTGGCTCAGTTGATATTACTCCAGAAAGCGTCAAAACAGAAACCACCACCACTGAAACAAGATTCTGCATTTGTGTACCAACTCATTATGTTTCAATGTCATTAAAACAGGCATGTCTATGTAATGAAAACGTAAGTGAGCAAAATCAACCTGATATAGCATCAAAGAAATACCAGCGTTGAAGTCATAGCTGGAGAGTACATACTTATTAACCAGTATCATGCTACATGAAGAAATACAGTAAGAAAGACCAGAAACAAGCGCCTTGTTGGGAACTGTAACTGGTCTGTGACTTCTTGTAGTCTTTCCTTTCTCTTTTCCAAAGTTCGCATTTTCCAAATCAGTCTCATGATCTTCAGTAAGGGACTTCATCAGAAATTATCTATATTCAACATAGAAAAAAGTAAAACATTAGTAAATACATAGCCTGGGAAGAGTGATGGGACTAGAAGACAAAGGAGAAACCTGGATAAGCAGAAAAAATTATTACCGCTTCTAATACTAAGAATTAATAGATAAAATCGAAAACAAGAAAGAGAATGAATAGTATAAACCAAAGAAAATCAACATTTCAACAGCTAAAAATTTTTAGAGTCAACAATAAACTTCAGATACAATGTTCTTATGGTTACTTTTGCCAGTTTTGTATCTTAGACAATGCTGACAATAGATGAAAAAATCAAAACAAAGAGAAAACCTTTGGTCCTATCCAACTTCAAACTAACAAAGCTTAAGATGGTAGCATCCTTGGTCGACACAAACATTGATACGAAGAATCACTCTTAATGACAACTTTCTGTTCCAAAGAACTTTTACAAGCACAAAAGCAAATAGGACGTCTAATTCAAAATAGTGCTCTCATACTCCTGTCACTTAATTAAGAACCATAACTGCCTACTCGCATAGGGAAAAAAGTGCATAACTACTAAGATAAAAAGTGAAGAAAAATCTTAAAAGAAATTAACAAACTACATAACCCTATAAGTTTTACCTTCAGTTTCATTTGTGAATAAATATCATTATACTTAATATGCAATTTCCTGAGTAAGAATGCCTACATGGAGAGAACAGTTTATTTTTTTCAAAGGATAAGCATGCTCATGAACAAGCACACATCAGCATACTCTAATAATGGTGTACCTCGAGTATGAAAGAGAAGAAATGTTTAGCTGCAAAATATGATTTACAAATTCACATCACAAGTTATAATCATCAAAATTTTGCAAAGTGACATCTGGACAAAGCTTAACAGAAAATTCTATACCAAAGAACGGAAAACCATCCAAACAAATATGTTTGAACCATCATAATAAACAATTTTAGGGTCCACTGAATTCTTGATAAAATATGTACCATCTTGGTAGCAGCAAATTATCTGAGGTTTCAAGAATAAAATGACCGTATAAAGCACATGTATAAACTGTATTCCCATATACTCAATTAATCATGATGTTCAGATTCTCTCCCTCCCATGTTCATGTAACAAGCTTTTCTTCTCACCTTGTTGAGTTTTAACAACAGAAGCAACAAGATAACAAGACAGAAACCTTATAGCTTATCACAAGTTCTACAGCAAATGTATGTGAAAAAACCCTTTTGCATGGTTGAAATTATGATTTCGAGGATGTGCAATAGAATACCAGTGTTAGATTGAGACAGAACTGGATCAAAGGTCAATGTATTATTAGTTAGCTTGAATAATTAATTCAATTGAAGTTTGACTATAAGTGTTGAGACCTCCACCATAGAAGTGAATGAAAATTTCTTCAGATATGGGCAAAGAGTTTTGTAATATACATGGGAATTAGAATGAAGACCAAATTTTCTTTCTCCTTCTCCTGTCTGGTGATCAATTTACAGATTGATCCTCCTTCAAATGCCTTTGGCAAGGTAAGATTTCTGCTGATTATGACTACGTAGCAGAATGATTTGCCAAACATTCTACATTCCCCCAACCTGGGGTTCATTCCAACATCTCCATCAAAGGACACTGAGATTTTCATGTTTCCATTCAGCTGCTCTTATCTCTACATTTCAGTTTTTCTAAAATATCTATCATCTCTAACATAGGAAAAAAAAAACATCTGCCCCAGATATGTAACTAAAATCCCACAAATATGATCCTTTCTATTAGACACGACAACAAAGTACTAAAGAGACTGGGTGTGCTTGGTTCATCAAAGGGAATGGGAATGGGGATGATAGCAATGGGGAATGGTAATGGGAATCATTACTTGAATAACCTTGTTTGGTTCGGTCTAAGGAATGTGTATGGTTATCAAAAATAATGATTTGTTATATTGATAGCTTAAAATAAAAATGACTTATATTTCTTTTTTGCCCCCAAATTCAATTTAAAAAATACTACAGTAAATAGGAGAATAAACAAAATAAATAAATTTAAAAATAAATAATATAAGAGAATAAATAAATAAAAATGGATGAGAGAGAAAGTGAAAATTAAAAAAAGAAGAGGAAAAAAAAAAAGAGAATGAGATTTGAGGAAAATAATTCTAAAAAACAAATAGGATTTGAAAAGAGAAATAAGATTTTAAAAAAGAAAAAGACAAACAAATAAGATTTGAAAAGAAAATTAACTTAAAACATTTTTTTTTACTAGGAATCAAACCCATACCCCCAATATGCTAGGATATGAAGGATTGCCTCAAAGGAAGGAATCAAAGTATTCCTCCAACCTAACCAAACAACAACTTTCATTCCATTCCCATTCTTCACCCCTACAAAACCTCTAACCAAGCACCCCCTAAAAATTTTGACCGGCTGCAAACTAAAAGTCAACATTCTCATATTTGAAAGGATTTCACAAGTTAAGAATGTAAAGGGATAACATAAATTAAAACTAGACACAAGTAACTCAAAAAGAAAACAGAAAACTTTAATCCTATGTTTCTGGGACCAGTCCAGTACTTCTATTTAGGGAGGCAACATTTCAAATGATGGACAGAGATTACCATATCAAACATCAACTGATAAGATTAGAACAGAATCATTCAAGTTGGCAAAATCATCTCATATGGGACAGGTTCCAACTGAAATTTTGAAGACATATATTCACTAATCAGAACCCCAACAACATCTCAAACAATCAAAACTGTCAAAATATTTGTTGTACCATATGCCAATCCTGATAGGATATTCAACTAATTGTTGTTTTTTCTCTTGGATTACCTTTAAAGCTTCCCCAGATTAATCTTGGACAAATATAAGTTAATACCATGTTTTTCCATAGAGTATTTGAAAACTCTACTGCTAAATATATGATGACTATAATTGCTTCCCAATCTTATTTTTACTGGTTTAAGCATGTCCCAGTTTGAGGGATCTCAAAAATATTCCCAAAGTAGAAACACTTCAATAAAAATCTTCAAATCAAGTGAGTTTGTAAAAGTGAGAATATTTTAGGTTCTCATATACTTTGCAGAAATAATAATTCAGTTTTAAGAATCAAATCTATTCAAAGGCTAATATATGTGGTTGAAAGCTATTCAGCAGATGTTACTTTCTAGCTTTTGCAAAGCTGGCTGTATTTACCATGAATATCTGCAATATTAAACAGCCTAATATTGAGAGAGTACAAAAGCCAACATGTATGAAAGGAGAAAAGTATATAAAACTCATCAAACACATGACATTACATTCTTACTCTGCCCCTTTCTCCACCATTCTCCTTTTCCAAAAAATAAATATTTAACAGATAAAGCAATCTGATTGTTCACGTGCACAAATATACTATCTGAATAATCTATCATGGGTGTGTGCTTGAATAGGATTAAATGTTTTCTCTTCTTCTGGTCAACTGGCAAGCTGCAAACCCTAGACCTCAAGTTGCAGGGTATCCTGTTACAGTGATGATAGATATTTCAGAAAAACTGAAATGTAGAGATAAGAGCAGGTGAATGCAAAATGAATATCACAATATCATTTGATGGAGATGTTGGAATGACTCCCAGATTGAAGGAATGCAGAATGTTTGGCAAATCATTCTTTGCTACATAGTTATAATCAGTAGAAATCATACCCGGCCAAAGGCATTTGAAGGATGATCAATCTGTAAACTGATCACCAGACAGAATTAGGAGAAAGAAAATTTGGTCTTCTTTCTAATTCCCAAGTATATGCTCAACATATTTCCCAGTAACTTCGTACATCAACCCCAAGAAAATAAAGCAATTGCACCACCTCTAAACTGACTAAAATGCAAAGAAAATCTAGACAATCAACGGGATGATAAGCTCTGTTACATGGACTCTTCATTTCAAAGAACCACACCTTTGTCTACTAATGTTGTCAACCGGAATGCGCAATGGTTGAGCTAAGGGCCCAATGGATGAAAGGGTCAAACATGTTGAACTAGACCAAAAACCTAGATGACAGGTGATTAATTTTAAATTATAGATACAATAATAATGATTGAAATCTTATGTTTACTTTATATGATAGCTCATTAGATAAATATTCATCATTACATTCACGTGGAATATCTACAAAACAATATTTAAAATACATAACACCAATGAAACTTCACTTGAATCATAATTTTAAAACTATACAACTAAAAAGTTCATTTATCAAAGTAAATAAGACAGATTCAAACATTGAGACTATTCAAACAAAACCAGGTGCTTGTTTGGGGGTTTGGGGGTGGGCAATGGGCATGGGAATGGGAATGAGGGGGGTTTGGGGGTGGGGAATGGGCATGGGAATGGGAATGATTAAGGGTTGTTTGGCTGAGGGTTATCAACCCCGGGTCCCACCCCCAAATCCCCAAAGTGAGCAATTATCCATTCCTCTCATATTTGGGAGGACTGGAACCAATACCCCTCCAAATTATTACTTTTATGTACTTTTTTTTTTATGAAAAAATAAATAAATAAATAACAATTAACATTAGTATATTTTTAAACATAATTAGTTTACAATATAGTAAAATTTTAATGTAAAATAAAATGTCAAACTAATTTATATTCATATAAATAAATAATAAACCAAACACCACAATGGTAATCAGAGTCATTCTCCATCACAAACCAAACAACACAATTATAATGACTACCTCCACTATCATTTCCCACCACTATCATTCCCATTCCAATTTCCATTCCCTCTACAAACCAAGAGCACACGTAAAGGGTCCAAAGTATAGGTCAGCATCTTAAAACTATGGGTGCCCAGAAATACGACTCAAGTTAGTTTTCTGTCTACAAAATTAGTGATCCAGTGCTACTACTATGTCACCCAACAGTAGAAAGATTCAATTATATGAATTCTCAAAAGTGCAGTTCATCATCTTTCTCTACAGTTGCAAATTTTCAAAAAGTAGAAGAACACTACACCAATACCAATGCAATGCAAAGAACCCACCAACCAACAGTGAAGCAAGGTCTTGAAGGAAATTTGGACAAAGGTGAGCAGAACATTTTTCAAGTATCTGAAATAAAATAGGAGAATTTGCTATTTCAAATAGGTAGGAAGGAAGATTCAATGAAACTCAGACTATGGAAGCATGAATCATTCAAATCCTCTACCCCAAAACAGTTAAAGAGCTGTTAATCATGATGTCGACCTATAGTGAACTGTTAAAATCCAAACAATGAGCCAATACAAACCAGAATTTGGCCCGAAAATCAAAGACTGTAACTCAAATTGTTGCTCTAAAGATGATACAAACTAACAACCAGAGCTTCTAGATGGAAGGCGTTATAAAACTGCTTATACCAATGTTTAAGAAAACCAGACCAGACCCCGACTCGACCGAGCTCAGGGGTCGACTAGGCAAACATATTTAAAATAATATATTTTTATAATTAATACAAACCCAATTTTAAAATACAGAACAATATTTTCTTTATAAAATTATTATTATGAACACAACAAAGCAATCATGCAACACAATTCAATTCCCTAATTAAAAGGTTAACCACAAAACTCTTAAACATAATCATACATAAAATTTAACTTATAAAAGCTGAAAGTTCTGTAAATGTTATCATTCATACTACTTAAAAATCACATCTTAAGTTTTCAAAATTACATGCCACGGCAGGAGGAGAATCAAATATTCAAGTATTCAACACCACCAACATACCACCGGTTAAGGATTTTCTATGCATCAATATTTACACTTTTCTGTTTTTTCTTCTTGAATTACCTTCCACTAAACATCCCAAGCAGAAACACACTATTGATTTAAATCCCAGTTGGAAAAAAAAAAAATGTAATAAATAAAGCATGAGCCACAGTACTGAAGTACTCTTAGTTTTCATGGGTTTGGATTCTTCACAGTAAATCATTATGCCATTTCTAAATTCTAATCCCAATCTCCCTCACAAATTCTGAAAACCCTACAACAGCCGTAGCAAAATTGCAGATTTTCTTACTTTTTACTTACTTGAATCTTTTAGCCAATGGATGGGCCTGGCGGTTAGTGAGCCTTGTTATTTGCTCGACTGTGTGAGTTGCTCTGCTGCAGTGGCGGGTGAGAAACAGAGAGAGCGAGACGATACACAAAGCTGCTCTGCGAGTGTGTGGTGGAGTCTACGTGAAAAATGGCTGAAGTCAAAGGATTTTTGACTCAACAGTACACATCGATGAAAAAAAAAAGAAATTTAAACAAAAAGCGCACACACCTGAATACGCTCCTGGAGTCAACCGGTGGAGGAAATCGAAAAATCCAAGATGAGAAATGGCGTAATAGGGAATATTTCAACCGATAGCAGGGAGCGTGGTTTTGTGGAAAAAGAGTCAAGAAGGGAGATAGCGTAGTAGATGAGCGAAACCCTAGCACAGATGGCGGCGGTGGTGATTCGTACAATTATCGGTCGAAATGAGGTGGCCGCGGAGGCGATTCAGGGCAGAAACAGATAACAGAAAAGTGGACAAAAACTGGGATTTTTTATTTTTATGATTTAAAAGGAAGCATAAAAAAATAGAAACCAAGGCGAGGTAGTTTGGGCGGGATCACTTTTCAGGTTGTTTGGAGAGATGGCCAAGCCACGGTTCCGCGACCCAGAACCGGAACCGTTCGGGGCGATTCTGGTTCCACTTTCCGAAGACCGGGACTCACCGGTTCCCAGCATAATGTGGTCAAAATTGTATTATCAAGAGGGAAAGAACGATAAAGGCGCTTAGTTACCTGTTTTTCATTGTTTTCAGGGCTAATTTTGTCCACTTTTTACTGTTCAGGGGCATCCCTGTCACAGCTTAAAAGGCGTTGTATTTTCTCATGTTGGTTAAGTTTGTCATTTTTCATAGACTTTTGATGGTTTTTTGGGCATATAAAAAAGGCCACTTGCGTAGCTTTAGCGGTGCTTCTGTCCAAAAAAATATTTTACATGCGCTGGTTACGAGTTAGTGCAATACAACGCTGAGCCTGGCCTTTCTAGACAGCCGACATGACGTTGTTTTCCACTGTCCAAGTGAGCTTGAAGTTACTCCGCTTCTATGCCCGGCTTTTGTTCGTTTGCTTCTCGCGGTCAAAATGTTTGTCCCACTTTTTTCATCATCACTTCGGTTTTGCTTTGTTTTCTTCCTATTCTACTCTGAGAATGGAAATCGGGGGTAGGGTTGTTGTTTCGCACAATGGAGATCGAGGGTAGGGCATTTACCGTATCTACAAAGGGGAAGGTTGTTCGGCTTTGGATGAAAACGGTGGATTGATTTTTCTATTTCAGCATAAATTTCGGTGGGCGAACTCTTCTTTTGGGTGTGAGAATTTGTTCCTCTCAAATCTGGTGACTCAATCCAGCTTGTGGGTTGGATATTATTTCTCCTTCTCTGTTGAAATCCTAAATTTCATCATCTTCGTCTATTTCATGGATTTGACCTAATGTTTTTTATACCCGAAGGAAGACCTAATGATGTGGACGGTTGTACACATGCGGATTAAGTTGCCAAGGACCGTGTGATTAAGTGACGTAGCTCGTATAACCTCTAACTCACTCGAAAATTCAGAGAACTAAATTAACTAATCCTAAGCTAACTTAATTGAGAATTTTGAACCAAGTGTGAGAAAAGAGTTTGAAACATGCGAATTAATTAGGTAGAGCAAATAACCTAATTAGCTAAGTTTCATGCAATATGTAAACTACAAGCATGCAAAATACATAAAGCAATAATGGGATGGTACTCAAAACTAATAGTTTTATGATCTGAATACTCTGATTTATTAATGTGTTCGGCCGCCTATTTATAGGCTAAGGAACAGCCGAAAAAGTCATGAAAAAAATAAGGAAAAGAAGTAGAATTGGAAATCAATCAAGATATTGATTTCCTTTACAATACCAAACCCTGAAAGAAATGGGGAATGGTAAAACAAAAGGAAATTACAAACCATAAACAAGAAGGAAAACAACTAATTTGGAAACAAGAAGGAAACTAATAACTAAGAGTAAAAAGAACCCTAGCCCTTAACTTGTAACCCTAGCGACTTAAAAGAACCCTAGCCCTTAACTTCTAACCCTAGCTACTTAAGTTCGCGGTGTGGGCTTTGTTGTGGGTTTCCTTGGGCTGGCCGACTTTGTGGACTGGTCTCCATGAGTTGGGTTGGCCCAATGTTGATGTCGCTTATGGAATTGATGTAGGGAACTTCAAGAAATGTTTCTTTAAAGTCCAAGAACCTTCCGGCATCTTCAAGAACTTCAAGAAACAGCCTTCTTCTTCATTGTGGATTGGGGAATTGCGCCTCTTCTTCAAGAATGGTAAGGAGAGTTGCAATTGGAACCTTTCCGTCTTTCTGCTCCAAGGCGTTTGCTTCTACTATCACTTGGGCGTCCTTTTGGCAAGCTTGGACAAGGTTGTTGAGTGTCTCTCGAACCTTCTTTGCTCTGCTTCTGGTCATCAGCCCAGTGATGTCTACAAGTGGATCCCTTTGATATGGACTTGGATCCTGAAGCATTGTTGGACCTCGATGTAGAACTCGAACCTCCTCAGCTTCTCCGGATTCACTTGCTTGTTGAGTTGTTGCTGGCGTTTGGATGCCCTCATCACCTAATGTGTCATTTAAGTGAAATTTGGTCTTCGTCGGTGATGTGACGCAAAAATGCTCGTATATGGACACTTCTTTCCGGCCCAAAGAGATATCTTGATCTGCACAGCCCAAACTTGTAGAAACTTCACCGAAAAAGGAGATAGCCGAACTGGAGACCGAGCTGGGTGGCTCGGATCAGCACGAATAATGAGGAAAACTTTAAATGAAGACTGTTCCGGCAATAACTGTAAATAATCAAGAGAAGAGCGGGGTTTTCCCCTGTATAGGCTCCGACGGTCAGTTAGAGAGGTAGAAGAAGATGAACAGTATTGACAAAGTGATCAAATGGTAAATGTTGCGTACCTCACTAAGTCTGAAGACTTAGTATATATACCTCCTGACTGGGATATGCCCGTTGAACCTTTATGATTAGCATTCTGACATGCTCCCCTCTATTTAGCGTGGCATGTACGTTTTGTGTCATCATGACAGGATTTCATGGGCTTCTTCCTTCTCGAAAATCTGGGAAATCTCTGTATATATTCAAAATATATACATAACCCTATGATGATCTTTACCTACTGTGTCAGTACAATATTTTAGTCCGGCCTAACTATCTTAGCTCGGTTAGGCTGAGTGCCATGATATAAGTATGAGAAATCTTGTAAGACACATTGAAATTGTTGGCCGACCTAAACCTTTGACCGATCTACTATTTGGCTCGGTTTTAAGGATCTATCCGACCTAAGCAGGGTTCTGGACTTCTTACGCATCTTTTTATCTTTACTGTTTATCTTCGCTTTAGTCCATTGGGCCAGGCCCAATGGAAGTTCAATTTCATGCATACCAACAAGTCCCCCCAGTATTAGGTTTTACCGAGCTAAAAACTTAATACTTTTTGTGTTTTACTGAGCCAAAAATTTGACTAAGGTATTTATCATGCATCCCCCTGATATCTGTCCAAACTACTTTTAAAATTTTCTTTCCGACCTAAGCCAGCATGAAATGTGGATTGTTCCGACTTAAGTTTACTAGAAGTGTTGAACTATTTCAAGTGAAGTAGTAAAAATGGTTACCGACCTACCGAACATCATAGCTATCAAAAGAAAAGCATGAGCCAAAGACTAATACAAATCCGATCCAAAGAAAATAATATGTTAGCCGATTCATAAGTAAATAATGTGGTGTTGACCCAAAAAGACTGAATTTGTCAATAAAGGCGTACCTCGACTTTTGAAGAGTCGTGACATGACAGGACACGCTCAGCAACTTTCGAGGCGCTCGGTACGACTTCCCACGTTTGTTCGTTTCTCGAGGCGGTATTAATAGCTCCAGCGGTTGGCTTGTCTGCTACACTTCGTCTTCCCGAATCTTTCTTTAAATACGAAGAAACCATCATCGTTGCCTCTGCGCTTTCTAGGAAAAGAGAGTTTCTATCCTTCTTCTTTTTGCCGTGACTGTTCGAGTTGTCGATTCTTCGCCGTGTCCGTTGGTGTCGCTTCTCCCGTTTGTGCCGCCGCTTCGTTTCGCTGCCTCTACGCCACTACCTTGCAGAATTCCATGGCCGAAGAAAGGAGCTTTAGTACTGGCGCGTCTCGTCAGAACCCATCCTCAGGTTAGTTTGGTTTTCCCCTTTCTTCTAATAGTTACAATTGATTCGCTGACATAGGAATAATTTTTCGGCAAGTTTGATGCATGAACCTTTTTGTAATGCTTCCTGTAGATACAGCTGACATATCGTATGAATTTCACCCCGAAGAGATAGTCTCTGAACTTACTAGGGTAGAATTAGAAACCCTAGGATCGACCCATTACTTTGACCCGGCCATCCAAACCCGTTTGCCCACATTTGAAGAAAGAATAACTAGTACTTCTGGGGGTTGAGTCGGTATATATGAGTACCACATAAAATTCGGGCTAAGATTTCCTGCCCCTGATTTTTTAACTGAGCTATGTGACTATTTAGAAATCGGGCTGAGCCAGTTATTACCCAATGCCTTTAGATTTCTAGTGGGGTTTAGGTGTGTCTGCTTCGGGGCTAAGATCCGACCCACCGTGGATCTGTTTTTCCAGTTTTACACCGTCCGCCAATATCCTTACGGACCGGGGTGGGTATCTTTCCAAAAACGTAGGAATGGACCCGTCCTTATAACTGACTCCCCAGATACGAATAAACACTGGAGGGCGAGATTTTTTATGGTGAAAGCCGATGAAGCAAATCTCCCTTGCCGCTAGTCAAAGTTTGTTGTGCCGACAGATCAAATCTGGGGTAAGTCCAATCCCATAGTGTTGTCAGATTATAAGGCTTTAAGATCTTACACCCAATCGGAGAAATATTCGGTTAAGTATCCCTCGGAGGGCCTTCTCGTCTAGGCTCGGCTGAGCCAGGCCCCCAATGTCCAACCAGAAAGTAATTACTTGTCTCTGAACTTTTATAACTGTGGCTTTATTTATCTTAGCTCGGTCTTGCTGATACTCTTGCATCTGCTTCTTCTGTTTTCAGGTGGCTTTGGTGGATTTGGTCGGAAGAAGAAATCCCATAAGCAGACTGCAACCTCGGGATCTTCAAAAAAACCCCTCGCAGAAATTGACCTGACCCAAGAAAGGGAAGGGACCGATCTCCCTCCGGACGCCTTAATTCTCATAGCGTCGAAGAAGAACAGGCCGACCCCCATGGAGGTTCAGGCGGCCAGACAAGCCAAGGCCCCGCAGTTGTTGACGGATTCCACTTTGGGAGCCGAGCTACCGAGCCCGGATGAGTTGTTGGGGCCCTTTGACCCATCATCCAAGGAAAGAATGATAATTCTTAAAGATCAAAAGGAAAGACCGAGCTCCCTAGCTCGGCCTGTATATCAGCCTCACTTGACGGGGCCTCCGCCCGAAGATGTTCGGCCGTACTCGGAACTGGTGACCGACTACCACAGCTCCTTCGCGGAGGTAGTCGAGGCGAGCAACCAGATACGGCAAAGTATCGAACAGTTGGCAAAGCAAGAAGCCTTTTTGGCTTTACAGATAAAAAGGGTAAACTTCTGAACTTCTAGCTAGTTCCTTGGAATGAATGATTACTTTGTGCGATATTTTTATAAGGCCCATAATCGGATTTTGCAGGTCGGAGTAAATTATGCTGCCACGGCTAAGAGGACTGTGGCTTTGGATATTCTGGCCCAAAGCTATGAGCAGGAGAGGTCAAAAAGGCCGACAGAGGCGATTGAGGATTTGGAGATGAAGCTGGGGGTCAAATCCAGCAAAGTCACAAAACTCCAGGGCACTAATACTGAACTCTATGTAGAAAACCAGGAGCTCAGTACCAAGGCCAGCCAGTTGGAGACCAAGTACCAGGGCTTGGAGGCTAAAGTTGCTGCCCTGAAGGAAGAGAAGGCTGCCCTGCAGAAGGCCGTAGAAGAGGAGGCAAAGAAGTCCGCCGAGTTACTCAGCCTGGCCGAAGTGGAAGCGGCGCGTCAAGCTGCTTTAAGATCTTTCAAGGAAGGGCCATTGCTGGATCTGATGAACCGGCGATTTCTGGAGCTCATTCAGTGCGGGTATACTTTGTGCTGGGATGAGTTTAGAGGCCCCAGATCGGTGGAGGGCCTTCCTGAAGATTCCTTAGCCCATACTTCTTTGCTCCCTCAGGGTCGTGATCCCTTCGATTTGGTTAAGGAGGTCAAGCAGGAGTGCCGAGCCAATGGTATTCCTTTGCCAGAAAACACGGAAGAGGAAGATCCTGTGGCCGACCCAAATGGGGCAGCTGATGAAGAAGCGACCTCCCAAGCTCTTCCTTCTTAGCTTTTATTTGTACAATTTTCGGAACATTTTTATTAGAACGATCTCTGTAACAAGCCGGCACACTTTTTTTTCCTTTGAATATATGACTCGAATTTTTCACGATCTTGTCTTCAACTTGCTCAAAGATAGTATTTTCTTAAGTGTGCTGCGTTCCAAGCCCGCGGAACTAACTGTCCTTGCAAATCTTCTAACACATAACTACCAGTGGGTCCTTCCCAATTAGATACTAACTTGCCTTGATCTTGTGGCTTACTGATAGCTCGGTTTCGCAAAACCAAATCTCCCGGTACAAAGGCTCGATGTTTGACCTGAGTGTCATAGTGTTGCCGAACTAAATTTTTGTAATTTAATTGGTGTACGTACGCAGTGTCCCGAACTTCCTCCATCAAATCCAAACTAAGCTCCAAGTTTCTTTGATTCTGGTCCCTTTCGAAGGGCATGACTCGGGGCGCACCACTTTGTATTTTTAGGGGTATGACAGCGTTGACCCCAAAGGCTAGCTCGAAAGGAGTTTTCCCCGTAGCCGATTTAGGCGTAGTCCGGTGGCACCATAATACGTGAGGCAGCTATTCCACCCAATTCTTACCCTTATCTTCTAATCTGGTTTTCAACCCGTGCAACAAAGTTCGGTTGGTGAGTTCCACTTGCCCATTTGCTGGAGGATGAGCCACAAATGCGAAACGTTGGGTAATACCTAGCTTTGAACACAAGGCCATGAATTCCTTGGATTCAAACTGGGTCCCATTATCCGAGATAACCGAGTTGGGCACGCCGAACCGACAGATGACTTGCCTCCAAAGAAACCGAGCTACAGTTCGCCCGGTAATATTCGTCAATGCCTCGGCCTCCACCCATTTTGTGAAATAGTCTATAGCCACAAATAGATAATGACAAGAACCGATCTTAGGAAATGGCCCCATAAGATCTATCTCCCATTCCGCGAAAGGCCAAGGAGCAATTATTCCGGTAAAGCTGGATGCTGGCAACCTGTGAATCATCACATTGTATTGACAACTGGGACAACGTTGAACATATTCGACTGCTTCCTGAAATAACCGAGGCCAATAAAACCCAGCCCCGATTACTTTCTTGGCCAAATTCTGAGCCCCAATATGAGACCCACAGTCTCCCTGGTGTATCTCCTTTAGCACGACCTCTGCTTCTCCTGAACCCAAGCACTTTAGTAAGGGCATTAAGAAACCCTTTTTATACAGATCTTCCCCAACTATTTGATAATGTTCACTCTTCCTTCGTATTCGTTGTGCTTCCTTTCGTGAATCTGGTAAAGTACCATTTTGCAAATACTGCCATAGAGGAAATCGCCAATCCTGACCTTCACTTATGGACAAGATTGCTGGCTCAGCTGTACTCCTAGTCTGTACTTCTTCTACTAGAACGCTTTTAGTCAGATGAAAGAATACCGAAGAAGCCAATTTGGACAAAGCATCTGCATTTGTGTTTTTACTCCGTGGAACTCGCTCTATAGTCCATTTTGGAAAAAATTTCAGCTGCTGTTGCACCAGTGCTAAATATTCCTCCATTTGCCGATCCTTAGCCTTATATTCCCCCAAAATTTGTTTGACTACGAGCTGAGAGTCTGAACAAATTTTTAGATTTCTGACCCCCAGTTTCCGAGCTAATTTTAGACCGGCTACCATGGTTTCGTACTCTGCTTCATTATTGGTGGCCGTAAAGCAGAACCGTAAAGTATAAGTGTGGATTTTCCCAAAAGGGCTGGTGAGGATGATCCCGGCACCCGATCCGGACTGGCTGAAGGTACCATCTACGTAGAGTGTTCATGAATCATCGCCCTTTGCCACAGTTAAAAGAAGGTTAGTTTCTTGTGACGGACCAGGCGTGTCTTCTTGGATGTCTGATACTCCCTCAGCTATGAAATCTGCCAATACTTGCCTTTTGACTGCGGTGAGAGGCGTAAAGGTGATATCGTACTCCCCCAATTCGATGGCCCATTTGGTGAGACGACCAGCAACCCCTGCCTTTTGCAAGACGGCCCTTAAGAGGTGCGTCGGTATAAACGGTGACTCCGTGGGAGTCGAAGTAAGGCTGGAGACGTCGTGTGGAGTGATTTAGAGCCAAGACTAATTTTTTTAGGCTGGAATAATTTTTTTCTGCTACCTGCAAAACTTTGCTAACAAAATAGATGAGTCTTTGAACCCGGTTATCTTCTCAAAGCAAAATCGAGCTAATTACAGATTCAATGGCAGCTACATACATGTATAATTGTTCTCCAGGAATTGGCATGGTTAAAGATGGCAAAGAAGCTAAATATATTTTTAATTGTTCGAACGCAGTTTGGCATTCCGAGGTCCACACAAATTTATCTGATTTTCTTTAAAATGCTAAAAAATGGTAAAGCTCGTTCTGCCGACCGAGCTAAAAACCGATTTAAGGCTGCTAGTCTACCCGTTAATTGTTGTACTTCACGAATTGACCTAGGTGGGTGCATTTGCAGAACAACTTCTACTTTCTTTGGATTAACCAAAATACTCCCTTCAGAAACCATGTAACCTAAGAACTTCCCCGAAATAGCCCCAAAAACACATTTTTTTGGATTTAACCTCAATTTGTACTGGACCAGAGTTTCAAGTGTTTCTCGCAAATTAAGCAAATAAGCAGACTCATCCCTACTTTTAACAAGTAAATCATCAACATATGCTTCCATGTTCCGACCTAACTGATTTTTAAAGATCTTATTTACTAGGCGTTGAAAGGTAGCCCCAGCATTTTTCAAACTGAAAGGCATAGTAATAAAGCAATAAGTACCTTTATCCGATAAATGATTTTTTTCCTCGTCTTCTTTAGCCATGAAGATCTGGTGATAGCCCTTGTATGCATCCAAGAAGTTGAGGAAGCAAATCTAGCTATGGCATCGACCAGAATATCAATCAAGGGTAGGGGGAACCAGTTTTTGGGGCAGGCTTTGTTTAGGTCGGTGAAGTCGATGCACATACGCCATGAACCGTCAGGCTTGGGAACCAATACAGGGTTAGCTAGCCATTCAGGATAATCTATTTCTTGAATGATACGTACCTCCAATAAAGCGTTGACTTCGATCTCTACGTATTTTCTGCGTTCTCCTCCAAGGTTATGCTTTCGTTGACGAACCGGCCTATGACTGGCATCAATGGATAGCCTGTGTTCAATGATATTTTGAGAAATGTTAGGCATGTCTTCCGGCCCCCAAGCAAAGACTTTCGCAAACTCACGCAAAAGGTTAAGTAAATCATTCTGTAACTGATGAGGTAAATTGGCCCCTATCTTAATTACCTTGTTTGGGTCGACAGTCAGGGGAGCGATATTTACCTCAGCCCCTGCCTCAATGGATCGCTCCGAGCTACCTGCCAGGTCAGTGATGTTAATGGGATGAGCAATACTTCCTTAAAAAGTAGTCGGCGAAACCCGGGGCGCGGGGGTCGGGGTGACTACAGAAGCAACTTTTGATTTCCGATCCAGAGGCACCTGTTCTCTTAGGGAAGCTGTGTAACATTGCTTAGCCTGTATGACATCACAACGAAGAGAGGCCACCCCACCCATGGTGGGGAATTTTAAAAGCATATGCATGGTAGAAGCAATGACCTGAAATTGATTTAGTCCAGGCCGACCCAGATATACATTATAAGGTGAAGGTTCATCAATGACCACGAAATTTATGGCTTCTATACGTTTTAGCTGTCCAGCTATCAATGTGACCGGTATGCTTAACTGTCCCACAGGAATAACATGGTGGTTGCCAAAGCCAATCAAGGGTGTACGTACTAAATTTAAATGTGCCTTATGCAACTGACATCCTGCCAATGCCTTGGTAGTAATTATATTACTAGAGCTACCCGTGTCTAATAATGTCTTACGTACTTGATAATTAATATAACAATCGATCACTAGTGGATCATCACAATTATAAGGCAAGAAAAGATCACTGTCATCAAAAGTAATTACTGATGTCATGGCGTCCACTTTACGCTTACCTAAAACATTTTTTTCTTTGCCGATATACCTGCTTTCTCTGACGATTAGAGTCGCCTTAGGTCGGTCCTCCAGCTATGGTATTCACGACCCCAGCTATGGTTAGGTCGGCTCCAGCTCCAGCGTTTGGGGCTCAGGGGTCGGGTTGGGAACATTCTGAGGCAAAATGACGGGGCTCTCCACACCGGTAAGATCCGGTAGGTCGTTCCCGGGTTGCTGAAACTGCGGGTTTGGGCAAAGGGGCCACTTGCGTATATTGGGGCAATTTCCCAGCTTGAATAAGCTTTGCTATCTTTGCAGCCAAATCTCTACAATCATTAGTATTGTGACAAATGTGCTTATGATAGTTACAATACCTGCCAGGATTGAGCCGATCTGCGGGACCCGTCATGGGATGGGCTGGAGGTAGCAACCCTTGATGCTGGATAGCCGTATATATGTCGGCTCGTGGCACGGAAAAGGGCTTGACCACCTGCACAGCATTAACACCGACCCCAGCCTTTGCGCCTGTGTTATTAGTACTCACAAAGTTTTGCTTCTTACCTCCTCCTGGGGGAGGGATTAGGGAAGAAGCTTTTCTCTTACTGTATAGGTCGGAAAAACCTCTTTCTTGTTCCTGTTTTATGGCTGCAGCATCGTCAATAACAGCAAAGTTAACAGCAGTGACCATCATTTCAAAGTAAGAGTGTGGGGGTCGGATGGCAAGTTCAGTAGCTAAAGGTCCTGACCGTAACCCATTAATAAACGACCCCATCATAATCCTATCATCTTTTTTATGGCATTGTCTAGATTTTACGTTAAACCGATCTATGTAGGCTTGCAACCCCTCTCCCACCCGCTGAGTTATGTTCATTAAGTGTGAAATATGTTTAGATAGTATCTTGTTACCCATAAAATTAGCTAAAAACAAATCACCGAATTGATCTAATGAATGAATAGAGTTTTGAGGCAGAGTACAATACCAATTGATAGCCTGACCTTCAAGGGTTAGATGGAATGTCATGCAGTGGTTGGCATCAGATAAATTGGCAGCATCCATGACACTCATGCACTGCATCCAATGAGCCGTTGGGTCAGCAGTTCCATCGTATTTGTCAACCTTACCTAAACCTTTGTAGCCCAGGGGAAATGGAGCTGTTTGAATTTCCCAACCAAATGGATGAGATACGCGAGAAGTGGGCCCGGCTCGTCCCAATTGAGCATATCCAGATCCAGGGAGGGCTGCTTGATCGGGCTGGGCGTATCCTGTTTGACCTAAGGGGTATCCTCCCATCCGGGATAAGCAGGTAGTGATCCTCCAGTTGCGAAGTTTCCCGCATGAGGGGCTGCATGGCTCGACTTGTGCCTATGCCGTAATGTTGAAACTGAGCTAAGCTTGACGGTGCTATGTATCCGGGATATCCTAATTGGTTAACCTCGGGACCCAGGTGGCTAAACTGGCTCAATTGTTGACCTAGGCCTGGTTGACCTATTTGACTCGACTGCGGGCCTAGACCAGGCTGACCTAACTGACTCACTTGTTGTCCTAACATAGGAAAAGGCAAACCCGACATGAAAGGATAAGTATTAAGATGAGTGGTAGGAACCATGAAAGGAGCTGGAAAGGTAGGGGTGACCTGGGTATGGGCTAAGGTGGTGTAATCAGGAGGAGCAGTAGAAAGGGTAGGGAGACCAGTTACGTAGTTAGACCCTGAAAAAGGATGAGCCCCCCCAGAGTGGGGAGGGCATCCCGAAATAGCGACAGACTGGGAGGGGAGACTAGAAATCAAAACAACGGAAGGATCAGCCATGGGATTGAACAGAGCTCCTGGTGGAGGAATAGTAGAGATAGCTTGTGAACTAAGAGGATTCTCCACATTAACTACATCTGATATAGTGGTTGTAATATTTGAGACAGGGAGTTCCAAATTGGGAGTAGAGGTGACCGGAGGGCCATGGTTCATCAGGTGAAATAATTGTGGAAACAAACGGTAAAACTTTTCTCTTTCAGCTTGTTCTTGCTGGGGGGGTGAGAGGTTCAACATCGGTGGCGGTAGTTGGTGGAGCGTTGGGGGTGGTAGAAACTATGGTGCTGGTTGGAACTATCATGGTTGAAACGGTTGAAGTAGCGGTGGTGCTAGAGGAAGAAGCATCCACTCCCGAACAATCTGGTGTTTGCGTTATGATTTCTACAAATTTCTTTTAGTATGGAGAAGATTTGATGAAATAAATTTGATCAATCGTCCCCACAGACGGCGCCAGTTGATGTGATGCAAAAATGATCGTATATGGACACTTCTTTCCGGCCCAAAAAGATATCTTGATCTGCACGGCCCAAGCTTGTAGAAACTTCACCGAAAAGGGAGATAGCCGAACTGGAGACCGAGTTGGGTGGCTCGGATCAGCACGAATGATGAGGAAAACTTTAAATGAAGACTTTTCCGGCAATAACTATAAATAATCAAGAGAAGAGCGGGGTTTTCCCCCTGTATAGGCTCCGACGGTCAAGTTAGAGAGGTAGAAGAAGATGAACAGTATTGACAAAGTGCTCAAATAGTAAATGTTACGTACCTCACTAAGTCTGAAGACTTAGTATATATACCTCCTGACTGGGATATGCCCGTTGAACCTTTGTGATTAGCATTCTGACCTGCTCCCCTCTGTTTAGCGTGGCGTGTACGTTTCGTGTCATCATGACCTTCATGGGCTTCTTCCTTCTCGAAAATTTGGGAAAGCTCTGTATATATTCAAAATATATACCTAACCCTATGATGATCTTTACCTACTGTGTCAGTACAATATTTTAGTCCGGCCTAACTATCTTAGCTCGGTTAGGCTGAGTGCCATGATATAAGTATGAGAAATCTTGTAAGGCACATTGAAATTGTTGGCCGACCTAAACCTTTGACCGATCTACTATTTGGCTCGATTTTAAGAATCTATCCGACCTAAGCAGGGTTCTGGATTTCTTACGCATCTTTTTATCTTTATTGTTTATCTTCGCTTTAGTCCATTGGGCCAGGCCCAATGGAAGTTCAATTTCATGCACACCAGTCGTTATATATAGAAGCCTTTCGAATAAGCCTGGGACGTGTATTGCTGTTTTCGTTGCTCGACGTTGTTGTCTTCTTGGGTGAGTTTTGGGTTCTTTTTCCTTTTTTAAAAAACTTAATTTTTTAGGAGTACTGTTATTGTTCAGTTGTTTCGTTTATGAATTGTTTGATTTGATATGAACTCTTGGTTTATTCCTGAATGTCTTATTTGGTAACATATATGAGTTATTTCCCTGTTTTTTTGTTCGTGCTGCTGAAAACATGTTTTTTCTGCGCAGAAGGCTCTGTGTAAGACCCCGTAATTTTCGCCCTAGTTTAACCTGTATAATTTATATTTTATATAAATATTTCCTTAACTCGACTAGGTGTAATTATAAATTTGTATGATTTTCTTAAATATTTTGATTATGAAATCTTATGATTAAGTTATAATGCTTTGAATTTTAATTGTGATGTTTAAGTTAAGTTAAGATGTAAATTTAAGTATAGGAATATATTGAAGGATATATCGAAGTAGACATATTAGTTTAATTTTGGAACTTATGGAATAAAAATTAGAAAATAAGTGAAAATAAGAAACATAAGTCAATAGCAGTTTTTACCGTTATTGGATAGGCTAAAACCGATCAAACCACCTTAAAATTGTGAAGAAAAATATATGGCCGCCTAAGGAGCGGTTATAACTGCTATTTGAGTGGTTATTACCGCACTTTGCCAGATTTACCAAAGTCAGAGTGGTTTTTGCCTGACTTTGAACGGTTAAAACCGATCGATACCTGGAATTGAAATATATATATATATATATGTATATTCACCAAATTTTTGCTCGACCTCCCTGTTTCATGCGGAAGTCGCGACCGAGATGCCTGTCTGGTTCACACCATGACTCATTCACGATACATAGAGCACTAACTAATTATAAAATATTTAAACACTAGATTATAATAAGATATCTTTTATTTCACTAATACATATGTATGTTCTATAACTGTTACAAAATTATCGCCTTTATTACCTAGTGCGAGACTTCATCCTATAATTCCAATGCTTTTCTCTAAAATATCGCCCTTAATTCATGTTACATGCAAAACGTCTAAGGGTTGAGCTTCCATAAACTCAGTGAGGTTGCACTATTAAAAACATTACCGTGTAAACAATTACCGACACATAGCAAGTATTTGCTAAGCATACAAGGGGGAGCACATAAGGGATAAAATGGTATAACCAGCAAGTTATACCAAAGGATCTATGTGACCCTTTGGAAACATTACTGATTACACTTTACTTGAATTTTGACATTATACAATGTAAACTGGTACAATGTACATTGTGAACCTCTTCCCATGCCGACACTGACAACATTAAACATTGAACACGGTGGCATACCTCGAGATACTATTGAACATGCCCTCTTTAGCCATTTAGTCGAACGTTCAAGCCCAACTGATACGCTCAATTTCAATGAATTAAACAGGCTTTGGGGACCCCAAATGGACTCGCAAGTAACAGGTAAATGGAAACACGCAAGTAACAAATAATAGGGTGCACATACAGGGGTGCACGAGACACTGACATTTCATACTTGACACTTAAATCAGGAGTATACGACAAGTTCATTCACAAGACAGGGTTTAACAAGTATCTCACGTACACACGTAACTCAGTAGAACATTTACATATACAGGAAACATGTATAAACATTTCGTTAGGCATTCTTAAAAGTCATAAACACAAGCATCATATTACATGGCAACGTTTAGCAAGCATTTCAAAGGATGACTTCGAATAACATAAGCAGTATCATAAGTAAAACATGCTAATTCATTTTGTTACTCATTTAAAACATTTAACCCCTTTAATGAGATCACTCACCGTATTTCGCAGATGCTAGCTTATAAGTATCCAAATTATCTGCATTTAACTCAAATCTCATGGTTTAGAATTTATCCTTGAGTCTAGATTAATTTTTAGATTCTAGGTTTCTATATGTTTTTGCTTTTAAATCCTTGTGTTTCTAGTCATTTAATGAACCTTAATTAATTAATAATTAAAGTATTTAAAGTTATAAAAGAAATGATACAGATTTTAGTTTGAATCTTCAAAAATTCATGTTTTCAGGGATGATCGGCTTTACCCGCAAAAAGAGTGGGAAAAATCGATCAACCTTTTGTTCCAGCGTGAAGCTTGGTTTTACCTGACTTCAGATTGGTTAAAATCGCTCAGAATACCCCTTCAGGTCGTGAGACCAGTTTTACCCATCATCGGGTCGGTTTTACCCGCTCAAGATTTTCTAGCAATTCCCAAAGTCGATTTTTCCCGCTCTAAGACAGGTTATAACCGATTTTCTTGAGAAAAATTTATCTACAAACACAAAGGTGGTTTTACCTGATCCAAAGCCGGTTTTACCCAACTTTCTTGAACCAAGAAAATCAATTTTACCCACCTTTGGATCGTACCCGATCGTTTCTAGAAATGGTTTATTTTTCAAATTTTTGCTTCGGGTTTCAAACAAAAGTACTCAAGACTCATTTTCTTTTGGTTCTTTTTGATCAATATCAATCATACAATATTTCTACAACATTCCTATCATTTCCTGTCACATATATAATGTCCAAAAATCAAGAATTAATCTAATCTATCAAGAAAACTTAAAACTTAACTATTTCATAACTTTTGCATTATAATTCTACAAACTAACGTTATAGTAAGCTAGAATTGATTACCCTTAGGTCCCTAAGATTGCTAGGCATGAAACCACCGGATTAGAAATCTGAATCCAAGCTCGAAGTCCCACCTTTCTCCACTTTCTCCTAATTTCTCAATTATTCCTAACTTCTACTTTCTCTTAACTTTGCCTCTTGATTCTGTGAAAAATGTTATTAGAGATGATCGTCGGGGGGGGGGGGGGTGTTACTTATAGACCCCTGAAGCCATATAGAACAAACTCGGAGAAGATATTTTTTCTTTCAACTTATAGCGCCGATCAGTTTTACCCGCTCCTAATGTTGGGTAAAACCAGTGTTACTATTTTGTCAGCTTCTTAATGCCGGTTTTACCCAGTTTAATGTTGGGTAAAACCGCTATTCAAGTGGTGAGATATTTTTTCTACTTTTTCAAAGGCAAGAGCGGTTTTACCCACTCCGATGGTGGGAAAATCCGGTCTTGGCATATTTCCACTATTTTCCATTTATTTTCTAATTTTTTTTATTTGTATTCCATAATTCCTAAAATTAAATTAATATATCTACTTCCATATATCATTTAACATAATCCTACACTTAAATTAACATCTCAACTTTAACTTAAATATCAAAATTAAAACCCAAAATATTATAACTTAAACTATAAGATTTCATAATCAAAATATTTAACAAAATCATATAACTTTATAATTTTACATAATTGAGTTTAAAAGCTAACAATATAAACCACAAAGGTTAAGCTAGGGCAAGAAACTACGAGATCTTACACCTAGGGTTAAGCTAGGTGCTTAGCGATGTATAAATACGTCCTTGATCGATTAGAATCACAGAAACAAGAAGAATCAAGTAGGAGAAAAAAGAGAAAATAAAGAAGAAATTAGAAAATGAGGGATGTGAAGCTTGGATTTCAATTTTAATCCGTGGAAACCTATCCTAGCAATGCCAAGAATACAGTGGTAAGCTTAAATTGCTTACAATAACGTTGGATTTTGGATTTATGATGCATAGAAGGTGAAATATTAGAATTTTGAGTTTTCTTAAGGTTTTAATCTAAATTTTTTATTCTAGGTGTTGTAAATGTGTTATTATAGGATTGATTTTGAATAAAGGGAACCAAACAAAAATGTATTTTGAAGTTGTTTTGATTGAAATCAGAAGCCAAAAGTTTTGAAAAACTGAATTTGGGCACGATCGGTATTAATATCATCACCTTACTTTGCAAATGTTCACGTTTTAGTCACTTTACTTTTTATATTATTTTCGAAGTCACCATACTTTCATTTTTGCATTTATTTAGTCACCCCGTCACTTGTCTTCGTTAAATCACTAGAAGAGCAATTTTGTTAGGGACATTTTCATCTTCTTTTCAATCTCTTTCCTCTCATGTACATTCAAGTCACTCTCTTTCATTTATTTGTTTTCAAACACCCCATCTTCTTTTTGCTCATTGTCGGCCCCACCCCTCTCCCAGTCACTCATAACTCATTCCTCTCTTCCCCTCTCTCTCTATTTTCCATTTTTCATCAGCCCCACTCCTCTTTCCCTCTCTTCTCCATTTTCCATTTCCCAATGAAGCTTGCTGACAAGCCTGAGAATCTTACTCCTAAAGCAATGACTGCTTTGTGAACCTTTATACCATAATACCCTTTGACTCCAAAAGCAAGAAAAACTGAAGGGTGTGTATTCAGTATGGATCTTGGAAAAGCTTGAATCAATTATGCAGCTTTGAGCTTCAAGAATCCAACTAAGAGTATGCAGTCGCTGTTGTACCTTCTCAGAACATTCACAAGATCTTTTGCAATAAACCAGGTGTGATGCCCCCAACCTCGACCTCCCTGCTTCACGCGGGAGTCGCGACCAAGATGCCTGCCTGGTTCGCACTAGGACTCATTTAGGATACAAAGAGCATTAATAATTATACACTAAATTGAAATAAGATATATTTTATTTCAATAATACAAAAAGGTACAAGTGTAGTTCTACAACTATTACAATATTCTCGCCTTAATTACCTAATACGAGACTTCATCTTTTAATCCTGATGTTTTTCATAATGTTGTCATTAATGCCTGTTACATGCAAAACGTCTAAGGGGCGAGCTTCCATTAGCTCAATGACGTCGCACTATTAAAAATATTACCAAGTAAACATTTAACGGCATATAATCACGTAAGGGGGAACACGTAAGGGATAGAAAGACTATAATCAGCAATTTATAACGAGGATCTATGTGACATTTTGTTAAGCATTACTGATTATACTTTACATGCACTGGAATTCTTTGGTCGGCGAACATAATACACGGTGTGTCACCTCGTCAACTATGCCAATGAACAAGTGCACATACAGGGGTGCACAGAGCAGGGTGGCATACCTCGAGATAATACCGAACAAGATCTCTTCAATCATTGAGTCAAGCACTTAAGCTCGACGTCGACATGCTCGATCCCAACAACTAAACAGGCTTTGGAGACCCCAAATATGACTCGTAAGTAACAAGTAGCAGGAAAAACGCAAGTAGCAAATAACAAGGTGCACATAGAGGGGTACATGAGACACTAACATTCATGATTGGCACTTAAATTAGGAGTACATGACAGTTTATATTCACATGGAAACATTGAACATGTATTTCACTTATACACATAACTCAGTATTTGAAAACATTTACGGACATATGACACATATATAAATATTTTACTTTTCACAATTACAGGTCATAATCATAATGTGACACCCTCAGCCCCGACCTCCCTGTTTCACGAGGGAGTTGCAATCGAGATGCCTGCTTGGTTCACACCATGACTCATTCATGATACAAAGATCACTAATATTTAAACATTATATTGGAATAAGATACTTTTATTTCACTAATAAAATGTACAAGTGAATTTCTAGTAGTATTACAATATTTTCTCGCCTTAATTACCTAGTGCGAGACTTCATCCTATAATCCCGACACTTTTCATAATGTCGTCTTTAATCCCTGCTACATGCAAAACGTCTAACGGGTGAGATTCCATAAGGTCAGTGAGGTCGCACTATTAAAACATTATCATGTAAATACCGGCACATAACACATAATTCCTAAACACACAAGGGGGGGAGGGGGGGACACATAAGGGATAGAAAGAGCATAACCAACAAGTTGTACCAAAGGATCTATGTGACCCTTCAGAAATATTATTGTTTATACTTTACCTAAAATTGGGCATTGTACAATGTAAAACTGGTACACTGTACAATGTGGACCGTTTCCCATGCCGACACTGACAACATTAACATGAATATTGTGGCATACCTCGAGTTAATACCGAAACGAACCCTCTAGTCATTTAGTCGGCACTCCAGCCCAATACCGACATACCCGATTTCAACAATTAGATAGGCTTTGGGGACCCCCAAATAACTATGCAAGCAACATTTAACATTAATGCACAAACACGAGTGCATGGAACATTAATAGTGAACAAGGAACATTAACACTTAACAGGAAACATTAACAATAAACACGAAATATTTACACTTAACACTATAACACTAAACATTTAACATTGAACAGTTAACCTTGAACATTTACATACATATAACGTATTTATAAATATTTCATTTTGTACATTCAAAGGACATAATCTTATATTTCACGTATAAGCATGCATTTCACTAAATATAATTTTAATATCATTATTACATATAAACAATAATACCAATAGAGCATGCTAACTCATTTCTTTACTCAATTAAAATATTTGCTCCTTTAGTGAGGACACTCACATCGGTCTGTAGACACTAGCTCATGATTTATCTACCCGATCTGTATATATTTCATGTTTCGAAAATTCAGCGTTTATTTCTAGCTAATAGAATCCTAAGATTCTTTAAACTTCTTATGAAATCTAGGAATTAACTAAATAAGGGCTTAAAACTAATTTTAGTTAAATCCGCCAAAAAGATCGTAAAATATTAAAAGTTATTTCTATTTTATTTTGAATAAGCCAATCAATAAAGAAATGCATTAATCATAATCTTAAAGAAAATATAGGTTTCATGCCATAAAACTATTTTACTTAATTTCCTTTTAAAAAGAGTTTATAACATTTAAACTTTATTTCTAATTTATTTTTGAAAATACCTAATAAATGAACAAAAAATATATTAATTACTAACTTAAGAACATATGAATTAAAAACCCTTTAAACGGTTGTTAAAATAATCTTTGCATAGATTTATAAAAGGAATTATAAAGAAAGGAACAAAAGAATTAAAGTTATTCAAAAATCAATTTTTCAGCATCGGATTGGTTTTACCCGCTTAAATTGGTTTACCCGATCGTCATTCAGTTTTACCTAATTTTCTTGAGCAAAGCAATTGGTTTTACCACCCTACAATCGGTTAAAACCGATTTCTGCCCAAAAAAGTGTTCTTCAACCTTTTGCTTTGGGTTTCAAATAAAAGTGCTCCAAAACTCGTTTTTCTTTGGTTTCTTTTGCTCAAAATCATTTCTACAACACTTATAGAACATTCTATCGATCCATAACACTATAAACTGCGTTGAATCAAATATTTTAATCAAAATCTTTAAAACTTCATTTTTCCTATTTTCATGCATCCTTTTCATTTTCCTAACACACAAACAATCAAAACGTGTTACCTTAATGTTCTGGAGTTTCCCTAGTACGATTTCTATCTTGTCGAGTCGAATTCCTGCTCCAAATCTCCTCCTTTCCTAGCTTTCCTAGCTTTTTCTTCTTCTTCTTCTTCCTTTCTCTCATTTTCTTTCCTCTCTCTTTTTAGTTTGAGTTTGCAGGAACTAAATGATGTTCCTAAGGGTTGGAGAGGCCCTATTTATAAGCAATCTTTGCCTAATACGCCACATGGTTCATGATTATCTTGAATTGTTATTTTTTTTCATTTACAGCATACAATTGGTTTTACCCGCTCCATAATCGGGTAAAACTGTTCCAATTGATTTTACACTTAAACCGGTCGGAGTAGTTTTTGTCATTTTCCCGGATTGGTTTTTCCAGCTCTAAGATTTATTAAAACCTTTCGTTTAAGTGGTGAGATATTTTTCTTACTTTTTGGATTGGTTTTACTCGTTTAGAGACTGGGTAAACCCGCTCCGTGAAGCGGTGGAATTGATTTTACATGTTCCATGATCGGGTAAAACCGGTCCCTCATCCATTACAATCGGTTTTACCTGTTTGTGAACTGGGTAAAATCGCTCCAATAGGTTTTACCCACTCCCGGACTGGGTAAAATCAATCAGTCCTTGTTTTTCCATTTTTCACTTATGTTCTAATTTCTTTATTTTTATTACTTAATTACTTTATCACATATTGCTTAAACATAATTCTAACCTTATTCCTAACATCTTAATCTTAATCTAAGCATTAAAACTTTATGCTTCAAAAATAATTCTTTATTAAAATTCTAAAGAAAATTATACAAGTCCACAACTATACATATTTTTCAGATTTTCTCATTTTCCATATATTTTCTACTTTTCTTATTTTCATTCCAAAATTCCCAAAATTAAACTAAAATACCTATTTTCATATATCCTTAAACATAATCCTACATTTAAATTAACATCTTAATTCTAGATTAAACATCAAAACATTACGATTCAAAATTTAAGATTTCTTAATGAAATTTCTTTTAAGAAAATTGTACAACTTTATAATCTAACATAATTGAGTTTAAAAATATGATTTCTCTAAAATATAAATTAAAAAGGTTAATTAATATGAAAATTGATAGGGTCTTACACATAAGCATCGTTTGTAATGCATGCATATAACTAGATATAAACTTAACATTAATCATAAAGCATGCTAACTCATTTCGTTACTATTTAAAACATTTAACCCTTTAGTCAGAACACTCACCTCGTATCGCTAATCCTTTGTAAGCAAATCTGCATTACATAAATATCATAGTTTAGACATTAATCTTAAATCTAGATAAATCCTTAATATCTAGGTTTCTATATATTTCTAGCTTTGAATCCTTGTGTTTCTAGCCATTTAATGAACTTTAATTAATTAATAATTAAAGTGTTTAAAGATAATAAAGAAGTTGTAAAGATTTTAGTTTGAATCTTCAAAAATACATGTTTTCAGAGAAGGACCGCTCAGATCTGTTTTACCCGATACTGGATCGATTTTACCCGCTCGGATCGGTTTTACCCGATTAGCAATCAGTTTTAACGAGTTTTCTGAGCAAGACCAATCGGTTTTACCTAATACTGGATTGGTTTTACCCGATCGTGCCCAGAAAATATTTTCTTCAACTTTTAGCTTCGGGTTTCAAACAAAAGTGCTCCAAAACTCAATTTTCTTTGGCTCAAAATTATTCCTACAACATTCATATAACATTTCTAACATTCCATAACACCTAAACAACATTCAAATCTAAGGAATAAGATCAAAACTTAAGAAAACTTCAAAACCTCATTTCTTTTCCATTTTCATGCACCATTCCTCTAAATCCTAACGTGATAAGTGAGTTGAATTTGTTACCTTTACGTTCTTGAGGTTCCCTAACACGAAATCCACGGTGTGGAATCCAAATTCTTGCTCCAAAGGCTTTCCTTTCCTAGTTTTCCTTCCTTCTCTTCTTCCTTCTCCTTTCTTTCCTTTCTCTCCCTTTCTCCCTCTTTTGATTCTTAATTATGGTGTTGTACTGAGTTTGTGTGAACCAAATGAGGCCTATTTATACTTCTTAGCTGCCTAATACCCTAAAACCTATGAGGCTAGACCCCTAGGTCGTAGCTCTCCTTTGAGAAATACATTTTTTTCCAACTCTAGTACACAATCAGTTTTACCGCTCATAGATTGGGTAAAACCATTCCAATTGGTTTTACCTGCTCTTGGATTGGGTAAACAGGTCAGTGTATTTTTGTCACCTTCCTCGAATCGGTTTTACCCCGTTCTAGGACTGGGTAAAATCGCTACTTCAAGTGATGAAATATTTTTTTTTTGCAGTTAGATCGGTTTTGTCCGTTCGAGGACTGGGTAAAATCGCTCCGTCAGGCAGTGGGATCGGTTTTACCCGCTCCAGGACTGGGTAAAACCGCTCCTACCCCCTTTTTTCCTATTTTCATTTATTTTCTTGTTTTCTTATTTTCATTTCATATTTCCCAAAATTAAACTATTATATCCACTTTCATATATTCTTAAACATAATCCTATACTTTATATTAGCACCTTAACTCTAAATTAAACATCATAATTTCTAAATTAAAATCTGAAATATTAAGATCTAAACCATAAGATATCATAATGAAAATACTTTAAGAAAATTCACAAAATTTTATAATTATACTTAATTGAATTTAAAAGCTAATGGTATGATAATATATAAATTACAATGGTTAAGTTAGGGTGAGAAACTACGGGTCTTACACAAGGTCCATCTTTCACTTTGGGGAACAAAATTACAAGGACACCTTCCTCCCTAGCATACTCTACACCCCCATAGTCAGCTTTATTAGTGACCAACACATTAAAATCTCCATGAACTAATCCATCTACAGTTGCCTCTTGTAGCGATTTGAAATTTGAACCACCACTGGAAACAAAAACAGCAAGATTTTTCCTCTTAATTTTTGCTTTCAAATCATCATCTTCAGGAAGATTAACAGCCATTTCCCTCTGCACTTCCTCAACAGAAGCTATGCTCTTACTCTTCAATCCTCTCTTATTAACCAACAAATTAGAACCCAAACAATAATGGGCTTTAAAGGAAACTCATTCGGAAGAATTGGTAGGAGGTAAATATGATGAGATTTTACAATTACGAATGAAAGGTTTAGGAATGGTGGCCGGCAGCTTGAATAGAGAACTTTGAGCATCAATTTTTCCACGTTGTTTTACAGGATTAGTTGTAAAAGAAGAAAGAAAAAAGGCTTGATTCTAGGACAGCTTGTTCCAGCTAAAAGGGGTATGGCGGTTCAAAGGGTTTATGGTGTGGGCGGCCGGGGAGAAGACGCTGCGGCATCGGCGGGGTAGGCGGCACTACTTCTTTTTTGGCTCTGCAACAGCTGCCTTCCAGTTTGGGTTTGAAACTCATGAAGGAGATTAGGTTTGAGGTTTACAGATTCTTCATCTCATGGTCCAGAATTTTGTCAAGTAATTATTATTCACCTCAATGGGACTCATGGAAAATGGGAAAATTGGAGAGAGGGAAAAAGAGGGGCCATGCTAAATGCAGGGAAGAAAAATGCTAAACGCAGGGAAGGAGAGATAGTATTTTGTATTTGTACTAAAATTGCCCTTACCCCTATCCTATCACACAAGCCCCCACCATTTCCCAACCCACCACCGCCAGAAAACCTTGCTACCGCCGAAACCGTCACCCACCACCAACGAAAATTGCCGGCGACATTAAATCTTGAAAAAAAAAATTTAAGGAAAAAAAACTACATACTGGCCGATAGTGGGTGGCGGAATTCCCACCACCCAAATCCGGCCAGAAAGCAGCCATATCTGGCTACTTAGATGCAGCCATATTTGGCTGCCAAAAAACCCACTTGCTTTGCAGCTTGCAAAATGAAACCCAGCAAGTGGGTTTCATATTGGGAAAATTTCAATTAAGGGCGTAGCACAAAATGAAATTATTTTAAGGGGCGTAACTTTTTAATATTTATTACTAAGGGTGTTGAAATACTTTTAATATTTTTGTAATTAACAAAATGCAATAGTATCCTTCCCATTAAATTAGCAAATTACATTTAGTTATTAAATATAATTTTATCTCTTCAACGATCAAGTACAATCACCGGTGAAATCTCTTTATTTCTAGCCCTAGTTCTTCCCTCTTCTCAAGGTACTCACATCTTGCAAACTGAAGTAAAATTTTCAAGGTACTTATGCTTAAATGGTTGTTTTCCTATTGATAGAATGATCAATTGAAATAAGTTTATTGTTTGAAGTACATGTATATAGGTGAAGCATAGGCTTGTGCGACTTTATGTTTTTCTTCAGTAGAATAAATATGAATCCATTTCTGTCATCCCCACCCCGTCCAATTCAATTCCCAACCATACACAGTGAGTTAAATTATTTTTATATATATGAGAAAAACTTGTGATTCTTGTATAAGCAAGTTTCCTTGCTTTGTAAGTTTTATAATATATATTATTCGTGTCAATTTTGTTTCTATGATTTTGTCTTCTGCATTTTTCTTTTTGGCTATTTTGTTCCTTTCTTTGTTTGGGTTAAACTGTATAAAAATATTAATAGTGTAGAAGAGATGCTCTGTTAAAGTTCCACTGCTTTGTTTTGTATATCAATTGTCCTTACCTTGTATTGATGTCATCAATTAATAAGTAGAATTATGTGCTTATATGTTTAGTAGCTTCTCGGGTATTTAACTTGAAGACAAAAAAACTATTTATGGCAGCCGTTTCTCGTTTTCACTCTTCAATAATATAATTTTAATATTTAAAATAGATTAACCGTGTCTGCCAAACCTTCTTAAGATGAGCAGCAGCATACATACAAGTTAATATCACATTAAGTTTGAATCTTCACAATCTTAGTTGATTGTTTAAGTCTTTTTTCAAAATATAATAATGTGATACACTTTAACAGAAAATTATAGATTTAATCTTGTATGTTACATTTAATTATAATAACTACTTATATATTTATTTATATATTGGTGTAGGATGGAGAAAACGATATTTTGCTATTGTCATTATGGTGGAGAAAATGTATTGTTAGCAGATGGATCTATATTTTATAAAGGGGGTACTACTGACTCAATGCACGAATATAGTGGAATGACATTTGAAGCATTCAAAATATTAGTATTTGATCGATTGAAAATAAATCCTGAAGGCAAATCACTGTATTTCACAGTGAAATATGATCCAAAACGCTTTATTCTTTTGAAAGATGATATTGGAATTCAGACTTTGGTTGCTTGTAACGATGATTACGCCCATGTCTTTGCATCTGATTCCGAGTTGTGCATTGCATCGTCATCTCAAACGGCTAGTGGTGATAGGTATGTTTATCGAAACTTACTATTTTATTATATACTCTAAAATATTATGTTAATTATTTAATTTTTGTTATCTGTATTTTAAAACACAATAAGTACTACATATAGGTTGTCTGTGGATACACCTCCTAATTTATCATATGGCAGTACTTCCATCAATCATGCAGTGGTATCAGGGGGTTCAACAAATATAGATGAACACTCTCAATCTTTTATTGGAACAAGATGGAAGAACATTATCACAGGTGTCGGTCAAGAGTTTGAAGATGCTAACACTTTCCGTGATGCTATTTACAAACTATCCATTGCTCATAGATTTTCTTACAAGTATACACATAACAAACTGGGGTTTTTAAAGATTAAAGATTAAATGCGAATGGAAGATAACTGCATCAGCGGATGGGGATACGAAGATTGTTTCAGTGAAAAAGATGCATAATGTACATACTCATTCAGTTGACGATGTGGTGAATTTCAAGCCCAAGTTCAGGTCAAATTTGATGGGCAATATTATGATCAATAAACTGTTCAGTACTCATACTTATTTTCCACGACAGATATGCAAAGATGCAATGGATGAGTATCAAGTGCCATTAACTTATCACCAAGCATGGAAATCAAAAGAAAAGGCATTGCACATGTTAAATGGTAACGTGGAAGACTCTTATAAGTTGATTCCATGGTATTGCAATCGGTTGATGGAGATTATACCCGATACAATTGCTAAGTGGTCATGCTATGATGATGGTATATTCAAACAATTGTTTGTTTCTTATGGATGTTTGATACGTGGGTTTCATATTGGGTGTAGACGTATTGTGTTTATTGATGAGTGTCAAAAGAAAAGGAACATTGTTGGCTGCTTCAAGTTTAGATGCAAACAATGGTATGTATCCTTTAGTATATGGTGTAGTTACATCAGAGAATGAAGAAGACTGGTTTTGGTTTCTTCAACATTTAAAACATGTTATTAACGATAAAGATGTTGTGATTGTGTCAGATAGAAATCCAGCCATACTCAAAGGTGTGGATATGTTGTTTGGGTCAGAGAATCATGCACATTATTATCATTATTTGCAAGAGAACTTTAGCTCATTTATTAATAAGTGTTCTACATTTAGGTTGAATAGCGCAAGCAAGAAACGAGCTCACAAGATTCTTGATGAAATTGCTTATGCTCGAACCGTGGATCTTTATGAAAAGGCACTTCAAAAAATGAGTGATTTTCAGCAAAAACTCTATGATTGGGTTATACAGAATAAGCCAGAGCACTGGAGTAATGCCTTATTTCCAAGACAACGTTGGGATTGGATGAATAGTAATATAGCTTAAAGTTTCAATGCTTGGATGGGAGAAGCAAGATTTTATCCTATTGGGAAGATGATGCAGGCTCACGCAGCAAAGTATTCTGAATTATTGATAAATAAAGTCAATGATCTACATTCTTGGAAACATGAAATTGGGAAGAGAATTGAAGAAAAAATGATTGAAAACATTGCTCGAGGCCAAGGATTCAGTGTGAAATCAAGACCTCCGTGTGAATTTGAAGTTTGTGGGCACCGCAAGGGGGTTTTGGTTGTAAATATTTTCCTTCACACATGCACTTGTATGGAGAGGCAAATGACTGGAATTCCATGTCCTCATGCATGTCATGCCGTTCAAATGCAAAATTGTAATATCTATGATTGCATTGCTAATTGCTACAAGAAAGATGTTCAGGAAAAGATTTATACTGAGCTAATGCCTGGAATCCCTACTGTTGATATGCCAGTGCCTGCTTATTTGCCTGTTGCTTGCTCTAAAGATAAAAGGTTAGAAAGTGTGAACTCACAGTGTGCATTACTGCCTCCAAGGACTAAGCAACCACCTAGACGACCTCGAAAGAGGCAAATTGAGTCACAGTTTATTGATAGGAGAGCACTACGATGCCATGCCATTGGTCACAATTGCTCTACATGTAAAGAGCCATTGTAGAAATAATTTAGAATAATTTTCATTTGGATGGAAATAACTTTTCAATAATTTCTATTACTTTTGATGATGCAATTTTTTATTATATATTATTGTAAGTGTTTTAATCTCCATTAGCTATATCTAGCTAGTTCAATAATGTGTATATTTGAATATTTTGAAATTGTTATTTATTTTTTTGAAGTTTTCTTGATCAATACCCTTGATCTATGAGAAAAAAATATTTTTCATGATTAAAGAACCATTTGTTAGGAAATAAAAGTAGCATAATAATGAATATGGACCGAATGTACAACTATATATTTTGCTGCTTTATAGTTTTTCATCTGCATTTTCTAGAATTAGTACAACTATAGATTTCTTTGTCTTCCTCTTCTTTAATGGATTCCCAGATTTTAAATCTTTAGCACTAGATGTCAAAACTGTAGTGACTGAATTCTTATCATTAGCAAACCAGAAACGATGAACAATTCTATCTAATCACTTAAGAATGGCTGAACAAAGATAGAAGATTTATGAAACTTGTATTGATCTTAATTAAGCTTTACATTCGTGTGTTCTGTTGCTTGTGATCAAAGAGGAAGGAAATAAACTTAACTACCTGATTGTCATCTAAGCTAAAATAAATTAATATGAATTATTTACATCAGCTAACTAAAAAAATCTGAATTAACTAGCTTTCTTCCAATGAAATCTTTCAAGCCACACCAGCTTACATTTTGGCTCAATCAGCAACATCTTGTTTGTTTGACAGAGATCAGCTGACATTCCAAGTCATTTTCGATATTCTTCCTCACTTTGTCGCTGGTTGTTGAACTTTGTCTTTTGGATCTAAAACATATAAAACAAAACCATATGAGACTCCTAGTGCTATCTTCTCTTATATAATGAGAGCATGTAAAAGTTAAGGTGCAATGATTTTTTTTTTTATGGGCTTTCTAATGATGGCCTAATCAAAAGAGGGATATGGTAGAATAAAAATACTTCAAAATTTTTCATTCAAAAAAAAATTGAACTACTGGTCATCTGTACAGTATGTACATTTGCAATAGATTGAGAACATAAGATAGCTAAATATTAATAATCCAAAGAATTTGTAGACAAAATTAAGAGAAATTAACTATTGCTTTTCTTCTTCTTTCTTCTTTTTCGTCCCAACACAACACCTCTATATTTCAAGAATAATATGTTGCTAGTTTTTACAAGTTCATCTATGAGGCACATTTTTTACTACTTTTCTAGCTACTTTTTGTAATTTTCAGAATAAAAACTTGCTCACTAATAGTCCTATATCACTACTATCCATACCGCTCTGATCTTTATATTCATTAACTAATAATTAACTATCTGTTCTTGTAATACCAATTTTCAAATCCTCAAGATTTCTGCCAATTTAATTAAAAACCTGAGAAGCTACTAAACATATTAGCACATAAAGCTACTTATTAATCGATGGCATCAACAATTGAATACAAAATAGAGCAGTGAAATTTTTACGGGACAGCTCTTATTCATTATTAATATTTTAATACAACTTAACCCAAACAAAGTAGGAAAAAATAAACCCAGTAGAAGACGAAATTGTAGAAACAAGATTGGCAATAATATAAAACCCAAACAAGATTGCTTATACAGGAATTTCATCACAAGTTTTTCTCATATATATAAAACTGAAAAAAACTCACTATGTATGCTTCGAAATGAACTTGGGATGTGGATGACAAAAGCAGATCATATCTATTCTAAACATAGAATCGCAGAAACCTATGGCTGCATACATGTACTTCAAACAGTAAACTTACTTCAATGAATCATTGTATCAATAGAAAAACAACAATTTAAGTGTAAGTACCTTGAAAATTTTACTTCTGTTTGCAAGATGCAAGTTCTATAATTGAGAAGAGGGAAGAACTAGGGCTAGAAATAAAGAGATTTCACCGGTGATTGTATTTGATCGTTAAACACACCAGATATTGTATTTAATAACTAAATGTAATTTACTAATTTAATAGGAAGGATATAATTGTCTTTTGCTAATTGCAAAAATATTAAAAGTATTTTAACGCCCTTAGTAATAAATATCAAAAAGTTACACCCCTTAAAATAATTTAATTTTGTCCCACGCCCTTAATAGAAATTTTTCCTTTCCTATTTGATATGAAACCAGTCCTTGCTGGGTTTCTTCTCTTTGCAGCTCAGCACCAATTTTGCCCAAAAAAAGGGAGTGACGCCAAAAAAAGGGGGAAGCTTCCCTTTGCAAAAAAAGGGAAAATGGGGTTAGGGCTAGAACTCACGAAAATAAGGTTGGGCGGCCTAACCTACGAAAGCAAGGATAGGCGACCTAACCTACGAATGCAAGGATAGGTGGCTTAACCTGTTTTCTCCTAATCCCCGAATGCATGTTTAGGCTGCCTAATCTCATTTCTCCTAACTCTCGAAAGCAAGGTTAGGCGACCTAACCTTGTTTTCTCCTAAACCCCGAAAATGAGATTAGGCCGCCTAACCATGTTTTCAGAGGGTTAGGGACCCTAACCTTCGGAAACAGGAGTAGGAGCCCTAACCATGTTTTAAATCCATAAAAAAAAATATAATAATAATAATAATAATAATAATAATAATAATAATAATAAAGCAAAAAATGAAGGCTACCGAAAAAACGGGCTGCTGGAATCCCGTTTTTTCAGCAGAAAGGAATTGAAATGGAACCCCGGGGTTTCATATCAAATATGAAACCCACTTGCTGGGTTTCATTTTGCATCCCGCAAAGAAAAGAAATCCAGCAAGTGGGTTTCATTTTCCATTTTGAAACCCACTTGTTGGGGATCATTTTCCATTTTGGCAGCCAAATCTGGCTGCGTCTAAGCAGCCAGATCTGGCCGTCCGCCACCCAAATCCGGCCTGAAGGGAATTTTATTATTATTATTTTTTTTTTGAAAAAGAAATTTAAGTTTTCACTTTAGTTTCGGCGGAGACAAATTTTCCGGTAAGAGTGCTGGGAGAGAGAGTCGAAGAAGATGTTCGGGCGGCGGTGGCAAATTTTCCAGCAAGAGTGCTGGGAGAGAGAGTCGAAGAAGCTGTTCGGGCAGCGACAGCAAATTTTCTCGGTGAGAATGCTGGAGGAGACGAAGGGGCTGGGGGCTTATTAGTGGTGGGGGCAATTTTGGTATAATAAAATACTATCTATCTTTCCCTGAGTTTAGCATTTTCCTTCCCTGCATTTAGACATACTGAAAAAGAGTGAAAGAGGAGAGGGTGTCGGGCTGACAATGAGTAAAAAGAAAGATAGGGGGCAGGTGTTTGAAAAAAAAAAATGAAAGAGAGATACTTGAATGTCCAGGAGGAAAGAGATGGGAAAAAAAAATGAGAATGTCCCTAACAAAATTTCTCCGTTAGTGATTTAGCGGAGACAAGTGACGGAGTGAATAAAAAGATGCAAAAATGAAAGTATAGTCTTCTTCAAAAATAATTAAAAAAGTAAGATAACTAAAACGTGAATATTTGTAAAGTAAAGTGACCAAATTTTCAATTCATCCTATAAAAAAATAAAAAAAACTCATTACTTTCTTGAGTATATTATCTTTTGGGTGAATTGAAATTTTGGTTACCTTAGTTTGCAAATGTTTATGTTTTAGTCACCATACATTTAAATTATTTTCGTAGTCACCATATTTTTATTTTTGCATTTTTTGAATCACTCTGGAAAGTGCTCCATCAACCGACCAATGTTAATGAGGGTATTTTTGTCTTCATGCCTATTGTTTTTACTCTTTATTACTAAAAAACAAAAAGCTCACATCACTCTCTCTCCTTCTGATTTTTCAGTCTACCCTCCTCTCTTCTCTCTCTCTCTCTCTCTCTCTCTCTCCATCTCCATCCTCCTTCAAAGCCTTCCAGAGGTATCGTCGTCCTCGCTCCTCTGTAAAGCTCACCAAGAATTCAAAAGGAGGAGGGTGCGAACTCTAATTCACACTTGAACCCTAATTTCAAGTCTGATGCTTCCAATTCAAAAATTAATTTCGCTTCCTCATCATCCAAGACCCTAATCAACGAGCTGAAACTCCCCAAACTGGAGGTTATCAGCCGACTCCCTTTTCTCAAGCAACCAGTAACTCTCTTTGGTGAAGACGATGTGGCTCGGCTCGATCGGTTGAGATTCGTGCTGAAAGCCGGACTTTGACATTAAAGAAGCTTCGAACAACTTTTGATAATTGACCTCAAATTTGTTATTAGATTGGAGTCAACAGATCGAATGCATGGATTATTTATTAACCATGTGTATGTGCAATTCAAACAATTGATGGGTTGTTATTTTGGGGGATGTGATTCTATTTTTTTCTATTTTGAGGGCTGTGCTGGATGGACTGCTGGGTGGTAGTTGAGGAGGGCTGTGTTACGGCAGAGGATGGAAGCGGTGGTTGGTGGGAGGGCTGTGCTGCAGCGGACGAAAAAGAAAAGCCCTTGTAGACATTGGTCGTTGGCGGAAGTGCCATGGATAGAAGAGGGTGGAAGCTTTTAGTCGGATTGAGTTGAACTTTGGGGTCTGCTTTTGCGTAAAAGCTTTAGATTTGGGTTTTGTTTTTGCAGATATGTGAGAAGTATTTGAAGAAGAAGATCTGTGAAATACATTAGAAGGAGCATTTTCAGAGATGGAAGAAAATCTACGACTGGGATAAGTAGGTTGCGAAGAGATAACTAGTGGAAGACTGATGAGAGTTAGAAATTCATAAAGAGAGATGCCGAGATAAAAATCCAAAGGTGTTGGCTTTATTTACGTGGTCTTCCCCAAGAAGCATTCTGATTTGATCTTCCATGGTAATATAATAATGGAATCTCCATAGACCTCACACTAGGATGAAATCAGAGAAAGATGATCATTTTGAAGTTGGCGATGATGAAGATTTCCTTATCAGATTTTGTTGTTTTAACTGTTTTTACAGATTGATTTCTTTTACCAAAAAAAAATTAAAAAGAAAAATCACTTAAAGAAGAAGACATTTTGGAGAAAATAAAATAAAATAATGAGCAGTGTATGGTTTAAAAACAATGTCTTTTTTAAAGTGGTGAAAATACCTTTAAGAAAATAGGTTTGTTAGTCACTTAAAGGAGCATTTTTACACAGGGACTCAAAAAATTCAAAAACAAAGTATGATAATTACAAAATTATTTAAAAAATATGGTGATTAAGAAGTTAATATTTTTAAAGTAAGGTGATCAAAATTTCAATTCACATTTATCTTTTTGGTCATCTTAATTTGTAAAAGTTCATGTTTTAATTACCATATTTTTTAAATTATTTTCATAGTTACCTTATTTTTATTTTTGTATTTTTTTAGTAATTCTGTCAAATGTGTTCGTTAAGTGCCTAATGAAAATTATTTTTTAAGGTATTTTCGTCATAATTCATTTTAGTTGAAAGACAACTAAAAAAAGTTACTATATTTCCTCTTTAGTGACAATTATAATAATTCTAAAGCAAGCTCAACTATTATTCCATCTTTTTTCCTGACATAAATATTTTAATATTTAATATTTTAATTATGAAGCTCCTTTTTTTTTTTTTTTTTTTTTTTCATTCCAGTACCCCCACCACAGCTCACCTCAGCCACACCATCTTCACCGCTCACATACCACCATCTCCACCCCTTGTATCAGCACCACCACCTTCACCTTCACCTTCTCCTAGTTCATGCCCTCTCTCCCCTTCCCGTAAGACTTGTAATCTTCTCTCCACAATACCATCACCAAACTCAGTTTTACATAATACACTGATTGGTTTTGGCTTTCAAATTTTTTCACATTAAGAGTTCTACATAATGGAATTGCAGCAATAACCATCCTTATATTTGATTATGCCCAAATCATTCAAACATGGTGGTTTGATTAAAAAGAAAATCTCAAGAAACTAAAAAATGTACAGGCTTGGAGTTCTGAAGAACTGTTCTTGAGCCGAAAAAAGAGGGAAAAAAAAATCCTAGATCTGAAAGTTTTGTAGAACTATTTTGCAGCCAAAAAAAGGAATCTATCTAAAAAGACCTACTGACATTAATTTCTTTCAAAGCAGAAAGGATTAACACAAAATATTTTCTTTTTGTCAAATTCTAAAATCTAAAACCACCAGAGTGGAATGTCTGGGTTCTGTGTGTAGCCATGGCCGCCGCCACCAAGAAACTTCACTTCGTTTTGCATTCTCCAATAACCCATTCTCAATATTTATCTTACAATTTTTGGTTTCTTCAAACCCGTTGAAAATCCCGATCTGAAACTAAGTGAGGGAATTAAAGGGAGGGAGAGAAAAAGAAAGGTGCGTATGGGAGCGCGGCGACACAAGAAGAAAGGGAGAGTAAAAGAAAGGAAGGGAAGAAAAGAATAGGCTGAGAAGATTAGGGCCCAATTTTGGTTTTGATTTTGAAAACGGTTTTGGTTTTAACAGTAAATCTAATATATTTTAATTATTTTTCATCAATTTTAATACAATTTTTTATTATTTAGCATCTACTTTTTACATTTTTAATACACTTTTTACATTATAAAACTATTTTTCAAAACATGTTTTCAAACTTAGTTTTAAACATGAGATAAAGAATAAGCCCCTAGGTGAAAACAAATTGCCTAAAAAATAAGAAGTTTTGAGTTTCTTCAAAAAATGCCCCTAACAAAATTGGTCCGTTAGTGACATAACGGAACCATTTAACAGAGTGACAAAAAAATACAAAAATAAAAATATAGTAACAACAAAAATAATTAAAAAAGTATATAGTGACTAAGGGCCTGTTCTTTTTTATTGGTTTGAAAACAATTTTAAAAATATTTTTGAAAAATAGTTTTATAATGTAAAAAGTGTATTGAAAATGTAAAAAGTAAATGCTAAATAGTAAAAATTGTATTAAAAATGATGAAAAATGATTAAAATATATTAAATTTACTGTTGAAACCAAAACCGTTTTCAAAACTAAAACAAAAAAAACATGCCCTAAAACATAAACTTTTTACAAAAATGTAAACTGAATTGTTAAACGCAGTAACGGTTTTACTAAACGCAGTAACATTCCCCTGTAAAAAGACTAAAATGCCCCTGGAGCCAAAAAAAATTAAAAAAAAAAAAGAAAAGGTACTGTTCAACGTGCGTGAACAATACCGTTCACGCACGTTGAACAGTACCCGGTTAGAAAAAAATTGAAGAAATACCGCCGGTGTCCCCGTAACCGTTTTACTAAATGCAGTAACATTCCCCTGTAAAAAGTCCGAATTACCCGACTACAATTCATATTATACTATAAGTAAACACTATATTTATTTTTTTACTTTAAATTAGTTTGCATAAATTCTCTATATACCCCTTCATTATAATTTTCGAGAAAAAAACCCATTCGGGGGGGGGGGGGATTTTTTTCCCGGATCGGCGATTATCCGGACGTTTTTTTCTATTTCTGCAACATTTCGGCCGAGGAGACTGTCTCCCCGGTTAAAAAAATTTTGAAAAATACCGCCGATCGCCGGCGATATTTTCCGACCAAAATACCGCCGGAAAATGGGCGGCGGTATTTTTCGGGAAAATACCACCGATCGCCGGCGATATTTTCGCCGGAAAATATCGCCGGCGATCGGCGGTATTTTTCGGCCGGTTACAACGTTTAGTATTTTCCGATTTTCTTATTTTTGGTCAGGGGCATTTTTGTCTTTTCACATGAGAATGTTATTGCGAATAGTAAAATGGTTACTGCATATAATATGCCTCAATGTAAAATGACCAAAATTTAAATTTACCTCTTTTTTTTTTTTCATAAAAAGAAGCAAATGAAAAGCAAAAGTTGTAGAAAAGTTTAAAGGAAGTCAAATATATTTCATGACTTGTCCCTTCATCCCTTCAATGCAGTGCTATGACGATGTAGAGAATTGTAATACAAGTCTATGACAAGTACAAAATTAATTTTATAAGTAACGATTTGACTTGGACCTAGATAGATGTGTGAAGATTTTTTTTTTTGTGAATTAATAATTTAGTGATCTTATTTTGAAAAAGTTAATGTTTTAGTTATTTTATTTTTTTATTTTTATTTTTTAGTTATTTTACTTTCGTTTTTGCACCATCTTAATCATTTTATTAAAATTGACCATCAACACACTAACAAAACCTTTTTTGCGAGGGCATTTTCATCCTCACCCCTATTTTTTTTACTTTATTTTTTATAATCATATGATAAATATAAAATTAAACTAACAATAATACCCTCACTGTTTTGTCAAATTTACAACAAAAAAGAAACAACCACACCCCCCTCCTTGCAATCTTCCCAATACAGAGAATAACAACCCAACTCCTCCCCCCCCCCACCCCCCACCCCCCAAAACCCAAATCACCCTTCCCATCCCCACCTTTGTTGGGTTCCTACTGAGCTGAGTAAAATCTTAGGGCTTGTTTGATAACCTAACTTAATGTTTTAAATTATTTAATTAAGAAATAATGACTTTTAGTGTGTTTGATAATAGAAACTCAAATCTCTTAATCGTTTAAGCACTGCTTATTTTCTTTACAAAAAATTAAGTATAAAAAGGTAGTTTATTGCTTATCGCTTAATGCTATTCTTTAAATAATTTATATTTGATTCCCAAACTACCATTTGTATATTATTTATATCGATTTAACTATAATAATAATTTTAATTTTTTCTTTATTAGCATTCCACATATTTTAAAATTTTTTATTATAATATTGTCAAATAAAATTTAATTTATTTTTACTATTATATTGTGGTATTAAAAATTTATGTAATAGATTATATCATTTACATGTTCTTATAAATCTCATTCATACGATATATTTTATATTACTTATATAGTTTATTAATCATATATTAATTTTATTTTAAAAATTTTAATTTCTTTTAGACTACAATAATGGATTCATTTTTCATTTTTAGGGGTTTTAATAAATTGTAATAATTACTTTTTGTATTTTTTCATCATTCAATTTAACGTGTTTTATCTTATTTTATTTCTTATATTTTTCATTAATCATAATTGATGTTTTATAATAAAATTTGATATTTCACATATATAAATATAAAAATTCAACAAAAGGGTAAAATGCTATATTTTTAGAATTTCAACAATAAGATCAACATATTTATCAAACAAGTTCGAGTGATTAAGCATTATCATTCAGAAGTTCGGAAAATATATTTCAGCATTAAGATGTTCAGTGCTTACTATTATGGTTTTAGCATTAAACATTCAGATACAAGTATTAATTTTTATCAAACGAGCCCTTAGTCACCTTACTTTGAAAAAATTAACTTTTTAATATTAAAAAAATTTAGTCACCTCAAATATTTAAAAATGAAAACCATAGTTGGGGCGGACAGAAGTTGCCAACAACTTTTGATTCTTCACCACCGAATAGCTCTATAATAATTGCAAACAAATTGTAAATGGGCAAATCCAAAAGCTAAGGTTTATCGAATAACAAAAGTAATTGTTCAGCAAGTAGGGCTGAGAACAAACACGAATATTGATGAACAAGCTCGAGTTTGGCTCAATAAAAATGTTCACGAACATGATTTTTAGGCTCGATAATAAACGAACACAAAAAAGGTGTTGAAATCTCGTTAATGTTCGTGAATAGGCTCGATTAAAATATTAACTATATAATATAAATAAAATAAGTATATACAATATTAAAATTTTAAATAATACAAATAATTGAATCTTTATATATATTTATATGTACATAGATATCAGTATATGATTTTAAATTGAATTTTAATTTTTATGTAAGTTGATATAGTATATTAAAGTAACTAAACATTACAATAATCTATTAGTTAATGCGAGATAGAATGCACACAAATATTCCTGAACAAGCTCAGCTTGGCTCGATTAATAAATAAATGAACATGAATAATATTTTAGACTCGATAAATAAATGAACAATAAATGAACACGTTAAAGCTCGGCTTAACTCGGCTTGTTATCACCCCTATCAGCAAGTGATTGGGGAGCTAATTAAGTTTTGATTTTTTTCTGGGGCGTTTATCACTTGACCCAGCTTCATCATCATCATTACTGTCAAATTTGGTGAAGAGATACACATGAAGTTCTTCTCCAACAGCTACTTTCTTTTCTGTAAAATATATATGGGAACATTAATATAATCATACACTAAAAAAAGTATCATAATGAATATTTACGCTAATTTTTGAAGGATCATTACTTGAGGACAGGATAGGACTCATGACTGGTTCAACAATTTCGGCAAGGGTAATTTGCTCAACATCAACAACTGAAACATCAGATTTTGGAGGTTCTGTTATTGCAAGTGGTTCATGACTTGATCCAGCATGGTCGTATTCTTGAAAGTAGGCAATAGAGTACTTCTGCTGAATTTTTTCCTCCCTTATTTTGAAGGATTAACATGCATCACATACACTTTGCCTTGAAGAGACTCATGCAACTTGTTAATATAGTCCTAGCAAGATCAATGTAAAAGTAATTTAAATTATTAAAAGTCAGGTTAAGTGAAAAAAAAAAAGAAGTTATTGTATTAGATGATCAATATATAAAGATCAAAGTACCATACCTCTGTTACCTTATGAATGCACTCTTTTGCTGTTAAGCCCAATAGTTTTTCGATTATATTTCCAAACATAATTGTACCTATTGAACCACTATCATCAGTCAGATCAACTTCACAGTTAAACCTTCAAAAGTGTTTTAATAAAACAACCAATGTGAAGCAATATATTAGTTAGCAATTGGTTTGCATGCAAATGCTTGACTTATCTAAAGTTTAGGTTAATTGCCTTGGTTCTACAGTATGGCGTTCATTGCAGTTATTGCATACATATTCAGTGATGTGGGTAGCAAACGTTCTATGAGTACACTTCTTACATGCCATGTAATAGAAGGTTTGCGCAATACCCTTGAGGCTCAATATCCCTTTGACCAGAGCTCCCTTTCATTCAAAGAATGTTTGTATTAAAGAAAAAAATTGGATTGGCAAGTATAAATAATAAAAGCCACTTATAATGGTTCAAGAGGTAACCTTTTGGGTAACAATCAAATTAATAATTTGTGTTGTTTTCACATCGCCATGAAGATCTCAAGGGGGATTGTGTTGCCCACGATTTCATTTTGCTTCAAGAAATCAAGGATGCTTTTTCGGGATCGTTGGGTCCTGCAAATGCAGTGTATTATTACAATCATGAAGCAAAGCATCAGGTGAGTAGTCTTTAATGCGTATGAGAGAAAGTTTCTGAATTAGGTAGAATAATACCAAGTTATCAGGTTCATTGTTTCTTCAACTGGGGGTTGATTAGTATCATTGAATTTATCTAAGTTCCCAGTTCAATTCATGTTGTCGCAACACGAATTATCAGTAGAAAAAATGAATTAACAAGTACCTCAATAAGACATTATTAATGAGAGAATGGAGGAATTACCATTATAGTAATTCGGCTGCAACGTTACATTAACTATGACAGGGAAATTGACAATGTCATCTGTCAGTAGCCTCCCTTCAACACATAGTTTGCACAAAGGCTACCTCGAGTAGAAAGCAAACATAAAGAGATGTGCTACTATCCTCGCTACTTTGGGTAAGTAGTCAACCATAACCGGATTTGATATGCCTTTACCGGACACCAGTGAGCCGGGCTAGGGTGCCTTTACCGTAGACACATATGTAGTGGTCTGTACCACCATCCCCTTTTTATGCAAAAAGGTAGTGCTTTTCGGGCTTAAAATGCCTTTACCGACTACCGAAAAGTCGGGCTAGGGTACCTTTAGCTGTAGATACCTACGTAGTGGTCTGTACCACCATTCCCATTTTTAGCAAATGGGCAGCTATATACAGAATTGATGTGCCTTTACTAGCCATCAGCATAATCGGGCTAGGTCACTGATTCACCACCGCTAGTGACTACGGTGTTCAACCTACCTTCATTCGTGGGATACAAATCAAACATCACTCTGCAGGTGTTCGTCTTGATAATATTCACTATAGCTTCCATAGTAGTTGATGTGAACCCTTGATTCCAACTTGTGAAAACAAGAAGTCAATGCGAAAAATTGTCAAGGAGAGTCTGTATGCAAGACGCATCTCTCAAAACTCTGAAAGTGAGTTATAACATATGACTACTGATGTGACGAAAAAAATGTTCTTCTAGTGGTGCTTCTCACGGCCCAATGAATTATCTTGAACAACAAGGCCCAATCTGAAGGAAACTTCACTCAAAGGGAAACAACTAGGCTGAGAACCGATCTGGGTAGCTCGGACCAGCGAGGATAGTGGAGAGAGACGTGATTTGCACTGTTCCGCCAATAACTGTAGATGATCAAGAGAAGAGCGGGGTTTTCCCCCCTGTATAGGCTCCGACGGTCAAGTTAGAAAAGATGTAGAAGACAAACAGTATTGACAATTGGCAGAAAATGGTAAAAGTTGCGTACCTCACTAAGTCTGAAGACTTAGTATATATACCTCCAATCTGTGATATGTCCGTTGAACCTTCCTGGCTGACATGTTCACCTGCTCCCCTCTGTTTAGCGTGCCGTGTACGTTTCATACTGTCTTGACCGGATTTCATGGGCTTCGTCTTCCTTGAAGATCTGGGAGATCTCTGCATAGATTTTGAAATACATACCTAATCCCATGATGATCTTTACCTACTGTGTCAGTGAAATAACTTAAGCCGACCTAACGGCCTTAGTTCGGTTAGGCTGATTATTATGATATGGATGCGAGGGAAACTATTAAGGCATGTCGAGATCATGGTCTGACCTAAACCTGTTAAAGATAAACTATCGGGCTCGGTTTTGAGGATTTTATTCGACCTAAGCTTGCGACCAATATACCGCTAGGCTCGGTTTTGATGATCTGTCCGACCTAAGCAGGGTTCTGGACTTCTTGTGTGTCCTTTTATCTTTCACTGTTTATCTTTGCCTTAGTCCATTGGGCCAGGCCCAATGGAAGTTCAATTTTATGCACACCAACAAGTCCCCCCAGTATTAGGTTTTACCAGGATAAAAATTAATACTTTTTATGTTTTTCTAAGCAAAAAAAAAAAAAAAAAAAAATTTGCCTGAGATATTTATCATGCATTCCCCTGATATATGTCCGAGCTAACTTTCCGAGCTAAAACTTAATGCTTTTGGTGTTATACTGAGCTAAAAATTTGACTAAGGTATATATTAAGTATTCATCCGACCTATGTTCATAAGGTTTTTCTTCCGACCTAAGCAGCCATAATGTGTGAACCGATCTGACCCATGTCTATAAAAGGCGATAACCAATTCTATCCGAAGCATAGTATTAACAAAAAAGAAGCTGCCGACTTATAGACTATCGAATGTGATAAGGAGAAGTGTGAGATATAATCAAGAAAGTCGACCCATAGAAAATAACATATTAACCGATTCATAGGCAATAATTGTAGTACTGACCTAAAGAAGTTGAATAGAACATTGAATAAATCAATGAAGGCAGCAATAAAGGCGTACCTACGCGTTACACGAAATCTGGCTTTTGAAGAGTCGGGATGTGACAGGGCACGTCTTCACAATTATTGAGGCAGCCGGTACGACTTCCCACGCTTTTACTATCTTCGAGGCAGTATTAAAGGCTCCAACGCTTGGTTTGTCCTCGTCTGTTCAGTCTCTCCGAGGTTCTCCTATAAAAGTCGAAAAAGTTGGCCTTGGCACTATTGTGTTGCGCATTTCCTGAAAAGAGAGAAATTTTCTGTTCTTCTTCCTCCCGCCGAAGTGATAGTTCATTGCCGTGTTCTGTCGGTGTCGTCTTTCCGATTTGCCGTGATAATTCGCGCCGTTGCTTCGCCGTCGTAATTCCACACCTTTGTTTGACAAACCACCATGGCTGAAGAAAGGAGTTCCGGCACCGGAGCATCTCGCCAAAATCCATCCTCAGGTCAGTCTATTCTTCTTCTCCCTTTATAAATGAATCGCCGGCTTAGACATAAATTTTCGGCAAGTTTGATGCATGATCCCTTCTTATATGAGTAACAAATACTGCTAGTTTGCATGCATCCGTAGGATCCGTTATCTGAATTTAAGCATGATTCTGGTGCCTTTGTACTGCTTCCTGTAGATACGGCTGCCCTACATGATTTTCATCCCGAAGAGATAGCTTCCGAGCTTACTAGGGTAGAATTAGAAACCCTAGAATCGATCCATTGCCTTGACCCGGCCATTCGAACCCGCCTGCCCACATCCGAGGAGAGAATAACTAGTACTTTCGGGGGTTGGGTCGGTATATACGAATACCATATAAAATTCGGGCTAAGGTTTCCGGCCCCAGATTTTTTAAACGAGCTATGCGACTACTTAGAAATCGGGCTGAGCCAATTAGTACCTAACGCCCTTAGATTTTTGGTGAGGTTTATGTGTGTTTGCTTCGGGGCTAGGATCCGACCCACCGTGGATTTGTTTTTCCAATTTTACACCGTCCGTCAATATCCTTACGGGCCGGGGTGGGTGTCTTTCCAAAAACGTAGAAATGGGCCCATCCTTATAACCGACTCCCCAGATACTAATAAACATTGGAGGGCGAGGTTTTTTATGGTGAAAGCCGACGAAGCAAATCTCCCTTGCCGCTGGTCAAAGTTTAATGTGCCGGCGGATCAAACCCGAGATAAGTCCAACCCCATAGTGCAGTCGGACTATAAGGCATTAAGATCCTTCACCAGCTCGGAAAAATACTTGGTTAAGTACCCTTCAGAGGGCCTTCTTGTCTTGGCCGGGCTGAGCCAAGCCCCCGATGTAGAGGAAGAATGTAAATACCTGTCTCTGAACTTTTACTTATCGCTTTCCCGACCTGGGGTCAGCTTCCTAGACTGATGACTCTGACCTTTCTGTCTTTTGTTTTTCAGGTGGCTTCAGCGGGTTCGGCCGGAAGAAGAAGTCCAATAAACCGGCAACAGCTTCGGGGTCGTCAAAGAGACCTGTTGCCGAGATTGATTTAACCGAGGAGGCTGGACTTGCTGATCCTCCCGCTGCGGCCTTAGTCTCTCGGGCGTCCAAGAAAAACAGGCCGACCCCTGCGGAAGTTCAGGCGGCTAAAACTGCCAAGGCCCCATAATTGTTGACGGACTCCACCATGGGAGCCGAGCTGCCGAGCCCAGATGAGTTATTAGGGCCCTTGGATCCGTCGTCTAAGGAAAGGGTCATCATTCTTAGGGACCAAAGAGAAAGACCGAGCTCCCTAGCCCGGCCTGTGTATCAGCCCCACTCGGCGGAGCCTCAGCCTGAAGATGTGCGGCCGTACGCGGAACTGGTGACCGACTCTCACAGCTCCTTTGCGGAGATTGTCGAGGTGAGCAACCAGCTTCGGAAGAGCATTGACCTGCTGGCGCAGCAAGAAGCCTTTTTGGCTTCACATATAAAAAGGGTAAGCTTCGAAACTCCTTGCTAGTTCCTGAGAATGAATGATTACCTCATGTGATACTTTTATAAGACCCTTAATAGGATTTTGCAGGTCGGAATAAATTACGCTGCTACGGCCAAGAGGACGGTGGCTTTGGATATTCTGGCCCAAAGTTACGAGTAAGAGAGGTCGAAGAGGCCGGCAGAGGCTATCGAGGATCTGGAGATGAAGCTGGGGGTCGAGTCCAGCAAAGTTACGAATCTCCAGGCCACTAACACTGAGCTCTATTCAGAAAACCAGGAGCTCAGCACCAAGGCCAGCCAGCTGGAGACAAAGAACCAGGGCTTAGAGGCCGAAGTGGGCGCCCTGAAGGAAGAGAAAGCTGCTTTGCTGAAGGCCGCAGAAGAGGAGGCAAAGAAGTCTGCTGAGCTGCTCAGCCCGGCAGAAGTTGAAGCGGCGCGCCAAGCTGCTTTGATATCTTTTAAGGAGGGGCCACTGCTGGATCTGATGAACCGGCGATTCCTGGAGCTCATTCAGTGCGGGTACACCTTGTGCTGGGACGAGCTCAGAGGCCCCAGGTCGGTGGAGGGCCTTCCTGAAGATTCCATGGCCCATACGTCTTTGCTTCCTCAGGGTCGTGATCCGTTTGATCTGGTCGAGGAGATTAAACAGGAGTGCCGAGCTAATGGTATTCCTTTACCAGAAAATGCGGAAGAGGAAGACCCTGAGGCCGATCCCCAGGAGGCAGGTGACGAAGAAGCGACCTCCCAAGCTCCTCATTCTTAGCTTATTCCTGTATTTTTCTTTTTTTCGAAGAATTTTTTGTAACCTTTGACTGGAACAGCTTTGTACTAGGCCCATTCTTTGAATAAATACCTTCTTTTTTCTTCTTTCCTTATCTTAAATATGATACTTTTACCGACTTTAACTCTAACTGTTTCATAGATAGTATTTTCTCAAGTGTGCTACGTTCCAAGCTCGAGGAATCAACTGTCCTTGCAAATCTTCCAAAACATAACTTCCAGTAGGTCGGGCTTCGATCACCCGGTAAGGCTCTTCCCAATTAGATACTAACTTGCCCTGATCTTGTGGTTTGCTGATAACTCGGTTTCGTAAAACTAAGTCTCCTGGTACAAAGGCCCGATGTTTGACCCGAGCGTCATAGTGTTGCCGAACTAAATTTTTGTAATTTAGTTGGTGTACATAGGCAGTGTCCCGAGCTTCTTCCATCAAGTCCAAGCTAAGCTCCAAGTTTTTCTGATTCTGATCCCTTTCGAAGTGCATGACTCGGGGGGCCACTTTGTATTTCTGGGGGTATGACAGCGTTGACCCCAAAGGCTAGCTCGAAAGGGGTCTTCCCCGTAGCCGATTTAGCGTAGTCCGGTGGCACCATAGTACGTGAGGCAGCTGTTCTACCCAATTCTTACCCTTATCTTCTAACCTGGCTTTCAACCCATGCAACAAAGTTCGGTTTGTGAGCTCTACTTGCCCATTTGCCGGAGGATGGGCTACAGATGCGAAACGTTGGGTGATACCAAGTTTTGAACACAAGGCCGTGAATTCCTTGGATTCGAACTGGGTCCCATTATCCGAGATGACCGAGTTGGGCACGCAAAACTGACAGATGACTTGTCTCCAAAGAAACCGAGCTACAGTTCGCCCGGTGATATTTGTCAATGCCTCGGCCTCCACCCATTTTGTGAAATAGTCTATGGCCACAACAAGATAATGACAAGAACCGATCTTAGGAAACGGTCCCATAAGATCTATCCCCCATTCTGCGAAAAGCCATGGAGCAATTATCCCCGCAAAGCTGGATGCTGGCAACCTGTGAATTGTCGCGTTGTATTGGTAACTGGGACAATGTTGAACATATTCGACTGCTTCCTGAAATAACCGAGGCCAATAAAACCCAGCCCCAATTATTTTCTTGGCCAAATTCGAGCTCCAATATGAGACCCACAGTCTCCTTGATGTACTTCCTTCAGCACAGCTTCTGCTTCTCCTAAACCCAGGCACTTTAGTAAGGGCATCAAGAAACCCTTTTTATACAGATCCTCCCCGACTATTTGATAATGTTCAGCCTTCCTTCGTATTCGTTGTGCTTCCTTTCGTGAATCTGGTAAAGTACCATTTTGCAAATACTGCCATAGAGGAAATCTCCAATCCTGACTTTCGCTTATGGACAAGATTGCTGGTTCGGCTGTACTCCTGGTCTGTACTTCTTCCACTAGAACGCTTTTAGTCAGATGAGAGAAAACCGAAGAAGCCAATTTTGACAAGGCATCTGCATTTGTGTTTTTACTCCGTGGAACCCGCTCTATAGTCCATTTTGAAAAATTTTTCAGCTGCTGCTGTACCAGTGCTAAATATTCCTCCATTTGCCGATCCTTAGCCTTATACTCCCCCAAAATTTGTTTAACTACAAGCTGGGAGTCTGAACAAATTTTTAGAGTCCTGACCCCCAGTTTCCGAGCTAATTTTAGACGGCTATCATAGCTTCGTATTCTGCTTCATTATTGGTGGCGGTAAAGCAGAACCGTAAAGCATAAGTGTGGATTTCCCCAACAGGGCTGGTGAGGATGATCCCCGCACCCGATTCGGACTGGCTGGATGCACCATCTACATAGAGTGTCCATGAATCATCACCTTTTTCTACGGTTAAAAGTAGGTCGGTTTCTTGCGACGGGCCAGGCGTGCCTTCCTGGATGTCTGATACTCCTTCAGCTATGAAATCTGCCAATACTTGTCATTTGACTGCGGTGCGGGGCGCAAAGGTGATATCGTACTCCCCCAATTCGATGGCCCATTTGGTGAGACGACCAGAAACCCCTACTTTTTGCAAGACGGCCTTAAGAGGTGCGTCGGTATAGACGGTGATTCCATGAGAGTTGAAATAAGGCCGAGACGTCGGGTGGAGTGAACTAGAGCTAAGACTAATTTTTCCAGGCTGGAATAATTTTTCTCTGCTGCCTGCAAAACTTTGCTAACAAAATAGATAGGTCTTTGAACCCGGTTATCTTCTCGAAGCAAAACCGAGCTAATACGGATTCAGTGGTAGCTATATACATGTATAATTGTTCTCCAGGAATTGGCATGGTTAAAGACGGCAAAGAAGCTAAATACATTTTTAGTTGTTCAAAAGCAGTTTGGTATTCCGAGATCCATACAAATTTATCTGTTTTCTTCAAAATGCTGAAAAATGGTAAAGCTCGTTCTGCCGACCGGGCTAAAAATCGATTTAAGGCTGCTAGTCTACCCGTTAATTGTTGTACTTCAGAAATTGATCTGGGTGGATGCATTTGTAGGACAGCTTCTACTTTCTTTGGATTAACCGAGATACCCCCCTCAGAAACCATGTAACATAAGAACTTCCCCGAAGTAGCCCCAAAAACACATTTTTTTGGATTTAGCCTTAATTTATGTTGGAAAAGAGTTTCAAGTGTTTCCCGTAAATCAAGCAAATAGGCAGACTCATCCCTACTTTTAACAAGTAAATCATCAACATAGGCTTCCATGTTCCGACCTAACTGGTTTTTAAAGATTTTATTTACTAAGCGTTGAAAGGTAGCCCCAGCATTTTTCAAACCGAAAGGCATAGTAATAAAGCAATAAGTACCTTTGTCCGTGATGAAGGAGGTTTTTTCCTCGTCTTCTTTAGCCATAAAGATTTGATGATAGCCCTTGTATGCATCCAAGAAGTTGAGGAAGTGAAATCCAGCTATGGCGTCGACCAGAATGTCAATCAAGGGTAGGGGGAACCAGTCTTTGGGGCAGGCTTTGTTTAGGTCGGTGAAGTCGATGCACATACGCCATGAACCATCGGGCTTGGGAACTAACACAGGGTTAGCTAACCATTCAGGATAATTTACTTCTCGAATGATACGTACCTCTAGTAGAGCGTTGATTTCGATCTCCACGTATTTGCTGCGTTCTCCTCCAAGGTTACGCTTTTGTTGACGATCCGGCCTACGGCTGGCATCAATGGATAACCTGTGTTCAATGATATTTCGAGAAATGCCAGGCATGTCTTCTGGCCCCCAAGCAAAGACTTTCGCAAACTCACGCAAAAGGTTAAGTAAATCATGTTGTAACTGAGGAGGTAAATCGGCCCCAATCTTAATTACCTTGTTTGGATCATCAGTCAGGGGGACGATCTTCACCCCAACCCCTGCTTCAATGGATCGGTCCGAGCTACCTGTCAGGTCGGTGATGTTAATGGGGTGAGCAATATTGTCTGGGTGAGTAGGCGGCGAAGCTCGGGGAGCGGGGGTCGGAGTGACTGCAGAGGCAACTTTTGATTCCATGGGCACCTGTTTTCTTAGGGAAGCTGTGTAACATTGCTTAGCATGTATGATATCACAACGAAGAGTGGCCACCCCACCCATGGCGGGAAATTTTAACAGCATATGCATGGTAGAAGCAATGGCCTGGAACTAATTTAATCCAGACCGACCTAAATATACATTATAAGGTGAGGGTTTATCAATGACCACGAAATCTATGGTTTCTGTACGTTTTAGTTGTCCAGCTATTAACGTGACCGATATGCTTAACTGTCCCACAGGAATAACATGGTGGTTGCCAAAGCCAATCAAGGGCGTACGTACTGAATTTAACTGTGCCTTGTGTAACTGACATCCTGCCAATGCCTTGGTAGTAATTATATTGTTAGAGCTACCCGTGTCTAACAATGTGCTACGTACTTGATAATTAGAAATATAACAATCGATCACTAGTGGATCATCACAATTATAAGGCAAGAAAATATCACTGTCATCGAAAGTAATTACTGGTGCCATGGCTTCCGCTTTACGCTTACCTAAAATGTTGTTCCTTTGCCGATATACCTGTTTTCTTTGGCGGTTAGAGTCGCCCTGGGTCGGTCCTCCAGCTATGGTGTTCACGATCCCAACTATGGTCAGGTCGGCTCCAACCCCAGTGTTTGGGGTTCGGGGGTCGGGTTGGGGACATTCTCGGGTAACATGACCGGGTTCCCCACACCGGTAGCATCCGGTAGGTCCCTCCCGGGTTGCTGAAGCCGTAGGTTTGGGCAAGGGCGCCACTTGTGTATATTGGGGCAGTTTTCCAGCTTGAATAAGTTTTGCTATCTCTGTAGCCAAATCTCGACAATCATTAGTATTGTGACCAATGTGTTTATGATAGTTACAATACCTGCCAGGATTGAGCAGATCTGTGAGACCCGTCATGGGACGGGCTGGAGGTAGCAACCCTTGATGCTGGATGTTCGCATATATGTCGGCTTGTGGTACGGAAAATGGCTCGACTACCTGCACGGCATTAACACTTATCCTGGCTTTCGGGCCAGGGTTAGTAGTGCTCACAAAGTTTAGCTTCTTACTTCCTCCTGGAGGAGGGATTGGGGAAGAAGCTTTTCTCTTACCGTATAAGTCGGAACAACCTCTCTCTCGTTCCTGTTTTATGGCTGTAGCGTCCTCAATAACAGCAAAGTTAACAGCAGTGACCATCATTTCAAAATAGGAGTGTGGGGGTCGGATGGCAAGTTCAGTAGCTAAAGGTCCTGACAGTAACCCGTTAATAAACGACCCCATCATAATCCTATCATCTTTTTCATGGCATTGTCTAGATTCTACGTTAAATCGATCTATGTAGGCCTGCAACCCCTCCCCTACCCTTTGAGTTATATTCATTAAGTGTGAAATCGGTTTAGATAGTATTTTGTTACCCATAAAATTGGCTAAAAACAAATCACCGAACTGATCTAATGAATGAATGGAATTTCGAGGTAGAGTACAATACCAATTTATAGCCTGACCTTTAAGGGTTAGATGGAATGTCATGCAACGATTGGCATCCGACAAATTGGCGGCATCCATGACACTCATGCATTGCATCCAGTGAGCCGTGGGGTCGGTAGTTCCGTCATACTTATCAACCTTACCTAAACCTTTGTAGCCCGGGGGGAATGGTGCTGTTTGGATTTCCCAGCCAAAAGGATGAGACACCCGAGAAATGGGTCCTGCTCGTCCTAACTGCGTATATCCGGATCTAGGGAGGACTGTTTGACCGAGCTGGGCGTATCCGGTTTGACCCAGGGGGTATCCACTCATTCCGGGATAAGCAGGTAGTGGTCTTCCAACTGCGAAGTTCCCTGCGCTGGGCCCGGGGTAGTAGCTCGGATTAAGTAAGGGAGAGTAACCTGTAGGGGGCTGCATGGCTCGGCTGGTGCCTATACCGTAATGTTGAAACTAAGCTAGGTTCAACGGAGCTAGGTATCCGGGGTATCCTAATTGGTTAACTTCAGGACCAAGGTGGCTAAATTGGTTTAATGGTTGAACTAGGCTGGGCTGACCTATCTGACTCGTCTGTGGGCCTAGACCAGACTGACCTAACTGGTTCATCTGCTGTCCTAACATAGGAAAAGGCAAACCCGACATGAAGGGGTAATTATTGAGCTGAGCGGCAGGAACCATGAAAGGAGCTGGGAAGGTAGGGGTGACCTGGGTATGGGCTAGGGTGGTGTAGACAGGAGGTGCAGTAGAAAGGGTAGGGAGACCAGCTACGTAATTAGACCCAGAAAAAAGATGAGTTCCCCCAGAGTGTGAAGGGCATCCTGAACAGTGATGGACTGGGGGGGAAGACTGGAAACCAAAACGACAGAGGGATCAACCATGGGATTAAACAGAGCTCATGGTGGGGGAATAGTGGGGACAACTTGCGAACTAAAGAGATGTTCTATGATGACTACGTCTGGGGTAGTGGTTGCAACACTCGAGACGAGGAGTTCTAAATTGGGAGTAGAGGTAACCGGAATGCTATGGTTCATCAGATGAAATAATTGCGGGAACAAACGGTAAAACTTCTCTCCTTCCGCTTGTTCCTGCTGGGGGGTGAGAGGCTCAACAACGGCGGCGGTAGCTGGTGGAGCGTTGGGGGCAGTAGATACTACGGTGACAGTTGGAACTATAGCGGTCGTAACGACGAGATCATCGGTGGTGTTAGAAGAAGAAGCACCCCACTCCTGAACAATCTTGAGCTTGCGTCATGGTTTCAACAAATTTCTTTAAAAGTGGAGAAAATTTGATGAAATAATTTGATCAAACGTTCCCCACAGATGGCGCCAGTTGATGTGACGCAAAAAATGTTCTTCTAGTGGTGCTTCTCACGGCCCAATGAATTATCTTGAACAACAAGGCCCAATCTGAAGGAAACTTCACTGCAAAGGGAAACAGCTAGGCTGAGAACCGATCTGGGTAGCTCGGACCAGCGAGGATAGTGGAGAGACGTGATTTGCACTGTTCCGGCAATAACTGTAGATGATCAAGAGAAGAGCGGGGCTTTCCCCCCTGTATAGGCTCCGACGGTCAAGTTAGAAAATATGTAGAAGATAAACAGTATTGACAATTGGCTGAAAATGGTAAAAGTTGCGTACCTCACTAAGTCTGAAGACTTAGTATATATACCTCCAATCTGTGATATGTCCGTTGAACCTTCCTGGCTGACATGTTCACCTGCTCCCCTCTGTTTAGCGTGCCGTGTACGTTTCATACTGTCTTGACCGGATTTCATGGGCTTCGTCTTCCTTGAAGATCTGGGAGATCTCTGCATAGATTTTGAAATACATACCTAATCCCATGATGATCTTTACCTACTGTGTCAGTGAAATAACTTAAGCCGACCTAACGGCCTTAGTTCGGTTAGGCTGATTATTATGATATGGATGCGAGGGAAACTATTAAGGCATGTCGAGATCATGGTCCGACCTAAACCTGTTAAAGATAAACTATCGGGCTCGGTTTTGAGGATTTTATTCGACCTAAGCTTGCGACCAATATACCGCTAGGCTCGGTTTTGATGATCTGTCCGACCTAAGCAGGGTTCTGGACTTCTTGTGTGTCCTTTTATCTTTCACTGTTTATCTTTGCCTTAGTACATTGGGCCAGGCCCAATGGAAGTTCAATTTTATGCACACCAACTACTCTTTCCATTCTCAGATAAGTGCCGCCCCAGTAAAATATTTTTGTTTACAAATAAGTATTTCGCTACACATTTAAGAAATTACAAAAATCTTAATTTTACTCCTAATATAATTGATCTCATTTAATAGTATTAATACATTCTATTTTCAAATGCAAATATATTACACAAATCTCATTATTATGCAAAAAGCCGTTTTAAATTTGTATTTAGTCAAACTAATAACTAGAATAGTGTAATGTGGGAAGTGAACTCGTTCTCACTTAGGATGAGTCCTTGTCTTAGACAACCAATTGGGAGCCTTGTAAGAAAATGCCATGTTGGATTAGAAAATGTGGAAAATTGTCTCTTTCAAATCGATCCGAAAGCAAAGGAAAGAAAGAAATACAAGAATTGACTGCCAATAATGGCCGAAAAGAATTCACAAAAACAATGATATGGGTGTATTTAAATTTTTATACTAGTTGTTCTCGGAGTATTGTTGTGTTCATGGTGGTAAACTTTAAAAAGCTGACTGTAATATTTGTTTTTGTTTGTTTAATTTTTTATATGATGAGATAATGATGTACCCAACCTGAACGGCATATGCTCTACACAAACCAAAAAGATTGAGAGAGGGGGAGAGGGAAGTTAAAGAGGGAAATTAAAAAGCATCCCTTTTCAACCGGTCTGATCATTGGTTTCAGTTGGTATACAGAGAAAACATTTGGGCTTTGTCCAATTTCTCATGATAATTGAGTTTGCTCGAGAAAAAAAGAAAAAAAAAGCTTTGATATTGATGCTTCTTATTCGTGTTCTGCTTTTACTGCCATAAAGAGTTATTCCTGAAATGGAGTGAAGCTGAATATAGTAAAAATTGGGCTGGTTTTTTTCCTGTTCCATATCAATCATTTCACCCAGTTTACCAAAGTAACGTTTCAGTTTTAACCAGCTTCTTCCTTGGCATGATTGTCCTTTTTTCCAGTGTGCTCCAGAAGTGGTAGGATTTTGATGGAATTTCGCTTCATCTTCTGAGGTAAACACAGTGAAACACGAAATTGGAGCTGGGAGACAACAATTTGTAAGGCTGCAGGGGAGTGGTAAGTTTTGGAGCCTTCTTTGTTGAAGATTCTGCAACAGACCTTGGAGTTTTTACTTATCCTTTTAGTTCACAAGCTTTGACGGTTTTCTCATCTTTCTGGAGTTTCCGAAGTTGAGTTAGCCTAATGAATGAGTAGATTTGAAGAAATTTCTGAGGTTTCAGTTGAATTCTTGAAGTTCTTGGAGGAATTCGTCTGAAATTGGTTGATCTCAAGTGGATCTTTAGAGCTTAACTGCAGACTCTTTACAAAGTCTGGAGTGGATTTGGATGGTTTTTTCATCTGTTTATGAGGTTGCTTTAAAGCTCACAAGTCTCTCTTTGAAGATATGTAGGTGGGTTTTCGTGATTATGTCCTTGAACTGCAAGCTTTCTAGCTTACATGGTAACTTTCATATGCATTTCAAACTGAAGAAAGGAAGGGAGTCTTTGGGTGGAGGAACCAATGGTCGGAAATGGATGAGACAACTTATCCTTTTGTTACTTCTGTTTGCTGTTGTTGGGCTTCTTTGTCTCTTGGGCAGTATTATTAATGGCAAGTGTAGAAGGGAGATGGAGACTCCAGCACTCAATGCGGAAAAAGTTCAAATCTTTCTTAAACAATTCAATGTCAGCCAGGAACAACTTCATTATTTCGCTTTTTTATTAGAGACGACCGACAAGGTGCAGTGCTGTTTTGGTGTTGTTTCTTTCCTTCGTCTTTGTTTTGCTTTCTCAGAGTGTGGGATTATTTTACAGTCTTAATCTGTTATTGATAATGTCTGTGATGGCTGACTGTTGTACAATTCCTATGGTACTTATTCTTCTTTCGCGAGTTGCTTGAAAATGTTGTGGAAGCCAGAAATTTCTTAAATATCGTGCCTAATATCCTTTCAGGATTTCTGGGGTCTACGAATTTAGGTCGTTAACCTTACTCCTTTCTTTTTCTTCTTGAGCAATGTGTCAATGTAGCATGAAAAGTTGGAGGGTATTCTGTCAATGAATAGAAGGTGTAATCATCGCTGTGGTTAAGAGCCTCCACGTCTATGGCTCGAGTCACTAATTTTTGGCATTTATTCTGGCCTTCGTGTTAATTCTTGCAATCTTTAGTGTAGATCCCAAATGAGGTGATGCCCTAATAATTAAATGGATTGCACTATTTTGGTTGAAAACATATTCTGGAGGCTTATCTTTGAAGGTTTTGTACATTCAATTGGATATTAGCAAAACCAAGCTCATTCTTTACATAGTTTACCTTCATAGTTTTTTTCTTCACGAACTATCATTTCCTATAAAACCAAAAATCTCGAGTAAAAGAGTGAATGATAATTTTTGTGTGTATGTGCTCCCTTGAGACTGGGGAGACTGTCTCCCCCCAAAATATAATAATAGTCATAGAAAGTTCTGAATTTACTTTGTTCTCTGTTAGTCTTTGAGATGATCTTCCTTTTTTACTTTTTCCTTCTGTTTGAGTAGTGGTGACTTCCCTTCTAGTTAATGTGGTTTTTTGTGGATTTTAGGTTGGCTTCTTTGTTTAAGTTTTGAAGTTTGGCTTCGGAATAATGACGTAATATGATAGTTGCAGAACCAATAATAAAGCTTTACCTCTAGGTTTATCACTTAATTTGCTCACACGTGCACATATTTTATTCTTGAACTTTTCACTTATATCTGCTAGTTTCGAGATGCTTAACATTGCTTGTATTTTGTATTTCAGATCTCATCCTTGACATGTAGCAAACAATACGGACATCAAATGTCTAGTAATAGCATAACATGTGCTTTGAAGCTCCTCAGTTCAACAAGTGGCATGGTTGAACGATGGTATACTTTCGTTGAGAAAAATGGTAAGCCTGTTGGTCAGTGCCCTGTTCGCGATGACAACAGTCACAAGGATCTTGACTTATTGTTTCTGAAAGAAAGTTCTGCATTCAAATCATTGTATAGTTCTTCATCAGTTTATCAAGATCATCAGTGTTATAATGAGGTAGAGCCTCTTCTTTAACAGCTGCTTTGCTGTCTTTATCTTACAACCATCAAATGGGCTTTCAGGTCACCTGTACCACTAACTATGTACCAATCATGTACCACAACTTCAAAACAAGATTGCTTTGAGGATGAAATAATAAATGAACGTGAAAACACCCATGACTTGGAGTTGTGGTACTGGTTTAGTACATGAGTACAGAGGATCTGAACTCATTAAAAATTGCTCTCCCAAGACTGTCCTCTTCTGAATATATGTTATAATGACAAATTAAAAACACTTTATAAATGCTTGTGCTGCAAAGGCTTCAGCAAGAACTGAATTGAATAAGTAAAACTCCATACACAAAGTTTCTTTCCTGGCTTGAGTGCTTGATATGTGAGTTTGAAATGCCTGTTTCATTTTTTCAACATACCATGCTATGTTATGAATAACTCATCCCAGTGCTAGGAGAAATATGGGGGCCTGATAACTAAGACTAATCATTCTGAGAAATTGTAGATTATGAATTTTCTATTGTTGCTTTGAATAGAATATCTTACAAATGAAGCCTCAAGAGAATGCCACAACAGATCACTCTGAGAGTCTCTTAGTTTGCTGTGTAAAAATATGCTGGTTCTGGATTCTTGTTGGAATTCCAATTAGCTGGAAAATAGTCAAACTACAATTGAAACTCTGGAGAAATCCAAAGAAGATTTTGTATCAGAAACATGCATTAGATCGGCAACCCCAACTACTACAGCTGTCACTCCAACCACCGACTCGAAGTTCATCAAAAAGTTCTGGAAATTGGAGGAGAAAGGCTCTTGTTGTCAGTGTCTTGGCGGGCATATTTTTATCGATGTGGCTGTTTTGGTACTTAAATAAAGATCACTGGTCAAAGAACAAAGAGACACTAACAAGCATGTGTGATGAAAGGGCTCGAATGCTGCAGGATCAATTTAATGTGAGCATGAACCATGTTCATGCTTTGGCTATTCTTGTTTCTTCATTTTACCATGAAAAGGGGCCTTCAGTGTTAGATCAGGTAATGAGTCCAATTTATTATTTTCTATTATATACTCATAAGCTCTTTTGGCTATTGCTATCATGGGGAATGTGGCTTTAAATATCAGGTTTTTCCCTACTTGTATCCCTTTCTTAACTCCATCTCTTGAATAAGTACAACCTATGCATGCTGCAGAAAACTTTTGAAGACTATACAGAGAAAACTGCCTTTGAGAGACCCCTTACTAGTGGTGTTGCCTATGCTTTAAGGGTTCTTCACTCAATGAGGCAACATGTTGAAAAACAGCAAGGATGGATAATTAGAAAGATGGATACTGAGGATCAAACTTTATCCCAAGATCTTGTACCTGAAAACTTGGAGCCTTCACCCTTTCAAGAAGAATATGCACCTGTTATCTTCGCCCAGAAAACTGTCTCCCATATTGTTTCAATAGACATGATGTCTGGGAAGGTATGATCTGTTTATGATTAATTACCTCTCTCAGTGGTTTTGATAGATTTGAAAGGTAATGATATTTTATACTATTACATAACCATTGGGTACTGCATAAATCAGTCCACCTAAATTGATCTGGCTGTTGATTCTATGAGTACCAATTTAATTCCAAGATTCAGAAAGAATAAGGGAATAAAGAGCAGAAAAGGAAAGAGAAGAAAAACAAGAGAAGGAAAAACTGGTGAGGAAGAAGAACAAGAATTTGGAGATTAGGAGACAACTGGATTGAGAGAAAAAGTGAGTAGAAACTGGTGGATTTTTCTGCCTCCTCCCAGCAATTTATATGAGTTATGATACTCATAGGGACTGATCTAACATCTACATGGTATATTGTTTTACAAGACATATTATCACCACATTTTAACGAGGCCATGAGTCCCATGCTAAGTCACATATCATTGCTTATCTTCTTGTAGTTAAGTACCCTCAATTAGAGCATAATAACACTATTTTCTGGTAAGAAAACACACTTTTACTTGCAAAATCATGGGTTCAGCTAGGCTCATGACAAATTTCTCATCATATTTTGTTAGCCATCCAAGCCATTAGAGTACAATATGGTGTGGGGATTTTCTTAATTGAAAAGGAAAGCTAAATTTATGAATGAAACTGAAAATTTTCAATCAATTCTCTTCATCTGGTAATAATCTGTTAAAGTTCATTAACAGTAGTTGAGCTTTGTTGAAATCATTCTATTAGGATATGTCAAGCTCAAATGAGAAAGCAAATGTCTTTTATTTTTTGAATATTTATTTTATTAGTTAGTTTTTGGTGATGCAAGGCATGAAATTCAGTTTTGAACAAGTTTAGGTTGAATTTTGATTGATTTTCCTTACTTTATATTTGGTTTCCCAACTGTTATCCTTCTGTTTTCTGCATACCTTATTATTGTTGTTGTTCTTTTCCTTCTCTTTTGTCCATTTTTCTTCTGAAGATTGGCTGCCAAGTTGTAACATCCAAGAAGGATCATAGTCCAGGACAAGAGGGTAGATGTTGTTTAAAAATAAAATAAAGAATGAAAAGTTGAACTGGCGTAACGTTGAGTACAGATTTAATTGCATCTTTGATTGTGAACCTATTGGATTTTAACTGGGTATTCAAAAGAAAAAAAATTGACTGGATTTTTCAGACATAATCTGTTATGAGAAAATTTTCCATGTTTTGCAATTGCTTGGCATGTATAACGCTTTGTTCTTAAGGAATCTCAAGAATGCGGTGAACTGCAATTCTATACCCATAATATCTAATTAGTTAACTTTTAATCTGGTCTTGTCTTATTGTCCCAGTCTATACACTATAGGTAGTTTTGACATACTTGATTTGAATAAGTAAAGATATATTATTACTTTGGTTTAAGCTGCTTAAAAGTAAAACCAAGCACCCACAGCAATATCAAAAGGAAAAGTTCATAAAGTTATTTCTATTACATTGGAAAAGAGCTCTGTGTGCTATTATAATTGATCAAAGATAAGTACATTTGCCAAAAATATATGAGATGATCTGTACATGTTTTATCACCTCAAATTAGTGGGCTGTAATTTACTCTAAGTGCATGTCCTCGCATGCATGCAGTGATAGCTTCCCCTGCCTGATATGTTTGAAGATTTTTATGGCAGGCTTTGTACTGAAGTAATGTAGTTCCTTTCATTCCTATATAGGAAGACCGTGAAAACATCTTGCGAGCAAGGTCATCTGGAAAGGGAGTCTTAACATCACCTTTCAAATTATTGAAATCTAATCACCTGGGAGTTGTGCTCACGTTTGCTGTTTACAATGCTGATCTACCTCCCAATGCTACCCCACAGGAGCGTATAAATGCTACTGTTGGGTAAGTGATATCCTTCATAATAATCTATTTCTAGAATGTTAGTCAGGATGAGGTGTTTTCTTGGAGTAGCTTTGTGTTGCCAACTTGCCAATGTCTAAAATGTTAGCTTTTCCACTTCTGTCGGTGTCCATTCTTGATGAAGGTACCTAGGTGCATCATATGATGTCCCTTCACTAGTTGAGAAGCTTCTACACCAGCTAGCTAGTAACCAAACAATTGTCGTCAATGTTTATGATATGACAAACAAGTCAGCTTCAATTAAGATGTATGGTGAAGATGCTATTGATACAGGATTGCGTCGCATAAGTAATCTCGATTTTGGGGATCCAGCTAGAAAGCATGAGATGCATTGCAGGTTAGAGTTTCCCCTCTATGATTCCAACTCTGCTGGCTAGTTTATACATATGCTTGTCTAAATTTTTCTGCATCTGGACACAGGTTTAAGAAAAAACCTCCACTACCCTGGACTGCCATAACATCATCTGCGGGCGCGCTTATAATTACTTTACTTTTAGGTCATATCTTCCATGCAGCCATAAACCGAATTGATAAGATGGAGCATGACTATCACAAGATGATGGAGCTCAAACATCGCGCTGAGGCTGCAGATATAGCAAAATCACAGGTTTTTGCGATGAAATGTGCTTTTATTTTCCATCCCTGTACAAATGACAATTTCTTGGATTGTTGATTTGCTCGTCATCTATTGTCATGCCTCTAGCTGATTCTCCTCTCATTCACTTGCTGCATCTCTCCAAATTGGTGATTTTCTTTTGACATCTCCTTAACGTTTTCTTTGCTTATGTAGTTTCTCGCTACAGTCTCCCACGAAATCAGGACACCGATGAATGGTGTGCTAGGTAATTTTATGAAATCGTGATCAACAGCTGATTTAGGAATTATTTGATCACTGGCTGATACTAACTGGAATTCACTTCAGGTATGCTTCAGATGCTGATGGATACAAATTTAGATGACAACCAAAGGGATTATGCAGAGACTGCTCATGCAAGTGGGAAAGATTTAATAGCATTAATAAATGAGGTTTTGGATCAAGCTAAGATTGAATCAGGAAGGCTAGAGCTAGAAGCTGCACCTTTTGATCTCCGAGTTTATCTAGATAAAGTTTTATCACTTCTGTCTGGAAAATCTCATAAAAAAGAAGTTGAGGTATACAATTGATTCTCATTGGTTATTTTGAGATTTACAGCTATCTAACTCCTTACCTTCTTCTGATATAGAAATAACATCTTTCTTCTCTTTTCTGTTTTGTGTTCGAGCATAGCTGGCTGTATATGTCTCTGACCAGGTGCCACAAATTGTTATCGGAGACCCTGGAAGATTCCGGCAAATTATAATGAACCTTGTCGGGAACTCAATTAAGGTTGGTTGGTCTCGTTGGCATTTACATTATTAAGTGAAATTGTAGGTAAAAGAAAGACCCATTGTTTTTTTTTTTTTCATCTTATTAAGTGTGTGAAAATGGTAATGATTCATCATTGTTTGAGATGACTGGTTTGCAAAACTATACCAGGGAAATATTGAATTATGTTGACAAGATAGCTTGTTTCAGTGGCAAAATTTGAGTTAATATACATAAACCTTATTATCAAATGTCATATGAGATGCCATCTAAATGTTCAGTAAATGGTATTAAGCATAATTAACTTTATTGTAGTACAACTTGAGAACCATTTTTTAAGGCAACAATTGAGTCTCGACTGTTTTATTTGAATAACTTGGAAGTTTTTAATGTCTGCAAAATTATATCACCTTAATTGCACAGTATTCTACAAATAAAAATACATACTCTGGACTTGTTACATATCATGATTACGTGACACATATAGGCAAAAAGAAATTCATGTGACTTCTTGGAAAGAAAATCAGCTGTATTCCAGTCAGAAAGGTGCACCTGTAGAAACTTCAGATTGTTGAGTTGGCATGCTTGAAATTTCTAATATGCAGATTCAAAATACTGGCAATGAAAATTTGTATTTTTCATTATGAGTCTTGGTTGGAAGCTTTCCCAAAGTTGCTCCAATAGTGGTTTTCATTATAATTTCATGTGCTTGTATTTCTATTCTGCATCAGAATTTTCTCAATCAGATAAATTGATCTTTATTCAATGGCTATTTTGATTAACCTCGCAATTTAATGAAAAATGTTTGCTTTCTGTCTTCCAGTTCACAAAAGACAGAGATAAGGGACACATATTTGTGACGGTGCACTTAGCTGATGAAGTTAGTTACCCTCTCATTTTAAGGGATGAAATTCTGAGACTAAGCTTAACTCTAGCTCAGGATGGTCCTGTAGCTCCTTTCAATACATTGAGTGGGTTTCCTGTTGTAGACAGATGGAAGAGTTGGGAAAAATTTAAGACTTTATGTGGCACTGGAGAAGAATCTGACAAGATTAAACTGTTAGTGACTGTTGAAGATACAGGCGAGGGAATCCCTCTTAATGCACAAAAACGCATTTTCACCCCTTTTATGCAGGCTGATAGTTCCACATCTCGTACACATGGGGGGACGGGAATAGGTCTGAGCATTAGTAAACGACTAGTGGATCTTATGGGGGGAGAAATTGGTTTTGAAAGTGAACGTGGAACTGGCACTACCTTTTCCTTTTCAGTAGTATTTGGAAAGGCTGAAAACACTTCTGTCGATACTAATAATGGGCAGCTGCATGATATCAGTGTTTCAGAATTTCAGGGATTAAAAGCGCTGGTGATTGATGAGAAAAGTGTTAGAGCTGAGGTCACGAGATACCATCTTAAAAGATTGGGAATACGGGTTGATGTAGCTTCTGGAGTAGATTCTGCTTGCTCTTATGTTTCTTCTCATGTTGAAATGAGGTAATTTTCTTGTACTTCTTTCTGTTGGAAACAATCATAGTAAGGTATTTCTATGTAAAATTTATAGCCTTGATGTGAGCTCCAGGGTGCCAAAAGTTAACTCCAATATAATGTGTAGCCAGATAGTATAGGACTGCAGTCAAGATGTGGAATATCTCTGGTATTACAACTAGTATGAACTTTAAAATGGATCACTAGTAATGTATGGCATGAATAATCATTATGTCTATTTAAGTTGTAGAGAATCAACTATTAAATAGAATTAAGCTGTCAGAGTGTTGTTCTAAGTGAGATGAATTCTAATCATAAAGTAAGAAAAATTGCTTGTAAGAGCAAGATAAAAAAGAGTTTTCATAACCGGAGCTGAAGTACTATTTCTTTGTCCATGCTATTGCATATACTTGTCTAATGTGAACTTCTTCATTCTTATTTATTTGCATTGCTGATTTACTGGTTTTCTGATCCAGACATGAATTTTGTATCTAAGTTGCGATTTCCTAAGACAAGGAAATTTTTAAATCTGTTGACCAAACTTATGGAAATATAGATGCGTAGTTCTTAAGTAAGATTATGGGTTTTTTAGTGTTTATTTGCTGATAATTTGTTTATCTTTGTCCCCAGTGCATCAGAGCAACTAGCTATGATTTTTATTGACAAGGACAATTGGCTCATTGAAGCATACCTTCCCTTAATTAGTCTGCTAAAAGGCCTCAAATCAAGTGAATCCATGTCAAATTCCGGAAGGACTTCAACACCAAAGATATTTTTGTTGGCAACCAGCACAAGTCCTTCTGAGCAGACAGAAATCAAATCAGCTGGTATAGTTGATAATGTTCTAACAAAGCCACTTAGGTTAAGTGCATTAATTTTATCCCTCCAAGAAGCAACTGGATTTGGAAGAAATAGGTTAGTAAGGAGGAGAAAACCAGCAACTCTCGGAAATCTTCTCACAAACAAACACATATTGGTGGTAGACGACAATGCTGTGAACAGAAGAGTTGCAGAAGCTGCTTTGAAGAAATATGGTGCTATTGTAACCTGTGTAGAGAATGGAATGGCTGCTATGGAGCTACTTGATCCACCTCATAACTTCGATGCTTGCTTTATGGATCTCCAAATGCCATTAATGGATGGGTAATTAACCTATCTATCTTTCATCTTCTTTATGTTTGCTGTGATTAATAGAACAGTAAACAATGCTAATTGACTACTTAAAAGTTTAGTTTTTGTTGCCAATGCCAAATGCAGCTTTATTCCAATATCATTATCTTGAATGATATACCTGTATAGAAAACTTCCTTTGGCTTTTGGGATTTATGATTTACTGGTCTCTGTCATTCTGGGGAGTTCAGATCCCCTGATCACTTCATATACTAACCCTTTACACAAATTCAAGACCCTGGTGTTTTCACGTTCACTTATTATTTTGCCTTCAAAACACCAGTGTCTTGAAGTTGTGGTAAAGGGATGGTACAGATAGAGGTACAGGTGATCTGAAGGCCATAATGGGGATGAAATTGTAGCCTAGATGAAATTGTATCCTTTTTACCTTGTATAGTTGAGCCACCTTGTTACAGAATCTTAGTTATAGTAAAGACACTTTTGAGCTGCTAAATATTCCTATGAATGTAACCCCACTTCAGTATGCAAGATTGTAGAATTTACTGATTCAACCGGATCCAATACATCACAGCTCTTTGGTCTCTTATATAGCCAAAGAGCTGAACCTACACAAACTAGGAAAAGGAAAGAAATAACGATGGAAACCAATTCAGAACAGGACTGATTGGTTTCCTAATTCCTCTTGGTCTCCTAATCCTAGACAACTACTATAAACCATATTTATCTACAAATGGTTTAAGGTAATGTTTCTGGAGTCCTAATTACACTAGGTTATTACCTATTAACTCACGGTTTTCAACACTCCCCCTCAAGTTGGTGCAAAGATGTCTATCATGCCCAACTTGCCAATCTGAACCTCAAATGATTTCTTCACAAGCCCTTTAGTCAACACATCTGCAATTTGTTGTGTGGATGGTACAAAGGGATTGCAAATTATCCCTGTCTCGATCTTCTCTTTGATGAAGTTCCGATCTATCTCAATATGCTTCGTCCTATCATGCTGTACTGGATTGTGTGCAATACTTATTGCTGATTTATTGTCACAATACAGCATTATAGGAAGTTGAGCTTTTAGGTGTAGATCCTTTAGAACCCGTCTCAGCCATAAGGCCTCTTTAATTCCAAGCGCCATTGCCCTGAATTCAGCTTCTGCACTGCTTCTAGCAACCACATCTTGTTTCTTGCTTCTCCAAGTGACGAGATTCCCCCACAGATATGAACAATACCCTGAGGTAGACCTTCTATCAACAACATTTCCAGCCCAGTCAGCATCAGTGTATACCTCCATCTTTCTGTCTTCATTTTTTCTGAAAAATATCCCTTTTCCTGGAGCTCCTTTGAGATACCTCAGGACTCTGTATGCAGCCTCCATGTGTTCCCCTTTTGGAGAGTGCATGAATTGACTTATCAAGCTAACAGCAAAAGAAATATCTGGTCTAGTGTGAGCCAAGTAGATCAATCTACCGACCAGCCGTTGATACCTTCCTGTGTCTGCTGGGATTCCATCTTTAAACTCCCCCAGTTTGACATTCACATCAATTGGAGTGTCACAAGGCTTGCAGCCAATCATTCCAGTTTCAGTTAATAGGTCGAGAGTGTACTTCCTCTGTGACACCATGATCCCTCCTTTTGATCTAGCTATCTCCATCCCTAGAAAGTATTGCAGCTTTCCCAAGTCTTTAATTTCAAATTCCTTGGCAAGGCTGTTTTTCAATTTCTGCATCCCCTCAACATCATCACCAGTGACAATAATGTCATCAACATACACAATCAATACTGATATTTTCCCTTTATTTCTTCGGACAAACAAGGTGTGATCAGATTGGCCTTGTGTATATCCTTGAGTCTTGACAAACTTGGTGAACCTGTCAAACCATGCTCTCGGAGATTGCTTAAGCCCGTATATGGATTTTTTCAGTTTGCACACCTTACCTCCAGCCTTTTCAGAGAATCCTGGAGGAGGATCCATGTACACCTCTTCCTTGAGATCTCCATGAAGGAATGCATTCTTCACATCTAACTGCATTAGTGGCCAGTCGAGGTTGGCTGCAATTGATAAGAGGATCCTTATGGTGTTGGCGTTAGCTACCGGTGAGAAAGTTTCTGAGTAGTCAACACCATATGTTTGAGTGAACCCCTTAGCTACCAGCCGGGCTTTATATCTTTCTAGAGACCCATCTGAATGGCATTTAACAATGAAGACCCATTTGCAGCCCACAGTTCTCTTCCCTTGGGGTAATTCTACCATCTCCCATGTAAAATTCTTTTTCAAAGCTCTCATTTCTTCCAATACTGCATCCCTCCAATTTGGAACCTTTAGTGCCTCATGAATGTTGTTAGGAACAGTTATGGATGAGATTTGTGAGACCAAGGCAGAAAAACTAGGAGATAGGTTAGTATAAGAAACAAACTGAGCTAGAGGGTGGTTTGTGGTGCATGATCTTACTCCCTTTCGATGAGCAATGGGTAAGTGCAGGTCATCATCACCAGAAGGTTCTGGGTTAGCTAGATTAGGTGTAGCTAAACTAAGAGATTCAGGCTTACCTGTAGGAGCAGATTGCTCAGAATTGGTGTTCTGATCTCCATGATCTACCCTCTGAGAAGATGTTTGCTGATGCGAATTAGGAGGCAAGTGACTGTCCTTCCTCCGTGTGTACACAAATCCTTTATAGCGTTTCTCATCTATTTTAGGTTCAAATGATTCTGAAAAAACTTGTTTCGACTCTGCATCACTTCTATTTGATCTGTCCTCCACTACGAGTGGTGCAGGTGGATCAAACAAAAGTAATTCAGATACAGCATCTTCACCTTCACCTTTTCTTGGTTCAGGTTGAGACTCCCCCTGAAGTGGAGGATTGCTGTAATAGGATGTGCCTTCTAGGAAGGTTACATCCATAGACACAAAAACTCTTTTTAACACAGGATCAAAACATTTATAACCTTTTTGGTTCATTGCATAACCAATAAAAATACATTTATGGGCTTTCGGATCATGTTTGGATTTTGTTGGACTGAAATTGTGAACAAATACTGTACTGCCAAAAATTTTCAAAGGAAGTGACTGTAGTAACCGTGAGTTTGGAAAAATTTTGTTTAAAACCTGAATTGGAGTTTTGAAAGCTAGGGTTCTGGTTGGCAGCCGATTGATCAAATAGGCTGCTGTTAACACAGCTTCTCCCCACAAAAATTGAGGTACTTTGGTTGTAAACCTAAGTGCTCTGGCCATTTCTAAAAGATGTCTATTTTTTCGCTCGGCTACTCCATTTTGTTGGGGGGTATAGTTACAAGAACTTTGGTGAATAATACCCTGTTCAGAGAAAAAATCCCCCAATACTTTGTTAAAAAATTCTTTTCCATTATCACTTCTGAAAATCTTGATTTTTGTTTGAAATTGGTTTTGAATCATTGCACAAAAATTTTTGAACATCGTGGCAACTTCTGATTTATCTTTTAACAAGAAAACCCAAGTTACACGTGTATGATCATCAGTGAATGTTACAAATCACCTTTTTCCTGACAAAGTAGCAATTTTAGAGGGTCCCCAAACATCACTATGAATTAGTGTGAAGGGAGCCGACTGTTTATAGGGTTGGGGTGAAAACTTGGATCTATGGTGTTTGGCCAATTCACAAATCTCACAATTAAAATCATAAACTGCTTTATTATAATATAAATCTGGAAACAACTTCTTTAAATACTGAAAACTTGGATGACCTAATCTATAGTGCCATAACAGAGGTTTATCATCTAAAGCCTTAATAGAATTGAAACACCTTTTCTGGTCTAGTGAACTCAAAGATTTGGTGTTTAGGAGGTACAGTCCACCATCCTCATCAGCATCCCCAATCATCTTCCCCGAGGTGAGATCCTGAAAAATGCATTTAGAGGAACAGAAATTAGCAGAACAACAATGATCTTTAGTGAATTTGCTAATGGACAAAAGATTATATGACAAGGAAGGAACATGGAGGACATCTTTAAGAGTTAAATTGGGAGACAACGAAACAGGTCCGGTTCCAGCCACTGTGGCATAAGAACCATCAGCAATCTTAACTTTGGTGTTTCCTGCATAAGGTCTATAAGATAGGAAAAAACTTGAAGTGCCAGTCATGTGATCAGAGGCTCCTGAATCTAATATCCAAGAACCATTGGATTTGGTACAAGCAATTGTCCCAATTGGAATTTTACCTGACTTGGCCAAAGCAGTAGAAGGGTTAGACTGACTTCCTATGGATTGGGATTGGAGCAGCTTCTGAAGTTGTTCGAACTGCTCTTTGGAAAAAGTAAGAGGTGTTGTGTGGGTTCCTGAGTCAACATTGAGGACTTGGAGAGCATGCCCTTCACCTCCTGGCTTTGATCCCTGCTTCTTCTTCAAATTCGCAGGTTTTCCATGGATTTTCCAGCAGGTTTCTTTGGTGTGCCATGCTTTTTTACAATGGTCACACCAAGGTCTCTCTCTTCCTTGTTTCTCCTCAGTTTTATGGACCACTAGGGAAGATCCTTCTACTTCAGTTTTGTGCTCACTGGGAAGCATGACCCTTTTTCGAGCTTCTTCCCTCCGAACTTCAGAAAAGACCTCTCGCAGTGATGATAGAGGTTTGCGGCCCAGAATCCTACCTCTAACTTCATCCAGTTCTGGATTAAGTCCATTCAGGAAACAATAGACCCTGAATCGATTAACTTTGGACTTGTACAAAATACTATCTTGAGGGTCTTTCCAGGTTTCGATTTCAAACAGATCTAATTCCTGGAAGATGGCCATCATCTCATTGTAGTATATTGTAACCTCCTTGCTTCCTTGCTTCATATTCCACAAGCGACTATTCAACTCGAACAATTGGGAATCATCCTCCAAGTCTGAATAAGTGTCTCTAATTGTTTCCCACATATCCCGGGCTGTGGGAAGGAACATAAAGGATTTAGCAATATTGGCTTCCATTGCATTGATTAACCACCCTGTTACCATGCAATTTGCCTGAGACCAAGACGTAAACTTGGGATCAGTTTCTGCCAGTGCTGGTATCGCTCCATTGAGATATCCCAACATCCCTTTCCCACTGATCACCATCCTAACTGTCTGGGCCCATTCAGGGTAATTTTTTCCAGTCAATTTATGAGGAGTGATTTGGAAGTTGGTTTGGGATTCAGCAGTGGTAGTGGATGAATTGGTACCGGTTTCTTCAGACTTTGTTCTTGAAGATTCTGAGATTGACCCTGACTCCACCATCGTAATTTTCTAGGGTTAAAACCTAGGCTCTGATACCATGTAGAATTTACTGATTCAACCGGATCCAATACATCACAGCTCTTTGGTCTCTTATATAGCCAAAGAGCTGAACCTACACAAACTAGGAAAAGGAAAGAAATAACGATGGAAACCAATTCAGAACAGGACTGATTGGTTTCCTAATTCCTCTTGGTCTCCTAATCCTAGACAATTACTATAAACCATATTTATCTACAAATGGTTTAAGGTAATGTTTCTGGAGTCCTAATTACACTAAGTTATTACCTATTAACTCACGGTTTTCAACAAAGATGTTTAGAAGTTTCCAGTAATCATTGATGCAATGTTCCTTTTTCTTTGTATAAATTGTTGTTTACATTTGTGGACTAGGTTTGAGGCTACTGAACAAATTCGTCATCTTGAGAGCAAATATAGCGACAGACATGATTCTCGTGAGTTATCCAGTGATATATTGGACAAGATTTCTCACTGGCGCACTCCAATATTAGCAATGACAGCTGATGTAAGTCAAGCTACCAATCAAAAGTGCATGGAATGTGGAATGGATGGTTATGTATCTAAACCATTTGAAGAAGGACAACTTTATTCAGCTGTGGCACACTTTTTTGATTGCGGTTGATGCAGCTTTGCTGGTGTCTTTGCACTTTTCTGATGATAGTCCTGCTACTGTATGGGAAAGGCATTTTTGTAGCTTACATGCCACTGAACTTGTCAGATTAAGGATCCATGCTAACTTTCCTCGTTGCTGTCCGATGTGGTCTTGGACACGTCGACAAATCGTTCTTACCTTTGCTATTGCAGGTAACTTGCTAAATTAGTCTTCTCCCTCCTCATTTCTTCATTTGTTTCTGTTATTCTGCTTTCCTAATTGTTGGAAATAAAAAGATGGAAGAGCATTCATATTGTTTCTTTTCATTTTACCCAGAAGGATCTGTCAGTTTGAAGCTTCTATTGTCTTTAGATTTCCACATCTTGATTTATGTATATAGTTCCAAATTTGTTTGGGCGGGGCCAAGTTTTTTTCTTCCTTGAGCAATATTCCAATGGTGTATTATACATTTGCTTAGTTTGCTCCAAAACATTTTGCTTCGCAGATTATGTGTTGCAGTACACAGATAACATGTACATTGATGATCAGGTGGGGAACAGAGTAAAGGTTGCTTGCAGAAATATATCTTATGGGGGCAACCTATGACCTCTTGACTCTGTTTATGCTACTTGGGATCGTGTAGTGACTTGCCTGCAGAGAAATAAATGAAAAGGCACAGAACGTCCCCAAAAACAGGAAATAATAGTTGTTTTCCTAACCATTGTGATGCATTGCACATTGTTCCTCGAAGCTCAGTTGACAGCATACATGACGATTACAACTCCATTGCCTCCAATCCCCATCACCAGTAATGCTTATCATGCATCTTGATTAGACTGAATGTTCATCTGTATATAAGCACAAAACTTCAGATGGCTGGGGAAGTCGTTTGATTTTTTTCGCGAAACGCTTGAGTTGCAAGGGTATGGGCTACAGGCTTGATCTGCATTACTTACTGGTGGCACTGCTTCACAGGTAAAAACTAATTTGAGATGTAGAGAACTTCACTGACATATTTAACTTAATGATATGATGAGGATAGGATTTGAGTTCTTATGCTGGATTCATTACTGGGTTTTCTGTAAAAAAATGTGATGTTAGATGAATTGTTTTCTTTGTGGATATATTGGCTAGTAATTTGTAAAGATGCAGTCAGAAATAAGGCATTCAATAAGTTTGGTAGATTACATAAAGTTGTGCAGATTTTGCTTCTTGTAGCTAAGCTAGAAATTTGTATCATATATTTGGTTGAGAAATGCGGACGGTTTATGTGCATCTGGATTCTGTTGATGTAATATCAGATTCTTGCGGCTTCATTAGTCACTGAAACTATTGTTTTGCCACTAAATGGATTTTTTTTATTTATCATATGAATAATAAATTTGATAGTTCAAATGATCTTAAAAAGTGGTTAAAATAGACCATTAATTTTCTTTAACTCTCAACATAAGCTTCATTTTTAGTTTCATAACAAATGGCATGGTGTCAATAAAGTTATGAGAACTCATAAATATTGTTGCAACTGATTAAAGTTAAAGTTGTTACATTGATACAAGTTAAAATCGAACAAATGTTCTTAAAAGATTCATTTTTGTAGTAGTATCACATATTGAATACTAGATTATATTTATTTATTTTCTGTCTCTTTTCAAAATTGATGTAAGTCCAAACAGGTAATATCAAACTCATCATGCATGAACTACACCTCAACCTCTTGTCACATATTCAGCTAGCTATGAGATTCATCCCTCTTATTGGTGTGGGTACATTCCACTATGCTTGTTCTTCATTTTTTTCTTCATCAACTTCTTCCCACAACAGATATGAAGTTGAAAACCTTAAAAGTGAATGAAAACAACTCTTCAAAGATGCTCCCACAAAAAAGAGACAAACACTTCCCTTGGGGAGACCAAACCTAAAAGAAATAGAAAAGGATTTATGAAACTTTTTCCCCTCTCTCTATTTGAAAATTTTCTCCTCCTCTCTAACAAACCCACTTCATCTTCTTCCCCTTCTCCCTCATCCTCCTTCAATGGAGGATTGGTGAGGGTTAATATTACTAGTATTTTTTTAGTTCTAGTATCTTTTCCTACTAAGTAGGATTTATTCTTCCTTTAAGGAAGTGTCTTTTGGTCTTCATGAGAGTGTTTTCTCTCTCTTTATGAGAGTGTTTGGTTTCCATTGTTGGGGTGCTTGTTTACTTCACTTTTGTAGTCATTAGTTTCGGATCTATGGAGGTAAGAAAATAACGAAGATAAGGGTGAAAATAACGAAGATGTTAATGTTGCTGTTAAGGTGAAGTTTATAGAGACATTTTGTTCAGTTTTAATTTTTATCAATTGCGGCACTTTTAAGTACTAATTATTTATCTTTATATAATTTTTAAATTTGTATTGACTTACATGCCATTGTTTACCGAGTTGAAGATAAAGCTCTTTCTTTCCTACAATGTAATAGTGTAGTAATTTAATGGTTAACTTAACTAATTTGTAAGTTTGTAAAGTTTTTTTTATCCATCTAATTTATTAAGAATAGATTAGAAAATAAGAATATAACATTGTTTGATCTCTCCCATCCTTCAGTCATAACAGATGGGGGGAGAAATGAGGACGAATGGGTTTTATTTGTAGAGAAAGGGAGAGAAAAAGGGGATAAAGCGAGAGAGAGGATGGGTTTTACGAAATGGAGGTGATTGGATATTATCTTCACATCTTTATACTTGTAATATAAGAATTTTTTTTTTTTTTTTACATTTTGGTCTTTTGATATTTTTACACTTTTAATGCCTTTTATTTTGGCGCCTTGTAAAAATATCTCCTTAAGTTTACATTTTGGCCCAAGTGACCTATTATTGGTAATTTTCATATCATCGATGAATACTTTTTTTTAGCCTTTTTGCAAAATAAAAAAAATCTTGTGGTCAAATTTTAATTTTCAAAAGTTAGTTTAGGGGTCGTAATTTGTGTCGTGTTCAGATTTGTTTGTCGACATTCATCAACTCTAACTATATATGTTTAATTGTTCGTGATATTTGTGTTGACTCATTCTGTATGAACTAGTCAATACTCAACTCTAATTTGTTTGTACTATATTTGGTTTGTGTCGGGTTTTCATGTCGCGTTCAACATTATTCTTGTCCGAGTTGGTGAGTTGTGTGTTGATAGTTTACTCGTTTAAAAATTTATGTTATTTATATCGACCCATTTAATTCACAAATTTGTCAAGACTCAAGTCTAACTCATTTTATGTTGTGTATGGTTCATATGGTGTTAAAGAATTGTAAACCTTATAAATATTAATTAAGGACCAAAAATGTAAAACATTTAAATGCAAGTACATAAGTATTTTTTTTGGGTGAGACTATAGTCATTTCACGACACCATTCAGTCAGTAAATAATGACTTATACAATGGCTTATGATGCATTTGAGAATGACCATGTTCTTATTAGTAGTTTTCGTTACTAAATATTATTCACTAACTGAATAATCCCGTAAAGAGAGTGTAGCATTTTTCATTATTATAATATTAAACATTGTCTAATGTTTAGTAATGGATACTTACTACTAAGAGCATCATAGTTCCCATAAAACAATCACCCCATTCAATCGGTAATGTATAGTTTTAGGATTTTCAAATCTAACAAAATCGCTTATGAGATGTCGTACTCTCGTATCTATTACTCCCTCTGTTTTGAATGTATGATGTTTTAGCTGATTACATACATATTAAGAAATTGATAAAAATGATCTTATTAACTTTATTAAATTTATTTGATTATCCCAATATATATTGAATTGTGTAATTATTCTAATCTTATTAATGATAAACCTAACGCGTTTTATCTTGAACATAGATATTTACAAACTTATTTAATGATAGAATTAACATATTACACATTTTTTTTAAAATATAAATTGTAGTTTCAATTAGTTTACCATTAGGAATTTACAACATAAATGAATGATAAAATTACAATAAATAAGGGTAAATATAGAATAGAATACAATATTTGTTCTTGAATTTCTAAAACATCATTCATTTAGAAACAAATTTGAGAAGTTAAAACATCATACATTTAGGAACGGAGGGAGTAAATTATTTCTGATGAGGCCATCCCCAGCCCATCGACAAGTCCAAGTAGAAAGGATCCACAAGTTGATGCAGAGGACTCGAGAAAGGAAGCAGAGCCTGTTCGTGTGCTACACCGAGGCCCAGTTATGCTCCAGAACCCGAGCCCGTACCAGAGAGATCCATTTGTAGATATCGTTGGGCCAATCACACTCAGAAGGACAAGGAAACTCAAGGCCGACCTTGGGAACCTAGTCCAAGAATGTTCTCGACAAGCCCAGATGGTATCCGAAGCACAAACCCCTGAAGATAAACCCCAGAAGAGTCAGAAGGGTAAAATGGTCATTTTACTCACCATTTCTGAAAGGGGGTCTGAAATGAAGAATCATGAAGAAATGAAGAATTTGTAAAATTTGAGTTTTAGAAATGATTTTGGAAGCTTCTACACTTTTCACAGATACGCCATTGAGTTTTGGGCTGAATTCCCTTGCAACCCACCTTTATAAATTCGGCCAGCCCAGACCAAGAGGAGGAGAGGAAATTCCAAAATTGGGAAGCCCAATCCGAAATTGTGAAGGGTTTTAATTAAAGAGTTAGTTTGAATTTACAACTCCAATTAATTCTAGTAGTAGTTTTCAATGAGAGTTCCTTCTTGAACTCTTGTTGTAATTCATTTTACCTCTTCTTTTAGATAGAATTTCGGCTGCAATAATCCATTAAATAACCAAAATTCTATCCCTTAAACAAACCTAGTTCCTTTAGGTTTGTTTCTTTTCAAGAGATCAATCTCTCGATTGATTTCTACTTCGTAGTTTTGATTCATTTCTACTTCTTTATTTAGTTAGGAATTTCGGTTAGATACATTAGTGAGAAAACCGAATTCATCATTTAACTCAAACCTAGTTCTTTTAGGTTTCAGTTTGTAAGGAATCAATCTCTTGATTGAGTTCCAATTTGAGTTAATTTCTACTACTTGTACTGAAGAATTTGGCTGCCTATAACTATAAATAGGGGTCCTCTTCTTCATTTTTCAATACAATTTTGATTCAAGTAATAGAATAGTATAGCTTTATACTTTTTGAATTATTCTCTTATTTTGAGCTTTCGTAGTTTGCATGATTTGTGAATTACTATAGGTTTAGAAACTATAGCTTTTTAGGTAACTGCTCTGCCTAGATTGCATGCTTTTTTGTTCTTAAACTTGGTTCGATTTGCATGTTTAAAATTAGCTTAGGTTAATTTTAGTAAACTGCCGAATCCGTAGGGATTTTAGGGGTTAAGAGTTGTGTCTCGCAATTTTCAGACTTTCCTTGACAAGTATTTCGCATCGTGAACTCCGGTCCACATCAATTTCTGTCAATAATAAAATTCAGATTGCTTATTTAAAAATAATAATAATGAAAGAAAAGAAAGAGAAAGTCATTGTCGTTGATGTGTGAGTCTTTGACTTCTCCTTCTGTTTTCTTCTAGTTTGATTTCTCTGTGGTCATCGCCTCTGTGTTTTTATTGGTGAGTAACTAGCAGCTTCTGAAGTCTCTTATTCCAACTTGGGTCATTGGGTGAATCTTGAGGCTTCAAATATGACCCATATATATAGCACTCTTTTTCTTTTGGAAGCTGATAAATGCGCCACTGCCAAAAATTCATCCCATAATTATCCCTAGGTGGAATATCTAGTTGAACGTCACATAAGATTTTCAAAAATTAAACTATATTAAGTGTAATATATTTAATGCAGTGAAAAAAAGTTAGGTGGGACCACTTTATATTCCCAATGGTCATGATGGATGGCATCTCCTTAGAGATGCACATTCATCATTTGGGCCGTATCAAACAAATCAGCCCGAGATGAACTAAAAGCAAATTTCTCTCTTCTCCTCTCTTCTCTTCATCTATCTTCTCTGTCGATTTCCTCCCTCCAACACTTTCATCGGTGGCGAAGGCGGTGGAGGACAAGCTCGATGACGAGAGAAGGCGGACATTGCCGAATTGGAAGTGCTGCGAGAATGGCGTTGGGAGTAGATGAAGAAAATGGCAACCAGAAGGGAAAAAAAAAAAAATTTTTTCTTGTGAGCATGTATTCTTCCCTCTTTACCTGAATCTGGGTCCGTGCTAAGCGGAGTTTTGCCCTTAAAATTAATTTTCAGCCCCAAAATTGTAAAAAGATAGCTTCTTTTTTCTTTGTTTTTTACTTCCTAGTCTACGAAAACCGATAATGGCTTCTTGGTTTTCTTTCGGAATCTAATTTCTGAAAAATCTTTTGCTCCGATAACGAAATAGAATCCTTCGCTGCGCACTAACGAACAGAGCCAATCGACTCCGACTAAGCCGCCCTGCGTGTCCGACTCTGTTCGCGTTCGAGAAGCCTGTACACCGTAGTGTTTTAAAATTCCAAATTTTTGCTGCTCTCCCACTCCCATTGTATTATTGTGTGAAAATTTTCCTCAAACGGCCACAGTATTGTCTCTGTTATTTTGGAAGTTAAAAAGTTGTGCTGCATTGGAGCGTGTCTGGATGATCTTTCCGTGCCTTAGGTATTGAAAGTTAATTTTAGTTGTATCATTCAGTGAAAATGGAGCTTAACTGTTTCTTAGAGAATCTATGATTCTTAGATCTATATTTATAGTGCTTGTACCAGTCCTTTATTTCTGAATACGTGAAAAAAAATGTGTTTTGCTACCTTGAAAGTGTTGGATTTTTCTGTTTACTTCTTGTCCTGTGCTAAATAACTTGTTTCTAGCATCCAGCAAAGTTTGTATAGTATATTGATGGATTATCTAATTTTTTTAATCTCTATTTGCAACCTTTTGTTGAATGGGTATATAGCCATATCAGCATAGATTTGCTGCTTATAAGTGAAGATGATGTCAAATGACACGGTCCATTCAGCATCTTTTCGCATTATTGCTAGAATTGTGAGCAAAGAGCACCCAACTTTCATGATTAGCTAGTACTTTAGTTTGGTATGAGCTAAGGATTTTACATTAAATAGTCTTGCATGCCTTCGACTGTTTGCACCTTCTTTGCTTTTCTGATTTATGTTATCTATAGTACTACTGCTTTAGTGAAGTGATGGAAACATCATTAATTTGGTTAGGTAGACAGTGGAATTAATCTATTAATCTAGTAATCATGAATCAATGGAATATATTTTGAACATTTTACTTTTAAATATTTTGAAGAGCAATTTGGAGAGTTGTCGTAATTTCCAGTAGCCATTGATGATGATGAAGCATACTAGATTGAATTACATACTAGTTTGTTACTTACATATTTCTAAGAATGAACAATATACAGGTCTATGATTCTCTTATCCTTATAAAATTTTTGATTAGATTTTCTAATTTAGAATGCCAATATGCCATGCATTACTTAGTTTTGTAAATCTGCTTTCTCTCTTTGGTCTTTTTCTACTTATTCTTTCTCTGAATTCTCAAAACAAAGCAAATTGATTTGATGAAATTTGTGGTTATGTTTACTTGGGGCATGAACATATGAATGTGGATTTTTCCTCTTATAATGATACAAGTAATTTTGGACTGAAAATTTTGGATTCTGAATAGTTATAAGTTTTGCAGTTGCATAGGTTGCATGAATATTTGTGTGATTTTCTATCTTGACTTATAAACTTCAACATTATTGCAACACTTAATGAGAGTGCATGGTGATCATTTTCTGGAAAGAATCCGGCAGTTGTCTCGAGATCTTGACACTCTGCCTACCAACAGTCCCATTCCAAGTCAGTTCCTAACCTAGAGTGCCAAAGGGAAAAAACATTACACCAGCAAAGTTTGAAGCATGGAAAATGTGCCAAGAAGATGGCCTTACAATTCCAAAAATTGTTGTAAGTTGTCCTTCGTTTTTTTTGCAGCATCTTATTTCCTTTTCTTAAACCTTAGCTAACTGTAATATGCTTTAGAATTACCCTGGAAGATCAGCTCCAATTAAAGAGCACAGTGACAGACTATATTCTTGAAGCAGCAAAAGAGTGATACACACTTGACTGGTTCAGATTATGTGAAGAGATTGGATTGACAAGAGGTGTATCAGAACATTCAGAATGTCATGGCGAAAGTTGGAAAGGAAAAGCTAAGTCCCATAAAGAATGAATTACCTGAATAGGTGAAGTTTGGTTTAGCCCTAATTATACTATAGTCAATGGTTTAGCACATTTGCTGAGCAGCCTTGAAGGTGAATTTATGATAATTCAATAAGAAACGATTTGTACATACTCATGTAGGTTAGTGCTTAGTATCTAAGAACTAGCCGGGCTGTATTCAAAGCCAAATGTACATTTTTATATCAAGGCTAAACTGTACATAATTACTTTGAGAACATGTACAAGAACAACACAGATGACTTACTCTGAACAGATTTGCAGAAGTTGTGCTTGGATTTAACCAAACTGTAGTGAACATGCATCTGTGAATTCATTACCCAAGCTAGTTAAAGAATACATGTGAAGTCCCAATTGCTCGTGCTTAATCACACAACAATAAGATTTTATCCTACTACGTGGGAACATCTATAGCCATCGTGCTAAGTCAATGTAAATTGAAGCAATTATTATGCATTCATTGCCTCTTTATCTGGACCAAAATAAGTGATTGAATCCTTCAAATAATTTGGCTAAAGGATGCCAGTCAATACTTAACTACAAATAAGTCCAGCCTCATAAACAAATAAGAAGGGCTATGGTTACTTAAGATGAAAGGATTAATAGTTTTGCCTACAAAATTCAATTGTAGTTCTTAAAAGAAAAGAAGGGGGGAGTCAGGAGGAAACTAGCTAGTTATTGTGCAGAAGATTATAACGCTATCCAATGTTTGACAGCAGTATCCAAAGGACTAAAGGAGACTTGCATTTCTTCTGCAACTCCTCCCCTCCCCTTCAATTTCTTAATATCAAAATTAAACATCTTGATAAGCTTTTGCGGTAGTTGCTGACAGTGCATATATAGACCTACAAGAGTTTACATGTTAAGCTTTTGTCAAGACAACTAAGGCAGCGATTGTTTTCAACAAGGCATGAGATCAGTCTTTGCGAACCATTCCTGCAGCTAGCAAAAGAAGCATTCAAACAGTACCTTGTCAATCCAAGCATCTTTGTATATGGCTCAATTTTCCAATCAAATTCATCAGTAAAATACAAGTATGAATGATCTTCGACCCAAATAAGAAGACACTAACAAATATCTTTAGTCTTTTATTCATACATGAGACCTATAACTCGAAAGTAAGGCATATCATACCCCTCTGCACTAAATCATGTTGTAACAACTGATTTGTCTTAACCAACACAAAAGTTACATCCAACCTATGCCAAAAATGATTAGGAAAAAATAGTAAATGGCATAGAATAATACTTGTGAACGCATTCTACATTCTTCAGGGGAAATAAATAATTTCCTCAATGAGAAAATTCTCATAATCACTAAGACCTTTTTAGATATAAAGTATTCAAAAGAAAAGCATCTGCAGGAGTGCATCATATTACCTCCTGATGAGCTGTTAGATTGAAAATCACAGTTTGCTTCTCCAAATGAATTTTCTTCAAAAGACACCTACACATGATTAGCAAGGATACCTATACATGCAGGAGCGCGTCATATTACCTACTCTGTGATGAGATGCCTTGTTATGTACAAACGCATAACCTGCAGAAATTCTTTCAACACCAAGAACGAACTTCAGAAACTACAAGGCGGAGAAGAAATGGACTGCCCTGCGTAACGAATTAGTAAAATATAAAACAATGAACAAGTGGAACTTAAAGCAAGCTAAAACTAAATTACAAAACAAATGAACAAGCATCTAAAATTTTCCACACAAGCCTCCCCTTCCTCATTCTTTAGCAAGCACAACATAATTAAAAACAAAAAACAACAGTGATAAAAATAATAAACCAGAACCAAATGAACACAAGAAAACAAAAACCATAAGCCCAAAACTTTCGAACTCAACATTGGTAGGAGCAACCATGAGTGACCATGCCTCTTACCCCGGCTATAGCATATAACTGAGGAGAGAAAAAATCAGAGAAGAGAACAGATAGAAAAGTAAAAGACATGTAAACAAAGCTAACCTTTCAAGTTTTTCTTGGCTTCCCCGTCTACTTCCTCCTTACCTTAATCTCTTGTCTGCGTCCTTCTTTTTTTTCCATTTCTTTAGCTTCTTTAAAGCTTTGCAAGTTTCTGGACTGTGACGGGCAACCACTAAAAAAAATAAAAAACAAAAAAATCAGAAACGGCAGGGAAGGAAAGTGGCAGGGATGTAGCAGACTATACAGTAAAAAAAGTTGAAGAAAGCATGAATCTAGAACCTTCCTGCATTATTAAACCACCCATTAGCCGAACAGCGTGAACCACCACAAGGAAATAATCAATAGGTGAAGACGTGATGCGAGGACGGATATCCAGAGAATAAGGAAAATCCAAAGGAAAGAAAGAAAAATCCAAGTCTGGACACAGAGGAAGACGAGCGGTGATGTTGACGATTAACCTCCAGGTATCTAAGCCTTGATTCGAGATCTTGACCTTGAGATCTTTCAACTGAGCTAATAACTATGTCTTCAACTTGATTCGTTCTATTGCTTCTTGTCAGAGGCTTCTTCGAACAAAAACCCTGATCTTCCAATTCAATTGGACATAAATAAGGGGTTGAAGTTAAAGGGGGCAGCAGGGTATACTTTGCCCATTTTTGCATTTTGTTTAGAGAATTTTTGGCCCGCCTAAATTTTTCCCTCACATTTCAGTCCCGCCTAAATGCAAAATTTTTGTCCGCCTAAATTTTTCCATTCAGATTTCAGTCAAAAATAGTTATTAATATTAGGGTAAATTCATTAAAACCCCCCTGTGGTTTACGAAAGTTATTAAGAACTCCCATGTGGTTTAAAAAGCTCGAATAACCCCCCTGTGATTTTGCAATATCCGTAACCGTTAGATTTTTGGTTAACTTTAACTGTGATAGGGGCATTTTCATAATTTTATCCCTTTCTTAAAATGGTTGACTTCTTAGGTTGACCGTTAAAGTTAACAAAAAAACCTAATGGTTATGGATATCGGAAAACCACAGGGGGTTATTCGAGCTTTTTAAACCACATGGAGTTTTTTAATAACTTTTGTAAACCACAGGGGGGTTTTAAGGAATTTCCACTTAATATTACTGATTTTTTAATTATTGTATTGTAATAACAATCTTAATAGTTAACACACATAATCTACTCTTATCTCTTTTTTTTGGGTACTTTTTGCTATTTTTCTAAAACTTTAGTAAAAAATTTGTTTTTGCCCATTTAAAATTATTTTAGCTTAGTTTATTATCTTTTAAAAAATTAACTATAATTTTCAATTTATAAATTAATTTGGATGTTTTAGTTTAATTAAATTTAGATTTTATTAATTTTTGTTGTTAACTTAAAATTTAGAATCTATAAATTTATGTTGTAGGAAATAACAACATAATAGTGAGACAAGATAGTACTTAACGTTGTTAAAGATAAAATTGGAAAGAAAATAATAAAAAAAATGAGTCATGATAAACTCCTCAAGTAATTTTCTCAATAACTCAAGTGAGGTGTCATGCATTCATTGGCTACACTTTTATAAAATAATTATTAATACTACATTATTGACCAATGAATGCATGACACCTCACTTGAGTTAAGAAAATTGAGAAGATTATTTGATGAGTGTATCATTACTCAATAAAAATATAGCTACAATTTAATAGTTTAAATATGAGAGACACAATGGTAAAAATGAAAGTTTAAACATCATTGTAAATGTCAGTGTTTTCCATTTAGTTTACCAGTTTAAACAAAGCACGGTAAGGTTGTTGGTCATCTTTTATGTACAACATAGAAATCGTCATATTATATTAAGTTGTAGATAACTTTATGGTTGCACTATAACTATTAAATAGAATGATTCAAATTTAACAAAATTTGAAACTACTTGGGATCAATTTCCAATTTGGAAAAGTTAAATTGGGGATTCATCAGTAATTAAGTTCAGTGCAACATTGAAATTGTTCAAATATCTTCATTTTTATATAATTTGATGATAGCACCATAACTATTAGTATATAATGATTAAATTTAAGAAAATTTGAAACTATTTGAGGTCAATTTATAATTTTGAGTAAAATTTGAGACATATTTATCATTTTTTCTAACCAATTACATTCAATGACATATAGAAATCATCTTTATCTTAGTTTGTAGATAATTTGATGATTGCTCCAGAACTATTACTATATAATGATCAATTTACGAATTTTAAGTAAAATTAGGGGCACACTTGTAATTTTCCTTAATTACGTATAGTACAACATAGAAATCGTCTTATTATCTTAATTTATAGATTATGTGATTTAAATGCACCTCAATAACTATTAGTATATAATAACTTAATTGAAGAAAAATGAAACTATTTGGAATCAATTTGCAAATTTCAAGTAAAATAAGGTATATAATTGTTATTTGTCCTTATTAAATACGTTTAGTGGAACACATAAATTGTCTTATTATCATAATCTATAGATAATTTGATAATTGCTCCATATCGGTACTTATAAAAGGACTCAAACGACCAAAACTTGAGATTATTTAAGGAGAAATTGTAATATTTAGGTAAAATTGTGGTCCCAACTGTCATTTTTTCTACAAACTAAAATTATTTTTCAAGTTAAAATTTTCAATTAAAAGCATATATGAAAATTGCTTTTTCAATTTTACTTAAAATTTGCAAGTTGAATCTAAATAGTCTCAAATTTTTTTTTTTTTGTTTTTAGTAATTTTTATACTAATAGTTATGGTGTAATTGTCAAATTATCAACAAATTATGATAATGGGATAATTTACGTGTTGTACTCAACGAAATAGTGATAAAAAATAATAAATGGATCCCCTATTTTACTTGAACATATAAACTTAACTCCAAGTAGTCTAATTGTTCTTCAATTAAGTTGTAATATACTAATAGTTATTGTGATACAATTATCAAACTATCCACCAATTAAGATTATAGGACAATTCCTATATTGCACTCAACATAATAGTAAAAGAAATTTAATTGTTCCACAATTTTACTTAAATTTCATAAATTAGCCTCAAATAACCTGTAATTTTTTTTTTCAATTGAATCCTTCCTTACAAATAGTTATGGTGCAATCATCAAATTATTTACAAATTAAGATAATAGGACAATTTTTGTATATGCTGTATATTTATGAACGCAATTAGTGAGAACATATGACAATTGTTTCTCCTGTTTTACTGAAAATATGCAAATTAACCCAAATAATCCCAAATTTTCTTCAATCGAATCTTTATATACTAATAGTTTAGGGGATATCATCAAATTATCTAAAATTGAAAATTCTTAGACGATATCTATGTTATATTGAATGTAATTAGTGAAAAATTATGACAAGTGTGTCCCTAATTTTACTTACAAAATTACTAATTGACTCCAAATAGTATCAAGTTATCTTCAATTGAGTGCTTTTGTACTAATACTTCTTATGTCCCATAAATACAAAATAGTAATATAAAGTGGACTATTTTAATTAAATAGATGGAATAGTTATTTTGCTATTATCAAATTATATACAAATGAAGATAATAAGACAAATTTGATTGCACTGAAGGTAATTGGTGAGAAAATGACAATTACATCCACAATTTTACTTATAAATTGACTCAAATCATATAAAATTTTCTTAAATTTAGTTTTTCTACAATAGTGGTTGTGGTGTTATCATCAAATCATTTACAAATTAAGATTAGAAAAAAGGAGGATTTCTATGTTATACTTAACATAATTATTGACACAAATTGACACATGTATTCCCTGTTTTACTTAAAATTGGAAACTGACCCAAAATAATCTCAAATGTTCTTCATTTGAGTCCTTATATATAATAGTTTTGGTGCAAATAATCAATTTAACTAAAAATGAAGAAGATTGGGCTATTTCTATGTTATATTGAACGTAATTATTGAGAATAATGACAATTGTATCCCCAATTTTACTTAACAAGTGTAATTGACCCCAAGTTATCTAAAGTTTTCCTTATTTGTGTCATTTTAGCTTTATTATAAATAGGATTTTCAATAAAACTAGCCACAATTTTTTCCAAACGTTGGACCTCTAAACATGCACCATTTTCACATAAGTAATCCAATAGGTTATAAATATCAATTATGTTGTAAACTAAGATATTTTTATCATATTTTAATCTCATAATCATCCTTTCTAATAGTTTATATCATTTAAATATCTTGAAACTGTTTCATCCTTTGAAACAATTTTGCAATATTAAATACACTTTTTAAATTAATAAATTATTAACTTATCGACTAAATAAAATCTTTTTAAATTAATAAAATTTTATAGTATTAAATTTACTAATTTATAGAGATTTTACTAAGAATTGTAATAGGAAATAAGAACTCATCAATAGATCACACGTTGACGAGAGTCTCGCATGTAGTTGGCATATGAGTCCGGATCTTCTATCCAAGAAAATATGTCCAACTCTATCCAAGTGCCAAAACGACGTCGTTTTGTTTAAATTTGCCACTCCCCTAAATTGGCTCACTTCTTACTTACTGCTGTGTAAAAAAAAAAAAAAATTTAAAAAAAGAAAAAAAAAAAAAAGAAGCTTCCACGAGAAGAGAGACCAAACCTCCTCCTCATGTGTACAGACCAGTCAACACTGCTTCCAATTTCGTTTCTTTCATTTTGCTTTTCATCTTTCTTCAGAGCTTCATCGTCAACATCACTGCTCATCTTCTTCTCTCCTTTGGGATTTTCATTGTTCTCTGGAGGTTGTACCATTTATATTGTTGTGTTGTATCGTTTATTCTATTGTACTATATGGTTTCTGCTATTGATGAGCATAGGAGACTTGCGGCATCGTTTATGTTGTTGTGTTGTATCGTTTCTATTGTTGTCTTGTATCGTTTCTGCTATTTAGTGTATCGTTTTTGCTGTTCTGTTGTATCGCGTCTGTTGTCTGAGTGAGAGGCCATAATGTTGTCACGAAGGTATTGTATTGATTCAATAGAAACTGAATGAGAATCATCATGAGTTGAAGTTTGAATTTTCTTTGTTATTTTGGAGTTTTAGCATTCTCAGCTGAATTTCAGTTAGTTTTATTATATCATGAAAATGGAAAGAAAAAAAAAATTTTAGTGAACGACAACAGAAAACACACCTTCAGGAAAAAGAAAAAAAAAACAGAGCACCCAATATGATGCTAAAAGAGTCGGAGACATGATGTTGACGGCAAACTTCCGGAGAACAATGAAAAACCCAAAGGAGAGAAGAAGATAAGCAGTGATGTTCACGATGAAGCTCCGAAGAAAGACGGAAAACCAAAATGAAAGAAATGCAGCGTTGACTGGTCCGTATACAAGAGGAAGAGGTTTGGTCTGTCTTCTCTTGAAAGCCTCTTTTTTTTTTTTTTAATATTTTTTTTTTACAGCAGTAAGTTAGAAGTAGGCCAAATGAGAGGAGTGAAAAATTTAAGCAAAACAACGTTGTTTTGTCATTTGAATAGAGTTGGATAGATTTTCTTGGATAAAAGATTTGTACTTTTTGGCAGATATGCCATCTTTAAAAATAAATTAATTCCAAGGATCGTATTGATTTGTTTGATACGACTTAAATGAATGATGGATGGGCATCTCCATCTAAACTCCATCATACACATATATGATATATCATGCATGATGACCAATTGACCGCCTAGGTACATAACACCAAGACCTGGTTCCACCACTCAAATATTTTCACATAATATATTTTATTTCCTTTTAAGTATTATGTGGCTTTCCAACTAAACATTCCACTAAGGGGTGTTTTTGCTACAAAATTTGCAAAATTGCTTTAGTGGCAAGAAAACTTGCCACTATTTGGGGCAACCATGATTTTCCTTTTCTTTTTTCTGGACTTTTGTGGCTGATCCTGAGAACAACCAGCTTGAATCACCTTATGCATGTGGAAATATGATATGTATTGGTCACTAAACCAATTAAATTTTGTTATAGGGTAGTTTTTAATTAAGTTAGCAATTCAATTTTTAAAGTGGTCTTATGTGGGCGGTTACCGTAAGAAGAAAAAAAATTATAAAACAACATTTTGATGGATTAACGGCTATGGATGTTTATTTGAGTTTTATTTGGGGAGTAGTTTATTTGGATTGGCTTATTCGAATTTATAAAAAACAAATAAATAAAAAGTTGCACCCAAATACCAAACTAAATTAAATCTGGTTTATTTGGTTTGGTCTCATTTAAGCCAATTTTAAAAAAAATTCTTTCAAAAATATGACATTAAGTTTAAAACAAATTCATCCAATTATCTAAAACTTACAACAGATTAATGTTTTAAACAAAAACAATCACAACAACAAATAATTCCACAAATCACCTACTATAGCAAAAAATTAATAAACAAAAATAATAAGAGGGCCTTCAAATACTTCTTCAACTTCAACCTTCAACAAATCAGCCTAGTTTTAGTAAAGTAAATGATCAAAGACAAAACTTTTTTTAAAGGTAAAAGTTAAAACGTAAAAAGGCTTAACTTAATATATATATAATTTTATTTGGTTTATTCGAGTCTCTTATTTGGGTTGAGTCTCAAATCCAATTAGAAGCTGTTTAACCATTTAAGAGTTCGAGTGCAATGATTAACCCAATCTAAAAACCAAATAAGCTAATCCGTTTCATTACATAATTTGGTTTGGTTGGATTATAACCAGTTTAATAAACACCCCTAATAACTACCATGTAAGCCATTATATGTTGGTAATTAATCACTGAATACTTTCTCCCCCATGTATCCACGCTATTTGTACCGAGAAGAACATACAAATTGTTAATTATGGGCTTGTTTGAAATTACTCTCGCAATTATATAATAATTTTTATTATTTTATATTTTTAATACACTTTTTAATATTTAAAAATTCATTTTGTAAAATATATTTTGAAAACATTATATGGGGACTTTCAACATTTTCCCTTTGACTTTCGCACTAAATTTTCTACAATGCTTTTGGTAGCACATTCTGTGTAGTGTGTACATAAAATTACATGAGAATGTGACTCGCATCATTTTGATTAATTTATATTCGAAAATTGAACTAAAAATCTCACAAATCCTTGATGAATCTAAAGCAAGTAATTATGCAGCAGCTGTTAATATATAAAGATTGCTGAGAATTTTTTATTTTCAGCCTTATAATCCGAACGTTCGAACCTATAATCCAGAGTTACAAAACTCTCTCATTATTTACCACCAAAATCCTCCCAAATAGCTTAGATTCTACACAAGTATTATTAAGAATTTTGTATAAATGCACGGCTCCCCACAACTTTAGTTGCACATTATTACTAGGTTTAATCACTATTTACCTCTCGTGTTATTTTTTTTTGACTAACCCCTTCATATTTTAAAACTAACTCTCTGCCCACATTTGACTAAGTTATGCATAATATAATACTCATTGCAAGGGCAACATTACCCCCATTAAATGATGACTCCCTTTCCACATCACAACTCATTTGCCACATCACCACCACCTCTTCGTCACATCACCTATTTTCAGGAGATCGGGTCTGGATTGATTTCAAATAAAAGGCAAAAAATATGCTACTGGCTAGGATCAAACACACAACCATCCACTCCCTTGCACATGGTATAATTGCTAGGCTACTAATGTTTTTGATACCAATTATAGTTCACATTAGCTTTATCTTTCACTCTCTCTCAACTCTCCAAATAAAAGATCCTAAGGCTCTGTTCTTTTCCATTCCTTTTTACAAGAATCATCATTTTTTTCTTCCAAAATTTTAAATTTTGAACTTAATAGAAAATTAAGTGCATTTTTTATGTAAACCCAAATTTTTTTATGTAACCAAACAAATTTTATGTAGAGTTTTTTGGTTTACATAAAAAATTAACTTAATTTTCTACTCAGTGCAAAATTAAAAATTTAAAGTTTTGGAAGAAAAAAATGATGATTCTTGTAAAAAGGAATGGAAAAGAACAGAGCCTTGAGCTCTTTTATTTGGAGAATTGAGAGAAAGTGAAGGATAAATCTAATGGGAACTATAATTGTTATCAAAAACATTAGTAGGCTAGTGGATATTCCATGTGTAAGGGTTGTGTGTTCAATTCCAACCAGTTGCATAATTTTTGCCTTTTATTTGAAATCAGTCCAGACCCGATCTCCTGAAGGTATGTGATGTGGAGGAGAGGTCGGGGTGACATGGTTCAACCCCCAACCAGTAGTATAATTTTTGCCTTTTATTTGAAATCAATCTAGACCCTATTTCCTGAAGGTAGGTTACGTGGACAGGGAGTCATCATTTAATGGGGGTAATTTTATCCTTTCAATGATTATTATACATGACTTAGTCAAAGGGAGGGTAAATAGTTAGTTTTAAAAACATGGGGGGCGGGGGTAAGTAGTCAAAAGAGAATAACACAGGGGGTAAATAGTGATTAAGCCTTATTATTATTATTATTGTTATTATAGTGAAATGCATAAATTAGCACGAACCTTTGCCTGAGTGCGAATATTGACACAAACATTTAGAAATTGGTTTTTCCGACAAAAACCTTTAAAAAACGTGACAAAAATAATTTGTTAAATTAAATAATTCTGGACGAAAATGTAAAAATTGAAAGATTGGGGTTTCATTTGGTAATAAAAGTAAAATAAGGGAAACATATGACAAAGGAATAGGGAAATAGACGATTTTGACATCAAAAAGCTATTTCCATTTGTGGGTTAACAGAGCTACTTGACGGAATGTTATGTTTTGTAACGTTTTCGAAAGGTTTGTGTTAAAAAAGCAATTTCTAAATGTTTGTTTCATTTATTGCACTTAGGCAAAGGTTAGTCCTAATTCATGCATTTCACTCTTATTATTATTATTATTATTATTATTATTTTGAAACATTTTTTTTTTCACTTTCAAGTTTGGGCGAATTACATTTACAGATGAATTCAGGTATAATATATTATAAAATCACTTAGTTTGTTTCAAATAATTATATCTACACTCCTTTTGAAGTTTTCATTTTTCATACTACAAAACGAAGTCGGTAAGTAAAAGACCTTCATTCGAATTTTGTAGTGCGTACAAGTTACTTAAAAATACAATGTGTGATATATAATTTGTACATAGTTTCTTTTTAACAATATTTAAGGTTAAAGAGATATTTTATAATTTTGAGAAACAATAGAGTCAGTTTCGTAATTATACGCAAATTTTAGGGGTAAATATAATTTATCCTTCAAGTTGTGGACCATACTTCCATGGCTATTTAGACTACGAAATAAATAAATATTTTTTAAAATTTATTTTGAAACAAAAATAAAAGCCTCCGGCAAAGGACTATTTTGAAATTTTTTTTACCAAAATAAATCAGAATCTGACAAGCACTCAAGAAAATTTACAATCATATTTTTCCTTTTTCTTCTTTTCCTTTTCTCAAATTCTTGATAGGGAATATCTAATGAGCTGGTATTTAAGTTTGAAACCAAGATTTAAGGACCACTTTACAGTAACTGAGACCTAAAATGAAGGGCGAATAACATTTACCTCCCTCGAGCTTCTATCAAATTCAAATAAGTCTCTCAAGTTTTGAAAATTATAAATTCCTCCCTGAGATTTGGTGATAATTAGCAAATCGATCTCTGTTAATTATGGTTGAGATTGAACACAAACTTTCACGAACAAGTGTAGGATCGAATCAATAAAAGTTCTCCTTAAACTTATTTATTCAATATATAAACGACTATGAACTAAATTTTAGACTCGGTTAATTAATAAACAATCATAGTTTAGCTCCTGAAATCTCTCCGAGGCTCAATTTGATAACACATTTACTGTTAGTGAAAATATAAAGACAAAACAACAAAATTTTGAAAACCTTAGGGAGGTAATTGTAATTTCCAAAACCTAAAACACTTATTTATAACCAAACCTCGGGAAGTAAATGTAATTCGCCCTAAAATAAACCATTACGTGTATGTTTATCTTTGAGCACGCTGAAGAAAGGGTTTTAGGCCTCCCATATCTAGAATTTAAATGATCACTTATTAAAGATGTTTCAAATTCCACTAATTATTAGCTTCTTTTTCATTTATTTAATTAATTTGTTTAGAAAAATGTTACTTCACCTGTTCCATTAGAGGAGTCATTTATTATTATTATTATTATTATTATTATTATTATTTATCTAGTAGAAATTCCTATTATTTTCACTTTTCACACATTTATTAATATAATCATGTGTGGTCCACAATTAACTCACATTTGATAAGTAAATACATAAGTTAAAAAGAAAATTAAAATTGAACCAAATTATTTTAAATGTTGTATATTGAGACCCCTGCATAAAAGGTTAGTATGTACATTTTTTAAACATGAATTATCTATTAGTTTCGATAGAATATAATGATAAAAATAGTTACTATCAATTTCTCTTTGTCTATGTTTTTTTCTTTTTGCAACAATTAAGTAACATAGAAATAATTTTTAAATTTAAAAACAATATTTTCAAGGACAAAATTAGTAATAAATTATTTGTTTTCATATCAATAATATATATGTGTGTGTGTGTGTGTCATGTATAGAGCAATAAGTAAGCTTTACTTTGCTCTATTTAAAGGAGAGAAGAAAAAGAGTAGTAATTATTGGAAAGATAAGCAAGTTAATTTTAAGAGAATTCTCTCTCGGTACGAATATTGGTTTCTTCTAACTTATTGATTTTCATAATCAGGCTGATCGTCGGCCACCGTTGGCAACTGCGATGGAGGGAGGCTAGAAATCTCCGGCTCTTCTCAACTTTGCTGTGGCACTGGAGTCCAAACGTCAGCTGCCACCGCCGTCACCTCTGATCAGTAAACCATTGAAACTGGTCTCCGAGCACAAGGGGAAATTAGCTCTTATTTTCACTAATGAAGATCTGGTTGTTTTAGAGGCCCCTTTGAAGCTGGCTCTTATAGGTAAGTTTTCGAAGGGTCAAACGAGTGTGGACAATTTAAGAACTGATTCCCTCACTGCGGGATTTGAAGGAGGCTACCATATCGGCCTTATTGATCGTAATCAAATTCTTATCCGGTTTGAGAAGGATACAGACTATCAACGTTGCTTCATGCACGGAGTGTGAAGCTTCGGGAGTTATGCTTTGCGTATCGTGAAATGGACGCTCAATTTCAACCCCAAAGCTGAGTCATCAATTGTTCCGGTATGGATTCGATTTCTATGTTTACTGTTTCAGCTATATAATGAGTGATAGCTCCTTTCAATTGGCAACATGTTTGGCCGTTCTTTGAAGGCTGATTTTGCCTCTACAACTGTCTCGCGACCGAGGGAAGCACGGGTATGTACGGAAGTTGATTTGTTAGGCGAGTTGCCGGAATCTATTTATTTGGAATTAAGAGGAGAGGAATTCCTCTAACAAATTGAGTATGAACGCTTGCCTTTTTACTATTTCACTTGTCTCAAGGTTTGCCATTCCGATGCGGTTTGACGGTCTTTCAGATACCAAAATATGGGAAGCCATGGCAGAATGTTGGGAGAAGTTGCAAAGCACTCCACCATCATATCCGACTCTGGAGGTTCCCTTCCAAGAGGTGCAGCGACCGGTCACGGGTCGCAGAGAGGGTAGTTTGTCGTATCCAGATCTGTCAGCCACGCATACCCTGTTTAAAGTGAACTTCAATAACTCTTTCCAGGTGCTTTCTCCAGGAAGCTAGGGTAAGCAAAGCATTTTGGATGCATTAGGAGAGAGGGATCTCACACAGCCCAAGCAGCAGTCACGGGCTAAATATCATGAGGCATCTCGGATTGTCGTTAACCGGCAATTCATGAGGTTAGATTCTTAATTTATGTAGTTTCCATATGGTGTGGCTCATATGAGGGGCATAAGATAACGTGCCTCTTTTAATCTCTTGAAGTCTCTTATTAAATTACATAATGTCTCTTTGTTAGTTCTTCTCGAACCCATGATTTCTCAAAAAAATTTGGAAGAGGTCAGGGTGGGGTTTGGGTACCATGTGGCTCTTTCATCCATGAATGGGAAAGTCTGGGTGTTCTATAGTGCTGATTATATGCTGTATGTTATAAACAACTATGAATAGTGTATGTCTTTTGAATTATCACATCCCCACTTGGCAGTCCCATGTGTTGTTAGTGGAGTATATGGACTGCATTCCAAAGTCCAGCGTCGTGTGTTGTGGGAGTTAACAGGATAGCCGACCTGGGATTTGTGTTAGGGACTATAATGTCATCGTAGCACTTGATGAGTATAGGGGGTCAGCCGTACCAGATATGTCTGCAATCCAGGAGTCTCAGATTTCATTAGCTCAGCAGGATTGCCAAATTTACCCACTTTAGAGGCGGAATTCACTTGGGTGAGCTATAAATCTGTCGAAAGTAGGTGGACAAAGGTTCAAAAGCGGCTGGATAGAGCTTTGGTGAACCAGGAATGGCTGCATCATTTTCCGAGTTGTACGGTGGAGGTGCTCAGTAGAGCTACATTTGATCTTGCTCATATCCTGTTACAGCACGTAACATCGATGCCCCCGGTCATTAAGTTGTTTATATACCAGCAGATGTGAGAGAAACATGAGGGTTTCTTGGATGTTTTTTGGGCTAGTTGGGCCAAGACATACGAGGGTTATGGTATGTTACGCTTCTCTTTGAAGTTGCGTGGTCTGAAACATGATCTGTAGGAATGGAAAAAGAATATTTTTGGGAATGTGATGTCAAATGTGGTAGCAGCTGAGCAGGAGATAATCAGGTTGCAGGAGATATACGATGCGGGCGGGGGTGACTCGGAGCTATCTACCCTACGGGAGGAAGCAATTTTGGCCCAGCACCTACAGGAGGAGGAGATTTTCTGAAAGCAAAAGGTGTGGGTCCGATGGTTAAAGGAAGGGGAACAGAACACCAAATTTTTCCATGCCACGCTATAGACCCGTCTGAGCAGGGCGGGGATTTTTTTCCCATAAAATCTCCCTGTGGGGATTCGATTTCGAGTTAAGCAGAGATTGGCCAGGAGGCAGGGAGGTTTTTTCAGGATTTGTTTGGAGCGGAGGATGGAGATGAGGACTCTATGCAGGATCTTCTCGATACCATTCCTTGCTCGGTGGGGGAGTCTCACTCTCTACTGAGCCCGCTATCTATTGAGGAGTTGAAGGCTTTGGTTTGGGAATTGGACCCGAATAGTGCTCCAGGGAGTGATGGTTTTGCTGGGTCTTTCTACTGATTCACTTGGAAAGTCATTGGGTCAGATTTGTTACTTACAGTTCATGACGGGTATTCCTATTCCAAGGGCGATAGCCAACACTCTCATCACCTTACTGCCTAAAAAGAAGAACCCAGTTACTTTTGCAAATTATCAGCCCATCAGTGATGTGAACCTTTTGCAAATCAATACAGAAAATGTCCAAGGAAAGTCCAAGACGCACCTCTCAAAACTCTAGTGGATTCGTGACTACTAATTTAACAAGTTAAATTAAACACGCAATTCGAACTTAGAGAATAATAGAGGCAAAACAAAGCATACAATTAGAAAAAAAATTAGTGGGCAGCCAAATGGATTTAGAACTGCCGAAAATTCAAAGGAAGAAAAAAAAGTAGAATTTGGATTCTAGAAATTGGATTCCTTTAAAGAGGAAAGGAAAAAACCGAAAAAGAAAAGGGAAGAAAAAGGAAAGGGAATTTGGAATTCACCTTTGAAAAAGAAAAGGAAAATCCAAAAAATTAAAGGAGAACAAAAAAGAAGGAAACTAGGAAGAGAATTAGGTAACATGTACAATACCTTAATTTCTCTTAAATCCTAGAACACTTAAGTAAAATCCTAATTCTCATATGTGCTTCCTTGTGAGTTTGTTGGGCTTCTGTAGCACACCTTTGAACAAAGTTTGCAAGGTCTACTTTGAGCTTTGCAGTCTTCTTTCGAGTCATTGGCCCAACTATATCTACGAACGGATCTCTCTGATATGGACTTGGATCCTGAAGCATTGGCGGGCCTCGATGAAGCACTCGAACCTCGGCTACACTCTCTGCACCATCTTCTGGATCTCCTTGAGCTGGACTTGTCGATGAGCTAGAGGCGTTCACATCATCCCCTCCCGGTTGAAAAGGATTCGACCTCAAAACTACACCCTGATCATAATCAAACGGAGACAAGTCAGCAACATTAAATGAAGTACTAACGCCATACTCACCTGGTAAGGCGAGCTTGTAAGCATTATCCCATCTTAGACACAATTTGAAAGGGTCCATCGCCTCGTGGATGAAGTTTTGTCTGTCGAGCTGCTGGAAACCTTTATTTTCTCTTGTGAACCCAAACCCAATCTCCAGGTTCCAAGTTCACAGCCTTACGCCGACGATTTGCATATGCGACATACTTAGCATTTTTCTTCTCGAGATGAAGTCAAACTTTCTCGTAAAGTCTTTTGACAGTGTCTGCTTTCTGTTCGCCATCTAGATTAGTTTGTTCCTTCAGAGGCAGTGGCAGTAAATCCATGACCGTCAACGGATTGAAGCCGTAGGCAGCTTCGAAAGGGCGAGAAACCTGTTGAGGAGTGTTTTGATCGATTGTAAGCAAACTCAGCAATCGGCAAGACCTATTCCCAACATTTAAGATTAGTCTTAATCAGTGCTGGCAACAAATTCCCTACAGTTCGATTGGTCACCTCAGTTTGACCATCCGTTTGTGGATGACTAGAGTAAAAAACAACAATTTAGTTCCTAATCTAGACCACAAAGTTTTCCAAAAATAACTCAAGAACTTAACGTCCCTATCAGATACAATTGTGCGTGGAACTCCATGAAGTCGAACTATCCCATGAAAGAATAAATCTGCAACATGTCTAGCATTATCTGTTTTCCTGCAAGGAATAAAATGAGCCATCTTAGAAAACTTGTACACCACAATGAAAAGTGAGTCATTACCTCTTTGAGTCCTCAGCAAGCCTAGAATAAAATCCATAGATATGTCAGTCCAAGGCAAAGTTGGAATAGGCAAAGGCGTGTAAAGACCATGAGGTTGAGATGTAGACTTAGCCTTCAAACAATTAATGCAATGTGAGCAAATTTGTTCTACATCTTTTCACATTTTAGGCCAATAAAAGTGTTCCTTCAACATGTCAAGTGTCTTAGTTACACCAAAATGACACATCAGCCCCCCATTATGTGCTTCACGAACCAGCAGTTCCCTAGATGAACTACATGGAATGCATAACTTATTTTCTTTAAACAAGAACCCATTATGTCTAAAGTATTTCTGAAATGCACCATGTTCACATGCTTCATATAATGTTGAAAAATCAGGATCAGAAACATACAATCAGGATCAGAAGCATACAAATCTTTGAGATATGAAAACCCTAATGAAGAATGTTCAAGTAGAGTAAGAGCTTCATACCTTCGAGACAGCGCATCAGCCACCATATTCTCTTTTCCCTTCTTATATTTGATAATGTAAGGAAAAGTTTCAATGAAAGCAACTCATTTGGCATGACGCCTGTTTAACTTACCTTGTCCCTTTAAGTATTTAAGGGACTCGTGGTCAGAATGCACAACGAACTCCTTGGCCATCAAGTAGTGTTGCCATGCCTCAAGTGCCTTTACCACATCATAGAGCTCCTTGTCATAAGTAGGATAATTCAAGGCAGCTCCCTTCAACTTCTCACTGAAATAGGCAATAGGTTTACCTTCCTACATCAAAACAACACCTATACCTATACCTGAAGCATCACACATAAGTTCAAAAACTTTATCAAAATCAGGCAATGCTAAAACAGGTCATGAGTGAGATCATGCTTAAGAACAGTAAATGCATTTTCTTGGGCTTGCCCCCATAAGAACGGTACATTTTTCTTGCACAACTCGTTCAGGGGTGCGGCCTTAGTAGAAAAATCCTTCACAAACCTTCTATAAAATCCAGCCAAACCATGGAAAGATCTTACCTGTGAGGCCGAACTTGGTGTAGGCCATTCTCGAATAGCCTTTACCTTGGTGTCATCAACTTTAACACCATCTTTAGAAACAACAAAATCGAGAAAAATAACCTCTTCCACACAGAAGGTACATTTATTCAAATTGGCACACAATTTATGTTCACGTAATTCAATCAACACTAATTTAATATGCTCAACATGCTCAGTCCTGTTTCTACTATAGATCAAGATATCATCAAAATAGACAACAACAAATTTTCCTATGAACTTTCTAAGCACATGATTCATTAAACCCATAAAAGTACTAGGTGCATTTGTGAACCCAAAAGGCATCACTAACCACTCATATAACCCAAACTTGGTTTTAAAAGTAGTTTTCCATTCATCTCCTTCTTTCATTCTAATTTGATGATAGCCCTGTGTGAGATCTATCTTAGTGTAAATTGTAGAACCATACAAATCTTCAAGCATGTCATCAAGTCTAGGAATAAGATGCCTATACTTAATGGTAATCTTATTAACAAATATACAGTCCATACACATTCTCCAAGTTCCACCTTTCTTAAGAACAAGTATAACAGGAACCGCACAAGGACTTAGAGATTCTCTTACCTGCCCATTGGCGAGCAACTTCTCAACCTGATTCTGCAATTCCTTTGTTTCCTCAGGATTTGCTTTGTAGGCTGGACGATTAGGAATAGATGAGCCAGGTACAAAATCAATTTGATGTTCAATGCCGCGAAGAGGGGGCAACCCAGCCGGCAACTCTTCGGGAAAAACATTGGCATATTCTTGCAAGAGAAATTGGACTTCCATAAGGAGATCCCTAGGGATGTCGTCAGGGTTAGTACAATGATCTTTAGTAACAAGAATAAGTACACAACTATTCTGCAAAAACAGTTGCTTAACTTCTCCTACACTAGCAAATAAACTAGTCTTAACTTCTTTTGAAGGCTTATCAGAGTTCGCCTTACTACCCTTTACAATTTATTTACCCTTTCCTTTAGCTTGCAGCTTTTTTGAACCCCACTGGGCGAGCTTGTCCTTCATCCGAACAGATTCAGCACGAACTTCCTGGGGCAAAAGTGGTAGAAATGTATGGATCTTGCCCTGTTAACAGATCGAGTAGGTGTTGGCAACTCCATCATACGTCGCCTTCATGTCGAAGAGCCAAGGTCGTCATAGCAGAATATGACATGCCTCCATGGGGAGAATGTCGCATGTCATCTATCCTTCGAACTTACCAATAGCAAAAGTGATCCGAACCTGCTTAGTCACTCTGTAGCCATCTGAGCTGTAGAGCCATTGAAGCCGGTATGGATGAGGATGGTTGATTGTGGGAAGTGTTAGCTTCTCGACCATGTATTCACTGGCCACATTGGTGCAACTTCCGCCATCAACTATCAGAACACAAATACCTCTATTAACTTTAGCACAGGTATAGAATATAGTGGTCCTTTGATTAGTATCCTGGATAACATCAGTAGTCAAAGTACGAGTAACAATCGCCAGGTGAGTGTTGTCTTTTGGTCTATGAACATCTGCTTCAGTATCAGACTTACTGTTATCAGTCAATTCAGAAAAGGGATTAACAACATCATTATCCTCTTTTTCTTCTTCGGAAACATACTCACTATCTTGTCCCAACATAACTTTGCGGACATTAGGGCAATCTCGCATGTAATGGCCACAACCAGAACATTTATGGCAAGTTATATTACTGATAGACGGCTTAGAAGTAAAAGGTGACTTAGCTGAAGAAGCATGAGTTGATTGAGCAGGCTGAATAGCTTTCTTCTCTGAGTAGAATGGCTTCTTTGCTGGAAAGGATGGCGATGCATGAGTTTTCTTTCATTGATTGCTGGTAGGTGTTCGAACAAGTGGAATAGTCTGCAGGTACTCCTCCATCACCCTGGCTTTATGCAACATATCAGTTAAAGAAGCAGCATTCTACAATTCAACTGCCAAAGCTATCTCACGATTAAGCCCACTAAGAAAACGAGCATACTAGCACCCTCATCCTCTATTACATTAGCCCTAATTTTGGCAATCTCCAACTTTCTAAAATATTCATCAACAGTTAAAGTCTCTTGTACAAGAGTATGTAATTTCTTATACAAAGCACGAAAATAATAAGCAGGTACAAAAGTCTTGCGCATCTCTGTTGTGAGATCAAACCAATTAATAGGGGGTGCACGAGCACGCATGGGCCTAGTGTTCCGTCTCATATCCATCTGCTGATTCCACCAAACAAGAGCATAGTTGGTGAAGTTCACGATGGCGAGAGGAGCCTTCCTGTGTTCGGGAACTGAGTGAAGCTCAAAGATTCGCTCCATCTTGATCTCCCAGTCTAAGTATACTTCGGGGTCCGTACCTCCTGCGAAAGAAGGCACAGATGTCTTCAACTGACTTAGACCGTCAAAGGGCTTGCTGGAATGGCCTTGAGGATTTGCACTGTCCCCCTCCATCTCCGGGGGTTGATGAGCCTGGGTGGCCCTGAGTTCTGCGACCTCACCACTGAGGTCAGCGAGTTGAGTGTTGAACTGATTGGTCAAGTTCGCAATAGCAGCCAGGAGTTGTTCATTACTAATGTTAGAACTACTCCCTGACATGGTAACCAGAAAAGATCCTGCTAAGAACAAGTAAAAGTGAGTAAAAGTAACCTTACCCCCTAGTGCCCCTCCTAAAGAACTACACACAAACCAGTGTATCTCTCTTTAGGGTTGGTGGCCCTTGTATGCTGTAACACTCAGCCTTTTACCTCAGTCCTGTAGAAAGTGTTCACAGATTACTTTGGCAAAGGTAACAAGCAATAGGTAATATCACAAGCACAACAACTATATAGGAAAGTAGCAAAAAATTTTTGAAATAGACACTTGGTTCTATTTTTGAAAAACACCTTGTAAAAATGAAATTTTGTAGTATATCTCAAATAAGAAGTGCACCGATAGGAACTTTCGGGGCGAAGCCCTCAAAGTTCAGAGATAATGGCAATGCACGAAGACAAAATTCAAGCTATATTCTCAGAGTAAACGTAAAAGGTAGCACAAAAAGGTTAAAAGGGCCAAAGAAGCAAGGCAATTCAATTGAAGAGCAAGAACAATTAGCAGATTTGAAACAAATGAGGAAGTACTTAAACTACCCAAGATGTGATCACCCTCCCAATAGGTAATCAAGAAACCAATTCCCACTAATTATCCAAGTTTTCCGAAAACAAGAGTCCTTTACGCAACCAGAGCCAAGTGGCGGAAAAATTCCTCAGATTTTTGAGTGTAGTGCTGTAGGGAGTAGTGTCCATAATCGAACACTATCAACTTTGCAAGTACACAGGAAAGAGAAGAAGATTCCCAACGAAGAAAGATTCCTCTTCGGTTTTGGAGTGTAGTGCTGTGGGAAGTAGTGTCGGTAATCGAACACTATCAACTTTGCAAGTACACCTTAAACCTTGGAGAAACAATTCTTACTCAATTTTTGCCACAATGACACAAGCATGCGAAAAATTATCCTTTTAAGCAAATTTAGAAAATTTTGACAGCACTACGACACAATTTCAAGAATCCAATATATTTTCAAGAATTCAAAGCTAATGTATCAAGCATAGGCATACCAATCACAATTGCAACAAAGGTGAGCTGCTTAACATCAATCGCAAAACTCACCACAAGTACTTAACACAGGGATAAATATCGCAAAAAACAGCCCATAAAACCGAACAAAACAAGCAAAAACCGAACTAGGCTTTTTCAACTTCTTTTCGCTTTCTTCTTTTCTTTTTTTTTTTTTGGTTCGGGTGCCTATTTTTTTTTGTGCTTTTAATTTCAGTTTTTAAAGATCAGAAGCAGCAGCAAAAACCGAAATTAAAGGGATTTAAGAAAAAAAATTTCTTAAAAAGGAGCAATCTTTTCCACAAAAATCAGAACTTAAAGTAGAGTTAAGGAAAATAAAACACCTTATGAGTTGATCGAGTTACTCCAACCTCCTCCTGTCGAGCAAACAGCCAAGGCTTTGATACCAATTGATGTGAACCCTTGATTACAACTTGTGAAAACAAGAACTAAATGCGAAAAATTGCCAAAGAAAGTCTGTATGCAAGACGCAACTCTTAAAACTCTAGAATCCTTACCCTTGGATTCGGCTGACTACTAATTTAACAAGTTAAATTAAACACGCAATTCGAACCAAGTGGAGAATAATAGAGGCAAAACAAAGCATGCAATTAGATAGAGCAATTATCTAATTAGCCTATAGTTCCTGTACTTTAGCAATTAACAAAGCATGCAAATTACTTAAGCCAAAATAAAGAAGAGTGAATAATAAAGTATAAACTTTCATTCAATTAATCATTAAAGAATAATGAAGTACAACACCCCTATATATAGGGATAGGGTGTGCAAAAAAGAAGGAAAAGAAAACAAGGAAAATTACCAAAAAAAAATGGAAACCAATTTGGCTGCCGAAGGATTTGGAAACCAAAAAGTGGTTTCTTAAAAAAATAGAAAAAAAAAGTGGGCAGCCAAATGGATTTGGAACTGCCGAAAATTCAAAGGAAGAAAAGAAAAGTAGAATTTGGATTCTTCCTTTAAAGAGGAAAGGAAAAAACCGAAAAAGAAAAAGGAAGAAAAAGGAAAGGAAAATCCAAAAAATTAAAGGAGAACAAAAAAGAAGGAAACTAGGAAGAGAATTAGGTAAAATGCACAATACCTTAATTTCTCTTAAACCCTAGAACACTTAAGTAAAACCCTAATTCTCATATGTGCTTCCTTGTGAGTTTGTTGGGCTTTTGTAGCACACCTTTGAACAAAGTTTGCAAGGTCTGCTTTGAGCTTTGCAGTCCTCTTTCGAGTCATTGGCCCAACTATATCTACGAACGGATCTCTCTGATATGGACTTGGATCGTAAAGCATTGGCGGGCATCGATGAAGCACTCGAACCTTGGCTACACTTTCTGCACCATCTTCTGGATCTTTTTGAGCTGGACTTGTCGATGAGTTAGGGGCGTTCACATCAATCAGTCTTTGTACTTTCCTTAACAAGATTTTATAAAGGTTTTATGTGCTAGATTAAAGCCTCTCTTTCCAGATGTTATTTCTCCAGAACAGTCTGCATTTTTGCCAGGAAGGGAAATTGCCGACAATGTATTACTTGCTCAGGAGTTGGTGCACTCAGTTAATCAGAAAATGTCCCGGAGGCAACATCATCTTTAAACTAGATATGGTCAAAGCTTTCAATCCGGTGTCTTGAGTTTTCTTGGAAAAGTTATTACTAAAAATGGGATTTCCCCCTCGCTTTGTGCAGTTTATCCTCGGGAATCTCAGAGCAGCTTGGTTTTCTGTTTTGATCAATGGCGAGCCGCATTGTTTTTTTTCCAAGCCACCAGGGGAATAAAGCAGGGTGATCATTTATCACCTTTTCATTTTATTTTGGTGGGAGAGGTTTTCTCGAGGGGTATAAAGGCCCACATTAAGAGGGAAACTTTAAAACCCTTCTCTACGCCGAGGGGCACTCTTCAAGTGTCACATTTGAACCTTGCAGATGATTTATTTATCTTTGTGAATGCGAGCAGGGACTCTATTAGAGGGTTCATAGAATTCCTGCGGCCCTATGAAGGGGCTACAGGGCAGAAGGTCAGTGAGCCTAAATGCTCTTTCTTCCTTCCTAAGAAGTTGCAACCAAGTGAGGGCTTAGTAAGGCAGCTGACTAGAATGAGGGCAGGGAGTTTTCCTTTTATGTATTGGGTTGTCTGATTAGTCAGGAGAGATTCACTATGGCTCTTTTCCAGCCTATGGTAGATAAAATTCATGCTCGTCTGGTAGGGTGGTAGGGCAAGATCCTCTCGCAGGGGAGTAAGCTGCTATTAATCAGACATGTATTTGCCACTATGTCTCTCCATTACTGGGCTGCTCTTAAGCCCCCAAAAGGCATAGTGGCCAAAATTGAGGTCATCTTCTCGTCATTCTTCTAGGGGTCCCGATAAGGGAAGAAGAAACGACATTGGAGGTCATGGAGTAGGGTTACTTTTCCGATTAAGGAGAACGGTTTAGGGGTGCGTAGTGTGGCAAATGTTATTACTGCTTTCTCTTGCAGACTCTGGTGGAAATTTCACAACTCAGAGGTCCTCTGGGCCTCTTATATGAAGAGCCTTCCCAAGTCAGCGAGGACGTATCGGGTTTGGAAGCGTATGGAGGAGGTGGACAACATTATAGCGGAACATGTTGGGATTCTGGTAGGTGATGGCTCTTCCCTTTACTGGTCTTCTAATTGGACTGGCAAGGGGCTTTTGTTGAACTAGAAGAGATTGCGGATCCACTTCTGACATTGTGCGAGTTTTAGGATACACGAGATCTATTACGGACTGGTATGCAAGACCCTTTTGCTGATGGCTTATGGGACTTCATTGAGGGAATTGCCCTTCATTTCGATGATCGTCCGGATAGAATGATATGAAAGCCAGAGGTTAAGGGAATTTTTACTATTAAGTCAGCGTATGGCGTGGTCCGTAAAAAGGGGAACGTTGTGGTTTCGAATTTTTGGACCTCGCCATTACCACTCAAACTCTCTGTTTTATGTGACGGCGATTGAATGGTCTTCTGCCCATGGATGATACACTCCGATGCCTGGGAATTCATTTGGCGTCCAAGTGCTCTTTCTGCTGCTCGAAGAGTTTTCTCATGCATGTGTTTTATGAGTGCCTGTGGGATTTGGGTGCACACTGGGGATCGCCTGCGTGTTGTCCCATTGGCTATAACAAATTTATGGGATGTGTTGGATTTTTACTGGGCTAGGGCGGACTTCGAAGTGGCACACCTTCCCACTATGGTGTTTGCTATTGTGCCAGTAGTGGTTTGTTAGGAGATCTGGAGGGCGCACTGCAAGGCAGTTCATGGGGAAATTAATGGATTCGACCCATATAGCAAGTATGGTTTTAAGTCTTTCTACGATTTAATGGCAAAACCCCCCACTTTTCAGGCCATTCGCAGCGTTTTTGGAAGGCAATGTTTTACCACGATGGGTGTATCGAAAATGGAGAGAGGCACAGATTGTCTGTTGGAGTCTGCCTCCTGTGAACCATTTTAAGTTAAATGTGAATAGGTCTTCCTGAGGGAACGGTTCTACGAGATTTGTACAGTAGGGTGGTCTTTGCAATTGGAGCTTCCCTTGGTATACTCACAAGTTTTCAAGCGGGTGCACGTGCTCTTCTCATTGGGCTTCGTATATGTGACAGACTTGGCCTGCAGCAGTTAGATGTGAAGACTAATTCTATGGTATTGTTGATGGCAGTCCAGAGAGATGACGGCCCGTGGCAGTCGGCCTCCACGTTGGCGGATCTCCGCGTCAAGGTATACGTATGGGTCCATTACTCACCTGTACCACTAAGGAAATGTTGTGGCAGATAGTCTGGCTCAAACTGCCAGCTTGACAGGTCACGCAGAATTCTTTGTCCACTCCTCGCTCCCTCAGAGGATTAGGGGTATAGTTGTCCTAGATGCTAGGATTTTCCCTTATTTGAGAGGGTAATAATTTTAAAAATAGTTTTAAACATGTATAGTTTTCATTTGCATTCTTGTATCTTTGTACCTCTAAGGTAAGGCTCATTACGTCCTCCTTAGAATGTTTTTTAGGAATTTTGCTTTTAAATTTTAGGGTCCTCAAATCCCCTAGCCACTTAATCGGCTGTTACCAAAAAAAAAAAAGTTAATTTTAAAATGATTACCACACAGTATCATTTATTTGTTAGCATTTCCATTAATATAATATGCATGTGAATTGCTCAAGTAAATTATGCAGAGTATATATATTTTTCAACCAACAGTACCACTTATCATTCTACCGTCCAAACCATATTTGGGGAGTAAATGTACAACTTTTCTGGTTAAGATATCCAAAAAATAGGAGTTCAAGATATCTTTTTCTTCATCACTATTAGTTTATACTAAAAAAGTGAGAATACCAATTTTCCCAAGTAATGTCGGGTATAAATTGTATTCTAATTTCTTAGACTTTGTAACTCAACTCACAGATCACAAAATACAATTGTTTACAACTTACAATATATAATTTTAAATAAATTTTTTTTATTGGAATTGAGGGAGCACAATTTAACTATAGCTGATGTTATCGCCAAAGCAATTTTAGCATACAAAGCAAAAAAAATATTTTACTACTAATTACCCTTCCTTTGCCTCTCTCTTCCCTTCCCGATTTCTCGCTCTCAATCTCACTTCATCTATCTCCAAAACAATTCCACCGTTGGCTTCCCTCAAAAAAATAAAATAATAAATAAAAAATTCCAAAGTTGTCTGAACTTGGTGGTCACCTCTACATTTGTCTTCTTTGACCACCACTCCAACGCCATTACTAATTGATAATCAGGGTCATTCCTACTAAAAAAAAGGGTCCGGTTCAATAATATAAATTTGGGCCCTTTTATACTATCATAAATGTATATATATATATATATATCATTAATAGCGCTTTCTAAAAAAAATCAATAAACCAAAAGGAAAATATAAATATAAAACTTCACTTGAAAAGTGACATTCTTATTACATATTTAGCTGCAAAATCATCTATCAAGTTGTTTATGTCAACTTCTTCCATAAGTTCATAAGTCTGAATTTTAAGATGACTGATTGATAAATTAATGCTGAATTTTAAGACATAAGTCGTACATACAGATTATAGCCAATTATGAATTAAAAAGAAAATAATTGAACGACATATATTTTGATCTATTTATACAATAAATAATTACATCAAACTAATCAATTTCTAAAACTAACAATTTAGATCAGCATAACCACTTTATATCACATTATTACAACAACCAACGGAAGAAAAATATATATTACCTAGTGATACAAACTGATATTGTAAGATGATAAAGTTGGAAGAACGAAACGAAGTATTGACTTTGATGAGAATTTTGAATGCAAAAAATAATAAGAAACTGAATCAATATAACCAAACTAAATCGCACGCACACAATTAGGCGGCGGACAAAAACAGCCACAAGGCTTTTCTGTTTTGCTTTGTATTTTTCTCTGTTATTACAATGACAATCCAATGCATGTATTTATAGGCTAAATTATCTAAATCCTACACTGATTCAGATTGCAACTATTTTCTAAAATAATTAGATTTCCTAAAACAAATACGAAACCAAACAAGAAACTTAAATTGGATAGAAAATAAAAACAAATAAAACACTTAGTTTAATTATTTACATATATATTAAATTAATCACAAGGGAAGAGAAACTATTTCATGTAATCTATGTACATATATACAAATAATAATTTAAAAACTAATAATATATATATATTTATATATTGGGTCTGTTCTTTAGGGAGTTCTGAGAACAGGTCTCAGAATCATTTTTAAGAAACAAGGTTCTGAGAACTGAGTTGTAACCCAGTTCTCAGCCCAAGCTAAAGAACATGGGGTTCAACCCAATATTTTTTTCCAAAATTTTTACTTTTATTAGCAGATAAAACCTCAATATTTCATTTTTTACATATTCAACCAAAAACTAATTTTTACATTATAATAATTTCAGCCCATAGTAATTGTTCTTAATGTTAATGATATATTTAAGTTTACACAATATTTTTAGTTTAAGATAGTTTAATATTTAATTTTTCCTATTTATTTTTAAAAAAAAAATAAGTTGGGGCTATCATTTAAGAAACAGAAAATAGCAGGGGCCTATTTATAAAAACTTTGATGAACAGTGTCGGTGACACTGTTCATCTTCTTCCCCAACATTTTTTTTTTTCCTTTCAGTTTTTTTCCTTCCCTTTTTTCCGGTTCTCACCCTTGCTCACAGGAGGGAGTACAACGGCAGCAGTAAATTCTTCGGAGAAGAAGAAAAAGAGGTCGCGGTACAGAAAATAATTTGAACGAACTTACTGTTCATTGTCTTCTTCATTGCATCTTCCTCAAAAAAAAAAATTTTTCTCTCTTCTTTCTTCTTCCTCCCTTCTTCCCCATTCCGCCGGATCTGCAAATTGCAGAACCAAAGTTCGGCAATTTGCAGAACTTTGGTTTTGCAATTGTTGCAGACCAAAAAAAAAAAAAAAAGTAAAGCTTCGCAGGAACAAAAAATGGCAACTCTTCGGCGCGAATCGAAGGGAGGAGGTCGAAGGACATCGCGAATGAAGAAGACGACGGACGCGGGGGAGATGACAACCGGGAAGGAAGTAGACGACGGGCGCGAAGGAGGAAGAAGAAAGAAGAGGGGAAAAAAAACTGAGACCTGAAACGTGGTCATTTTTTTGGTCTCAACCCAAAAACTGAGACCCGGTTTCAGTCCTCTTCTGCGAAACATGGGGTTCAGCACATTTTGGAGAAATTTTGGGTCTCAACCCCAAAAATTGGCCAGAACCTGTTCTTAACCCAGTGTAACCAGTGTTGTTTGGCCCGGCCCGGTCGGCCCCCGACCCGCCGGCCTTGCCGGGCCAAATTATAAAGGCAACCCGGATGTGGGGTGACCCGGTCAAACCCGGTCAAGAACCGGGGCGGACCGGGAACCGGGTCGACCCGAAGAGGGTTTTTTTTAAATTTTATTTTAATTAAGGGACTTTTTAAAAATTTTGACTTTAGTAGGGATTGAACCTTGGTCTCCAATATAAACAATAAAAGTACTTACTATTAGACCACAATGACTTGTTTGATTATTTTTGTGCAAAATAGTATTTTAACTTATATTTTAATATGAATCATGGGCTTTCTAATGATAATATATTAATTGAACCATCTAAACTAATGTTAATCTCATTGTAATTCCTTACTACTTATAATTTTAAGACTATAATTTTTTATTAGTTGTTTTCTTTTCATTTAAAGCTTGTTTAATTTTGTCATGTATTAATCTTAAATACGTTTTCATTTCTTTTACATCAAATTTTATCTTTATTTCCTAAGAAAATGTAGTAATATAATTTTTAGAATATAACTAATATTTTATCATTTATTTACTTATTGAGTTTTATAGTAATGAATTTTAATGTTTAAGATACTTGTAAAATTTGAAAATATAAATAATTGTTGTGAAGAAAAAATATTTTAACTAATATTATTTATATTATATATATATATTTTTTATGACATTATCCGGGTTGAGCCCCCGTTGACCCGGGTCGTGAGATCCTTGGGCCTCGCCGCGTCGGTGGCCGGGCCGGGCCAAACAACATTGAGTGTAACGAACAGGCCCATAAAATAATGGGGCCTATGGGGCCCTACAAATTTGGGGCCCTGTTGATAATATCAAAGTAAATTACATCTCCTTTCCTTCTAGTCAATTGTTATGGTTGTTTTCTATTTTATTTTATATTCTCTCATTGGGTAGTTTCCTCCCTTCTTCACCATCGGCTCGGCTCCTTCCTGTGGACAATAGAGGTGCGGAATAGATATTGTGTTGTCGTTTCTTCTTTCCGATTTTGCGCTCCAGTTCATATCCAAGTCCTCGCGTTTCTCTTCCTTTCCTATTTCCCACTTCTTCTCACTGTTGGTAATTTATCACTATAGATTCGGTGGCATCGAAATCTGCCAAAAATGTGGTTCACCCCCTATCTTCGCCGTGTTTTGCAAAATTAAGCTGAAGGGTTTCCCTCTGCAGACTGCTATTTAGTCCTGCACTAGCTCGGAGGTTAAGTGTTTTAAGCATGGTTGTCTGGCCAGACCAAACGTTGAACTAGTGAGGCCAAGGGTTCGCTCAAACTGGGAGTTCGATCGGTTCGAGCCTGGGGTCAAACCGGATGACGTCATCCGGTCTATATATATATTAATGATTAACATGCTTTAATTTTATTAATTGTAACATTTAAAATATATTTTTTCACAACAATTATATATTTTTGCAAATTTTACAACTAAGTTAAACATTAAAATTCATTTTTATAAAACCCAATAAGTAAATCAACTATAAAATATTTCTTATTTTCTATTAAAAAATATATAAAATTATATTACTACATTTTTATTAGACAAAAAAAAGATAAAATTTGATGTAAAAAAAATTAAACGTATTTTAAGTTAATGCATGAATAAATTAAACAAATTTTAATTGAACAGAAAACAACTAATAAAAATTATGATAGTATTAATTTTATAAATAGTAAGGATAATAATAAAATTAACATTAGTTTGGATAGTCTAATTAATAGATTGTTAGAAAATCCATAATTCATATAAAAATGAGTTAAAATAATAATTTAAACAAAAGTGAACAATAGTATAGTGGTAAATACTCATATTTTCTTTGTGAGTGACCAATGTTCAACTCTTATTGACAGCAAAATTTTGTAAAAATTGTCAAATTCTGAAAAAAAAAAATTAAAAATCAGGTTCGGGCGGGTCCTCCCGGTTCCCGGCCCGCCCCTGGTTTTGACCAGTTTTTTATGGGTTTGGTTTTTTTTCCCATGTTTTGAACCTGCAAGGGTGTCGGTTCGTGGCCGAACTAGTCCGACCGGCCCGACCGGCCGGTGCAACCCAAACAACGTTGGTTTTAAGAAGGTAAAAGGATTCACAAATGGGATAACTGGAAACAAAAAGAAGCTCTATTCTATTGCAGATTTTCGTCGTTGTTGTTGTGAATTAGAAGTCGTGGATTATACGCCATAAAACATAGAATGAATAAGGGAAAGTGTTTTGTATATTAAAGATGAAACTGTATAATCTTATGGTTACCATGAGTTGAGAGTAATGGATAGACAGGAGAGAAGGAGAAGGAGAGGAAGCGTAGATAGAAGAGGGACAAAGGAAGGGGTAACTTGGTAATAAACTTTTTTTTGTTTTTTTTTGTTCATGATTCTAAAAAGAGATCGGGCAATAACACTAGTCTAACCTTTAAGATCAATCACTACATGTGACATACTTTTTCTTTTCTTAAAATACACAATATTTTAAAATTAAACTCATTCCTTGTATCTTCAAAAACAAAACAAAGCAAAACATCGCTTCGTCCAACTGATAGAAGTTTTTTCCTTAACAAAAAGGCAGAGAATAATTTTAAGATCAAAAATGTAAACGCACGGTTAAATTAAAATCGAAAATAAAATGGGGACATTCCAAACTTGAAGCCTTGAGCATGTTCGAAATTTTGTCCAAAATAAAGTAAATAGATTTGTACAAAATTATGATGCTCTCAAAAGAAGGATCCTTACTTCTTCCCTCCAGTTCAAGGATCTCAATTTCATATGATGGCAGGTAAGATCTTATCTTCTTCAACTGCTGCAAAGTTGACGATTCATTTTCTGAAATTGCATTCAAGGATGGACCCTCTAAAATCATCCTTTCTAAGGCTGCTCCGTGCTTTAAAAAATATTTCACGAGTGCAAGCTGATGAGCTGCATCCACTTCTTATTCGTTTATTCTAATTTCTATGAGATTTTGAGCAAAATATTGAGGCACAGGCTCATTCTCCAGGACCAAGTAATCTTCGAGACAATTATAGACCTGCAAAAAATAACTTTGTAACGTACATTTCCTTTAAAGAATGGGAGTTCTAATTTTTTAGACTTTTAATTTAAAAATAATTGTTTTGAGTAAATTTAATCTTTAAGAAAAAATCGAAGGTAATGGCTCTAGTGACCAATCCCATAAGTCTATTTGGTTTGGAGTCTTTGAAGTTTAGTTCTTTTATGATACGAAAACTGAAAAGTCCGGTGCTGTTTAAAAATTGTAGAGCCCATCGAGTAAATTTTAAAGGACTAAAAGAACATGCAATTCCATACGTAAGAAATTTTAAAAAATTATACGATTCACGCTCATATGCGTTACGTTTACACAATACATATTGAAATTCTTTGTTTTTGATATGTATGCATATCTTACGATTCTAACAACTATGATTCAAACCATTATTCTTGCCAAACTAATAATAATATAATAGAATTACCCACTTTAATTCAGTTCACATCATGCATTAATTTGTTCACCTCTCTCCCAGCACTGCGCACATCCTTTATTTCCCGACGATTATCTAATGGACTCATTTATGGTTTTCCTTCCTCCACACTTAGGTAAAATTTTCCTTTTCTATATACTCTTGTTTTGTGGCATCACATTTGATAACTTTTTTGTATTTTGGGTTTTGATTCTTCTTGTTGCTTTCGTTTTCTATATACTCTTGTTTTGCTGCATCCGGTTTGATTCATCTTGCTGCTATTTTTTCTATATACTTTTGTTTTGCTGCATCCGGTTTGATTCATCTTGCTGCTACTTTTTCTATATACTCTTGTTTTGATGCATCCCATTTGAGATCGTTTTGTATTTTGATTTTCAATTCTTCTTGCTGCCCTCTTTTTCTATATACTCTTGTTGTGCTGCATCCCATTTGATAACGTTTTGTATTTTGGTTTTCGATTCTTTCTGGCTATGCGTCTTGGTGCTTCACGATTAAACTAAATATGTTTATGGTACTAATTTTTGTTTAGCTTATAATATTTCATCAAAGGAGATGAAGCCGTTTGATAATCTAGGTGATGAAATCCGGTCTAAAGTACTCTCTTGACTATTGGAAAAAGATTTGCGTCCACTCAAATATGTGTCCAAGGAATAGTTGAGACTTATTTCAAACCGCTTTTTTATTCGTTCACAAATGAAAAACATTGAGCCATTGTCAGGTTTCATATTCCAAGAGAGGTCTATCACTTTGGATAAAACCTACATTTCCCTCCAAGCAAACCAAATCCACTACAAAGTGTTTAATTTTCTTCCTAATACTATTTTCCTTAGGTCTTCATGCAATGGTCTGATTTTGTGTACGGAATTCTTTTCCCCTGAACCAGAAATATGGCATGTGTGCAATCCTATCAACAAAAGTTGCATAGGTTTCCAATGTACTGGTTATTCAGTCCAAAGGTGTAGCACCAATTTTTTATCTGTCTCAACCTTCCATTGGTGAGGATGACAAGACAACATTCAAAGTTGTCATAGTTTGTGATTCTCTAACTTCAAAGGAAAAAAAGTACTTCTCAATATATTCCTCACAAACGGGTGAGTGGAAGTGATCAATTGATAGATGTCTATGCGATGATGATTTGATTTTCCAAAAAGGCATCTTTGTAGATGGTATGGTATATTGGCTCAGAGGTGATGGAATCCTCAGGTTTGATATCAAATCTGAACAATCTAGAATGATTCCTTTTCCCCTTAGTTACACAAATCTGTGTTAGATTCATGCCTAATGTGCATTGGTGAAGTATCGGGAAGCTTCACTTTGTTAATTTCTCTAAAGAATGACTGCAGTTATGGCTACTCAAGACTCCCTTTGCATCTCATGCTAGTCAATGGGATTTTTGACATTATCAATTTCTCTGCAAACCTTGATAGAAAAATACTCTGATTTGCTGTTTGTATTAGACAACAAGGTGGTTGGTTCCCAACAGGTTCCCCCAAAGATTGATCCTCCGAGTTTCAAAGATAATGTTCTGGTGGTGATCGTTGATGGTTATTTCTATTCATATCACATCAAAACAAGGGAAATGAAAAGGTTACCCAGAGAGTATGATTAATTATGAGCATGCCAACTCGTATGGTCTTGTTGTGCTTCCATATTCAATGAGATTTGCTACTATGGTGTAGGATTGGTGCCAAAATTATAATTCTGTTAATTTGTGATAGACTCTTTTATTTACCTGAGCAGTGAATTCTCGAGAAACAGTTTAGCACCTATGAACATTTAAATTATCTATGGTTTGTTGTATTTTGTAAAAACAATCCATGCATGTTTATGTTGACCTTTGTCAGCAATTTGAAGTCAATTTCTTTTCTCTTAGTATCACAGTTTTGGTTCTAACAGCTCTGTTGTTATTTTTTTTCCCCCAATAAGTGATTTTAGCATTTAAGGCCTTAAATAATGAGCTAACTTTTACAGTATTTTTGAGTTTATTTACGGCCTTAGATGTTAAAATCATTGATGGGAAAGGGGTTTAAAAAAAAAAAAAAAAAACCAGAGCTGTTAGAACTAAAACTGTAATGCTAAGAGAAAAGAAATTAACTTCAAATTGCTGACAAAGGTCAACATAAACATGCATAGATTGTTTTTATAAATACAAAAAAGCATAGATCATCTAAATGTTCTTAGGTACTAAATTATTTTTTTGGCTCCAATCCTACACCACAGGAGCTAACCTCAGTGAATATGAAAGCACAACCGGACCATACAAGATGACATGCTCATTAATCATACTTTTTTCGTAACCTTTTCATTTCCCTTATTCTAATGTGATACGAATATAAATAACCATTAACGATAATTACAAATAGCAAATCAGAGTATTTTTCTGTCAAGGTTTACAGAGAAATTGAGAATGTCAATCCCACTGACTAGCATGAGATGCAAAGGGATCCTTGATCAGCCATAACTGGAGTCCTTCTTCAGAGAAATTAACAAAGTGAAGCTTCCCGAATGCTTCACCAATGCGTGAATCTAACTCTGTCTTTGTGTAAGTAAGGGGTAAAGGACCATTCTAGATTATTCAGATTTGACATCAAACCCGAGGATTCCAGCACCTGTGAGCCAATATACCATCTACAAAGATGCCTTCTTGAAAAATCAAATCATCATCGCATAGACATCTCTCCATTGATCGCTTCCACTCACCTGTTTGTGAGGAATATATTGAGAAGTACTTTTCTTCCTTTGAAGTTGGAGAATCACAAACCGTGACAACTTTAAATGTTGTCCTGTCTCCTCACCAATGGAAGGTTGAGACGGATCAAAAATCAGTGATAAACCTTTGTAGACTGAATAACCGGTACATTGGAAACCTATGCAACTTTTGTTGATAGGATTGCAAAGATGCCATATTTCTAGTTCAGGGAAAAGAATTCCATACACAAATTCAGACCATTGCATGAACTGCTAAGGAAAACAGTCTCAGGAAGAAAATTAAACATTGTGTAGTGGATTTGGTTTGCTTGGAGGAATATGTAGGGTTTATTCAAAGTGATCGACCTCTCTTGGAATATGAAACCTGACAATGGCTCAATATTTTTCATCTAAGAATGAATAAATAAGCGGTTTGAAACAAGTGTCAACCACTCCTTAGACACATATTTGAGTCGATGCAAATCTTGTGCCTATAGTCAGGAGAGTACTTTAGACCGGATTTCATCACCTAGGTCATCAAACTGCTTCATCTCCTTCGATGAAATATTATAAGGTAAACAAATATTAGTACCATAAACGTATTTAGTTTAATCGTGAAGCACCAAAACGCGCATTCAAAAATACTCGAAAACCATAATACAAAAAGTTATCAAACGGGATGCAGCATAACAAGACTATATATGAAAAAAGAGCAACAAGAAGAATCGAAAACCAAAATACAAAAATGATCTCAAATGGGATGTAGCAAAACAAGAGTACATAGAAAAGATATCAGCAAGAGGAATTGAAAACCAAAATACAAAAAATAGAATCAAACAAGATGCAGCAAAATAAGAGCATATAGAAAAAAGAAAGCAGTAAGAAGAATCAAAACCCAAAATACAAAAAAGGTATCAAATGGATGCAGCAAAACAAGAGTATACACAAAAAGAAAAATTCCAAGTGTGGAGGAAGGAAAATCTGAAAAGAGTTCATTAGATAATCGTCGAGAAATAAGGAGGCACGCGGTGCTGGGAGAAAGGTGAACAGGAATACTAGAATAAGAATGAAAGGAGAGATGCTTCAAAAAAGAATGAAAGGAGAGGGGAAACACTACAACCTTTATAAACACTGACATGCACTAGTTTCTCATTACTGTCTTTTGATGCTTTTCATCGATTAATGTTAACGTTAATTTCCACCACCTGAGAGGAACTGAGGACAGATGCATATCATGTTGGAAAATGAGGCCTAAACAATTTTACAATAGCCAACTCGAGTCGTGCAAGCATCGTTCTCAGAAAATTATTTTTGGGATAGAAATATATCCCTATGAGTAAACGAGTTCTTCCTTCAACAAAGAGATCAAGAGCAACAAAAACCAACATCCAACAGAGATTGAAGAAACAATTGTGAAGAAGAAGAGAATAAAGTTTTACAGAGAAAACTAATTTTTGGGAAGCTCGATTGTATCGATTGTGGAAAACAGATGAAGCATTTATAGATGAAAAAATAGTCGTTGTTAGAAAATCATGTGAAGAAGTTTTTTACCAACGTCAGTAATCAAGGTTGAGTTTGACTTTTTCAGTTCTTTCTAATTCTCTCCACATCAAACAACTGACCGGTTTGAATTGGTTAGTTGTTGACTTAGTATAAACCAATTACAATTATCTCAGTAAACTAGTAATTATATCTTTTGAAATACTTAGTTTTTCCAAAAATTCTCCATATATTTTCTAAAGGTTTGAATAAAAATCAAAATAATTATAAAGCGTTTTGTTAGGTATGTATGGGTGCACGAATAATCAGTTTGGTGTTTTATGGACTATGAACCAAATTTAGATCGATAAAACTTGGCTTACAGAATTATTAGTGAAATGTGATATTTCTATGAACCAGTAAGTCTTATTGAAGGTCGGAGATTTTACCAATCAAATGTATACCTCCGATTTGTTGAAGCATTTTTGCGGAAATAGGCCATATGCGCACCTGATTTTTCATGAGAGATTTAAAGATTTAGCCAAAATCTTATAGGAGCAGCCTCATTTCACTCTCATATAGGCGAATTCATTAAGATACCACTTAAATACACCATTCAATATGATGTCAATAAGTGTGAGCTCAGCCTCACAATTATTGCAGTCAAGCACTCACCGTAGTGTATCAGGGCCAATATAGATTTGTTTTTACCCATATGAACCTACTTCTTGGGATCGACTATCACATAGGTTGGGTTGCTATGTATATTGACATCATATTGGCTTAAGTTTCACTTCTTTTGAGGTGTGAAAAATTAATTTTCTTCCTATAGATTTAGTCAGAGATTTGGCCAAATTTAGTTATGACTTCACATAATATATGAAAGTTATTCCATTTTCTAGCAGCTGCTTTACGACATTATGGGCGTGTTCTCTTTGTTGTTTTAAGACTTGGTTTGAGAAAAAGTCTCAAACAAAACTTTAAAACCATGTTCTCTAAGTGGTTTTGAAACCAATTCTTAAACTCTTCTTCTTCTTCTTCTTCTTCTTCTTCTTCTTCATTCCGCCGCCGCAATCCTCAATCGAAACTTTGTTTCACTCTGCTTCTCCTCCTTCACTCCGCCGCTACAATGCCCAACACTTACCTTCAATCAAAGTATTTTGGCTCTGATTTCTTCTATTTCCATTGAGATATTGATTTCTTTTGTTTCCATTGAGATTTATTAGGGTTAAGGTGGAATCATTTTGGGGATTTTGTTATGGGATGTATAGGCTGAGAGGAAGGAGAAGGAGCTTATTAAGGTGAAAGTATTTTGTACTTGGATTTGGATTTAAAATAATAGTTAGATTTGAAATTCTAGGGTTTAGGGTGGTGGTGGCGGTGGCGGCAAGGTGGCTGAGGAGCGGCGGAGCAGCTGGTGGTAGGAGAAGCAAAAGGAAGGAGAGAGATTGGATGTCTGGTTTTTTTGAAAGAAAAAAATAATAATAATAATTTTAAAATTTTGTTTTAAAATTTGTTCTCAAAACTTTGTTTCTTTGTTTTCACTTCAAACCCAATTTGTTTTGACTTTAAACCCAATTTGTTTGAAACTTTGTCTCAAAATAATTCTCAAAACCACAAAAAGAACAGGCCCTATGTCTCAATATCATCCGTCAATTTTTACAATAAAATGATTTATTTTGATAATAGCAATTGTCATTTAACAATTACTATTTCTACACACTGGTTAATCATCCTTTTATTTAAAGGGATATCAATAACCATCATTGTACCTCTCTAGTACAATGAGAAATTCATTGTTTAAGATACCATAATTTCATGGTACTTCTCAAATATTTCATTAGTCTAATTATTCTAAACTAATACTCATGATTAGATCACCACAATTTGTTGAGGGTTAACATAATAAGATTTACTCACAAGTATCACATAAAAGCATAAAGAAAACAAATACTTCTCAAACCAAGTTATTTGTAGGTAACATTATGTTTACCTTAGTCAATTGGTTTACCAGCAAAAGTTTTGGAACCCCCACATTATATAATTAGTATATTTATAATTTCTGAATTTAGATCGATCAGACAACATTATTTCCTCCCACATTTTTTGTAAAAGACATATTCCCGTTGCGATTATATGGTCATATTCAATATGAAATCCATATGCAGCATCATTTAATGTTTAACATAAAAGTCATATTCAACATATAAACCATATTCAATCAAAATGTCATATTCAGTACAAAATCATATTTAACATAAATGCCTTATCGAAGGGAAAATCATTCTTACTCTTGTAAATACTCAAATTCAAATCGAATCGAATCGAATAATACACTTAATTACATATTTTGTATACAATTAATGAATCATCAGTATGTCATTGAGAGCTTAAGCTAATAGTGTAAGTAGAACAGATACATTTACATTGCTCATATCTGAAAAGTTTTACAATATGCATTAACAGTATAGACATAATTGATACATCTTCATTTTTCATATATGAAAGATAACCCATAGTTTTTGTCTACAAATGCCAAATCAAGCAGACACATTATTTGATAATCATAATCTACTCAAATTTAAATAAAACATTCAATGAAAATGAAATGTTCAATCCAATCTTGTCAATAAAATTACACATTCTTTATACATGTATTTAAGGTTTATACGACATAATTAGTATGCTGTTCAGAAACAGGATCAACAGTATAATCATAAGGGGTGCATCATCATTCATCACATTCTAAACATTCCAAAAAAAAAAAATTTCCATCTTACAATAATCATTTCAAATGGTCACTTTATTTCAATCTACTCATGAAACAAAAGTATAATCACAATTAATCTAATTATTGGAATATAATGCAGCCTAGCAAGAGTTAAGTAATTCCTGAAAGTTTCAAGAGTATTTCAAAGACTTTCTCACACATCCCCTACTAAGGGTAGGAGGAAAAGGCTACCCGAGTAGCCTCACAGTCAAACATCCAACATTTGTTGCAACATTCACACAATAATAATTTCATCTCCTTCAACCAAATTGGATTCAGCTAAATTAGCTTAGGAGGATAACCATCTTCATTGTTATCTTGTAACTCTTATAATCTTCAGAGGTTAGCAAAATTACATAAATTTTGATAAACCATACAGTACACTAAATTTTTCAAAAAATTTAAACATTTTATGAAAATCCCTAATTATCAATTGCACCTAAGATGAAACTAAGAGGGAGAGGGGGTGATTTAGGTTCTTTGACCTTTTAAAAATTTCTTCTACAATTGAAAAATCATAATTAAAGACAAGTTTTAAATCACTTTAAAACTAGAATTTTCTAAGTTAGGTGTGTGATTAGTGATTTGTAAAACATGAAAGCAAATAAACCAACAAAGCAAGAACACACCAAATTTATAGTGGTTTAGATTCTCCTTGAATCCTAGTCCACTCCCCAAGTTCTACAACTTGACATTTCTGATCCACTAGGAAACACTTAAAGGAGTATTTTTATCCCTTACACTTGCTTAACTCTTTCTCAAGATATTACAACTTTTTCCCTGGCCTAATCTAGCTCTAGACTAGGACTTCCTTGGCTAAGACCAGCAAAGGATCTTTAGCGTAAACTTTCTCAAGGCTTTAGGATTTACTCAAGACTCCTCTTGCCTAGCAATTAGGACTTTTGCTTAATCTAACTCTAGATTAAGACTTTGACAAATGCCTAACTTAACTCTAAGCTAGAACCTCTACCCCTTGCCTAATCCAAACTCTTGGATAGGTCTTTATCCCAAATTGCCCAACTTACCTCAAGTTAGGACTTGTACAATTGCCCAAACTCAACCTCTTGAGTTGGGTCTCTCCTTCTCTTCTTGCTCCCTCTTTCTTCTTGCCTAACTCTTAAACAGAGTTTAAGACTTTGCCTCACATACAATGTGCCTACAACACTTTTCAAGTGTTTAGGACTTCTCTCAATGTGTTTACAAAGGTAGAAAGCTCCACAATGGAGTTTACAATGACTAACACCAATGGGCATGAAAGCCTCTTGCTAATCTTAACTTAACAAGCTAATTTGACAGCTAAATGTGTTAAATAAAGCTCTTGAATGATGCTTGAGTGTAGGAGACTTGGAGGGGATTATTACCCATCTTTTTGTGGCTTTGGAGTACTTATAGAAGTGGCCAAATAGCTTACAACGACTCTTAACGGCTAGTTGAAATTTTCCAGGAAAATGCACCGTCTGAGTAGCATGGTTTCTCGCAGGGCAAATCACAGCTCTCAAAAGTTGTCATTTTTGTGTCTAACAGCTAGTTCCTGCGATAATCCATGCGAGTCGTGTGATAACTCGCAGGCTCAGCTTCGACGTCGAGAAGGTGTCGAGGTCGGGTTCGAACCTTCATAATTTTTCTCTTCTTTTCAACCAATAGCTTCAAAGGATGTCTAAAGGCTGTCTACACTGGAGCTCGAACCTTTATGGGTTTAGCTTCGACTTCGAGAGGGTGTCGAGACCCGACTTCAAAGCTGTTCTTGAACTTTGCTTTCTCGAGCTGTTTCTTGAAAGGCTTCAGGTCTTGTATGAGTTGTTGTCCGACTCGGACGAGAACTCGTGCACTCTGTTTTGTTGAACTTTTTTTGCTCTTCAAGTAAAAAGCATTAAACAAAATCATATATTTGTTAACTTATCATCAAAACTAATATTAAGACCATAGGTCTAACATTTTATTTTCATACCTCTTATTCTCACCTTGCACACTTTGAATGTCTTCTTCTTGGCTTTGTGACCATTATTATCAACGCTTGTAAAAACTTTTGTTATGAATTAATACATGAGCAACCCAATTAAAATCAATTGAAAAAAAAAAAATTCTTGCAATAGCTGACAACAATGGTGCATGGATCATTGATAGCAACTGGTGCTCATTATCCCAACACACCATCTGTGGAAACTCTTTCTGTAACTACTAATTTCAAAAACTCTCAATTTTGAAAAGATTAGATTTGAAATATCTTTCAATATATATTGAATTTATTTGAGAAGGCGAAAAATGTTTTCAGGATCTTTCAAATTTTTTGAATCGGAAAACCATTTTGAGTATCTATAACCAGGAAAATTTTTGAAAGAGAACCATCTGACAGACATCACTCGTTATTTGTAAAGGCGATAATTTCTTGAGATTGTTAGAAAATGAGGCTAAAATAATTTTACGATAGACAATACGAGTTGTGCACGCACTGTCGTCAAGAAATTATTTCTGGGATAGAAATATTTCTCTAGGATTAAACGAGTTTTTCCTGTCAATAAAGGGATCAGGAACAGCAAAAACCAAAACTCAACAGAGATTGAATAAACAATTGTGAAGAGGAGAATACAGTTTTACAGAGAAAACTAATTTTTGGGAAACTCGATTGTATCGATCGTGGAAAACAGATGAAATATTTAAAGATGGAAAAACAGTTGTCATTAGAAAATCCTGTGAAGAATTTTTCTACCAACGTCAGTAATCAAGGTTGAGTTTGACTCTTTTAGTTCTGCTTAATTCTCTCCACGTTAAACAACTGATCGGTTTGAATGAGCTAGTTGTTGACTTAGTATTAACCAATTACAATTATCTCAGTAAACCAGTAATTAAATATTTTGAAATACTTAATTTTTCCCACACATCATGCCCAAAATGGGTGAAAGATCAAAAAAAAGATTGTCATCAAATCAAATGCTTTCCACATGGGGTTGACAGGCTAGTAGTTTTTTTTAACCACATTTATTTTTCTCATTTTCATTTTAGTAACAAATCTCCCCCCTTCCTTGTAGATATCTTGGTTCTTCACTCACTGATTTGATTTCTTCTCTTTTTCTCTCTCCCATACAGAGCACAACACATACTTACACATTACCCTTTGTACACTATTTTTGAGAAAAGAAATTAATGCATGATGTGAACTGCAAATTAAAGTAGGTAGTTCTATTATATTATTTTTAGTTTGGCAAGAGTAATGGTTTGAGTCATAGTTGTTAGAATAGTACGATATACATACGTATCAAAAACAAAGAATTTCAATGTGCATTGTGTAAAGGTATCACACGTGAGCTTGAATCGTATAATTTTTTAAAATTTCTTATGTATGGAATCGAATTTATTTTACTCCTTTAAAATTTACTCGATCGGCTCTTCTATTTTAAACAACACCGGACTTTTCAGTTTCCGTATCATAAAAGAACTAAACTTCAAATACTCCAAACCAAATAAACTTACGAGATTGGTCACTGGAATCATTACCTTCGACTTTTTCTTAAAGATTAAATTTAGTCAAAACTATTTTTCTAAATTAGAAGTCTACAAAATTAGAACTCCCATTCTTTGAAGGAAATGTACATTACAAAATTATTTTTCGCAGGTCTATAATTGTCTCGAAGATTACTTGGTCCTAGAGAATGAATTTGTGCCTCAATATTTTGATCAAAATCTCAGAAATTAGAATAAACAAATTTAAAGTGAATGCAGCTCATCAGCTTGCACTTGTGAAATATTTTTTTAAAGTACGGAGCAGCGTTAGAAATGATGATTTTAAAAGGTCCATCCTTGAATGCAATTTCGAAAAATGAATAGTCAACTTTGCAGCAGTTGAAAAAGATAAGACATTACTAGCCAGCATGTGAAATTGAGATCCTTGAACTGAAAGGAAGAAGTGAGGATTCTTCTTTTGAGAGCATCATGATTTTGGACAAATCTATTTACTTTATTTTGGACATGCTCAAGGCTACAAGTTGATAGCCCTGAGTCTGGAATGTCCCCATTTTCTGTTCAATTTTAATTTAACCGTGCGTTTACATTTTCGATGTAAAAATTATTCTCGGCCTTTTTGTCAAGGCAAAAACTTGTATCGTTTGGACGAAGCAATGTTTTGTTTTGTTTTTGAAGATACAAGGATTGAGTTTAACTTAAAAATATTATGTATTTTGAGAAAAGAAAAAAGTATGTCGCATATAGTGATTGATCTTAAATATTAGGCTAGTGTTATCACCAAAGCTCATTTTAGTGTTAAGGAAAATATTGTATGAGCTGTAAGGATAATATTTTATGAGCTGTAAATTGATATCTTTAGAAATTATGATACATAATTTGGCCTGCAATTACGTCTTGTAATTACTCATGTATCTTAGGAGATTAGCTAGCCGTTATCTCCTAAAATAACTTAGCTGATTTTACTCATTTTCCTCCTAGACTATAGGCTTTCCTTTGCTGTTGTATCTGTATAAATATTGCATCATAACGGAATACAACACATGATATTCTCTTCTCATTCATGTTTCTATTTTTTCATAGTATCAGAGCCAGTGTAAAAGCGATTTTGTTTACTGACTCTTGAATTCCACAGCCATCGTGAATGAAGAAACATCTTCAAAATCCAACCGTTCAACATCAAAGTTGATGTCTGAACATGAAGTTTCTTCTCCATGTTTTCTAAATTAGTCTGATAATCCCGGCACAGTTCTTGTTTCATGCATCCTTAAAGGTGACAACTATCCAACGTGGAGGCATGCCATGATGAATGCTCTCCGAGCCAAAAATAAGTTTTATTTTGTTGATGGCTCATTACTCAAACCAGAGAAAGATAGTCAAGCATATCAGGCTAGGGACAAATGCAACTCAATGGTAATTTCTTGGATCTTTAATGCTCTTGCTTCAGAATTGCATGACATCATTGCGTTTGTGATACTGCTTGTGAGATGTGGAGAGATTTGGAAGAACGCTTCTCTCAAGGAAATGCTCCCCCCATCCATGAGTTGAAACGAGAGATCTGTCTGGCGCAGCAAAATGATCTCTCTGTTGCAGCCTACTACACCAAATTAAAAGGTCTTTGGGATGAATTGGCATCCTATTCTAGCATTCCTTCATGTACATGTGGTGCTGGAAAAGAAATTATAGCAGAACGAGAGAAGGAAAAAGTCCATCAATTCCTTATGGGATTAAATGATCAATATGGAACCATCCGATCTCAAATGCTAAACATGGAACCATTTCCTACAATCAACAAATCTTATGCTCTTGCTACAAAAGAAGAGAAACCACTAGCCATTACTTCCATTGGTCATTCAACAGAGGCAACAGCATTTGCAGTCAAACCATTTATCAATCAAGCAAAAGAATTTCCAGGCGAGCACTTCAAAAGAAATCAGCAATGAGGGAAAAATAGACCAAAGTGTACACACTACAATAAACTTGGTCACATCAAAGAAAAGTTCTTTAAGTTGGTTGGATTTCCTCCAAACTGGGAAAACAAAGCAGTAGCCCCAAAAGGGAAGGTAGACCATGTTTCATCTAACAATGTCATTGCAGGTTTAAGCCAGATTACGGGACTAGGACTGAGTCTCACTGAAGAGCAATATGATCAACTCATGTCCCTAATTCTGTCCACTAGTTAGAATATAGCAAATTTTGTTGGTAAGGCTACCCAATCTCATGATTTTTCAAATTGGATACTAGACAATGGTGCCTCTAAACACTTTACATGTGATGCATCCTTTTTCTCTGATATAAAAACTATGTCTCATGCTTCACCTGTCTGGTTACCGAATGGGACATCTGTTCCTATACACTCTGTGGGTAAAATTAAACTTCCCAATATGATGCTAGATCAAGCTCTTTATATTCCTTCATTCAAATGTAATCTTCTCTCAATAAGTAGACTGACAAAAGCACTTCACTGTGTAGCCTTATTTTTCCCATTGTTTTGTGCCCTACATGACCTCAAATCGAAGAAGCTGATTAGAATGGGTGACTTACGTGATGGCTTATATTACTTTTGTGGGCTTCAAGTGCCACCTATAGCAGCCGCAACATCCCTATCATCCTCATCTTCACCAACCTTATGGCATGAACGTCTAGGTCATCTTTCATTTAATAGATTATCATTAATTCCTCAATTGTCCAGTTTATCGTTTAAAAACTTAAATAAGTGTTGTGATGTGTGTCATCGAGTAAAACAAACTAGGAATTCTTTCCCTTTGAGTATAAATAAATTTGATTTTCCCTTTGATTTAGTTCATTGTGATATTTGGGGGCCTTATAAAACCCCATCTCTTTCTGGAGCTCACTACTTTCTCACTATAGTTGATGATTGCACAAGATGCACATGGGTTTATCTTCTTAAACATAAGTCGGAAGCACAAAAATATTTTATTCAATTTCATGCCATGGTTAATACTCAATTAGATCGTAGCATCAAACAAATTAGGAGTGATAATGGTCTAGAATTTACTGTTGGTTTTATGGCTATTTTTTTTTTCTCTTAATGATATTTTGCATCGTCACTTGTTAGAAGTTGCTCGTGCTCTTCGATTCCAAGCAAATTTACCAATTAAATTTTGGGGTGAATGTGTTTTGACTGCAGCCTATTTAATAAATTACACCCCTACACCTAAATTATATGGAAAAAGTCCTTATAAGATGTTATTTTCAAAAACTCCTTCAGACTCTCATTTACATATTTTTGGTTGTTTGTGTTATGTGCATAATAAAAACCGATCCAATGATAAGTTTGCACCGCGTTCTAAACCTTGTATTTTCATTGGCTATCCTATGGGGCAAAAGGGATATAAAATTTATGATATGGAGTCTCATAAAATGTTTACATCGCGGGATGTCATTTTTTATGAAAATCAATTTCCTTTTTCTCAGGATACTCCAAAAGAACCAAATGTTGTTGTCCCCGTACCAATCATGGATTCTTCAACGGATGTGTCCCTTTCTCATAACTCCTTAATTCAATCTCATGAAAAGGACCATCATATTGTCTCACCTAATTCTGTTAAATCAAATTCTGAGATTGCATCTCAAGACTTGCTTCCTAATCATATTCCTTATGAACCAACTGGATCCTTACAAAATCCTCCCCTTAATACATCATGACCTCAACGAGCTCATCGTATTCCCTCACGTCTTTATGATTATGTGTATCAGCTCCCAGGAGTAGATAAGTCATCATAGTCAATCGCCAATGTAGTTTCTCCAGGTAGTCAATATTCTATGTCCTGTTATTTATCAGATTCTTGTTTTGTTCCATCTCATCAAGTTTTTCTTGCTAATATTTCTATTGCTAGTGAGCCTAAATCATTTTTTGAAACTGTTCTAAACCCCAAATGGTGTGAGGCTATGCAACAGGAAATTGTTGCTTTGGAACAAAATCATATATGGAATTTAGTGACATTACCCTCAGGGAAGAAACTAGTTGGATCTTGATGGGTCTACAAAATAAAATACAAGGCTGATGGCTCCATTGAGCGCTACAAAGCACGCTTGGTAGCTCAAGGATATAAACAGATTGAAGGATTAGACTACAATGAGACTTTTGCACCTGTTGCAAAATTAACAACTGTTCGGTGTTTGTTGGCAGTTGCTGCCGCTAAAAATTGGGTATTACGTCAATTAGATGTTAAGAATGCATTTGTTCATGGTGAGTTGCATGAAGAAGTATATATGTCCCCTCCACCGGGGTATCTTAAAATAGGAGACACTCGTGTCTATCGGCTCCACAAATCTTTGTATGGGCTGAAGCAAGCTCCTCGTCAATGGTTTAGTAAATTCTCTTTGTCATTAAAGAAATTTGGTTTTGTACAATCTCACCATGACTATTCCCTTTTCTACTTTAACCGAAGGTACTTCTTTCCTTGTCATCCTAGTCTATGTAGATGATATGATTATTGCAGGGAATGATACTTCACAAATTCTAAAGTTCAAGAACTATCTTAGGACATGTTTCTCCATCAAGGATCTTGGTAATCTTAAATATTTTCTTGGCCTAGAACTTGCTCGCTCACCACAGGGGATATCTCTTTGTCAACGTAAATATGCACTTGACCTCTTGAAAGAAACTAGGATGTCTGGTAGCAAACCAACTGGTTTTCCCATAGCTCAACAACATCGATTGTCTTCTGGCTGCGTTGAACCTTTAAGGGATCCAGGCTTATATCGTCAATTAATTGGGCGTCTTATTTACCTCATTGTTTCTCAGCCTGATATCACATATGCCGTCCAACTTCTTAGTCAATTCATGCAAAAACCGTGTCATCCACATCTTGATGCTGCATATCATGTTCTTCGTTATTTGAAAGGTTCACCGAGACAAGGTCTCTTCTTTCTTTCTTGTAGTGATTTTCAAGTCAAAGCTTATTGTGATGCAGATTGGCAAGTTGTCCATTGACCAGGCGATCTGTTACTAGCTACTACATTTTTCTTGGTGATGCTCCTATTTCTTGGAAGTCCAAGAAGCAATCTATAGTCTCACGTTCCTCTGCAGAATCCGAATATCGCTCTATGGCAGCAACTATAGTGAGCTAATATGGTTACGGGGTTTACTTGCTGATCTTACTATACACCATCCTCAACCAATGATGTTACACTGCGATAATCAATCAGCTTTACACATTGTTACTAATCCCGTTTTTCATGAACGTACTAAACATATTGAAATCGATTGTCATTTCATTCGGGAGCACATACAATTTGGTACCATTGCCACCAAATATGTTTCAACTCAATTACAACTGGCAGATATCCTCACCAAAGCATTGAGACGAGATCGCTTTCATTCCCTCCTTCGCAAGTTGGGCATTCAGGACCTTCATGCTCCAACTTGAGGGGGATGTTAAGGAAAATATTGCATGAGCTATAAGGATAATATTTTATGAGTTGTAAATTGATATCTTTAGAAATTAGGATACCTAATTTAGCCTGCAATTACATCTTGTAATTACTCATGTATCTTAGGAGATTAGCTAGCCGTTATATCCTAAAATAGCTTAACTGATTTTACTCATTTTCCTCCTAGACAATAGGCTTTCCTTTGCTGTTGTATCTATGTAAATATTGCATCATAATAGAATACAACACACGATATTCTCTTCTCATTCATGGTTCTATTTTTATATTTAGCATCCAAAGCAAAAAAATAAGTTTATTATCAAATTACCCTTCCTTTGTCCCTCTTCTATCTGCATCTCCATTATTCTCAAGTCTCAACTCATAGTAACTATAAGATTATTTACAGTTTCATTTTTAATGTACAAAACAGTTTCCTTTATTCATTCAATGTTTTATGGCCTATAATCCACGGCTTCTAATTCACAACAACAACAAAAATCTGCAATAGAATAGAGCTTCTTTTTGTTTCCAGTTATCCCACCGCCGCCCCAAATTTTCTTCTAGAGAGAAATTACGAAATTAGCTAAAATCAACACTGTCCCATTTTTTAATCCTCTTACCTTCTTAAAACACTTAACCTCCGAGCTAGTGCAGGGCTAAATAGCAGTCTGCATAGGGAAACCCTTAAGCTTAATTTTGCAAAACACGGCGACAATGAGGGGTGAACCACATTTTGGGCGGATTTCGACGGCACCGGAATCTTTAATGATAAATTACCAACAGTGAGTAGAAGCGGGAAATAGGAAAGGAGGAGAAACGCGAGGACTTGGATATGAACTGGAGCGCAAAATCAGAAGGAAGAAACGACAACGTAGTATCTATTCAGCACCTCCATTGTCCACAGGAAGGAGCCGAGCCGAAGGTGAAGAAGGGAGGAAACTACCCCAATGAGGGAGTATAAAAAAAATTAGAAAACAACCATAACAATTGACCAGAAGGAAAAGAAGATAGAATTTACTTCAATATTATCAATTAGCAAGGGCGTTGGAGTGGTGGTCAAAAAAGACAAATGTAGAGGTGACCACCAAGTTCAGAGAAGTAGGCAACAGTGGAATTTTTATTATTATTTTTTTCTTAATCGGAAAGGGAAGAGAGAGGCAAAGGAAGAGTAATTTAGTAACAAAATAATTTTTTTTGGTCTATCTATTAAAAGTTGTTCTAGCAATAACATTAGCATTTAACTATTACCTTATGCATGGACCAGAAACACTCTGAAGGATATATAGAGTAATTGGTAAATTACATTTACTTTGTTCGAGATTTCTGAAAACTACCAATACCCTCTGAGGTTATATGAAACTATGGTCACTCCCCTTGATCGGGTAATAACACTGGTTTGGAAAACTTAATTTTGCCCTTTTGTGAGTCAAAAAATTGTACTTAAAAATCAGACTTTTTTATAATTTGGCAAAACATTTTAGAGGGAGTCTCCTGTGAAATCGTATGATAGTTCGACAAATGATACTTTCGCCCTAAAAATCTTGGATATGTAATATTTCATAATATATACGGGATACTTTTGTTGCCATACTCAATACTCATGTCCTTTAAAAAAGTATCGTATCTTTCTAAAAAAGAAAGATGTGCGTGTTGAACCATCCGACAAGTCGAATAGAAGTTTTTGCAAAAATTTAAATGTCTAGGGGGTATTGGTAATTTCATGAAACTTCAGATGAGTGCTGTTAGTTTTATGAAACTTCAAAGGGGTGTTGGTAGTTTTTAGAAACTTTGAGGTAAATGTAATTTACCCTAGAGTAATCTAAAGCAAAGAAAACCTGAAAAAGCAGAAAGTTTGATCAAAATAGATTGGGCTTAAACAGGAAGTAATTGTGTGGCAAGGGTGATTCCTAAAACTGTGACAGGTTGGCTGCATGCATATATACAGTTTTGAATTTGAATTAATTTTTGGCTTTCTCATTGTTTTCTTTTGCATTTTGTTTTCTTTCTTCTACATCATATAATTAAACTTTCAAAAGCCAAATGAAACTTCCCTTTGGCTAATATCTTTCATGCAAGAAACCACTGAGAAAACTACAGATGCAGTAGTTAATTTCAAGCAGATGATATATATATATATATATATATATATATATTAGTTTGATATATAATAAAAGGGCTTAAGCCTTAAGGGTTCCAAAAAATGCAGCTTAGGAGAGCAGTTGAAGTTCAATGTCTCCTTCCCCCTCTGGCAGTTCAGTGCAGTGATTAAATTACTGCCATTGCAGCCATTTTATGGCTTCTTTTCCCAACTCATTTTCTGTTTAAAGTTTATCTTTTGTTTGTTTGCTTTGTTTTGCTTCCTCTTGAAAGTAGTGGATGTTGCTGCTGCTTATGTCTCACAGCTAAAATATTAATAATTAATGCTTATTGACTTCTAATAAATGGTCCATGCATGTGGTTAATTATTGACTTCCACATATATTAATTTATGTTTATATTTATTTTTATTTTTATTCTTTAATTGTTGGATTTTCTGACAAGAAAATAAATAAATAGAGATGCTAAAAGCTTCCACTTGATCTGTGGGGCTCTCACAATGGGATTGTATTGAGGTCAACATGCCACTTTACTCTTGAGTCATAGTCAATCACTGAAGACCTCAAAATCTCAAGGCCTCTCTAGTGTCTCCCTCACCTCTTTTTCTTTTATTTTATATTTATATATATCTTGTTGTGCTTTGAGGATAAAATAGATGTTTAATCATAAGATGAAAGCGAGTTGGATATACTCTAATTAAAATCTTTACTTTTCTAGAGTTCAAACTGAGTCAACATTGTAGAAAAATGTTTGATGATATGAGCAATAAATTTTGTTATAGGGGATTAGGAAGGATTTTGGTCTTATGTACTTATTATGTTCTATTAGAAGGGTCCACTTTCTAAAATTATTTTCATGATATAAAGTAAACTTTATTAATAGAACGAAATGTAATAGATTTTGTGTAACATTTTATATACAATTTCATAAACGTATTTAATTTGTCTTCCAATTATTACTAGATAAGCCCCATTACAAAGTAGGGAAAATTCCTTTAAAATGTGTAATAAGATTCAAAATTCTTAAAAAGGAAAAGTTTTATAATTCTTTTCTTCTAAAGGGTACATAATTACTTATAATAATTTGACCAATTTGTAAATAACTATTTTACCCTTTCCCTTCTCTTTCCTTCTCCCTGTTTGAAGCAGGCGCCCTCTCTCGTTCAATTCAAGCTGACCCCTTCTTCCTGTTCAATTCAAGAAGACATCTTGTGAAAGTAAATCCTTCCATTCAAGAAATTTTTGCAAAATATATTTTCACATTTTCTGCAATGATTGAAATCCCATGTCTTTTAACCTCAAATTTTGATGAACTTCTGAATCGGACCCAGAAAACCCCATGTCTTCTGAATCTGCAACTTTTATAATCGGTCTGTGGATACATTAATTTATTCTTCGATCAAGTTTCTTCTTTGGTTTCAATCAATCTCAAAATACAAAGCTTTCAATCATTGCATACATAAATTGGAAGCATGACTTTCAATTAGTTGTGGAGCGCTAATTCATTTTTCTTATTGATGTATTCATACGAAGGATTACAAACAAGAGCGGAAGATAACATGGCAATTCTCATATATCGCCATGAATTTTGAGTGCCTCCATATTGACAAATTGACCCATGAATCCATTGCCTTTCAACCCTCCTTGTCGACCGTCGACCGTCCCCCTTCACGTGAACCAAATCCCTTCAATTGATTCATGACTGTTTTTGCTAAGGAACCAACGTCACTTGAAGGGATTGAAACAAAACTCAAACATAAACTCAAAATTTTGCTTCAATGAAAGAACTTTCTATTTTCTAGACTAAACTCATGGAACACGAAGGGGGAAGACGATTACTCAAACAGGGAAAAGGAAAGAGAAAGGAAAAGGATAAAATAGTTATTTACAAATTGGTTAAATTATTATAAGTAATTATGTACCCTTTATAAGAATTATAAAACTTTTACGCCCTTTTTAAGAATTTTGAATCTTATTACGCCATTTAGGGGAATTTTCCCTACAGAGTATAAGCTAAATAAATACATTTTTTTTAAATTAAAAAAAAGAACCATGGTAATTAACTCTCATATTAATTGAAATTTGAAAACTAATCCAATAAGAATCTAACAGAAAATAACGTGTCTGTAGTAGTTATTAAATTTAAGGGATTTATGTGTCTATTTTATAAATTTGAGGAAAAAAACTGTGAAATGACTCAAACATAAGGGATTTAGAGTAATTAAATCTTAATATATTTACTACCTTTTCATAGAAACTTAAAATTAATAGGGGATGGTTTGGATCTTAGTAACACTTCTAGTAAGTTGTAACAGTATCTCAGGGTTAAGAAGCAAATACAACCTGAACTTTTAGGTTCTGACTATTTTTTTTTTGATAATAAATTTCATATTTCATTACTCAAGAGAGAATTGGTAATATAACCGGATCTGATAATAATCAGATAAAAACAGTTGAAAATAAACTAAATCAAACCTATACAGATCTAAACAAGTAGTAATCCATATAGATCTATCTAGTAGAACAAAAAATCGTCATATCGCGCTGGACAAATCACGTGCCGAAGTATAAATCCGATCTCGAATCTGCCACTAATCTTCTGATGAAAGCTCCCAATCGACTAAGTCTTCACTTGATAATAATAAAATATCCATTTATTAATATGGGGGAGAAACTCCATTTTATTCGGGGAGACAAGATCTCTCACTATGAGAGAATGGAAAACTCCCATCATGGAAGAAGACAAAAATAAATTAAAAAGAAAATAACATAAAGGAAATCTATTTCCCACATCTCTCATGGGAGAGAGATAGGGGAAGAAGATTAAAGATGATAGAGGTGAGGGTTTGAGAGGAAGAGAGATAATAGAGAAGAGAGAGAGAGGCGCAGGTTCTGACTATTTTTAGCCTTGAAGTTTTTTTTTTTTTTTTAATGTCCTAATGTGTCTTTAAAGTTTTTTTATGTCCTAATATGTCTTCAAGTTTTTTTAATGCCATATAAATAAATGTTTAGTTCAATTGATGCAAATCATGTGTTAAATATAACTTGATCCATAACAATAAAAAATAAAAGAAAAAATTGTGCAGAATAAAAATTAATTTCAAAAGTAAATTAATTTGTGGTTGCCTAATATAAATATGACACAAAAAGTAGGACAGAAAATTCAGTTCTTGAGAGTGGATGCAATTGGGGTAAGATTTTATCATTATATAAATTAAGTGTATATTCCCACTCTTTTTTTATTTTACAAATAAATTAATTTACTTTGCTATTGAGAATCAGATTATATTTGATATGTTAACTAGTATTTCACTTAATTGGAACATTTATCGATCCATCTGACATTTCGTATGACGTTAGAGGTATAGTTGATCTCAAAACTTTAAGGTTATTGAGACACAAAAATTTTTTTAAAAAAAATTGAGGGTACAATGGAAAATTTTAAAAAAAAAAAATTTAAGGGTAAAAATGGTTGCGCCATGAATTTTTGCACCTTATCCACAATATCTCAAAGGTTAAATCACGCTATTGGTTTTTAACTTTGGCTGTTTGATTTCTTCACTTCGAAAACTTTTATTTGCGTATTTCAAATTCAAAAGTAGTTTTTAATTGGTCTCAAAACTCAAATCCTAATGACATTTAAATTACTTTCGACTAATATGTAATATACACTCAATAATACAAACATTTAATGAAAACAATAAAAATAAAAGCAGTTCGCTCATTTGCTTGATGATCCAAGCCCAATCATTGAACTAAAAATGATCGTGAGAGATAAGGGGGGAAAAAATTATTCTTTTAATTTTGTTTTTTAAAGGAAGTTACAAGGGTAGTACTACAGTCTATTGTACTAGTTAGTAATAGGTAAAAAGTTACTGTGAGGTTTTGGAGTGTTGCTTTGGTACAAAAGTGAAAGAGAAATGCATATTCAATTCAAATCCATGATCATTGAGAGCCGTTGAGAGGGAGAGCGAGAGCAAAATGCGTGTAAGTATGGGCGGACTTTTCGGGCAGGTCTTGTAAGCTTGCACTTATCAACTTCCTTCCAACAAGAATCCTTCCATGTATACGAACCCTATGCTATTGCTATTCTTCTCATGTAGTCATGTGTGTCCATGGTACAACTCCAACGCTATACAAGACAACAATTCTTGACAGCTTCTACTTCTCTCCCTCCCTCACACACACACACACACACACACACACACACAAAAACACGCATTACTTGTTTTTTTTTTTTTCTTTCTAAAGGAAAACACGTATAAAATATATTACTGGCACTAGAAATTGTCCAATCGCAATACAAAAACACACATTATCGGGTGGGCGCAACAGAGATTTTGTAATTTAGCTTAAATGTTGATTCATGTATATTAACAAAATGCTTAATTGTTGTTTCATGTATATTTCTTAATTAAAAGCATTTATTTACATTTTGGTTTTGGTTTTTTTGGCAAAAATGTAAAAATTTATGTAATTAAAAGTATATTGAATAGGTAAGAAAGTGGATTAAATTAAATGTGGATGTTCTTCCCGAGGTAACCTGGGACCCTCGGAAGCAGGAGCAGTGTTGAGAGATTCACATGGTAGGGTGGTATTTGCGATAGGGGCTTCCCTTAGAGTGCTTAGGAGTTTTCAGGCGGAAGCATGCGCTCTTATAGTTGGGCTCACTATCTGTGATCGGTTTGGCCTTAACCACTTGGATATTGAGACTGATTCGATGGTTTTGTTGATTGCAGTATAGAGGGATTCCGGTGGTGGCCACGTTGGCTAGAATCTCTAATTTGAGGCACTCATATAGGAACATCTCCCATCTCTATCGGAAGGGAATGCGGTGGCGGATGAAAGAAAGTTTGACTGGTCTCACAGAGTCTTTCGTTCACTCCACGCTCCCTATGAGAGTTAGGAGTTTAGTTGTTTTAGATGTTAGGGATTTCCCCTATTTGTGGGATTAATGGCCTTCTTCATGGTTTAGGTCTTTTCTCTTTTGAACCACATGTATAGGTTGCATTTGCATTCACACATTTTTGTATTTCTAAAGTAAGGCTGATTACGTCTCCCTTATAACTTTTAGGTAATTTGGCTTTTACATTTTAATAAAGGGTCTACAAACCCCACAACCACTTAATCGGTTATTACAAAAAAAAAAAAAAAGTGATTAAAAATAATAATATTTTTTCAAATTGAAAAATGAGCTGATGAATACATTAATGGGATTATGGAACGACATAAAATAATTTTACTTCACTTAGGGGAACAAAAAAAAAAAAAAAAGCAAAAAAGGCAAATACCTCTCTTGTGGTTTATGTCAAAAACAAATATCTCCCTTGTGGTTTTAAAATGCCCAATTACCCCCCTAAGGTTTGGACTAACTTAGAGACCTAACTAAAAATGATACAACTAACGTTAAATTATATGAACGCACATTAAAAGAAGTGTTACAGATTTAGGATATTTTTATACGACTGAAATACCTTTAATATGAATTATATATGCACTCTAATATTGCAATCAAATCATTAACTGAATAATTCAATTCAGCTAAAAATGGAGAAAAACCCAAAACACGGAAACACCATGAAATTGAAGAGTAGCGCAACTTCGCACAACTACAAAACATGCTATTGGAGACGGGTTTTGCGATGCCCCCGCCCCCAATGCGGGCGCCAGCATATTATTGGCACCCGCCTCCAATACGCGGAGTATTGGAGGCGGGTTTCGAAGGACCGGCCTCCAATACTCTTATTGGAGGCGGGTACCAACAATATGGTGGCGCCCATATTGGAGGCGGAGGTAGCGCAAAACCCGCCTCTAATAGCGTATTTTATAGTAGTGTCGGTACAATCTCAAATTCAAAACTGGACAAATGGGTTGGAAGCAACCTCCGAAGTACCCCTCTGGCTGCAGCTTCTTGAATTGATGAATGTGGTCTTTTAGAGTCAAAATGGTTCATCAACTACTCAATAGCTTATGACTCTTGAACTGAAGATGTTGAAGTTGCTGGATAACATAATAGAGTGGATAAAATTGATAGCAATAGAATCATCAATTTGGAGTTCGGCATTATTTGGAGTAGAGGGAGAGCGTTTGTTTGTGCTGACCCTTTTTTTAACCTGCGTTCATATAATTTAATGTTAGTTGTATCATTGTTGGTTAATTTTCTAAGTTAGTCCAAACTTTATGGGGTAATTGGGCATTTTAAAACCACAAGAGAGGTATTTGTCTTTGACATAAACCACAAGGAATGTATTTGTGTTTTGTCCCAAAAAAAAAAAAAAAAAAAAACTTACCATGAGATTTCACGTTATAATTGAACAGCAATTCATAAATAATTGTATTATGAAACTCTACAATTAGAACAAACGGAGAGGTACTTGAGCTCTTTGGTTGTGAGCAAGAACGAGGCAGTAACTCATAGGCAATATGATTGAAACATCTCCCTCCGTCACATTCAAAGAGTACACTTTCAAAAAAAATTTTGTCTCATTTAAAGAGTTCATTTTGAATTTATTTACATTACATACCGTTACTAATATTTCAATATGTGGTTCACAATTAACCGTTACTTCTAAAGTAAGGATATAAGTGGAAAATATGGTGATAAATTACTTATTTTAGGTGTTTTAACTCACAACCCATAATAAGTTGTACAGATTTCAAAGTGGACTCTTTGAGTGGGACGGATGGAGTATTAATTAATCCTATTAACATTGGATTCTTAGTCAATTATCAAAATTGTATACTACTTGAAATAACATTATTAGATTCCGTCAACTTGACATTCATACAATTGATAGATTAGACAACCGAGAGCACATCGATCATAGCTACGTTAGGTATGGTTTTTGGTAAGTTAGCTTAAGTTTTCGGAATTGCTATTCGCAATAACGGTTTCGATATTTGCAGTAACATTCTCCTATAAAAATACAAAAATGCCCCTGGGCAAAATAAATAAATAAAAACCTCACGGGCTGCAAAAAAAAAAATTGAAAAAGCAACTCACGGGCTCTGTTCCGTTTAATAATTCTTGCAAAGCAGAGCCGGGTGGAATCACAAAATCGGATAAAAATCGAGACGACTCGGATCGGAAAAAGGTTAGTGGCTAAAGTTAAAATGTTTTGCGGTATTGTTTTAGATAGTTGGTTTGATTATTTTAGTTGTATTATGTCCGGATTTGTTAGTATTTTTGTCAAAAATGTGAATTTTTTACCGGATTGGCGAAGATCCGCCCGGTGATTACTGCAAATATCAAACTGAAGGGGGGGGGGGGGGGGGGGTAAAATACCACCGGGCCCGGCGATATTTTTGCCCAAAAATAGCGCCGGGCTCCGGTGGTATATATATATATTTTTTAAGTGTTAGGGGTATTTTAGACTTTTCACAAGAAAATGTTACTGCAAATATCGAAACGGTTACTGCAAATATCATGCCCCTAAGTTTTTACTGTGTGTTAGTTTTGTTTTTAATTTCAGTCCCATTTTTATTTTTCTTTCTCATCCTCTTTTTTGTCTTTCTTTCCGTTTGTGACTTTTTACGTCCCTCATCTCTCTTTCTTCTCCCTTCCTCCAATAGAACTTGAGGGTGGAAGCAATCAACGGCGTAATCCATCTCTTCACCATCTATTTCCGGTGCCCGTGGCTCATGTGTTCGGCAGGCTTTTTTTTGTTTTTTTTTTGTTTTACCGATGGTGGATCTAACGGGAACCCAGCCACAACTTTTTGGTAAATTCACAGTAAGAAGTAGCTGGGTTCTACAGAAGATAAGATTGTAGCTGTTAACTTCGCCAGACCACGAAAGGAACCCAGCACCAACACCGCCGGTAGAACCCAGCAAAAAAGTTGTTTAAATTTGGACTTTCTTTTCTTGGTTTAGATTTGTAAAAAAAAAAAAAAAACAATACATCCCACAAAAAGTGAAGAAAACTTAGGAATGGAGGAGAGAGTAGAGAGTGAAATTAGGAGAAAAAAAAAGGAAGAAATATCAGAAATGATGGAGATTATTTTTTTTATTCAACTAATGAAATAGATTAGATTTATCTTGAAATTTGAACAATGATTGTATTAAAATGGTACACTTAAAGTAAACGTTTGTTACAATGACTGTATTAAAATTGTACACTTAAAGTGGAATGATACACTTAAAATAAACGTTTGTTACAATCAGTGTATTAAAATGATACACTTAAATAAACGTTTGTTACAATGAGCGTATAAAAATGGTGCACTTAAAGTAAACTTTTGATACAATGTATGTATCAAAATGGCCAAAAATGGAAAAAAAAACTACCAAATTACAGATAATAAAAGAGGAAAAAATAGAAAAAATACAGTGGAAGAGATTATGAAGTGTTGCATGAAAGATGAAGCAGAGAAGAAGAATACATAACTTAAAAGAAGAAAGCAATCACAGGAAAAGAGGAGTGAAGAGAGAGGATAAATGTGAAAGAAAAAAGAGGAAGAGAGAGGAAATATCTTACTTATCTGACAAGGGCATTTAAGTAAATTGGACCGAGGCGCTGACATAGAATTTCACTCACACGCCTTGGTCTGTGTCGGGATTGCTATTCATCGGTACATTTAGTCGCTCCCTTTTTCTTTCACTAGGCTTTGTTTCTTTCCATTCCATTCCAGGAAAATGATCACTATTTCCTCAAGAATTTTACATAAAGAAACAACATCATTTTCTACCAAATTCAAAATTTTCTCTAAATCTCCACTCACATAAATTTAAAAAATAACATAATCATTACACTTTTTCTTCTCTTTCCTACACAAATCCCCCAAAAAAATTCCATCCAATAAAATGTTCCTTACTTAAAGCAAAAATTTCTCATTTGCATATCAAAGAGAACGGAATCTATATCTCTATATCAATAATTTTTTTTAAAAGAAAGCGTAAGTTTTGGACATGAAATTCTTTGTACCCATTTTTCATGTACCACTCCTGTACTCTATGATGAGAGTTGAAAAAGTTAACATTTCTCATGTGCCACTCTTGTACGTACCTTGAGATTGGCACATGAGAAATGAGCACGTAGCATATGTCCCCAAATTTTTGTTGGTGTCAACTCAAAACAATATATGGCTTTTTGGGAAAGTTAATTTGTGTTGTATAATTAATTTCAAAGGAAAAATGACACTTTTTTATTCATATGTTTGGCCTCACTGTGCTTTGTATCTTTTTTATTTTGACTTTGGCACTTTTAGTCTTTTTTATATTACTAGTGATGAAAGTAAAAGAAAAAATGATAGAATGAAAAGAAAAAAAAAGGGAAATAATGATAAAAAATGAAAAACAATGTTATTAAAAATAAAATAAAATAAAATAAAATTGAAAAGAATGAGAAAATTAAAATAATTAAAATTAACTAGAAAAAATAATTTAAGAAAAATTACTAAATTTATTAATAGTTTTAATTAATACAATATGACTCATTCTTTAAAAAAGTCTAAAAAAATTATATTTTAAACCTTTTATACCAAGTAAAAGGGCCAATTGTGCCCAAATAAGCAAATATAAAAGGGTGAAAGTGTTAAAGTCAAAATAAAGGGACCCATACTGCCATAGACCCAATATAAGGGATTAAAAATACAATTTTTGCAATTTTAATTTTCTATAAGTTTTAATAATTAAATATAGAGCATCTCTTTTAAAATTTCACATAAAATATATAAATGACTTGAAACCTCCCAAAAATGGGAATAAAAAATGTCGAACTCAAAACAAAGGGGACAAAAAGTGCTACAAGGTAAAATATAAATTGACCAAAAATATCATTTTTCTTAAATTGAAGATATCTTTTCTAAACAGCCCTTATTTAAATGACATGCAAGTTTCATGTGGCAATCAATTAAAATTCTCCTTTATGAGAATAGAATTTTTGAAAAGGCAACTTTAATTTTTTTTTTCCAGTCTGCGAAAAATTCAAATTATGTTTTCCAACGGCATCAGTAATTTGATATATACGTTCTTTCTGTCTCCGCGTTTTGGAGGCCAAATTCCAACTAAAAGACAAGTGAATTCAGCAGGTAATTACAATGCAGATTGATGAGATGAAGATCATTGGACCAAACGAACACATTATTATTTTGCTTTAACAATAGTAAGTCACGTAGAGGATCCAATGATGCTATATTTTCAATAAGGACAGGACACAAGGCGAGGGACCAAAATAGGGTTTAATGGGTTCAACTCAACTTGAATGTCCACTTGCATTTGTCCATTCCATGTGGTGTGCCCATTTGAGGTTTTCTTATCCTATTACCTAAAAAAATCTGATCATGATTACTTCCCTACTGTTAGCAGAATTTCCCCCTGTGCTAATCCGGGCCAAGGAGTGGCACAGAGGTGTTGGCCAGGAGGGCCAATGCTGAGGTTTGTGGCGCGGGCATGGTGCTGCGCCGGGCGTGCTAGGAGGGCGCGCCGTGTTGCTGAACTTGGCTACGAGAGCCAAGGGAGTTTTGGGGCACGAGGCACCAAAACGTGATCCGGGCCAAGGAGTGGCGCGGAGGTGTTGGCCAGGAGGTACAACGTTGGCACTGGCATGAGGCTGCGCCGGGCGTGCTTCGGTGGCGCGCCGTGCTGAACATGGCGACGAGGCCAAGGGAGTTTTGGGGCATGAGGCACCAAAACGTGAAGGTCTTTCATGAGGAAGGACCAAGGAGAAGGTTCGGGAAGGATCTAGAAGGTTCTGGGAAATTCTGGGTTCTTCTACGCCTTGATAGCCCGGGCTGGCACTTGGGATTTTTGCCTTGGTACAGTACTAAGGAAGAATTCTCTAGAAGGGTCCAGAGGGACCTAGATGGTGACAGAAGGCTCGGGAAAGTCCTAGAACATTCGAGAATGCTCTAGGCAATGCTCGAAGTCACGAGAACGTTCGAGTGGGCGTTGCTTGGCGGGATCCGCGAGAGTGCTATCCCGAGTGAGTTAGGGCCTTGTGTATATAGATTGTTGGTGAATTGTATATAGCAAGTGGGTCTGGTGCGAGCTGAAAGATTCGAGAGGCAGCTAGGATCTTCGTGAAGCGTTTGGCGTCTGCGAGAGAAGCCGCGACGGGTCGTGAGGGAGCTGGAAGGCGCGAGAAAGGACCGGAAGGCTCTAGACTTGGCGCAGGGATGCTGGACGGTTCTGGAGAATTCTAGATGAGAGTGTGGGCTTGTGCAGAGAAGCTTCTAGGCGAGGCTAGAAGGTGCGAGCAAGGCTTGGCGCTAGAATTCTCTAGAACCTACTTGGATGGGGTTGTCATCCAAGGCCTTTGCCTATAAATTGGCAAAGGGGCACTTGGGGGAAGGCACTTCGAGTGAGACTTAGAATCGAGTAGCTAGCTTGAGTGTTCTAGAGAGAGAAACTCAAGTGTAGTGAGAGAAAGTCTAGCTCACGGTGAGTTAGGCTTGTGTCCTTCCCCGCGAGAGTGTTGTCCCCGAGTGAGTTAGGACCTTGTGTATATAGATTCTTAGTGAATTGTATATAGCAAGGTTGGGCCAATTTGGCTAAGTGTTCCGGTGTTGTGCCTTAGTGGTTGTTTTTCAAGTCTTCCGCTTTGCTCGTTGTTTAGCCAGGTTACAGTAACCTCGGTTGCTTCGAGTGTTTGGCCGAGTCCTTCCGGGAAGGGTTAGGCGCTTATAGGAGTTTTTCCATAGAGGGAAAAAATTTCTATAACACCTACCTACTAGAAAGCAAAACATCATTCCTAGTTCAACTCTTTAATTTTCACTAGAAATAAAATAAAATTAAAAACTCCCCCCACACACACCCCTCGAGCCCCACCCTTATATTTGAGCCTTTACCCCCTTAGTTGCCTTCTTTTTTTTTTTTTTTTTGTCCTTCTTTTTCTAATAATGATATGAATGATTAAAGGGTGCATTTGGCATACAATAATGAGAATTGTGGGAATTGCTATATGATTCCAAAAAATAGAAGATAATATAAATATGAAAGTAAATGGGTTAAGCACCAAATACCCTCCTATAATTTTGAAAATGTATGAATTACTTTTATCTGCTTTAAAAACCTACCAACAACTCCCACGTAATTTGTTTACATTGGTAAAATGGATGGATTGAACACCCCTATCATGTGGCTACCATATTAGCAATTAGGGGAGTTTTAAAAACCCAATAACTGAACCAAAAATCAAATCGGCGAACTAGTTTGTAATCAGTTTATTGATTTATCAATTTTACTTGTTCTGATTAACTAGTTATAAATAGTAACCGGTTTGGTTTCGATTTTAATTTTTTTATCAGTTAAACCGATTAACCGGGTTATATATTCATAATATTTATATTATTATGTTTTTGTATTAAAATTTATTTAGTTATTAATTATAATTACCATGTCTTATGATTTCACAAATTTATTTTATGTATTTTCTATTATAATACATAAAGTTTTCATATATATAAAAGTATTAAAAATAAATGCATGAATAAATTTTTATAATAATTTTTAAAATATAATAGTTACATTTAACGACAAAAATGGTAAAATTTTAATTCATTTTTTTCATATTTATTTATATTTTAAATACAATTGTAGTAAGTACATGCAAAAATTTATGTTGGTTCAAAAAATAAAAATAATATAAAAGAAAGTGAAAAAAATCAAAGAAACAAAATTATCAGTTAAATTGATTAAGCAGCCACTAAACTGATTTAACCAAAACCAGTCTACCGATTGCTTTACTGGTTGGTTAACCGATTTTGGTTAAAATTAACCAAATCGGTATTATCTTGAACTGATTAACTAGTTAACGGCTTAAATAACTAGTTGAACACCCCTATTAGCAATTACAAAAATTTATATAAATTTTTACTATGTGTATCATTACTCTTAGTAAATATGCCACTATTCAAGTGGAAAAACATATGCTCATTTGGAAACTGTGGAGGGGGCTTGGACAATAAGCACTTATCAAGGTGTAAAACATATGCCCGTCAAGTAATTTTTGCAGTTTAGTCCACGCTGCAACAGATTTTGACAATTTGGCCATTGTCTTTTGAACGACTGGATAATATCAAAATCCGAGCAATGGGTTTTGTTCTACAGCCTTTGAAGAAAATATCTCCAAGAGTGGTACAGCAATTGATGCTTGCAATTGATTCAGTAAAGTTAAATGTGTATGGCTCCTCTAGGGGCAATCATGGCCTTGCAGGTGGAGGGATAGTTATACATAATGATAAAGGTGAATTGCTACTTGCTAAATCATATAGTTTTAGATTGCAAAAAAACATATATGTAGAAGCAGAGACACTATTGCTTGGTTTGGAGAAATGTCAGGAATTGGGTTTTGAGAAAGTTGAGATGGAGAGTGATGCGAAAGTGGTGGTGGTTGTAGCAACTGATAAGGGTAATATTCCATCGAGGATTATGGAGCAAACTGACCGCATCAAGGATATCTTAAAGGCAAAAAGGTAGAAATTAGAGCATGTGTATAGAGAAGCAAATGGAGCAGCAGATTTCATGGCAAAGAAAGGTAGTGGAGGGGATCTCGGAGTTACGACGGCTACTAAGAGCCGAAAAGTTACGATTGCCATATGTCAGACGATAATTTTGTATTTTTTTACTATTATTTTTCTATAGTATTTAAACAAAATATTATATTGTTAGGAGGTAAGGTCATTATGTTCCCCTCTTCTAAAAATATTTGAAACTATTAATAATTATGGTCCATGCCCGCCAACGACTTAATATGGTGTATCTTAAAATAAAATAAAAATAAAAGCCACTATATCCAACTAATTATACTAGTATTCAAAAATATCCGTTTTCAACAACCCCCTCCCCCCATAAAAAAGAAGCCTGAATTTTTTTTTTTTTTAAATTGAATATTTTATTTTTAAATTAAAAACTTTGAAAATGAATAATCTAATTAAAGAGTTTTACAATGGTAAATTTATAGCAATTTTATTATAATTAATATTATAAATTTAACAAAAAAAATTACTTTAATATATAATACTCTATTTGATAACCTAATTCAACACTTAAAATTAACTAATGAAATACTTAATAAATTAAGTTTATTTTACAATTGGGAGTTTAAAGTCATAATAAATTAATTGATTGGTGCACGCCTTCCTAAAGAGGTGACTACAATTGTCCCTGTGGTAGTTTGTTGGGAGATATAGTGGGCACACTGCAAGGTGATTTATGAGGGGGGGTGACCGTGGAATTGGCTCGGCTTTTAAGATTGGTTTTTAAGTCAATCTGATGTGTTGGCTCTCAAACCACCTGTGTACCAGAATTCTGCGGCTTTTCAGAGGCTAATATATTTCCGAGGTGGGCGCATCTGAAAAGGAATGAGGAGCGGATAGTTTTTTGGGGGATGCCTACGCTGGGCCATTTTAAATTAAATTGTAATCTGGACTACTCTTTCCGCTGTAACCAAGGCCCTTCAGGGGCAGAGACGGTCCTGCGGGATTCATATGGTAGAGTGGTTTTTGCAATTGGAGCTTTCCTTGGCGTGCTCACGACCTTCCTGGCAGAAGCCCGCGCTCTTCTGCTCGGTTTTCGTATATGTGGTCGGCTTGAACTGCCTCATCTGGAAGTTGAAATAGACTCTATGGTGCTGTTGAATGTAGTCCAATGGGGGTCTACTCCATGGCATTCGGCAGCCACTTTGGCTAGGATATGGGATTTGCAACATTGCTATGGGAGCTTATCCCACATTTATCGCAAAAGGAATGTGGTGGCAGATGCGCTAGCACAAAATGCAAGTTTGATCGGACTTACAAAATTTTATGTACACTCCACGCTTCCTCAAAAAATTAAGGGTTTGGTGGTGCTAGATGTTAGGGGTCTTTCCTATTTGCTGGGCTAACCCCACTTAGCTTTATGTGGTCTGTAGGTTTGTATAGGCTTCATTTGGATATCTGCATCTTTGTATCTCTAAGGTAAGACGTATTATGTCCCCTAAGAATTCTGCGGTATTTTGCCTTTATTTTAATAAGAGTGAAGTGCATAACTAATCACGTAACTTTAAAAAATGCAGAAATAATCACGCAATTTTGAAAAGCTAATTTTTAAGCACGTAAATTTAAAAAACGTACAGAAATGGTCTATCTGTCAAACCCAACCATTAAGTCCCTAACGAAGGGATTTAACCAGGGGAAAAAGCATCAAGTCTTTCCTGTCGGGGCTTCTGAGGTGAAAATTTGGGAAATTGGCGCCTTATAAGATAGAACCCTATGCCTTTATCAACTTTATTCCTGCTCAGTGAGGAAAAAAATCAAGCAGGCAATGCCTAGCTCCAGTTTGATTAATTATGCTGGCAATTGCATGTGTGGGATTCTGGTGAAAATATTGACCTCTTGGATGGATGAAAACCCAGGGAGACGATTCGCAGTGTTTCATCATGCGGAGGAGAAACCCGGGAGGAGGCACGGAAAAAGGTACGCTGTTTGTCAGCCTGTGGATTCCTGTAAGGGATGTGGGTTTTGGGTGTGGGAGGACCCTAAAATCTATGCGCGATCAAAACAAATTATACCTAGTTTATTGAGGAGAATCAACAATTTGGAAGCTTCCATCAACAGTGAATGCGAGAAAGTTCACATTTTGGAGGAGTTGATCGCGAATTTGACGGGGGAGAAACTATAACTAGAATTCGACATACAGAGGTTGAAGAGGAATAGGAAGCGCATAATTGTTGTCTGCATTTTGTTACTGTTGTTCATTGTATTATGGGCAGATTTCCGCAGTACTCTGTACACGAAATGGGCGAAAAAATGACATTAAATGTATTTTCTTGAAGTTTTTTTAATGTATTTTGCTTAAAATGCAATGAAAGTGCATGGTTTATTATGATCTTTGTGTGTTAAGTTTTTTAGTCTTAGGCTTTGTTTGATAAAACTTATGTCTAAAGTCTGAATACATTAAGTGATTTTGTTTGATAATGACGAAAATCATATTGCTGAATCTGAATACGGAATGTATTAACACTAGTGGAAAAGGGGTGAAAGGGGGCGGGTTTTAGCCTAATTGGAGGCGGGTTTCGCCACCCGGCACCCGCCTCCAATGCGGGCACCTCCAAAGTGGAGACCAGCCTCCAAAAAGGTTATTGGAGACAGGTGCGTGTTACACCCTCCTCCAATAACCCATTCAGTAAAGTTATTGGGTGCACCATGCACCCGCCTCTAATAACCCTTACTGATTGGGTTATTAGTGCACCCACCTCTAATAACCCATCAGTAAGGTTATTGGAGGCGAGTGCCTGGTGCACCCGCCTCCAATAACCCAAAAAAAGTAACGATTTTGGCAAACCTCCTTCGACAGAATCAGACGAAATCGTTAGACTCGTCCGAGTCTACGAGTCTAAAATTTTCTATTAATTGTGTACTGGCCATGGAATTTGTACCATTGGCCTCGCTAGAAGATGTGCTTAGTTTGCTACTCGTGTTGCTAGTTTTATACTAGAGTTTCATGCCCCCAACTTTGTTGGTTAGCGATATAAGATTTGGCAAATGAAGGTTAAAATTTTCAAAGCATTAGATAGAGGAGGCGGGTTTTTTTGCACCCGCCTCCATTATGTTAATGCATAGTGGAGGCTGGTTTTCCCGGAACCCGCCTCCAAAGAATGACCAATATTGGAGGCGGGTTCTGGAAAAACCCGCCTCCATTCGGAAGTCACATATTGGAGGCGGGTTTCGCCGGAACCCGCCTCCATTATAGAACCTTTTTGGAGGCAGGTTCCAACGAAACCTGCCTCTATTGTGAGATGTGAAATTATTCACAACCTCGGGAGATGGGTGTTTGGCAACCCGCCCCGCATGGCTATAGAACACGCCTCTAATTTGGTGCCTCCATTAACCATTTCTGTGGTAGTGTAAGATGTTTGATAATGTCTCATATCTGAAGTCTTAAAACGATAAATTTTACTATTTTATCCATGTATTAACAAATATTTACGTGTTTGACTATTATGCAGGATTTTTTTCCTTTCACATGCATTTCGATCTACACTCAAAAGAAATTTAATCACATAAGTTACATAACATAGAAAAAAAAATTGGTATATTGGCTTTTTTTTCTTGTAAAAATTAGACCGCAAATCAGTGCAAGTAGAAAAATATAAATATAATTCAGTAGATTCCAAGACCAATACAAACCTAAATGTTTTCAACATGCAAATCAATTTTAAAACAGTCAAATTTTTTTCACAAACCTAAACATATTCAATGCAATTATATATATATATATATATTCTAACAACAATTTTTTAATTGTTCCCGTAAATTTAGCATAAAATCTCGATTAGCTTGTCTAGATACTCCAAAATATTCCTGAGGCTCTTCTTCGACAAACTCTTGTTCCTGCTGATTATCCACCATTATATCTTCATCCTCAAATTCTTGAAATATTCTATCATTTACACCAATTCTTCGAAGATAGTTGTGGATTGCTGCACAAGCAATAACAATATTCCTTTGCTTTGGAAATGGATACGGTGCCATGTACTTCAGAATTGGGAAACGTTTTTTCAATGAACCAAAGCTTCGCTCAATTACATTCCTTAACTTCGCATGTGTTTGGTTAAATTTTTCCTTATTTGTTCTTGCACGACCACCAAATTGAAAGTCAGATAACTAATATCACACATTTCAATAAGGTGTCATAAATCTACGAGTAATAGGATAAGCTGCATCACATAAATAATATTTTCCTACAACATATGATATAATTATCAATACATGAGACGATAGGTTGTCTAAAATTATTGACCAAAACTTTTTATCACTTACCTGATGGAGGAAATGGAAAATTACTGGTTGAATCCCGCATGGCTTCTGACAACACTCTAGAGTCATGTGCTACGCCTTCCCAACGAGCCCACAAAAATGTGTACACCATATTAAAGTCACGTATTGCAAGCACATTTTGAAAGCAATCTCCTTTACCTCTTCCTCTATATGGGGTTTGATGCTCGCGTGGTATAATTGCTTTTATAAGTGTTCCATCTAATGCACCAATAGCACCCTTAAACAATATGATAATATATATATTAATAATTGTATCTAAATAATCATATTATTCAGTAAATAATAATTAAAATTCAAACTAAGAATTATTACCCGAAAAAACCTGTCATGAAGTTGACGTTGTTATTAACTTTGATAAACATTTGGATTAAAATTAGGAACGATCATTTCCTTTGAGAATATGAGCATAGCACAAAGCACCTCATAAAAGTAATAGTGTACAGTTTGAGTTGAATGTTGACACCTCCGCTTAACTGCTCGATTTGTAAAGGGTTGACCCAAACTTGTAAGAAACATAGTCATTTTCTCTTCAACGGAAAGATACCTGCTATTCTTTAACCAACCTCTATTTCGAAAGAGCTCGAACAAATTCAAAAATGGTTCTTTCCCCATATGTAACATATCTTCTGCATGTGCTGGATTTCCTTCCATAATTTCATCAACATATGCACTACCAGTCAAGAGAGAATCTGTATCAGGCCTTCGTCCAATGCGACGTTTCTTTAATGACTTTATAATTAATCTCAGTGCTATAAGTTTCAAAACTTTCTTTTGCTTGTCTTTCAACATCTACTCAAAAAATAAAAACCAAATGAATTTATTAATATAACAAAATAAGTATGAAAGCATGTGACCATGCGTGAGCATGGTTAAATTAGGAGAAACTTAACTTTAAAATAAATAAATAAATAAAAATTTAAGAAAATGTAAACATCACCACAAAAAATATAGCAACAGAAATGGCTTGCGTCTAGAGTAAACCTAACTTTTTGCTATTCATTGCTATCCAATTTTTTCTAACTAGCTCTTGTTTTGTTGCCTTCACAAAATATACAGGTTGTTGCTGTATACAAGGGTCAAGAATGTCCAGTGACTCCATTTCATCTAAAATTTTATTGCATTCATCCATACTAGGTTCATCTGACTCCTCCAGAGTTTTCAGAACTGCCACTAATTGACTATCCAATTCATTAAGATTTTCAGTTTTAGCTTTCTTCGCACGCTTTGCTTCACTCGTTTTCTCTACATTCACTAGGGTCAAAGAAAATTGTTTATCTCTTACTTGCATGGAGGGACCTGATTTATCTACTTGATCAGTTTCAAGATTGATAAATGAGCACTTCATACAACTAGTAGGCAAACCTTCCTTTGAAGGACCCCAAGCATCTTTTCCTGTAGCAACCATGCCATCAAATAATGCTTTCATCTTGTTTGGATTTTTTAAAGGATTATTTTGAAATTCAGCAAACTCTGGATTTTTCTACATTAAAATTAGTTAGAGTTAAATTAAAAGAATTATATGCACCCCATTATATAAGTAACATTAAATTTATATAAGTGTATACCTGTATATATTCTTCCCACTGCTCTGAATTCCAATTTATTTCATTTGTATCTGGATCATAGTGAGTATTTCCTACGTATCCAATAAGCCTATTCCACGCTTGAGTTTTCTTTTTCAAAAAATCCCCTTGATTCTTCAATTGCTTTTGAGCAAAGTTGAATTCATCTTTCAAAATTTCTATAATCTTTTCCCATGACTCCTTTTTCAAACTTCCACCACAAGTACGTCTAGCATTAACCTCTTCCAAACACAAATCTATGTAGCGTCTAAATAGTTTTTTATCTTTCCAACTGTCTCTGCCTGCATCTTCTGCTTTCATATGTGTTTTGTCAGTTTAATTAGATATTTAGATACTTTATAATCAAATAGTTCCACACACAAAAGTATTAAACAACTAATGCAACACAGCTAGCACAACAACAAAATAAATAGAGATCATAAACTCTACACAGTTAAAGGTACTCTTTTACAAATGTTCATCATTATAATAGGTATTGTTACATGAATCAAATATAAATTATGCACAAATAGTACTCTGTTTCAGCAATATGGGCACCTTTAAAATACTCTAATAAACACTAAAGAAAAGTTATTTGATGTTTGTTCCAAACTTATATGTTGTTTGCAATTTTAATTTCACTGCACTCCACCTACTTTTTTTTATTCAGGAGCAAAGTAGCTAAATTATCAACAAACGATAAAGAAGATGAATTGATTTTTGCAACCATTTATATTACGATGGATGGGTCCTTAGCATAAAACAAAAGGATTGGGGATGCGGCATTAAAAGCTTGGAATAATCAAAATGAGCTAGTGTTAAAAGCATATCAAAAAGGTTTTCTACAAGAGTCTTACCAGTAATCCTAGCATGCATTAATCTGTTATTCAAGTAAAAGGCATTAAAAGTAAAACTCCTACTATTTCAGTCTAAAACTTATGTCAATCTAAAAGTTCCTCTCTTAGTACTCCAGCATCTCAGTACAAATAGAAGTTAAATAGTTTCAGGGCAAAATTTGCGACAATTTCACAAATAAAAACCAAAACCCTTAGGTTGTATACAGAAACAACCCTGAGTCCAACAAAAAAAAAAAATTTTAAATAAAGTAAGATTCTGCCTTCTTTAATGAATTTTTATATAAAATATACTGGTGCTTAAGATAACATCAAAAAAGTAAAAGAAACTTAAAGCAAACTACCATAAAGGTCTTACTAAATACCGAAAGCACTAGAGAAACCAAGCTAGTAAAGGGGAACTTCATGAACAATTAGAATAATCACAATGATGGATTGATGTATGGGTCCTCTTGAATAGACGAAGCAGAAACACCTAGACGAAGCAGAAACACCAAACATAAGAATCAATATTCCCATAAATATAACATGTTAACAACCAATCTACCGGTTCTAAATTGGGTGTTAAAATAACATCCATTGACATAGATATTTCATCAAATAGATAAAGAGCAGTGGCCATTAACATTAAATCCACACTAATTCCACAGGAAGAAGAACAAGAGAACAAATTAGAAATACAAAACAGCTCAGAACCAGCCAAATTAATCGCTACATGCATTCAAATTAAACAAAATCAATAAGAACCGTACATGTGAGCGATCTCGCATGGTTCTGGACAATAAGTTTCAACCTATAGTTCATGTTACCTTCAGTGGAATATAGGGGTTCAGAAGACTTAGCTCTAAAAGTTGTTTCTCCAATTTTTCCTGTGAAATTTATGTCCCTCTTCGGTAACCAAACGCCTCATTTTATAAGCAACCATCGATAAACAATAATCATCTTGTAAGGTAGTTTGAATTCGTGAAAGAATAAAGGGATACTAACAACAATAACGATTGAGAAGGAGATTATGCTATCAAGAACGATTAAGAAAATGGAAGCTGATAGGAGACGATAGAGATTCTGGTAACAACAAGGAGAGAGAACGCTTATATGCTAATAGATTGGGGTAATATGGTCAAAAAAAAATTTTACTTAAAATCTTAACATCTAAGTGTGTTTAGATTTCAGAGATAAGTGATCGCTTTATCACTTATTTTAAAGGACCCAACTACACATACGTATTCAGACCCACTTATTCCAATCAGGCATTTAGTTTTGAATTATCAAACACACTTAATTCCAATAAGCTCTTAATCATTAAGTTAAAGTGCTGAATTGATGTTATCAAATGAAGCCTTAGTATTTTTTGCACTTGAGACGAAAGAAGAGCCAACTTGTAAGTCAAAAAATGACCTCAAAGAACCATCCTACACTGCAAAATGACCAACACATCGCATCCTCCATACATGAAGTTTAACTTCAAAATAGAGAAAAATTGTAAGATGTTTACTAACCAATATCAAACAGCTACCTTACACAAGGTGTATCTTTAAAAATAGAGGAAATTGCAAGTACTTCAATAACCAATATCAAACAGCCACCTTGCAATGTGAAAAATATAAGTAGGTAATCATGTCTTTTTCAGAGGAACTTGTTAACTAAGGTTAACATTTTTTGTAAGGGCAAACATCTCAAAACCCCCTTGTGGTTTTCGAAAGTTACTCCTCACCCCCCGTACAAAAAAAAAAAAAAACTACTCATCACCCCCCCTGTGCTTTTCCGGACTCTGTAAAGTGACAAAAATTTCTTAACTTGACGACGAGCTGGTGAATTGACCAATTTACCCTCACATTAACCCTCAAATTACCCAAATTACCACCAAAAAAAAAAGTTTTTTTTTTTCACTTCTTCTGCTATCTTCTTTCTTTGATCTTCTTCTGCGATATTCTTCTTCTTCTTCTTCGATCTTCTTCTGCGATTTTCTTCTTCTTCTTCTTCTTCTTCTGCAGCTACAACCAAGGTTCTGCAATTTTCAGAGACTTCAAAGCGGAAAATATTTTCATTCTTTATTCTTTTTTTAAAATATTTTTTTTGTTCTTTTGCATTGAAACAATCTTAAGGAAGGAGAAGAAGAAGGAATCGTCAAAAAATAAAGCAATGCAAGCAAAGAAGGAAGCAGAGGGAGGGAGAAATCAGCTTTCATTTGCTATTCTATTGCTGTTCTTTTCCTGTAATCAGCATCCGAGATTACAGCAAGCTAAAGGCTGCAGTCGGTAGAGCAAGAGATGCCAAAGGAGAAAGGTTTTCCTTCACAAAGACTGAAGGGTATTTCAGTCTTTTTACTGCAAATATTAATAGGGGAATTTTGGTCTCATGAAAGTCGAATCCTAACATAAATTCGTCAACTATGGCGCGTATCTTACATGGTCGTCAAGTTAAGAAATTTTCGTCACTTTACAGAGTCCAGAAAAGTACAGGGGGTGATGAGTAGCTTTCGAAAACCACAAGGGGGTTTTGAGGTGTTTGCCCTTTTTTTAATACAACAATAAATTGATAGTTCTGGTTGTTGATTACAAAAATTAAAATTTTTAGGGGCAATTCACAATCGAATAACAATTCATGATAATTTTTACAATTAACTTTAAGATTAATACAAAATAAGCACACACTTTATCGGAAATGGTGGGGGTAAAAGATAATTAAGAAAGTCAAATGCTACTATTTAAATATTACTAACATATTATCGCTTTCTGTGGAGTGAATGACTATGATATGTTCACACTTGCCTTGAAATACAATTAATAAAATAAAAAAACAGACAATATACTTTTTGTTATAAAATTACTACTACGAGTAGTATAATAGTAATATAAAGGTAAAAGTACAATCATATAATATGAAGACAAAGTACAAAAGTAGAGAGCAAAATAGTGGTAAGGATTTTCTATTATTCTATTATCTTTTTTCCTCATCTCATTTGTATACATCAGCCTTATATTTATAGGCTTAGACATTCTTCATGATATTGTTACAAGACCATCAAGGGTCATATAGTAGTAATTAAATAGGACACTAAATGGGGTAGAGGAAGGACCTTAGGAAAATAATGGGGTAGTGGGAGATGAAGGGGTAAGAAAGAGAATGGACATACACTAATATTTATAACACTCCCCCTTGGATGTCCATTATTAAGAGAAATGCCTCATTAAAACCTTACTAGGAAAACCCATTGGGAAAAAACCTAGTGAAGGAAAAAGAGTACATTTTCTTAATGCAACACTGCCTCGTTAAAAAACCTTAACATCAAAAACCCAGTGGGAAAAAAATTTGGTAAAAGAAAAAGAGTATAGTGAGTAACTCCCCCTCTTAAGCACATCATTTGACATCGCGAAATTGTCGCCTTTCGATCTTGTATCTCTACTTTTCAAAATGTTGAACTTGACATTGAATAAATATTTGAAGTATCATTTTTGCAACTGAGCAATCTATGTAACATCATCTCCAAACAAAGTAGTGAAAATTCACTGAAAATCTGAGAGCAAACCATTTGATTTCCAAAATTTAATGGATTACTGATCTTAGCCAAACATGCTCTCGACGTGCATTATAAGAAGCAGCAGCTATTATTTCTTTCATGAATTTAGAGCCCAAAAATAGTTGTACCACTGCATCAAAGCACATAGCTGGTTTGATCAAGCATTGTAAAGGATCAGTAAAATATCCAATATCTGCATAACCTATAAGATCAAACTTGTGTACGACTTGCAAGATATAATATTGTTTTGATAGTTTTAAAAATATGGTACTTCTGGACCAAAATAAATTTTCATCAACTTCACGATGATGAAATGAATCTTTATTCACATCAAGTGATTTCACAATAATAACTTTGCTCAGAGAATGTACTTTATTCATATAGAAGTGTTTCAACACTTTAGTAGAATAAAAATATTGATGCAAAAAGATGTCATTTTCTAAGTGTTCAATTTTGAAACCAAGACAAATATTGTATTTCAAAGTTTTTACATTTCGAACTCTTGTTTCAAATATTCAAAAACATTTGTATCTCTTCAGGAGTTCTTATTCAAAATCCTACTTTAAATAATGAATAATAGTTTGAGACTCTTCAGGAGTTCTAAACAAAATAATCAATATAATGGGATCTGGATCCTTCATTAAAACATATATAGAGCTCTACACAATTTAATATAATAAAATCTCGCGATAAATTGTATCTTGCCTTCAGGGCAATTTAAATCTTTCAGAGATTTTTTTTTTATTAGCCATTCTAATAGGCTTGTCATGACATCCATACGACACATTTTAAAATTTTCCATTGCTGCCAGATAAAGCAAGCAACAATAATTAGTGCATCCACCACATGAGATTATACACCTCATAATCAATACATTTTCTTCAGGAAAAATACTAGTGCGATAAATTATGTCAATTAATTATTTCATTTCGCTTTTCACAAATACTCATTTATGACTCGCAAATTACACATTTTCAGGTATGTGAATTATTTGCTCAAAGACTTCTCTTTGAAGCATTGAATTCAATTCTACTAGAATTGCGTCTTTTCATTTCCTTCATTTTTCTTGGGCAATAATTTCTATGTCGACATTTATTCATAAGCCCAGATTGATGATCCTTGTTTCCTTTCATAATGGCAACTGCTGCAGCATAAGCAATTTTACCATCGACGTCGATTGTTCATAGCTAGGTTCCATATTTAGCCGTCAGACATGACATAGTTGAGATCTCATTATCAAATTTTTCAGGTACCTGAACTTCTTCTAGAAGCTTATTATCTGTCATGCTAAGGAACTCTTCAAGTGTTTTTAATCCTAAAAATTCTTTTGGAGTCTCTAACATCTCGATTTTGCTATGTTTATCACTTGCTCCTTTTCTTCGAGGATTTAATTCTTGAAACCGATTAGAGTACCACGTTTTTGTGTTGCCTTAAATTCTTTATTAGTGGTAGAATATCCTTTTGGGACATCAAATATAACTGGAGCACTAGTAGCCAATATGTGTGATTCAGTCACCCCTTTTAAGGTCAAAAAAAATATCTGGCAAATGCAAGTTGTAAATGAATTATCTTTTGAACTTTATGTTTATATAATTTTATACGAGGATCATTGATAATTCACTCAAAGTAATTTTCTTAATTGGCTACGTACTTTTCTCCCCCTGAGGTTGGGAAACTGACTTATCAAAATAACAATCAGTAAAATAATTAGTGTATATAAATCTCCAAATTTATTTTCAAAATATTTTATAGTGGAGATTCATGCCCAACATCTCTTTCTAACCTTCTTTGAGGTCTCATCTTTATGCGTTGTGGTGGAGTAATCATAATATAAGCCGCACATTCAGAAAATTATCAGATGAGAAATATTTTAGTTTCTGACCAAAACCATTTGTTGGGGAGAGAATTCATTAAAATTTATTCGCCTGATGCGAATAAATATTGCGACATGCAATAAAGCATGCCCCCAAATATATATTGGGAGTTCCATTCTCAAAAACAATGGTCATGTAAATAAGTTAATGCATATAATAAAACGATTCTACTAGATCGCTTCTTGTGTCAATATAAACAACAGGATATTCCAAATTTATCCCAAAGATATGCAATTTAAATACTAAGAAAACTCATAACCGAATTATCTCCGCAAGTAATTTTGCAAACTCCAGGTTGCGATTTTTAATAATAAAAGTAATGTGAGAATTTGGTTGATGCACCAATCAAAATCATAAAATATCTAAATAATTTATATGGTGGGTGAAAAGCCCACAAATATATCACCATATATATCTTCTATTAGTGCAAGAGATTCAGTACGAATTTTCACATATAATGACTTTACAATTAGTTTGCCTTGAGAACAGGTATTGCACGAGAATTCATTGGATTGAAGAATCTTCCGACCCTTCAATGAATGATTACTAGAATTCTCTATTTTATTCGCATCATTATAGAACCGGGATGACTTAACTGGTCGTGCCATGATAAACTCTTCTGGAGCTTTTATAATTTATACCACCAAATATTGTACTAACAATAGTTGATGTCATTATTAGATAAGAACTTCATTTCTTATCCATATCTGTAATATATTGTAGCACTGTCTTCTGGACATAATATTTTGAGATTGATCAATGAAATGTCTATTTTTATCACAAAATCAAAATTCTAAGTGATGAATGAAATGTCTATTTTTATCACAAAATCAAAATTATAAGTGATGTATTTATTTCAGTATAATATTTGTAAATAAAAGAAAGATTAAAACCATAAATTAATAAACAAATATTATATCTGATAACATAAAATTAAAATTAATTAATCAAAATAAATAAAGTAAGAAATTTCTTTCTAAACATATACAATATTATCTGCACCTTCAGGGTGACAACATCATTGCAGATAAAAGCTGGCTTTTATCTTTTAGATTTTTTTCTATGACTGTTGATAGATAGTAGCTATATATTTTGGTGTACGACTGGTACATGACCAATGGCCTTTCATGTCACAACGATAGCATTTGTTATATAAATTTCTTCTTTTACTTTCATTTTTCTTGCCACAATTCTTTCACTTCTGGTGATGTTATTATTTTGCACTTACGTTGTATGACTATTCACTATTCTTTCACTTCTGGTGATGAATTCAACACATTTGAATAATCTGATTACAATAGTTATCATAAAATTCACACACATGACTACGATTTTGTACATTAAATGAATGCAAAACCATTTTACTTCAAGAAATGAGATCTTTATATATTATAGGGATATATGATTATTACATTTACTTCGGGAAATGAAACCTTTATGTATTGTAGGAATTCATGATTTTCACATTTACTTCAGGAAACGAAATTTTCACGCATATTAGGGGTGCATAACTCTCACATTTACTTCAGGAAATGGAGCAGCTTTATTGAACGAAATTCGTGAGTTTCTAGCAAAACTCATTAATTTGATCCGTGACAGAAAGAAAATATATCAAATATAATAATCAAAATAATCTCTATTTCAAATTTGTCGACGAGACAAATTGATACTTTGCAATCAAGTGGTCATATATCTCTCTTTCAAATTTGTCAACAGGACAAATTGATATTTTTCACTCAAGTGATTATATATCACTTTTAAATTTGTCAACGGGACAAATTTATATTTTGCATTAAAGTGTCCAAATTTCAGCACTACTATTTCAATTATATTTTTCAACTATGTGAGAAAATACATACATATGTAAAACATCAAAATATGTAATGCAAATAAATTCTTAGGATAATGAAACAAGCATATAAAAATCAAAATAATATATCTAATTATGGTTAGGATTTTCACAAGTAAAAACATTATAGTATATAGTATATGAGCAAGTTTTCAAAATCCCTCACAACAGTTATATTCACCAAGATAGAAAATTAGGTGTATTAAACAAAATTTTTAAAGCGCATATTCTTTTATGGACCATAGCCAAGTGCAACAAGTAGATATACATATATATATATTGATATATTATATACTCAAATAAATATATACCTCATCACAATTGCATAGCAATCATTAGAGAAATTTCATACCAGATCATAGGTTGAACCTTTGAAATCATCTTATATCGGATCATATGTTTAAGCCTTCTATGATTCCATATTGCTACAAATACTCCTCATCAATCAATTAACATCAATTGGTTAAAGTGTCGTGCTGATAACGTGTTATAAAATTACTACTAAGAGTAATAGTATAATAGTGGTAAGGATTTTCTATTATTCTATCATCTTTTTTCCTCATCTCATCTGTATACATCAGCCTTATATTTATAGGCTTAGACATTCTTCATAATATTGTTACAAGACCATCAAGGATCATATAGTAGTAATTACATAGGACACTAAATGGGGTAGATGAAGGACCTTAGGATAATAATGGGTAGTGGGAGATGAAAGGGTAAGAAAGAGAATGGACATACACTAATATTTATAACACTTTTATCCCGTCAAACATAAATGCCGTTGTGCCTTTTAAGTTATCTAAAATATAAACACATGTTGGAACATTTTAATAAAATTCATTTTTATTGATCAAATTGTAGCTTTAGCTTTTGTGTTAAAAATGAAGTTACAGGTTTGAGGAGTTACAAAAATGATCTGAGTAATAAACTTTAGCATTTGTGAGAATGCTTAATTTTTGGTAACCGAAGCTTTGAAAATGCAATTGAAATAATTTTTTCATTAAGACATTTGATTCATAATTTTCTGAACATTAAGACACCATTGTGAATTTATTCTTCAATCAATTTTATGAGTTAATATTTTTTTAATATTTTATTATAATTACCATCCGTTTCAAAGAGAATCAATGCAATTGATCAATTTCCTTTGGCATGTTAAAGTTTCCGTTCATGGTGATAAATATTGGAATCAATTATTACATGGAACGTTCGGTTTTGCTAATTTGAATTAAATACATTTTTAATTCTTTGTATATTCATCTATATATACCTTGGGTGCAAAGGCGATATCCCTCGCCCGCAGGGCCCAAACCGCCCAGCCCCATGGGCCTCGTGTGAAAGGTAACATCTATATATACCTACGAAGAGATAAGTAGACTGGTGAATAAAATCTTTTTATGTCTTTAAAACTCCCTTAAAATATAGCATTGGCAAGGAAGAGAAAGGTGTTAGAAGAGTTGGTTTAGTTTCCTAGCAATTGTGCCGGTTGTTAGGAAAACACAGCGAGTGTGATGGGCTGTTGTATCCCGGGGGTGACAAGTTTCGACAATTCTGTTGCACCAAAGATAATTCTTTGCAGAAGGGCTTGAATCACCTGAAGATAGCGACTACGCGCCTCAGCCCTTCCACATTAGCTTTGCTAACGAATTATCTGTTTTATTTTCTTTGCTTGTTTTATGGTTTTGCAGGTCACTTATACGAGTTGGAACAACAACACATATATACCATCAAAAAAAAAATTCTTCTAAATCAATTATAGTATTAATTCAAGATAAATAACATTCTATATTGTGCCTTAAATTATGTCATTGTTCTATCTGAAAATATAATTAAGGGAATCAAAATCGATCTTACATTATTAGTGCCTTAGTTTCATTAGCAATACATAGTATTTTTTTTTGTGTTTTTATGTATTTTGTCGCAATACATAGTATAATAAGACTTAATTACGTTTTATTCCCTTCAATTTCATCACTCTTGCAGTATGCTCCATTTTCTATAATTTTAAAAATATACTTCATCCATCTCATTAAAATAATTCAATTTAAAAAATATCCAACGTATTATAGATAATAAGATACAATACCTAAAATATGTAGTTGGCCGGGCACTATACTTTTCATTTATATTTTTACTTTCGAAGTTTGTGAACTACAAGTTTTATAATGGTAATGGTATGTTATGTAAACAAATTCAAAATAGACTATTTTAACGGGACAAAAAAATTGAAACTATACCTTTTATATGAAACTTAGGGAGTATTATTTATTTCTTTTTTGAGAAAAACTTAGTCATATTTTATTAACTTTTGTTGATATGAACAAAATTTTATAGAAATAAACATTGTCTAAAAATATAGGGACGACTGAACGTTTAAAGTAAAAGAGGGTAAATTGCAAACGTAATAATTAGTGAGGGGTAATTGTTATTAAACTAAGTAACAACAATAATAGTAACAGCAAATGTGATCACACAAAACTCAACGTGCCTCAACGTTCACATAAGTTTGAGGATCACAAGTCGCAACGGGCCTCAATCTCACACAGAAAGGACTAAGTAAGCAAACAACAAAAACAACAAACAACATTTTTACTCCTCCCCAAAAACCCCTTTAAACTATTACCTTCTTATATATTCATCCAAAACCCTTCCTTTTAAGTTCTTTCCCTTTGGACCTTTTCTTTTGGCTTCTTCTTTCTTCTCCCGATGCTCCAATGTCTAATTACCTCCTTTCCTCTCCCTATCCCCCCCCCCCCCCCCCCCCCCCCACACCCCCACCCCTCCACCGCAACCCAAACACAGCACACACACATGCACATACATTAAAATCCCACCTTGTTCTTGCAAAGGGAAATACCTCAAAATTAATGCAACCTTTCCATTGATAGAAAAATCTATTTTAAGTGAATCTATCTTTTTCATATGTATAAAGTGTTAATGAAATTGTATATTCACACCTTTCGTTTCATTAGACAATTTTAATTTCTAATACTAAAAATAATATTAGAAATTGAATTTTTTTAATTGAATAGATGAAATAATAAATAATGTGACATGTATTAGAAAAAAAATTATAATCAATCATTTTTTTTTTTTGGTGATATTGGACTTTCTAATTATTCTGATGGGTAATTTTACTTTTTTACCCGTCATATTAATTTTTATATGATTTTACTAAAATCATTATTATTATTATTATAATACATATCATTTTCTTATTCTTGAAAATTCTGATTGCTATTAAAAGAGGTAGTGGAATTTTTTTTAAAATTGAAAAATAATCTTAAAATATGACATTTTATATTCGAATATAAATTAACCAATGTGTTTCAACCGTACATGATAACGATATACGATCCAAATTAATAGTCAAAATTCCATTTAGTGATATAAATGTTTAGTTATTATTGCTGAGAATTCTGATTGTTAGAAGGCACAACAAATTAATCAATGAGGATTATTGTAGAATTAATTACCACCTAATTCATGACCTCAGATTGTAAGGATACTGGAAAATTAAAATATATATTATTTAATTTTGTAGACTGCACTTTATATAATAATTGGACAAAGCAAAAAAGCAGTGTTATATATTCTAATATATAGCTTTGACCTTTTTGTGTTGGATTATAACTTTGGAATATTAAAACTGTGAACAGTGGAAATCGAAACAGAAGGAGAGCCCACTCATTACTTTCATGGAAGTACATTTTCTCTCCTTATATTTATATATACATGCCATCAAATCCTCAGCATTTCTCTCCAAGCATCTGAGACCAATTTTTTTTTTTTTTTCCTTTTATTTCATCTCGAATCTCGATTTTTTTTCATACCAAATTAAGCTCATTATTTATCCCTTTTGCATCTCGGAATGGTTCAGCTGCGAGATGAAATGGAAATGGAATCCAATGTTGAAAATAAGGAGAAAAAGTGCAAATTTTGCGTCAATGGTAACATCGATGTACTCATTGAAATTCTGCAGCGACTCGACGGCCGGTCCCTTGGTGTGGCCGCCTGCGTTTGCCGGATGTGGTGCGCCATAACCCGGAACGACTCGCTGTGGGAGCACCTCTGCTTCCAAGCCTCGCCGCCGACGAAGGCGGAGAAGACGGTGGTGCTGGCGCTGGGAGGGTACAAGCGCCTGTACATGGTGTGCGTGAGGCCGGTGCTGGATACCCTGAAGAGATTCAAAAGAATGAAAGGGAAACGCGGCGGCGGCGGTGAGTCTTCGTTGGACTTGGACATTGACCTGGTCCGGCGAGTCTGGACTCGACGGGAGGTGGAGCTGGCTTTATCTTTGTTCTGTGTGGATTATTACGAGAGGGTCTTGATTAGCGGCGGCGGAGGTGGTGGTGGTGGTGGAAGTGGAAAGCTCGTTGGGGACTCTTCCGCATTGTCACTGATGTTTCTTTGCAAAGCTCTGAATGTTTGATCGCAACTGACAACGGCGGAGTGTGGTCCATCCAAGCCAAGTTCTTTTGTTTTCACGGCAAATTTTTTCATTAATTTATGTTAGAATATTGTGTAACGTTTCATGCAAACTCATTAAGAGAGAAAAAGAATAATGGTGAGAGTATGGTTTTCACTTTTGATTCATACTATGATTTAATATTATTTATTTTGTTAATTTGTTGAGGTGACATTTGAGGACTATTTGAATTTGATATATCCATAAACAGGAAAAGTTTAGTTTAGAGAAAAATGAATTATGCCTTATTGCCTTAGTCTCACTCGTTGCTGTATTTTCAAAATCATATTTTTACAATTTTTAATTTTATACTAATTTTTATTATTTTTGATATTTTATTTACTTTTCAACTACAACTTTTCATATTTTCACATTTAAAAATAATTTTTATATTCTCAAAACCGTCAAAAACCAAAATAACCTTAGTCATTCTTTGCTTCCATCATTTTCTCTTCTTTTTCTTTTTCTTGAGTGGGGTTATGTGGGTGTCAGGGGGTTAGGGGCGTGTTGTTTGGGGTTTTGTTGTGTCACTTGTGTGTTTGGTGGCGTGTAAGGGTAATTATGTGATGAAGCATGTGATGTGAGTAGGAGTGTCATTTACTCCAGACTTTGGACAAAAAAAACAAGTGTGTCATTTACATTTACTCTTATAAAAGACTTGGGAAAATGAAGTTTTGACTTGTTTATCCCTAGACAACAAAGGGTCTTGAATTAACGTATTTTATTTTATTTTTTAAGTTTTTTTTTTTTCCGAACGTTCTGTTTATGTTTATCAATTAAAAATGAGAAGGTAGAAATGTTACTGTTTTTCATTTTAATAGAAAAGTGTTGTTTACAATATCAAAAATATAAGTATTTAAAATTGGACTTGATATTATTGAAGTACTAAAAAAATATGAAACAAAATAACCAAAATTTCCAAAATCCAATCCGACTATGTTTTTGTCATGAGTCTAAAATTCACGATAAAAGATTAAAAAAAATAAAAGAGTACGTCTTAATTTTATATTTCCCACGTTCCTAAATATATGATATTTTACTTCGTTGCTTTAGAAAATTGATAAAATTACATTGTTACCCTTATTAAATTTATTTTATTATCTTAAAATATCATGAATTGTGTAATTATTTTAATCTTATTAATGATAAAACTATCACATTTTATCTTGAACATAAAGTTTCGCAACCTTATTTAATGATAAAATTAACATATTGCATCTTTTAATGTAAGTTAGAGTTTTAATGAGAATAAATGTCATGAAACTTTACAACATAGGTGAATGAAAATTACAATAAATAAGAACAAATATGGAATAAAATATTTTTTGTTCTTGGATACATTAAACATCATACAGTCCGAAACAAATTTAAAAGGCCAACACATCATATATTTGAAAATTGGGGAGTATAATATTACATATATACATATTCCCCATAAGAAAATCACTTCCTTTGCAAGTAGAATTTCCAGAGTCTCTTACAAATTTAGTTTGGACCACTTCTAAAATCTAACAATGTCCTCTTCTTTTTTTTTTGAGGAATCTAACAATGTCCTCGGTTGGACCGATTAAGGAACATTACTCAAATCCGGTAGACAATTAGTTGGACTTTGCATCATGTTTGATTGGGGAGTGCAACACTTACCCCCAGGGTCAGTGATCCTCTCCTGTGTGACTTCCATCAGATGTCAAATAAGCCATTGGAATCATATAAATCTAAATTTTATCAATTCACTAAATACAAATATTCTCTTTCCTCATTTATATTCTCATATTCCTATCTTCTCTCTCCATCCATAATTACTAACAAATCTGAACAATCTCTTCATATTTTATATCCATAATAATAGTGTTGTTTTTCTATCAAATCTCTTCTTAGTCTTCTCCTGTGCAACATAACCGGGAGAAAGAACATGAATGTATACAAATGTAAAAAATCTCTTTGGTTTTCAAAAAATATATATATATATATATATCTCTTTTCTTTATTTTATTTTAGTTAACTAATTTTATACTTCGATCATTTAATATTTCTAAATTAAACAATATTTATAATTTATATTCAAGCACTCATAATCTCGTGTGTGTATATATATATATGAAAAATTTTATAGTGTAGTTCATTGGTTTAACTACACCTTGAGTTAATTTAGACAACTACATTCTGACCATGTATATATTTATATATAACGTAGTCTAATTTAAGAATATTAAAAATATTTTTATATAATTGTATACATATGTGGTTTTTCGTAGAAGAAAATTTTATGAAGTGATAGAAAGGAGAACTTGTGACATTGATGTTAAGAGTTCGAAATTTGTGGTTCAAAATTTTTTTTTATTTAAAAAAAGGTCTTTCTATAAAAATGAAATACAAAATTTAGTATTTATAGTAAATTACTTTTATGTAAGTATATTGTATGGGATATTCCTTAATCTTTTATTTGTCGATATCTTATGCACAAATAAATACCTATTATCAATATGTTACTACCTATTTTGTAATTTATTATTTCACATAAACAGCCGTAACATGCATATTAAAAGATACATTTAATAAAAAATTTAATACATTATACAAAAACATAATCATCACTGTGCATGTATTAAAATGATATTTTAATCATTAGTCTCGTGTAAAATTGGTTTATGCATGCAATCACTATTCACATGAACAATACATTTTTTATATATAAAAAAGCTTACAAGATTCCAAAAAAAAATATATTGATAAGTGATATTGTGCTCGAATATTTAGTAATATTCTTGAAGGAGGTAAATACAAAAATGAAACTTTAAGTAAAAATAAAAATAAAAAATTGACACTTGTGAACAATATAATTATCAATCATACTTTTGAATAATATCATTTTAATGAGAAAAAACAAAATAAAACAGATACTCGCTAAAGGTACCAATGATACTTATGGAGAGTAAAAGTAGCACATATATTCTTAGGAATAGCTTTAAGAAAAAGAAAAAAAAAAAAAAACTATTTATACTTCTAAAGTGTACCAATGATCAAACGTTCATTTATAAGCTGCCATCAAATTTTTTTTAAATTGACATATTCTAATTATATGGTATATTTATATTGGGAAATTAAATTTTACATTTACACGTAAGTATAATTATATGGGATATTTCTTAATCTTGTATTTTATTATAATTTCTTTTTCTTTTTTTCTATAAATAATCTCAAAAATTAAAATAACTATACCATGCACACAAATAAGTGAACCCTTAATCATAAAATTTATTTGTTAAAAATGAATATCAATGAAAAAAAAAATCTCAAAATGTTAAAATAACTATATCTTATATACAAATAAGTGAGCCTTAGTCACAAACTTTATTTAGTATTTTTATATTTAAAAATAACTTTCTTCGTTCATTAGATTTGTAAAGTGAAAATTTAGAAATATAAGGGAAAAGGAAAATTTAGAATAATTCAAAATGAAAATAATGCACTTGAGTAGAAGGTACAGAGTTAACACTCAAATGAAACACTAAAATTTCTTAAAATTGGAACATAAGAAAATATAAAAAATAATTGTTTAATTATATATAAAAAAATTTAAAATTTTCACAGGTTAGTTTATCTCAGATTTATGAAAGACAATGAATGGATTATGGAAATTTTGTTTTTGGTGCTGGGGATTATGGTATGGAAGAGGGGATTTGAAAGACAATGAATGTGGAAATTTTGTGTTTGGAGCTGGCGATTATGGCATGAAGAGAGGGAGATGAAAAAGTAAGAGAGTGTATGGAAAGGAGAGAAAAATATTAACTTTGACAGAAAGAGAAATGATGTATTAAATACTAGGAGAGAGAACATAAAATTTATTACAGTCATTGTTTCTTTAATTACTGATGTGTTTTACACATGTACTTCCACATTGAAGAGGGTCAGTGACCCTGAGGGTAAATGAAGATTTTTCCTGTTTAATTGGGCCCAGAGTCACTGACCTTCTCCTATATGACTTCCATGCCAAATAAGCCATTGAAATTATACAAATTTAAATTTTGTTAATTCATTAAATATAAATACTCTCTTTCCTTCTTTATATTCACATCTTCCTATCTTACCTCTTTACCCTAATTAATAGCTAATCTGAACAATCTGTTCATATTCTACATTCATAAGTAACAGTTTTTTTGCTATCCAATGATTCCAATCTCTTCTTCACCTTCTCCGGTGCAACATAACCGGAAAAAAAGAAAGAACATGAATCTATACAAATGTAAACAAAATTCTTTTCTTTATTTTATTTTGTTTAATTAGTAATTTTATATTCAATCATCTTATATTTATAAATTAAATAGTACTTATATATATACATATTAATTTTATGGTTTCGTATCATTAATACTATTATTATCACTCTTATTATAAGTATATATAAATATTTCTGTTTAGTCTAATTATATACATATAAAGTGTTAGGGTTATATATATATATATATATAGCTATCCTACATAATAGAAACTAACATAGGTTTGATGTCAAATTGCCACGTGGCTGCCACATAGACTTAACATTTAATTATGTTAATGTTGATAAGGTTGCCACATAATCACATAATTATCTTCAAATGCCACATGACTGCCACATTAACAAATAATTTAATTTAACTATTGATATGAATGACACATAAGATTAACATTTAATAATTGTTTATTAAATACATAAATTTTATTTTATCTCATTTAACTAGATAATATTTTTCACTACCTCTTCAACTTCTTAAGTTATTTTTCAAATTTTCATATTAAATTAATCTTCAAATTTAAGAGCATTGGACTCTCTGTATTTACTTTTCATATATATATATATATATATATTCCATATTTTATATAATTTAAGTGGAGTATATTTGTAAACTATCAAATGTTTATAATGAAAAAAAAGTTTATTTGTTATTAGCAAATGTAGCATTATTAATAAATAATTTTTTAAATAAGACATGCTTATATTTATGTAATAGTGAGCGAACTAAAATTATTATCATTGCCATTTACTAATTTATTTTTAATTTATGACTTTTCATATACTATAAGTTTCAAATATCATTAAAAGTTATTGATTATATTATAATTATTTACATTGTTCACATCAACTTCCTTATTAATATACTATTAGTAAATGATTAATTATATGAAAAGTCTTGGTAATCCTTACAAAAGAAAATAAATAGACACTTTATTTATCACTTTTCAATCTATATATATATATATATGTCCAATTCATTGAAAACAAAAATCCACACAACTTTGTTATTGTTTAGACTCCTTATATGCATGTAGTCTAATTCACTTTAATGGTGAAACTTTTCGTAATATATACATTCTTTTAAAACATATTTTTTATATAGAGTAATTTCAAAATGCATTTTTTTCCCTGAATTTTCTCAATTTCTTCAACTTTGCAGGTTTGTGCTACTCCAATGAAAAATAAGATTTCTCTATCCAACGTTATAAAATGTCTCCATGTTTACCTCTTCTAACAATAGAGCTTCTCATGTGGTCAACGTCTACATACAATACACCTCGAATTCATTCAACAACTTAGTTTTTTTTAGAGAAGAATAAGAAGAAGGCTAAAGAAGTTGACAAGAGCCAATCTGAGGATGTGAGAAAAAATGAAGAGAATAGAGTAGGCATGCCAATTCTATATTTGGGAAAAATTTTCAAGTGTTTGTGTGATATTTAACATATATATGTTTCTTGTTTTTAACTATGTATTTGTAATAAATCGATTAATATTTATAATTTATTTTATTCTTTTATATATGATCACATAATAATATTATTGGACATTCACCGTGCAAAAGCACGATACTCACTTCTAGTATATATATATATATATATATGTGTGTGTGTGTGCATGTATATAATTAATGTAGTATAATTTAAATGTTTTTTTTCCCTTGGCAACCGCCTCTCCCCTCTCCTCATCTCTTTCTAAACCCTAAATTTCATCGTCTTCTTCCGCAGTTCTACGTACCTTTGTTCTTGCTATATTTTCTTTAGTTTGCGTTAATTTTAATTTTATCCATGTTTATGTTGTTTTTCTCTCCGTTTCTGGAGTTTTTCTCTCCATCTATGGTGTTTCGTTCTCCATATATGGGGATTTTCTCCCTAGTTATGATGATTCCATTCATGGTCATGAAGTATGAAGACTCAGTTGAAGATACAATTTTGAAACTTTCATCAGCAATTAGTGACAGATCCGTGATTATTGGTACGAGATTTGTTCAGCGATATAATTCTACTGTGGTTAGATCTATACTAGGTATAGATTTACAGTTTAGTATATTAGATACACTGTTGAGGTTTAGATCTGTTAATTATCAGATCAAATATATTGTAATCAGTTGTATTGCATGTGTATTTGTCTTCTGTCAATCGTTGTTGGACTATTTCCAATGCCATTAATAAAATTTTTAATTTTCAAAAAAAAAATGTAGTATAATTTAAGAATATCAAAACTATTTTTATATAAATGTATATATATATTTTACGTGGAAGAGAATCCAGTTGAGTGGTAAAAGAGAGAACTTGTGATATTGATGTTATGTGTTCGAAATTTGTAGTTTACAATTGTTTTAAATAAAGTCTTTCTATGTAATTGATTCCGATACTCATGAATAGTACAACATAATTATTGTTCGCGTTTTTTTTTTTTTGGGACAAATCTAAGATATTTTTAAATTCCTAACATCATTGGTGATTATACGAAGTTGAGATTTTTTTTCTTCTAAGTTCATTATTAATGTCTAAACCTGAATTAGTTAATTTCAATACTTGTGAATAATACCACGTAATTACTATTCATGATTTTTTTTTTTTTGGTTAAAATTTTTAAAAACACATAAACTATATTTCAAGTTCATTGGTGATGATACGAACTTGAGATTTTTTACCTTCTATGTTATTATATATTTCTAAACATGAATTGATTAATATCGATACTCGTGAATAATGACACATAATTATTGTTCACGAGTTTTTTTTTTATTTTTTGTTATTTTTTATTTTTTTTGGACATCAGAAATACTTTTAAATTACTAACATTATTGGTGATTATACGAACTTGGTGATTATATGAAAGATGAATAAAGACGGATTGGGTTTGTATTTTGGGCCAACTCTTGCAAACTATACCAAACAACTTTGCAAAGTTCATTCTCAAATGAAATGAGATAAGGTGTATACGAAACAACATTTTAACTTTGGACCCATCAAAATGAGTCCAAAAGGCCTTTTAAGAGTGGCTTCCATACAGGACCCAAGAATCGCACTGCTCTACTCTTTAAGTATTTTTGGAAGCAAGAAGTGGGAGGAAAGAGATAAGAAAGAGAGAGGGGCAAGAAATAAATAAGAAAGGGAGAATAGTGGACTTTAAGAAAGCTAGTCTTATTAATTGATCACAATTAATGAAAAGATATCGATGTCATGTTTCTTATTTATTTTATTGTTGATATATCTGCCACATATGTAGAGGGTCACTGACACTCAAAGTAATTGAAGATTTTTCCATGTTTGATGCTGCCTTGCCAATTTTCAAAGTTTGCTTCGTTTCACAAATGATAACTTTAGTCATCACGTCGATTTCGATTTAATCCATATATCTTTTCAACTTTCTAGCCAATTTGTATCTGAAACATGTCATAAAGCAATTTTCAAACTGTTAATCAATGTCTAATTTGTTAAATGGGCTAATTACATTTACCCCCTATTATTTGGATAGTTACAAAATCAACGATCTTGTTGTGAAATTGCAAAATATCTCTTTTACTTCTCCTTTAAAAAATCCAAAATATAGTACACATGACCCAGGAAAAAATAAAGTGTACAAGTACATATTCTCTTAATAGATTTCACCTTTGCCCCACTTATTATGGATGATAGTTTTTACGTCTCACTAATTTGGGTTAATTATGCATAACTCCCATGTGGTTTGAAAAACTTTCAGCCCTTATAATTTAAAAAGTTACAAATGACTCTTCTGTAATTTCAAAAGTATACCAAAAACTCTCTTGTGTTTTAAAAATTACAAATAACCCCCCTGTAGTTTTTAAATATTACCAAGAACTTCCTCACACATTTGAAAGCATAAAGGGGTTCTGAATATTTTTTGTTGATTGTTCTTTAAAATTTTAGAAACTACAAGGGGGTTTCATGCATCATTTTAAAAATCACAGGGCGATTCTTTGTAGTTTTTAAAACACAAAGGGATTTTTGGTATACTTTTGAAACTACAGAGGGATCATTTGTAATTTTTTAAACTATAGGGGAGTCATCTGAAAGTTTTTCAAATCACAGGGGGTTATGCGTAATTAACCCCACTTATTTTGTTTTGTAGTTTTTAAACCCCACAAACTCTGTTTTATAGCAATAATTCAAGAGGGGTGTCTTTTGTAATTTCATAATTAGTCTCAAATACCATGGGTAAATGTAATTTGCCCTTGTTAAATTTATTGTCAAAATAAGGTTTAATTATCTTTTGCCCTTGTATTTTTATATTTCTGGAATCCCCACCACCACTCACCCCCCCTCCCCCCCCCCCGCAGGCCCCCCCCCCCCCCCCCCCCCCCCCCGGCCCTTTTTAATTTTATTTTTTTTTGCCTTCTTTGACCAGTGGTCAAAAGACTTGAAAGTGGCCAATACACTCATACCCTTCACTTTATATTGTGATTCCCAAACTAAAATAACTAAAATATTCTCCTAATTAAACAATGATAAATTTCAAAACACCCTTTAAGGTTTGGGGAAAAAATCAAAACAATTGTTGGACTAGAAAATGACCGGCCACCTAAAATTGGTATGAAATGGCAAAAAATGCCTCAAAATTTGGATACAAATCCCCATCCCGCCCCCCCCAAAAGATCCCCAAACACCCTAAAGGGCATTTTAGGGATATTTCCTACAACTTAAAAGGAGGGAAGGCTGAATACTTTTCAAACCACATAATCCATTTTGAAGTTTGCCTAAATTTCGGAAGGTGTTGTGAAATCTACTAGCCAAACATCAAAGAGTTTCTTGGTGAATAATCTAAGGTACTAATTCGGTTAAACAATCGAAAGGGCATTCAAAGAATATTCCCTTTTCCCGCTTTTTTCAAAGATAGTTTGAAAATCATAATATAAGTGAATAATATAAGTGAATGACATAAATATCATTATACACTTTTAACATATTTGATCAATGGTCAAACGGGCAAAGCATCTATTTTGTAGATTGAGATGACAAAATAAGAACACCTTCTCAAAATAATAAGGGTTACTTACTAAGGTTTTGTTTGCAAAAACTAAATGTTTAAACTATTGTGCTGAAATCATTAAATAATTTATATCCAGATGTTGAAATCAAAATATTTGATCACTTGTTTTTGGTAAATATATGTTGAAATATTAAAAATATACAATTTTTATCCTTGCATTAATTTTTTTATAAATACATATATAAATTTACAATAAAACATCAAATATGGTTACTAAAATTTACATAAAAACAAATAATTAATGGTTTTTATAAAAATAAGTAAAAGATCTAACTTATAAAATAATTTTTTAAAACTATTTATAGTTATAGGCAGCTGAATTCTTCAGTACAAAGTAGTAGAAATCAACTGAAATTGGAACCCAATCAAGAGATTGATTCCTTACAAACTGAAACCTAAAAGAACTAGGTTTGAGTAATGATGAATTCGGTTTTCTTACTAGTGTACCTAACCGAAATTCCTAGCTAAATAAAGAAGTAGAAATAAATCAAAACTAAGAAGTAGAAATCAATCGAGAGATTGATCTCTTGAAAAGAAACAAATTTAAAGGAACTAGGTTTGTTTAAGTGATAATATTCCGGTTGGATTAAGAGATAATGGCCGCCGAAATTTATAAAAAAATTAGAAGTAAAAATGAAATAAACTACTAGAATTAATTGGAGTTGTAAACTCAAACTAACTCCTTTAAAACCCTAACTACAATTCGGATTTGGGCTGCTCAATTGGGCTTTCCCAATTTCAGTTTTCCTTCTCCTTATTTCAGTATGGGCTGGCCGAATATTATAGAGGTGGGCTGCAATGGAGTTCGGCCCAAAATGTGAATGGCGTGTCTGCGGAAAATGTAGAAGCTTCCGGAATTATGTCTGAAACTCAAAATTTTACAAATTCTTCACTTCTTCATGATTCTTCAATTCATACCCCTTTTCGGAAATGGTGAGTAAAATGACCATTTTACCCTTCTGACTCTTCTGGGCTTTATCTTTAGGGGATTGTGCTTCAGATACCATCTGGGCTTGCCAGGAACATTCTTGGACTAGGTTCTCAAGGTCAGCCTTGAGTTTCCTTGTCCTTCTGCATGTCATTGGCCCAATGATATCTACAAATGGATCTCTCTGGTACGGGCTCGGGTCCTGGAGCATAACTAGACCTAGGTGTAGAACATGAACTCTGCTTCCAATCTCGAGTTTTCTGCATCATCTTGCGGATCCTCTCTTCTTGGACTTGTCGACGGGCTAGGATGCCCTCATCAGTAACGTAATGAGCTTTACCTTAGAGATACAACAATGCAAATGCAAATACAACCAATACATGTGGAAGATTACGCAAAAAAAACAAGAATACAACCTTAGACCCAGATATAGGGGAAACCCCTGGCACCTAGTGTTACCAAGCCCATAGCTCTCCTAGGGAGAGTATTCTGCACAAAGAATCATGTGGAGCCAGTCAAACTTGCCGTTTGAGACACATTATCAGGCACCGCATTCCCTTCGCGATACAAGTGGGAAATGTTCTCATTGGTAGGCCTCAACTCCGAGATTCCCCCTAATGTTGTGCCGAACACCAAGGACCTGAACCTCTCTGTACCGCCATCAATAACACCGTGGAATCTGTCTCAACATCCACCAGCTGCATGCCAAGTCGATCACATATACTAAGGCCGAGTATAAGGGAAAGGGCTTCCGCTTGAAAACTCGTGAGCGTTCCAAGGGATGCCCCAATTGCAAAAATCACCCTGCCGTCTAAATCCCTCAACATCGCGCCTGCTCCCGAAGGCACTGGGTTGCCACAAGACGAGACATCGACATTTAATTTGAACCATCCTATAGGAGGCAAACTCCAATAAACAATCTGGTCCTCTTTTCGCTTGCGGAAAGCCCATCGCAGCAAAACGGTCCCTTCCAAAAATGCTACGGAAGGGTGGTACTTTGGGGGCTTTAATGCCAATAACTCGAAAACAGACCTAGACACCGAACTCAATAGCCGACCTGATCCCACTCGCATCCCCTCATGAACGGCCTTGCAGTGGGCTTTCCAGATCTCCCAACAAACTATCACCGGCGTAATAGCAGTCACCACCTTGGGAAGCCTAGCGACTTCCAAATCCTTCCTCATGAACGGCCTTTTGACACTTGTTATTATCATTCAGAAGTATACTTTCATTATTATTATGTTAAATTATTTTTGCTATTTGAATTATTATCACATTTACAATTCTATCTTATTTTTAAAAATTACTGTACTACATTTTGCCTTTCTGTTGGACAATTTTATCCCATCAAATCTTGCTGAAACCAATAAAAATGAGGACAAAATTATACAAAATGGGAGAATGTGTCTATTTTCGAAACATAGAGAAGAAAACTACAAAAAGTGATAGTAATTCAGGCTAAAAAGTTATTAAACATTATTATTATTATTATTCATCAGTGGGCTTATTCTGGGGTTTTGTGGGATTTGCTCTGTTAACTCTGTGGGCTTATTCTTCAGGCTGTGTGATTTTTTTTTCTCTTCCTTTGTTCAGTGGGCTTCTCTACTTGGTCCAGTTGAAGATTGACTAATTTTCTGTTTTTCAAATTCCAATTTTAGTTGTAATATTTTCTCAAGAAAAAACCATTTTTCCTGTTTTTTTGTTGTAATATCGTTGAAACAACCGATAACCATTTTTTGTTGGTGTTGGAATTTAATCTGAATTGAAAAAAATCAACTATGTTTTTTCTTTTTCTTTTTCTTTTTCTTGAATTTTTATGTTGATGCTTGAATTTTGATCCTAATTCCTAAACTAACATTCAACTAAAATCCAACTAAGAGTTGTAGACTCACATTAGACTCACATTCATGATCAATTCTAAAATGGTTCTAAAGAAAAACGCTTAAAGCTCAAATTGAATAAACTCCCATATAAAATATAAGAAATTATTTCATATATATATATATATATATATATATATATATATATGAGTAAGACTATAGTTTTTTCACGGATCACTGAGCCAGTGACAATAGTATTTCTATTTTTATCCTTGTATAGAAATAAGTTGTGCAACTTATATTGAATTTATTAGTAAAAAATAGTTTTTCTTGTGAAAGCATGTGTAAATAGGAATACTAAATCGTTATCCAAAAAAGGAAAAAAAAAAAAAAAAAAGGAACACTATATCTATTGCTGTGCTCCCCTAAAAACATAAAGAATGAACTGCATAAAACATCATATAATTATGGGTTTTCGTAAAAAATGATACTTTCTTTTTAAATGTTTTTTTTACATCACGTAACTATCATTTTCGCTCGAAAAATACCACTCCGTCAATTTTGTCCGTTAACTCGCTAACGGATGGAAATTATTAGGGGTAAAATCGTCATTTCCTTTTCTTTATATTATCTTTCCATTATTATAAACTTTCAGGGGTAAATTTATAATAAAATAATAGTAAAGGGGTACTTTTGCAATTTCAAAATTTTGAAAATCTGGAGTTTCCATTCCCGCCGCCACTGTTCATCTTCTCAAAAAACAAAAAACAAAAATTTAATCTTCTTCTTCTGGGCCTTTTTGATTGTCAATTGTTATCTGGTGGTGGGGGGAGATTCAGATCAAGATCAAGGTTGATCTCTTTCTTCTTCTGGGCCTTGTTGATTGTCAGCGGCTTCAGATCCCCGCGTTTGAGGTCCAGCAGGACCGATGACGAGTCGGACTCGCTGGGAACGCCATGGTTCCCGGCGCGGGCTGCAGCAGAAGAAACTCCCGTGAAATCCAGAGCCACCGTCACAGCAGCATGACGGACGAGGGCTTCGTGCGGGTTCGTAAACTAACAACAGTTCTCCTTTTCGCACGCAGTAACCGAACAGAGAGACTAAATTCCGGTGGCTCATTCTCCTAATGCTAATGATTTCTGCGACGAATTCTCTAATCTCTTGTCGGGATTCATGGGATATCTTCTTCACAGCGATTTCAAGTTTGGAATTTGGCAACACGCCTCTGTAAACCTTGCCGAATCCTCCGGCGCCAAGGGGCTCTGCTTCTCTGAATCCCTTTGTGGCCTTGTACAAATCTTTGTACTTAAACCTGTGAGGTCTGTAGTCAACTTCCCAATCTTCAAGAACTTCCGAAATTTTCCTCTTCCGGTTCACGTAATAAATTATGCTAGAAATGGCTGTTGAAACGCTTAAAAAGCAAATCAGGGGCAGCCCGATCGTTAAGAATGGGGATTCTTAGGTTTCAGCCTTGGAAGTTTCGGAAGTTGTGAGAGGTCAAGTTTTTGAGCAGATTCTCCAGCCGACCCGAAGCTCCATCCCAATATGTAATGATTGAAGTTGGCCCAGTCTTGGTAATCGATGGATCTCTCGTCGTTCCAGTTGTCGCCGACCGCATCGCCGACGTAATATTCAATACAAGTCACCGACGTCGCCGGCTATTTAAAAAAAACAAAAAAAATTCTTACAGTGGCAGAGGAAATTGACGATTTTACCCGTAAGAATTTCCATCAGTTAGCGAGTTAACGAACAAGATTGACAGAGTGGTATTTTTCGAGCAGAAATGATAATTGCGTGATATAAAAAAACATTTAAAAAGAAAGTGTCAATTTTGTAAAAACCAATAATTAAGTGATGTTTTATGCAGTCCACTCAAACATAAATAAATATATGGGTGTTTAAATCGGCCCATTTGATCCGACCGATTTGATTCGATTCATTGGGATCGAATCAGTTTGGACAAGTGATCTAAAATTTTGGATCACAATCGGGTTTGATCCATTTTGATATGGTCTCTTTATGTCTCTTTTTAGCTTTCTTCTCCCAATATTCTTTTTTACTTTCTAACTTTATTGTATATTTTTTGTCTAGGCAATTTGTATTGTTTCTTCATTCAAGGCAACCAATTTTCTGCGCATGCTTTTTTTTATATTTTATTTTCTTATTTATCTTTTTAATATTTTTTAAGATTAAATCCTTTAAATCCCTCTTTGTTTCTTGGATTGTTGGACTTTTGCGTCCATGTGTTTCTTAAATTTAAATACGTCGTTTGCCCTTCTATATTTTGCTAAGATTAATAATACACAACTCAACTAATCTCCTCAACTTTCACATAGCAAGTGAGGTGTCATGCACTCATTGGCTACACTTTTATAAAATAATTATTAATACTACATTATTAGCTAATGAATGCATGACGCCTCACTTACTATAAGAAAGTTGAGGAGATTAGTTGAGTTGTGTATCATTACTCTTTTTGGGTAAATGCATCTTTTGCTCCCCATCTGACCACTAGTCAACTATTTAAAAAGCAAATAAAGACATTCATCCCTGCACTTTATTTTACTTATAATTTGCACATGTATTTAAATATTATATTTTTAACAATAAATTTATATTTTTTTTCCTTAAAATATACAATGCTGCAATTTTAATTTTTTAAATTTTTCTCTATTTTGTTTGTTGCTATTTTACTTTGTTTTTATTTTACAGTAATGAAATTTTACACATTTTAGTATTTAAGTTAATTATTAAATTCGGAGAAAAAAATAATTGTTGTGAATTAAAATATTTAAAAAATATTACAAGATGGGGAAATTCAAATATATATTAATCTATTCATTTAAATGTGAAAAATATATTATATAAAGTATGAGAATTTTAATTTCAGAACATATAGTGGGAAAAGTTTAATGAGTCTTAAAATATATATATTAAAATATGGCTTTTTTTTTATATTAAAACAAAGAGAGTATAAAAAAAGTATAAGAAATTCATTCAACAATATAACATTGTAAAGCTTAAATTTACATTTTGGATTTTACAGTTTTTTACATTTTAAAACAAGAAGTAAAATAAAAAGTTGAATCAATCAACAATGCAAATGTTAGGTGAAAAATCATCTATAAATTTTGAAAGAAATAGCAATGAATATACATTGCCAATTCCAGCTAAATTAATAGAGTGAACTGCTCAAAATGTTACCATACTTTCCCAACCTGTTTGCTTTGGTAGCTAAACCTTTTTATTTCCCACAAATGTCATTATACTCTTCAAAACGTGCCAAAAATGTCATTGCGCTTTTACTGTTAGTCTTGACGGAATATTCCTCATGTGCATTCCATGTGCTAAATATTAAGGGTATTTTTGTCCTTCATTAATAAAATATTTTTTATCCCTTTAAGAGGTAATGAATAGGGATTTTAGTGCAAGATTTGAGGCCGAACAAGAAGTTTGGTTTGAGTTATACAAAGTTTGAAATTAATTTGGATTTTGGTAGGATTTCTTTCACCAGAATTTATATTCCCTATTGTTGAAAATGAAAAATGAACAAGATTCAGTGTGAATGAAAGGACGATGAAGTTGAAAGGAGAGAAGGGGGAGGCAGACGCCGCGGTGGAGGAAAGAGGAATTTTGGGGAAGGTGATGAATAGTAAATTTGGGGAAGAAGGGAAAAAAAAAGAGATAAATAGTAAATGGACAAAAATACCCTTAAAAATAGGCATCTGATAAGAATGTGACGGACATTCTGTTAATATTAACGGCCAAAACCCCAAATATGACATATTTGGCCCGTTTTTAAAAGTATGGTGACATTTGTGAAAAATAAAAAAGTTTAGTTACTAAAGCGGACATGGTGAGAAAGTAAGGTGACATTTTAGGCAGTTCACTCAAATTAACATAGTATATTTTACATTTAAATACAAAAAAACAATATATTTGAAATTTCTTATCTTGTAATGTATAAAATATTTTTTCTTTTGTAATAACATTTTCACAAATTTAATAATTAAGTAAAATACTAAATTATACATGTAAAACCTCATTATTGTGAAATTAAAACAAAATAAAGATGTTGGGTGAAATGCAGTTTCCCCCTTGTGATTTATTACTAAGGATAGTTTCCCCCCTGTGGTTCTAAAACTCCTAATTATCCCCTTATGATTTTGGATTAAAATGTCTTCCTAACAAAAAAGAGTAACTTTAACGGAGCAATGCAAACTACCCAAAATAACCCCTTTTATGTTTCTTATTTTCCACCCCTTCTAAATCTTCACCCTGTCTCTGTAAACTCAAAACTTTATCGATCCGTTGTTGCATTTTCCCCGTTAATGGTTGGATTGAGAACATTGATTTTGCTAAAATTCTCAAATGACCACATCTTTGGAACCAACAAATATAACATTTGAGTATTATGATAACTGTTTGAAAATAGTTCAATCATTTGTGATATCATCAAGATCCAAAACCACAGCTATCATCATCCAACAACCATGAAAGCCAAAATCCAAATTGGAAGTTTGCACCAATTACAAGATGAAGGCCAAATGATTTTCACACTGATTATAAAAGTCAGAGCCGATAACCATTGATGCTTCGTTGCATCTATATACTACTTCTGAATAATCTGAGTAAATTAGCATTAGGAAAAGTAAGTACCTATAATATTTTAATAAAATTTCAAAACCTATTAAAATATTGTTCTTTGTAATTTCTTCTTAATATGATTCACAATCAAGAAAAATAAAAATCATAGAATCAATACAGAGATGACATATTTTGCCCAAATTACCGATGTTGCCATGAGAGTGAAAATACTGTAGAGGTAGCCAAAGGATGCAAGAGAACCACAATCCCAGTCCCTTTGTGAGTTGGAACTTGAAAGCATTGGAACTTTCACCTTTTCTATGTGAGAATAGGGTTAAGCAGAAGCGGACTGTGAGAGGGGGAAAAATTTGCCACCATTGATGACGTCATCTCTCACATGTGAAGTGGAGGGCTAATTTCGTACTAAAAATTTTTGGACCAAATTATAACAAATTCTACCCTCGTGTTTTGAGCGTCTATTTGGCACATCCGTTAAAATGATACTTTTTTGTTAAAATGACACTTTAGTCCGAAACTACAAGGAGGTAACTGGGAATTTTAAAACCATAAGGGGGAAACTGTCCTTAGTAGTAAATCACTGGGGGGAAAGTGTATTTCACCCAAAGATGTTTAATAAACATATAAAAAGATTATAGTTTTCCTTTTTTCAATTGCAGTATATTTTTAAGAAAAAAATATAAATTTTATTGCTAAAGAAATATAAAGTGGTTAAATTCATGTGCAAGTTAAATGTGAAATAAAATAAAGGACGTGAATGTCTTTATATGATTTTAAAAATGTTAACTAGTGGTCAGTGGGGGCATAAGATGTATTTAAGAAATGTAGGACGACAAATATCAAACAAACCAATAAACATGTGGGGTATAAAAAATTTAAACATATTTTATATCTATTCAGATCAGATTATGATGTCGTTGCAGGTTTCTATAAACATATATATAAGTAAAAAATAAAATATGAAATTGATTTTTACTTGGGGTTATATAGTATAATTATTCAAACCTCTAGTCCAGGGAGACCCCCTAAATAAAGGAAAAATTGCAATTTTAGTTTATATTCTTTATCTAAGTGGCATATGTAGTCCACATTCTTCAAAAACTGATGTGGACATCCGAACCTTAACCAAAGGTGAGAACAACCCATCAAACCAACAATAGAGCAGCACACGCAAAAGAGCAGATGAGTCGGAGGGTCACCATGTTCTTTCAATCGACTAATTCGTGAGGGAGGACAACTCGCTTATCCACCATCACTTCGATCGTGTAGAAGAGTTTTGAAAAGATTACGTCCAATCATTTAAGCAAACGTAAGAAAAAGAATCACAAAAAATTTAGTGTAAACTATTTTCAAGATGATTTCGGGATATTCCAAAATATTTATTCTAGAAGATTCTTGAGAAAATTCCACCAACTTTTCAAAAATCATGTACAACGCAAGTCACAACGAAGGCCAAGTCATTTATCGCAACCCTCATCTGACTGCTTGTCGCATAGCAGCAAGCTAGCACGCGCTCACAGCTAGGCCATTGTCAATCCAAAACGCGCACGCACACTTACCAGTGCGTCTGTACGATCCGTCCACTCGCGTCGCAGACCCAATCACCGCAACCACTCTCTTCCACTTGGCATTTTTTCCTTGTCCTTATGTATTTTGGTTTAGAGAATTAGTTGTGTGAAGAGATAAGTATTTTCGCATGTTTCCTTATCCTTCTTTTATTCTATTAAGTAGTTTCTTTTTCTTTTTTACTTAGTAGTTTTCAAATTGGCTTCACTTCTTCAATCCTTTTGATGACATAATTCGTTCCACTTATGTGAATTGTTTGTTTGGTTTTTGCTTCTCAGCAGCCGAAATTCTTCCTTTAATTTCCAAGTTCCTTTTGGAAATTAATACTTTTGGGAATTATCAATTCTAATTTGTTTCCATTTTCTTAGTTTCTACACTTTATATTACAAAATCAGCTACCCCTTTCTATTCTATAAAAAGGACGTACCAACTATAAGACAATTAGAGAATTTTGATTATTGATATAATTTGTGAGGATTAATTGCTAGCTTTAGAATTCTCTGTTGAACTTTGTGTTTTGGACGTTGTAAAAATCAGCTAAGTTCGAACCTAGGTAATTAGGTTTCTTGTTTCTCCTAATTTATGTTTGATTCACCTTTAATTTTTGTTCAAGGTTAGGTAAAAGTTAGGTTTCCTTGAATCTTGATTTTGGGTATTGAAGGCTTGATTGGTAAGCAAGCTTTCTGATCATCGTCTGATCATTTCTCGGCAAAAAGTCATTTCGCACCGTGGAGTAATTCACATAAAAAACTATCAAATATAGTCTACACTTTTTCCATTTTTATTTTTTCAATTTTAGTCCAAAAGACAGAAAGTTTACCCAACCAACAGACGACCCATCCCGACGTTAGTCAAAAGTGGGTTTGACCTAGACATAACCATCTTTCTTCCATATTCAACCACTGGAACCATTATAAAGCTTCCATCATAGGTTTCTGAAGGCCATTTTGCAGGACCATTCAATCGGTTTCAAGGAAAATGGAGAACCAAAATGAATTTAAGGAACCTATTATGGAAGTTTTATAATGGATGCAGTGATTGAATATTAGAGGGGGATGGTTTTGACTAATGTCGGGGTGGGTCGTCCAGTGGTTGGGGTAAATTTTTCGTCTTTTAGACTAAAATTGAAAAAAAAAGAAAAAAAGAAGAGGAAATATTATGGACTGCATTTGATAGTTTTTAAAGAATGTGAACTACATTAGTCACTTACGTAAAGAATTTGGACTAAAATTGGAATTTTCCCTCTACATAAATGCAGTAAACATATGCAATAATTTTAGATGTTGGTGTTTCTAAATGCTGGGAGCTTTCCTTATGCTAGGATATAGATGCGCTTTTGAAACAGGGTTTAGTTGCACGTCCACCATGGTTATAACACTCCTTTTTTTGAATTAAGGGAATAGGCTACGACCGCCAGCTTCAGCTGTTTATTAAAAAAAAAAAAACATATGCAATAATTTTTGTATAAAACACTTTACATAGCCCAAATTTGCATCAGAAACTTTTCCTTTGAAATTGCTTATGGCTGTAACTTTTGAAGACTGTTTCTATATCGAATGCTTCTTGAAACCTCTGCATTTAAGTTTCCTGCAATTACTCAATTATGCAAGCCATTGAACTAAATCAATTATTTGTAACTTATCATCAAAATAAATATTGAAATCATATTAACACAATGTTCTATATACTAAAGAGAACGTATGGACAAAGTTGCTAAGAGATTGCAATTATTTTATACCGCAGCTTGGGCGCTGTAGAGGAAGAAAAATGGCATTGTAATGGATAAATGATTTTTGAAATCAACCTTCAACTTTTGTAGGCGTATGTTGCAAAGGAGAATTTTGGCTCTACTGCGTATCCTGTGAAATTATGAAACTTCAATATTTGGGTCTTTTTTATCAATGTTACACAGGATAAAAGTTATCATTGCAACTATCACAGTCATGGTTGTCAGGCCCAGACCAGAGTGGATGGTTGGATTGGTTCAACCGCGAATCGGTCCCGGAGTGAGGGATAGAAATTGAAAGCTACTTTACTTAGTCAACCCTGGTCAAAGCTCAGGGCGAGCCGGAACACGCCATCACCCGCCCAACCTCGATTTTAAATATTATTTTATTTTTCAAACTTTGGGTCATGCTTTTAGATCACCCATGCAGCATGCATCTCATTTTGTTTGTGAAAAACAAAATCAAGACGATCAAATAATGTGCCTAGCAACCAATGCAGCCCATTTTCATTCCTTTATACTCCCTCCTACCCAATTTAAGTGTCACTTAAGGTTGTTTCACACATATTAATAAGGGTGTGAAAAAGACTAAATTAGCCTTATTTAAGTTCCTTGTAATTCTAAATGAAAAAAATAGTATTATCCCAACACTAGTTTCTACTATTTGTCTTCCATTAAGACTGAGGGCCTGCTTGGTTCATGAATAAGGAATCGAAATCGGAATGGGTTTGATAATATCTAGAATCACTATGGGTATTCTGAACTGGTATCATTCCCATTAACCGTGCTTGGTTTTTAAACATTTTGGAATAGGAATAAAAAAATTCCAATTTTGCCTTCAATAAATAACAAACCCAGGCCTAGATGATAAGATAGCCAATACCAATAATTAGTGCAAAATCCAAAGTACCATATCGCTGAAAGAAAAAATCCTAAACCTAATTTCAGTAGAAACTTCAGCACTATCGCAATAAGAAGTCAAAGAATACATCTTTGATGATGCATAATAGAATCTTTAAATGAGTTTCTCACAATTAAGAATCCGAAATCAAAGAATTGATTTTTAATGATTCGGTTCCATTCTCATAATACCCATTTCCTGAAAAGCAAAAAGAATTCAAACACACCACAACGAGAAGCTTCTCTGGAAGTGAAAAGCTTCCTTGCCTCCAAATATAGGATGAGAATGAGGGATGGACTGACAAAGAAAGGAGGATGAAGAGAGTGTTGGTACTGGTGCATCATTGCAAATGGAGAAAAGACAGGAGAAAGAAGGAAGAAATGAGGGTAAAATGAGAAAAAAACAAGTCTTAGTTGATTCCCGATGCTCAAACCCACCAAATGTATCGGGTTTGGAGGATTCCCAACTACTTGGATATGGGTCACTGTTCTGAAATCCTTAGAAATAAACCAAGCATCGTAAATGGAATGAAAGTGATACATTTCATTCCAAACCCAAGCAGCCCCTGAGTACTATCCCAATCTGCTTTCAATTAAAAGGCTCTTTCACATTTCTAACACATTGAAATGGAGCATTATAAATAAGGGTAAATTTGGAACAATCAATGAAATATAGTCTTAGAATGTGTATGTGACACTTATTTTGAGTAAAAAATTTAGTCATTAAGTGACACTTAAACTGGGTAGGAGGGAGTATTTTATAGAACTTTATTAGACCTTGTTTTCAACATTCATTCCACGTGAAACAAGTTTATAAAGTTACAAAAGTTAACATTTCTATGTGCACTGATATTGTTGTGTTCTTTTGATTCCATATGTTCTCAAGCCAGTTTAAGAAATGGTGATTCGATTTTTGGTCACCTTACTTTCATTACGTTCAACTTTTGGGCCCCTTTAAAATATTGATTCTTAGTCACCATACTCTCAAAATTGCATTTCTTTAGTCACTGTTAAATTGCTATGTTAGGTGACTATAGAGCCATTTTTTGTCAAAACATGGGTGAATTCAATTTTTAGTCACCTTACTTTCAGAAAGTTTAGTTTTCGGTAGGGGTGGGCACGAATTGGTTTCCTCGAATTGTGGTTTCCTCGAATTTTAAATTTTTTTTGGCCAATTCGAAAACCAAACCTAATTCGATTTTAAACTGAAGAAACCAATTCGAATTTGTAATTCGAATTCGGTTCGAATTCGGTTTTAAACCATGGAAACCAAATTCACAAAATTAATTTCATAATCAATCGTACCATACGCGATACGTATCATACGATTCGTATCATAAAATATCAATTTCGATACGACTCGTATGAACGTATCGCAATTGGTAGTGAATCATACAAAATTCTGAATTTTGTACGATTCAATACAATTTTTAGTATCGTACAACTCGGGACGAGTTTTTCCTCCCCTTTATATTTTTAAAATTTTCAAAATATTTCGAGTTGAATTTTAAAAATTCAATTCGTGCTTGTCCAACTCAAGCTCAGATGGCTAAGGAGTAGTTGGGACATGTGCATTCACATCTCAACATAGCCGTTTTGTTTAAGAGAGCATGCTGCGGTTCGCCCATCTTTTATAGGAGTTCAAGCACTCCACTCATTCATGTAAATCCGATGTGGGACAAATGTTTTCTCAGCCTTGCCCTGCCCTTTCCGAACATATTTATTTATTTAGATATGAAGTTTACTACATCTGCTGGGCTAGCTTAGTGGTTAAGGTCTTTTCTTCTTACATAGTGCTTGTTTGTTCGAATCTTGCTGCCCACATTATTCTTTCCCATATTTTTTTAATCTATTATTAATTGTTTTCCTTTTATCTCTTGCTAAATTTCCTTTGTTTTTAACTGATCATTCTGTCTTTCTTTTTTTCTTCCTTAAACCATTTATTATAGAAAACAATCAATTATAATTTTTATACTTATATATGTATAACTAATATATATATAATTATGATATGTTTTTTAATATATATTCAATATCTATAAATTTTAATAATAAAACTAATTCGAATTCGGTTTGGTATTTGGTTTGAATGCCCAATTCGAAAACCAATTCGAAAACCAATTTCATAATTCGAATTCGGTTTCAAACCAAACCTAATTCGAATTCAGAATTCGAATTAGGTTTTTTCGAATTCGGTAAATTCGAATTCGGTTCGAATTTCGAATTGGGTCAAACCATGCCCACCCCGAGTTTTCGGTCACTTTACTTTAAAAATCCAAATTTCTTAAATCCTTTTCATCTTTTTATTTTCAGTCATAACTCATTTCTCTCTCTACTTCATCATTTTCTTATTCTTTGAATAAATAGCGGACATGCTTAGTGGGTTGTCGTTTTTACACAAAAAATAAACCTACTCAGATTAGCACATGGTGAGTAAGGTCGTCTCCAACAGGGAACGAGATTAATTCCTTCCTTCAGTTAATTGAAAACAGTTTCTAGATAGAATGTATCAGGATTAAAATAGGAAAGCTTATTAAATAAACTAAAACAAAAAAAATGGACTAAAACAATAAATAAAGGCTCCGGAAAGCAATGACTTTGCACTAGTTCAAGAACTTTGTTCATCGATGCAAGAATTTGTTTAACAAATAAGTCAACCAGTTATAGTTACTAACGACGTGTACATGCATAACCTTATTCCACCTTACCTTCTCAATAGCCAGGATGACGCATCTCTAGCTACTTTCCTAATTAGCGAGCAATCTAGAGAGACACTCTACTATATTTAACCAACCAACAGCATTAAAACATAGGGAAAAAAACCTGGTTTTAGCCAAACAAACTCTAACGCAGGACTATTCAACTAACCTGTTGAGGACGCCTAATTATATCACCCATTGAGGACGCCTTGAATGATCTAATTGGATTTAAATTAATTCTGATTAATTTAAGTGTGACCAATACCTAAATAATTCATAACTAATTTTAGACCCTATATCACAGAGAAAGAACAATTCGGTCTCGCGAAAGAAACTAAACTAGTGCTGCATCACATAATTGCCGGATAAACTAACTAATAAACATAATTAAAAGAAATAAAGGTACAGTAACCATCATGCTTGACTTACTTTAATTTAAAATGGAATGGGAATGCATGGAAATTGCAAACGGAAAGCGAAGAGAAGTTATGCTTAAATTGCACTACATGCACTATCCTATTACTACTCTAATTCGTAGGGCAAATGACAATTTCCCCCCTATATGATACTGGCAGTGACAGTTACCCCCATCTGTTATTAAAACACCCAGTTACTCCCTTATATTAATGGGCTAAAATGTCACTTGGATGGAAAAACTCCATACTAACAAAGTTTGAAGCTAATTCGTGCGCGAGGCTAAAAACAAGTTTTGTAAGATATTTTTTCCCAAATTGCCGTCACCCCATCTCTTTTCTTCTCTCCTAAACAGAACCAATTCCACCGTTCTCTTTTCTTCCTCAGCCCAACTCTTCAACGCCCCTCCTCTTGCTGATCAAATTTAGAAATTGATGAAGCTAAACTTCTGTTTCAGTTTTTTAAATGGACAAAAGCCTTTCTCTTTTGAAATTGCAATTGAGAGATTTTAGAGAACTCCTTAAAAGAAAAAAGTTGCAGGCCATGGAAACTTCATGAGACCAAAGCCAACATACCTTCATGAAAAAAAATGCACCCACGGCTCCAATTCGACAATTTCTATCCTCCGGTGGGCAACAGTGTAAGAAAAAGTCTAATTTACTTCAATAACTTAGAAAAGACATTAATTAGATGATTGTAATAGTAGTTTGAAAAGAATCATATTTTTCATATTGCTTTTTAGATTTGTATTGATTTTGAATCATTGAAATATATGAAAATATTCTGTTTATGCTGTGAAAATTTTATTATGGGATTGGGAATATTCTGATTAAGTTGTATTTTTTTTATTATTAATAGAATTAAGAATGCAACGTGTTTGATATGAGTTCTGACTCAAATTTGGGATGAATATTATGATTAATTTTCAGTCCCAGTTGCTCTTTTTTTATTTGTTCCGTTGCCATTATGTGTGTTGATGAGCAGAGAAATTTCCTTGTTTCTGAAGGGAAGGGATGAACAGACAGATGAAAGATCAATTTGATTAAGTTTTCTTCTTCTTTTTTTTTTTCCCCTAAATCGTGAAGGCTAGTTTTGGACTTTCACATATTTTTACCTTAACACCTTAATTTAAATTTTTTCATTCAAGTGACATTTCAGTCCATAATATAAGAGGGTAACTGTGTGTTTTAATAATAGAGGGGGGTAACTGTCACTGACAGTATTATATAAGGGGAAAATTGTCATTTTCCTAATTCGTATTGTATGCAAGAGATAAAGTCAAATTCAATTTGAACATAACTAAACCAAATCAATTCCTATAAACTAAAAGTACAACTCATAATTTACATGGAAATCAACTCAAATTGAAGGAATCTAAAGTAAATTGCTGGATTCGAAACTACCAAACAACATGAATGAGAAGAAAAGAAATCAAATTCCATTAGTCTAGAACGGAAATCGAAAACATGAAAATAAATCTATGGACTAGGACTAAAACCTAAGCATTCGTCTATCCAGCCCCCCCTTTTATCGGCCTCCATTCTTCTCTTTATAAAGAACTGGTTCTCCCATTTGTACTGCACGAGAATGTTGCAGTTATTGGAAGATAAGGTGTTGAACGTTGGAGGTTAACAGGAGTCGTGGGAAGTTGCTGAACTGAAGACGTGGGCTGATGGTGATGTGGCGGTTTGATCCCTTAATCAGCAGATAAATCTTTGCTTCTTTTCCCAAAGTAAATGGTAGGAGTCCTATTGTAAAAATAGATCCCTTAGCTACAACTAGTATGATCCTACTCAAATTCTTCCTTACTAATTCCAACTCCTAAAATATCTCCAAAAATTCAGCCCAAATTCAACTCCCACGTCTCCTTCTGCAGTTTTCTTCTACATATTTACCACCCTTTCTCCTGCAATAATTCAGGTCATTTAGTGCAAATAATGCCCAAAAATTAGCTCTAAAACTGGCAACATTTAATCACAAAATATAGCTTTATCACTTAGTTCTTCAATATTAAGCCTAAACATTGGGGAAGAACTAAACACGACAAGTAGAAGGGACATGAACATAATTTTTTTATTGATGCTGCTATTGCTAAGATTTTTTAAATTTATTTTGGCCAAGATTAGTGCCCAGGCCATACCAGGCATACTCGTAATCGCTTGGAATCTGATCAATTTGCTATTCCCGTTTTCCAAGCGATTATGAGTACAAGTATCGAACTATACTGCACACTGTCCTTGGTCACCAACAATCCCAGATACTCCATTACAACGACATTGGTGCTGGGATTTATTTTGACATCAATCATCTTATTCATCAAGCATGGAATGAGTTCTGGAACCTTCTCTGGAGCATTGTTGAAACCCATCACTACCCAAATGAGATAAATATATTATGTGGCAAGGTTCTATTGTGTCATGGGTTCGATGTCTCCAGCTTTGTTGCCCTTATGTTCCTCAATTTGGCTTCTCCGCATTTCTATTGTTAGCGTTCAAGGATATGCTAATAATCTACTCTCCAGATGATTAATTCCACGGCTCCCTATTTTGGAGGGGTCAGTGCCACCCCGATCGATAATTGCACTGTCTACAGGATCTTGAATTCTTTCTGTGTAATTAAACTCCCAATCACTCCAGCTCAAGGCCGATGTTCAGAGTCATAGGGATCGTACTTTACAACCACTTTTATCCATTCCGTAAAAAATGACAGCTTCGTCGTTTGCGGCTCTTTCCACTACTCCTGTTACACCAGAAATGATGTTGTTTTAACTATGCTTTTTGCCTTCAGTTAGGACAAGAACTATAACCTTAACCCCTTCGAGGATTTCTCTGTCAATGATCCGGGCCACGAACGTGGGGTTGTCAGCTTAGGCATTAATCTTGGCCAACAAAAAAAAAAAAAAACCTTAGGAGTAGCAGTAGTAGAAGGAATAAAAAAATTAATGATGCATCTTTTGCTTGCCACCATTTAGTTCTTCCCTGCTGTTTAGGCTTAATATTGAAGAACTAAGCATGTCAGCTATCCATTCAAAAATAAGGAGGACGATGAAGTAGAGAGAGAAAGGAGTGACGGCTAAAAAAGAAAAAGAAAAGATGAAAAGGGTTTGAGAATTTTGGATTTAAGGTGACCAAAAGTTGAACTTTTGAGAGTAAGGTGACAAATAATTTAAATCACCCGTGTTTTGTCAAAAATACCCTAAAAAAATTGGCTCTATTAGTCACCTAAGGTAACCAAGAATCAAAATTTTAAAGTAAAACTACCAAAAGCTAAACGTTTTAAAAAAGTAAGGTGACCAAAAATTGAATTCACCTTTTAAGAAAACTTATATATATATATATACTATTTTTTGTTTATCTTTTTTTTTTATTGGGAAAATAAGTTTGCTTTTAATTTTTTTTACGTATTTAAATCTTTCCATCTTTTACATTCTTTTTTTTTTTTTTTTTGGTAACAGTCGATCAAGTGGTTGGGGGGTTTGGGGATCCTTTATTAAAATTTAAAGGCAAAATGCCTAAAAAACGTTCTAAGAGGGACGTAATGAGTCTTATCTTAGAGGTACAAAGATACAAGAATGCAGATGAAAACTATACATATTTAAAACTATTTTTAAAATCATTACCCTCTCAGATAAGGGAAACTCCTATCATCTAGGACAACCAGACCCCTAATCCTCCGAGGGAGCGATGAGTGGACAAAGAACTCTCTGTGACTTGTTAAGCTGGCAGTTTGAGTCAGACTACCTGCCACAAAATTTCCTTCACTGTACAGGTGGGTAATGGGCCTATACGTATGCCTTAATGCTGAGATTCCTGCTAACGTGGAGGCCGACCGCCACGGACCGTCACCTCTCTGGACTGCCATCAGCAATACCTAGAATCAGTCTCCACATCTAACTACTGCAGGCCAAGTCTGTCGCATATACGAAGCCCAATGAGAAGAGCACGTGCTTCCGCTTGAAAATTCGTGAGTATACCAAGGGAAGCTCCAATTGCAAAGACCACCCTACCGTATGAATCTCGTAGAATCGCGCTTGCAGGCCCCGGGTTTCCTCGGGAAGACCCATCCACATTTAACTTAAAATGGCCCACAAGAGGCAGACTCCAACAGACAATTCATGCCTCTCTCCCTTTTTGGTATGCCCACCATGGCAAAACGTTGCCCTCCAAGAACGCCGCGGATGGCCGAAAAGGTAAGGGTTTTAAAGCCATTAAATTGTAGAAATACTTAAGAACCATACTCACTATGTGGGTCGTATCCATTAATTTCCACTCATGAACTGCCTTGCAGTGTGCCCTCCAGATCTCCCAACAAACCACCACTGGCATAATAGCAGGAAGGCGTGACACTTCGAAGTCCGCCCTAGCCCAGTAAAAATCTAAAACATCCCATAGATCTGTTATAGCCAATGGGAAAACACGCAGGCGATCCCTAGTGTGGGCCCAAATCCCATGGCCCACGGGCACTCATAAAACACATGAATGAGAGAACTCTCCGAGCAGCAGAAAGAGTACTTAGACTCCAAATGAATTCCCAAGCATCGAAGTGTATCATCCATGGGTAGAAGACCATTCAGCCGCCATATAAAAACAGAGAGTTTGAGTGGTAATGGCGAGGTCCAAAAATCCGAAACCACAACATTCCCCTTTTTACGGACCATGCCATACGCTGACTTAATAGTAAAAATTTTGCTTAACCTCTGGCTTCCATATCATTCTATCCGGACGACCATCAAAATGAAGGGAAATTCCATCAATGAAGTCCCATAAGTCATCTTGAAAAAAGGTCCTGCATACCAGTCCGCAATAGATCTCGAGTAAGCCAGAACTTGCGTAGTGTCAGAAGTGGGTCCGCAATCTCTTTTGATTCAACAAAAGCAGAAAGGACACCCCTGCCAGTCCAATTGGAAGACCAGAAAAGGGAAGAGCCATCACCTACCAAAATCCCGGTATGTTCGGCCATAATGTTCTCCACCTCCTCCATACGCTTCCAAAGCCGAAACGTCCTCGCTATTAGGCAAGCTTTTCATATAAGAGGCCCAGAGGACCTTTGAGTTGTGGAATTTCCACTAGAGTTTAGAGAAAGCAGTAATAACATCTGCCACACTAAGTAACCCTAAACCGTTCTCCTCAATCGGAAAAGTAACCCTACTCCATGACCTCCAATGCCGTTTCTGCTTCCCTTCTCGGGACCCCCAGAAAAATGACGAGAAGATGACCTCAATTTTGGCCACTATGCCTTTTGGGGGCTTGAGAGCAGCCCAGTAATGGAGAGACATAGTGGATAATACATGTCTGATTAATAGCAGCCTACCCCATCTGCGAGAGGAACTTGCCCTGCCACCCTGCCAGACGAGCATGAATTTTATCTAGCATAGGCTGGAAAAGTGCCATAGTGCATCTCACCTGACTAATTGGACAACCCAGATACATAAAAAGAAAACCCCCTGCCCTCATTCCAGTCAGCTGCCTTACTAAGCCCTCACTTGGTTGCAACTTCTTAGGAAGGAAGAAAGAGCATTTAGGCTCACTGACCTTCTGCCCTGTAGCCCTTTCATAGAGCTGCAGGAACTCCATGAACCCTCTAATAGATTCCCTACTCACGTTCAAAAAGATCAATAAATCATCTGTAAAGCTCAAATGTAACACTTGAGGGGTCCCTCTAGGCGTAGAGAAGGGTTCTAAAGTTTCCCTCTAAATACGGGCCTTTATACCCCTCGAGAAAGCCTCTCCCATCAAAATAAAAGGAAAAGGAGATAAAACATCACCCTTCTTTATTCCCCTAGTGTCTTGGAAAAAACCGTGCGGCTCGCCATTGATCAAAATAGAAAACCAAGTTGCTATGAGATTCCTGAGGATCAACTGCACGAAGCGAGGGGGAAATCCCATTTTTAGTAACAACTTTTCCAAGAAAACCCAAGACACCTGATCGAAAGCTTTGAACATGTCTAGTTTAAAGATGATGTTGCTGCCAGGACATTTTTGATTGAGTGAGTGCACAAACTCCTGAGCAAGTAAGACATTGTCTGCAATTTCCCTGCCCGGCAAAAATGCAGACTGTTTTGGAGAAATAACATCTGGTAAGAGAGGCTTTAATCTAGCAAACAGAACCTTTGTAAAAATCTTGTTAAGGAAATTACAAAGACTGATGAGCCGATAATATGCAAAAGTAACTGGGTTCTTCTTTTTAGGTAGTAAGGTGATAAGAGTGATGGCTATGGCCCTGGGAATAGGAATACCTGCCATAAACTCGTGAACTGCAAGTAACAAATCTGACCCAATCACATCCCAAGCAATCGGTAGAAAGATGCGGCAAAATCATCACTCCCCAGAGCACTATTCGGGTCCAATTCCTAAACCAAAGTCTTCAACTCCTCCATAGATATCGGGTTCAGCAGAGAGTCAGACTCCCTCACCGAGCAAGGAATGGTATCGAGAAGATCCTGCATAGAGTCCTCATCTCGATCCTCCGCTCCAAACAAATCCTGAAAAAACCTCCCTGCCTCTTGGCCAATCTCTGCTTCACCCGATACCGAATCCCCACTGGGAGATTTAATGGATAAAATCCCCGTTCTACTCAGATATGTCTGTAGCGTGGCATGGAAAAATTTTGTGTTTTGTTACCCTTCCTTTAACCATCGGACCCACTACTTTTGCTTCCAGAAAATCTCCAGCAAGTGCGCTTTCCCCCTCTTGAGGGCAGCTCTGAGTCAACCCCGCCCGCATCGTATATCTCCTATAACCTGGTTATCTCCTGCTCAGCTGCTGCCACATTTGCCGGCACATTCCCAAAAATATTCTTATTCCACTCTCGCAGATCATGTTTCAGACCACGCAACTCCAAAGAGAAGCGTAACACACCATAACCCCCTTATGTCTTGGCCTAACTAGCCCGAATAACATCAAATAAACCCTCACGTTTCTCCTACATCTGCTGGTATTTAAATGGATTCCTGACCGGGGGCATCGATGTTACGGGCTGTAACAGGATAAGAGCCTGATCAGATGTAGCTCTACTGAGCACCTCCACCGCACAACCTGGAAAATGATGCAGCCGTTCCTGGTTCACCAAAGCTCTATCCAACAGCTTTTGAACCTTTGTTTGACTACCTCCGACAGATCTATAACCAACCTAGGTGAATTCTGCCCCTGAAGTGGGTAAATCTGACAATCCGGCTGAGCTAATGAAATATGCAAACTGGATTGCAGACATATCTGGTACTGCTGACCCCCTATACTCATCAAGTGTTGCGATAACATTATAGTCCCCAACACTCATGTAACTTAAATAAATCCTCCCACAACACACGACGCTAGACTTTGGAGTGCAGTCTATATACTCTACTAACAACACATGGGACTGCCAAGTGGGATGTAATAATTCAAAAGACAGACACTGTTCAGAGTTGTTTATAACATTCAGCGTATAATCGGCACTACAGACCCAGATTTTACCATTCATGGATCAAAGAGCCACATGGTACCCAAACCCCACCCTGACCTCTTCCAAATTTTCCTGAGAAATCATGGGTTCGAGAAAAACTAACAAAGAGACATGATATAATTTAATAAGAGACTTCAAGCAATTAAAAGAGGCATGTGATCTTATGCTCCTCACATTCCATATGAGCCACGCCATATGAAAACTACATAAATTAAGAATCTAACCTTGCAGATTGCCTATTATCGACAATCCGAGACGCCTCATGATATTTTGTCCATGAGTGCTGCTTGGGCTGTATGAAATCCCTCTCTTCTAAATCTGCGACCCGTGACTTATCGTTGTACCTCTTGGAAGGGAACCTCCGGAGTCAGATCGGATGGTGGAGTGCTCTGCAAGTTCTCCCAACATTCTGCCATGGCTTGCTGTATTTTTGTATCTGAAAGACCATTAGCCCGAGCCTCATCTACAATTTCTTTAACATGTGAGTTAGTTACCCCCCTCCGTCCTCGATATTTCGGGAGCTCTACAGCAACAAGCGCAGCTTCAGGCCCCACAACAGAAGTTGGCCCGCTTTCATTGCGTAACGGAGAATTAGCATGGAGAGATGCTTGGTGCGGGGAAACCGCAGGGAGAGACGTGCGGCACAAATCTGGGGCCTGATTTTTCGCCCCAATTCCCTCACTTTGACTAGCCGAAGAATTTCATGCATTTGCAATTAAAGGTGCATGATTTCCACTTTCCAAATTAATAGGCCCCATAATTCTCTCACTTTGACTAGCCAAAGAATTGCATGCATTTGCAATTGACGGTGCATGATTTCCACTTTCCAAATTAACATGCTCCCTAATTCCCTCACTTTGACCAGCCGAAGCATTGCATGCATGTACAATTAACGGTGCATCATTTCAGCTTTCCAAATTAACAGACGAATCAATCTTTCCTCTGTCCTCCTCATCGGTGACGTCTTTCACCACCATCGGTTCCTGCACCACCAACGGTTGAATACCTGGAACGTCGGGCATAACCACAATGGCCTCTGAATGCTCCACCGCCGTGGGCCGTATAGAATCTTTTCCCGAATGATCCTCCACTTCCGTTGTGACTAAAGTTGTTCGAGACGGCTCCGAATCAACATTCTTTGAACCCCAATCTAGCCTTTCCCAAACCCTTTTCCTACCTTCCACCTTATCTCTAAAAGTTTTATTATTCATATGACCATTTTTCTGATCCGTCAGTTTATTCCCTTTGTGAAATTGCCCCGGAGTAGCTTTATTCAACCAACAGCATCGAAATGGCCAACCTTGAGATAAGTGGAACAGTAAAAAAGGCAAGCGTTCATACTAAATTTGTTGGAGGAATTCCTCCCCTCTTAATTCCAAATAAACTGATTCCGGCAACTCTTCCAACAAATCAACTTTCGTACATACCCGAGCTTCCCTCGGTCGCGAGAGAGTTGTAGAGGCAAAATCTACCTTCAAAGAATGGCCAAACATGTTGCCAATTGAAAAGAGTGACCACTCATTATATAGCTGAAATGGTAAACATGGAAATTGAATCCATACCGGAACAATAGATGATTCGGCTTTGGGGTTGAAATTGGGCTTCCATTTCACGATACGCAAAGCATAGCTCCCGAAACTCCACACTCCGTGCATGAAGCAATGTTGATAGTCCTACTCCTTCTCAAACTAGATAAGAACTTGATTCCGATCAATAAGGCCAATATGGTAGCCTCCTTCAAGTCCCGCAGTGAGAATATCAATTCTTAAATTGTCCACACTCGTTCGACCCTTCGAAAACTTACCTATGAGAGCCTGCTACAAAGGGGCTTCTAAAGCAACTAGATCTTCATCATTGAAAATAAGAGCAAATTTCCCTTTACGTTCGGTGACCGGTTTCAATGGTTTAGTGATCGGAGGTGACGGCGGTGGCGGCCGATGTTTGGAAGCCACTGTCGCCGCAAAGTTGAGGGGAGCCAGAGGTTTTCGGTCTCCCTCCATCGCAACTACCGGCGGTGGACGACGATCAGCCCGATCAAGATAACCAATAAGTTAGAAGAAACCAATATTCGCACCGAGAGAGAATTATACATTCCTTTGTCTTTGTTAATTGTACTGTTACTTATTTATTGAAATCTTTTCATTCGTTTTTATTTTATAGTAACAAATTTTTTTAGTATTTATGTTAGTTGTTAAATTTGAGAATATATGTCATTTTTGTGAAGATTATATATGTTAAATATAAAAAAATGATAAAATAAAAATATATATTAATTATTAATGTATTGACTATATAACTATATTTATGACGTCATTTGAGTAGGCTCTTGAGTATTGCCAAGTCAACTCCGAGCTGAGTTTAACAACACTTATTATCCTGAGGCTCTAAATTCTTCTTTTGTTTTAGAAAAGTTTTAGTTTTAGGAAATCAATAATTTTGATTGATTACTAATTACTTTGGCTAAAACCCTTTTATTTCCATTTTCTAGATTAGCAATCAATGATTGATTTGAACAATTGCCCTTGAACCCCAAATAGAAGTGATTATTGGCCCGAAGACCTTTTGCTTTGATAAATTTTGAGAAATATAGTTTGAGAGTTCTATATTTTCCTTTTCTGTGAGATATTCAAATATGTTATTGTAATTTCTCAAATGTTTCTCATAATTATGGTGTTTATAACTTCTTTTTTTTTAGGTAAATGTGTTTTATACTTTTAGTTGCATATAAAATTGTTTGAATACTTTGATAATTCAGCCTTGTCTTGTTGGTTTTTTAAGAATGTCAATGTAGAAAAACAGGTCCTTTCACTTTTCTTTAATTTTTGGAATCCAAACAACCTAAATAGCATTTTATTATCACTATATATTGTTGTTTCCATTTTATTAGAAGAAAATAAACATGAATATGTTATTAGTTTTACGGTAATATAACTTTAAATGCGACTCTTCAAATGAGACAGATAGCTTATGTCATTTTATTCTTAAATATTAGTTTAATTTATGGAAAAATCACAGTTTTAGTCTCTTTTGTTTGAATTTGTTACACTTTTGGTCTATTACGTTTCATTGGTGGAAAAAAAATTTCCTTACGTTTGCATGTTACAATTTTAGTCCTCATGAGTAATTCTAGCTAGTTTTGAGCAGACAAAGAAAAGATCAATGATTTTTTGAGGCTTTTTGAAATGAAAAAAAAAAGGTGAGAGAATTATAATTTTGAAAATTGTGCACCAAAAGTCAAATTGGGTTAACATATTAATTTTTAATCCGTTCATAACAACATATTAAATGATGAGTAATCCTTGTGGGACTTGTTGCCAAGTAATAATGTATTATGTAATAGATTTGTTTTTAACTTAAGAATGTAATTTGTAAGTTGCTTGCACATCTTGTTTGAATTGTCGAAATTAGTTGTTTTTTTTTAATTTAGATTTTTTGCTGGAATTTTTTTTTCTTGTTTATCGAACCCCTTATTTGAGAGATGGGTAAAACTTATTGTTCAAACCACCAAAAGGAAATCATGAGAAAGTCGCAATTCTTTTTTCTTTTTTCCGTTTGCATTTCAAAAGGCCCCAAGAAACCATTAACCTCTCACTTGAGTGTTTAAAACTGGTCATAAGCAGTCACAAGGACCAAAATTACAAAAATATGCAAACGTAATGGACTATTTTTGTACCAATGAAACATAAGGAGCTAAAAGTGAAACATGTCCAAACAAAAGAGACCAAAACTGTAATTTTTTTCTTTATTTTATCACCAATTAATTAATTCGTTGTCTAAAACATCACACTTTTCATTTCTATTTCCATTCTCTAATCCCAGTCCTTACATCTTAGAGAGTGAAATCAAATTATGAAATTTCGGTTAGCAACCTAAAATGGGAAGGGAATGAGTTAGGTTGTAGGTAATTTAAAATATTTTTGTAAATATTTGAAAATTTAATTTTCAAATAAACTCAATGAATACAAGTGTGATAATGTAAAGTGTGATTTGTCAAAATAATTTGTAAAGCAAAATTAAACAAAAGACTATACACAAGGATTTATTGTGGTTCTGATTGCTCTCGAATTCTAATATACTACCCAAGTCCTCAAACTTAGAATTTTCTAATTCACTATTTTGAATTATTTAAATGTGTAATTCAAATCCTCATGCTTATTTAAAATCAATCTCTTGTTTTAAAGTCTTTTTACAACATTGCCCAACTTACCTCTAAACTAGTATTTCTCCCAAATTTCCTAAGACTAGAAAATTGATCTTTTGCTTAATCCACTACTTTGGACTTAGGATTTACTTAAGGGAGCGCTTGGCATAAATTCCTCAATGGAAATGGCAATGAGAATGATTGAGGGGTCAATGGTAATGGAAATAATTGAGGAGTCAATTGTGCTTGGTTGAAATTGTGTAATGGGTATAATTGTGATTGATAATGCTTGGTTTAGCTCATCATTAGCAATGACAATTAGTTAAAATTCCAGTTTTACCCTTTCAACTATATTAAGAAAATAACCAAAGTGAAGTAATAAAGTTAGAGAAAAAAATTAAAAGAAAAATTAGAGAGAGAAAGTAAAATAATAGATGTAGAGAGAGAAAGAGAAAATGCAGAAAGAGAAAATTAAGGGATAAATTAGAGAAGGAAAGTAAAAAATAGATATGTAGAGAGAGAAAGTAAAAGGAGATATATAGAGTGAGACAGTGAGACAAAAATTTAGAGAGAGAAAGTGAAGTAATAAAGTTAGAAAGAGAAAAAAATTTAGAGAAAGAAAGTGAAGTAATAAAATTAGAGAGAGAAAAATATTTAGAGAGAGAAAGTGAAGTAATAAAGATAGAGTGAGACTAAAATTTAGAGAGAGAAAGTGAAGTAATAAAGTTAGAGAGAGAGAAAAATTTAGAAAGAGAAAGTGAAGTAATAAAGTTAGAGAGAGAAAAAAATTTAGAGAGAGAAAGTGAAGTAATAATGTTAGAGAGTGAAAAAAGTTTAGGGAGAGAAAGTGAAGTAATAAAGTTAGTAGAAGTAAAGACATTTTTAATAGAAAAAAATAGAGCTTACTAACTCCTCAATAGGGTTGGGTGAATACATGGGAGGTATGTATTGGAATTAAGGGAGTGATTGAGGAATTTTGATTCCTATTACACCCAACCAAGCATCATCAATAGCATTCATTCACAAGTTACTTCCATTACAGCCTTCTACCACATCTAACGAAGCGCCCCTAAGACTTCCCCTATCCTCAACCTCCCATTTTCTCTTTGCCTAACTCTTTCTAAGAATTTAAAACTTTTACAACTTTGTATCAAAAAAGTTTTTGCTAAAAAATAAGTGAGCTACAAATTAGCACAGTACAAAGAAAAATGACTCTAAAGTCACTTTATGAAATATAAGCTCAAATCTCACTTTTTTCTTGAGTTTTGAAGACTTGAATGATATGTAGTTGATAGCTTTTCAACTCAACATTCTTGGTCTTTAAATGAAGTGTTTGTTGTATTTATAGATCTCCCAAAGTAGTGTTCCAATGGCTCTTAATGGCTAGCTGAAAAGCAGCCGCTTGCGATTCTTAGGTCCGGTTGTAACCCCCATCGTTGCTCTTTCAAATAATTTGCATTTGTGTCAAACGAACACTTCTCTGCGAATGGGGTTGTAATTCGCTTCCCCTTGTCGCAGACTTATGTTGATCGTGAATTCACAACATCTTTTATTTTCCTTTCTTTTCTTTTGGCTTTCGGACTTTAGCTACCGGTGATCATCGACCAGGGTTGCAACTCGCAACTTGTGTTGCAACTAAAGTTCTTGAATTGATGAAGGTGTTCTTCATTTTTGGGCAAGTTCTTAAGTTACCATTCACATCCTTTCGCAAGCTGCCTATGAAGATTTAAAAAAAAAAAAAAATTTTAACTCATTTTTTCTTTCATTAGTCTAATTTTTTATTTATCTTTTTGTCATCAAAACAAGCTAGATTAAAACTATAGATCTAACAAATCAAATATCAAATAATTAATTTAGAGAAGATATTCCAATGAAGAAATGAAAGTTTTAGAATAAGGAGCAAGATAACATAATAAGCAAAATCAAAATTAAATTAATAAGATGGGGCTTAAGTGAAATTTGACCAATTAATTGTCATTCGATGTGTATATTACATGAATTACAATAGTATAATAAATTAGTGATACCTACTGTTTTACTCCTCCAATTAAATAGATATATATTAAGCAATTGGATACCTTTCAATCTTTTATTTATATGTGGTAAGACAATCATATCTACAAAGTTTATAAAGTGAATTTTATAAAAGAAATTTAATTATGAAAATTTGTGACAGCGATTATGATTTGTTTTTTTTTATATAGTTCTGTAAAACAAATAGGAAAAAAAAAATTCAAAGGCCCAAAGTGTTAAAAATTAGATAGTAAAAAAATAACCAAATATTTACTCCGGGGAAGCAAATTTTAGTATGAGTAATTATAAGACCTAAACTAAAGTAAATTAAATCTTTTTCGCAAGATATGGAAATTTGATAAAGTAAATTTTTTATGGAAACCATTATAAAGTAATTAATATTTGACAATAACAAATCATTATAATTAGTGACATATTACTATTTTACTTATTAAAAAAATATTTTCAATTTAAATATTAAATAACCATAATTTAAGGTGTGAAAGACAACTTTATTGTCAAAATCAATTATATAATTCATACTTTCACTTTTGTTAATCTAATATTTTGTATACTTTTTGTATAATGGAGAGAGACCTTTAGCCCAAAAAAAAAAATAAAAAAAAAAGAGGGTTCTTTTTTTGGTTAAAAAAGTAATTATTAATATTTATTATTTGAAAAAACCAAAATGCTCAACTCATAAATAAACTCTATCTGGTCCTAATCTACAGATTGGGTATATGTATGGTCTCATAGTAATAAAGCAACAGTTTTTTCTGGTCGGCGTTTTTTTTGACGGAATCTTTGTTGCCATCGCCGCCGTTAGTTGCCGGAATCTTGGTTCCCCCCGAAATTCCAATAATATTATGAATCAGCTCCTGTTTTGATTTTTTACTTTCTTTAAGCTCTTCTGTTTTTCCTTTTTTAATTTTTTTTACCTCTTTTGATATATATATATATATATATATTTTCAGCAAAATTGCTTTATAGAATACCCTTTAAGGTTTCTTAGATTTGGTCAAGATCTGAAGCAAATTTGAGGATCAGTATAGCTTTTGGTCATCTGGGTCTGCTCCATTTCTCACTTGAAAATCAAATCTAGTAAGTTCATTTGAATCCTTTAATCTTTGATTTAGCTCTGAATTATTTATTTGTTTATTTGGTTTGGCTTTTTTTAGCTTATCGAGTGAAGAGATGGTATCTGATTGTCAGAAAGTTTTGATCTTTGAGTTAGTTTCAGTTTCGATCTTGTTTTTTTGTTGCATAATGTTGGTTAAAATCTCAGTATCGCAGTGTGGTAATTGAATCTGGTCGTCATAGTTCTACTTGCTATCTATAGTTTGTTTTTGACTTCAGATTTGAAACAAAGTTGAATTCTTTTGACTAAACGAAGTACTTTTGGGAGGTAAATTTTAGTTGATTTGGTTCGGAAAGTTATAAATTCAAGATTGATGGGTTATTCTGAGAATTGAAACGAAGTAAGTTGATGTGTAGCGCATGAAATAAGCCTGGATTTGCATTTCTCAACAGTATCTAGTAGTTTCATTTTGAAATTTATCCAAGATCATTTTATTTATGATATATCACAGCTGCTTGTTCCTTTTTGCTACTGTGGAATCAGTGTCAAATTGTAGTTAAGTATTTCTCTCAATGTAGTTTTCTGGGTAAACTGTCTGAACTCCTAATCATGTGATGTGATAAAAGATGGGCTCTGTTTTGGAATTGAGAGTGTATTCTTTTCATTGTTTGTTCATGCTTTGATGTTAGCTTTGAGATGATTAGAAGTTGGAAGTACTTATATATTCATCCCATAATTGCAGAAGTGCTGTTGTTCGACTTCAAGTGCACGTATTGTCATCATGTTGTAGCCTTTTGTCTGAGTTCTATTTTCAATCCTCGAATTTTCTTATGGAGACAAACTTAGAAGAAGCACTTACTGTTAAAGCATATGCTGAGAAGAGATTTGCTGAGAGGGACTACGCAGGTGCCAGAAATTATGCTTTGAAGGCGCAAGTGCTGTGTCCTGAATTGGAGGGCATAGCTCAAATGGTTGCTACATTTGGAGTTTATATTGCTTCAGAGGCGAAAATTAATGGGGAATTTGATTTCTATGCAATTCTTGGGTTGAATCCATCTGCAGACAAGGCCAAGTTGAAGAAACAATACAGAAAGATGGCTGTTTTGCTTCACCCTGATAAGAACAAAACTGTGGGTGCTGATGGTGCTTTCAAGCTTGTTTCTGAAGCATGGACAGTTTTATCTGATAGCAACAAAAGGGCCTTCTATGATAATAGGAGAAACTTTTTTGCTGGACAAACTACAGGGGTTAGTGGTTTTGACAACTATTCTAAATCTTCAGCTTCCCATCAGAGACTTGATACATTTTGGACTGTTTGTACCTCTTGTCATGTTCAGTATGAATATCTCCGGAAATATGTGAACAAGAAACTTTCTTGTAAGAATTGCCGTGGTGTTTTTGTTGCTGTTGAAACTGGTGTAGCCCCTGTTAATGGTTCTTTTCCTTATTGCCCTTGGTCATTTGTTCCTGAAAATGGGTATGCAAGTCATGGGTGCGGAGTTACGTACATTCCATCAACAACTACATACTGTTCCGGGAATGGGATCTCAGGACATCATTCGGGACATGGATCTGAATATGTCTCTAACATATCATTCCAATGGGCTTCAGTTACTGGAAATCCTACTGGAGTTTCAGATCCTAATGGAATTTCGGTGTTCACTGATGTTGCTCAACAGGTGAATGGAAAGGCAACCAAAGCTGGATCTAATGGGAAGCATCAGAAGAAGAATGCACAAGTTGAAGTCCCTAATGGTTATACAGTTTATTCTGAGCAACCTGCGACCAAGGTTACCAGACCTTACAAGAAGAGGAAATTTGAAGTGGCAGGCACGGGCAGCAGTGGGAATCCGGAACCTGCAAAGGCTGTTACTGATTTGAGAGTAGCAAATGCAAATGGAATTTCAAAACCTAATCCTAAGCCTTCAGCTCCAGCAGATACCTCAATAAAGCGGTGTTCAGCTGCTCCTGCATTTGACGCTAGACAGTTATTAATTGATAAAGCTAGAAAAGTAATCCGTGAGAAATTGGAAGAGATCAAATTGGCTTCAGAAGCTGCTGCTGCCGAGGCTGTAAGGAAGAAAAAAGCAGAGGCTGAAGTAGATAAACCTGTTCATGCACCCAAAAGAGCCGTTTCAATTACAGTACCTGATTCAGACTTTCATGATTTCGACAAGGATCGGTCTGAAGAGTGTTTCAAACCAAAGCAGATATGGGCTCTGTATGATGAAGAAGATGGTATGCCCCGATTGTATTGTCTGATCCGCCAGATTATCTCAGTTAAGCCTTTCAAGATTCACATCAGCTACCTGAACTCAAAAACTGATAGTGAATTTGGACCTGTAAATTGGTTGGATTCTGGATTTACAAAATCTTGTGGGAATTTCAGGGCTTATAATGCTGAAATTGTTGAGCAGGTCAACATTTTTTCTCATCTGCTGAGTAAGGAGAAAGCTGGAAGGGGAGGGTGCATAAGAATTTACCCTAGAAGTGGAGATATTTGGGCAGTGTATCGCAATTGGTCATCTGATTGGAACCGGTCCACCCCAGCCGAAGTAAGACATCAGTATGACATGGTGGAGGTACTTGATGATTATTCTGAAGATCTTGGCGTCTGTGTAGCTCCTCTAATTAAGGTGGACGGATTCAAGACTGTTTATCGAAGGAATGAAAGAAAGGATGCCATGATGTGGATTCCTCGAAGGGAGATGTTACGGTTTTCACACCAGGTTCCTTCTTGTTTACTCAAGGGAGACACCTTTAACTTGCCTGATGATTGTTGGGATCTTGATCCTGCTGCGATGCCAGAGGAGCTTCTTCAAGGAGCATGTGAAGGGCAAAATGAGGTGAGGCCTGCTGAAACTGGAAAAGAAGATGGAGCAGCAAAAGAAGTTTTTCTGCCTGAATGCAGCAGCCATGCTAAATCCCTTGGTCAAATAAACAGTTGTTCTGCATCTCCACAGAATGTGCCTGAAAATCGGTGTTGAACGACGAGGTGAGGAGTCTAGAGTCAACTAGAAGGCAAACCATAATTGATAATCCCAACTGAAGTTCATTGGTCTGAGACTGATCCACTGGCTTAGGGAATAACCTAATCAAAATGGGAGTTTTCTGTTCCGCTTTGCATATTCCTTTCAATTTGTATGCAGGCATGGTCTGGCATGGCAACATGGAGAAATCAAGGTCAGAGGTTCCCACTTTATTCATTATTCTAACAAAGTTGAGACTAAACATGTATAGATTTAAATACACATCCAAGGTCAGTTCTTGAAAGATTAGATAGGTGGGAGGATCAAAAACCCGATCCGCATCGTGCGTCTCCTATTGTTTTAGCTGGCTCTGAATTCGTTCAGCAACTTAATGGGAACCTCAGTTATATTGACTGCTTGTTTACATGAACAATTATCATATTAATCATCTTTTTGACTGCTGGTTTTACCAATGTGATTCTTGTTAGTCATCTATCTATTCACCTCTGTTCTGTTGCAGAGACTTAGATGGAGCTTATTGCCATCATGATTGTACCATTTGCTAATTATTCATAAGATCAGAATGCTTGTTTTGTTTTGCATTGAAATTATTTGATTCTTACTATTTCAACTAGAAGTGCTGCATTGTTTAGCACTCATGGTATGATTTTGATAGTTTGCTTGTTTCGTTAGCATGTTTCTGAAAATATGTGCACTTTTTATATATTAAAAATTACTTTTTAAAAATATATTTTCAAAATTATTTTTTAAATCATGATATCGAACATGGTCGAAATGCTGTTGTTTGTTATTATGTATTAATGTTTATAGATTATTGGGGATTCTTCTCAACCCGCTCAACCTTTGAAATGAATTGTTATGTTTGTTAGAGGCCGCCGAGTGCCAAAACTTTGATGGGGTGACCACTAAGCCTTGTTCTTTTACTATTAAGTTTTCATTCACTATTTGTTTTTCCGGAAACATCTGAGCTCCCGTGTTAGAAACTCAAATTTCAAATTCGGTCCTCTTGTGTACCCTAAATTTAGACCTGTTTATTTTGGTAAGTTTTAGTTTTGTTTTGAGTTTCGTGACTCGTTTTCCAATATAAAAACTGTTGAAGATTTTCTTGTAGTTTATAGTATAGGAAAAATATTTAAAAAGTTCATGCAAATTCATGCAGTAAAATGCACTGTCTGAAAGTGATTTGTGTCCGACTCGGACGCCAGATCGGGTAACACGTCGGACAGAAGGTAGAAGCTAGTAGAAAGCTAGCTTCTGGTTCAGCAAGACGTTCGATAAGTCGTCCGATTCGGACGCTATCTCGGACGACCTCCAGTGAGCAAAACTCACTCGGTTGCAAGGAGCAAGTGCCGTGGGAATTTGCGTCCGACTCGGATAGCTTTTCGGACAAGCTCGAGTGGCTACTAAGAGATGCAACTCTCTGATTTCTTCCTTTGTATACGTCTTTTGGTTGAAGTGTTGCGTCCTGATCATATGTCATGAACACAACCTTTCAACTCTTTAAATATAGGGTGATTTTCACTGATTGAAATCAACTAATTTCCATATTCTTTCTTGTCTAAACAATCTAAGCACTGTCTACTTAGTTGTTTATGATCAATCTATTTTATCCTAGAAGTGATCTTGCCATATTCCCAGTTAGACAAATAGTGAGGTATTAAATACTTTATGGAAAGTGTATCTTACACGACTTAAATTGCTTTTGTGACTAGTAACAAGTCTTTCACCCTTCTACATTTTTTTCTTTATTTTGTTGGTGAAATTTTTACAGAATTTCTTCATACTGTATTAGAAAAGAACACAACATTTAAGGAGCACGTCTTTCCTTTTGCCATGTGGCATAAGACATGTAAGTTGCTACATAAATTAAGTTTAACACGTCATCTTTTAAGATAAGGTTAATTACGCATAACCCGCTTGTGGCTTGGGAAACTTTCAGATGATCTCCTATGATTTAAAAAGTTACAAATAACCCCCTGTGCTTTCTTGAATGCTGTAAAGTGGACGGATTCAGTTACATGTAACTGTCAAATAAAAAAGTCAACTATTTTTCTTAACTTTTGTCATAAAATGACAAATTTACCTTTACTAACAAAATATCATGTTTATTATTTATGCAAATGAGATATTTACCCTTTATGATATATATTCTTATTACTTAATTTCCATATTTTCTTGATTTCCATTTTTTTCCTTTTATAAATTTCAAATTTTAATTTATTTCACATATTATTATTACTTTCCATAGTTTCTTAATTTTCATATTTTCTTCCATCAAATCATTTTATCCATTATCTTCTTTTTTAATTAAGATATTTTCTTTCCTTTTATAAAATTTCATATTTTGAATTATTTTATCTATTCTTATTACTTAGTTTCCATATTTTCTTGAGTTCCATTTTTTTTCTTCTAAATTTCAAATTTTAATTTATTTCACATATTATAATTACTTTTCATAATTTCATAATGTGCAAAAAGTAATGCAAAAACCCCCCATCACGTCGGCTGAAGGCGGCAGAGGCGGCGCAGCGAGAGAGGTGATGAAGGCGGCGACAGCGAGAGAGAGAGTTGATGGAGACGACGGCAGAAAGAGAGAGTTGATGGATATAGAGACGGCGACGGCGAGAAAAACAAGTGGAGGCGGAGGAGGCGAGGTCGTGGAAGAAGGAGGGAGGGAGGGAGGGAGAGAGAGAGGCGTAGAGGGAGGAAGGGTAGGATTTTAGGGATAATGGTAGGCACTTAGTAAAAGTAAATATTAAGTAGCGTTAAAAAAAAAGTAAAAAACGAAAATTCATAAAATGACAAAATTACCCCTCACACTGTTAAACTTGACAGAATTTTCTAACGTTACACTTTACGGAAAACCATAGGGGACTTATTCATAGCTTTTTAAATAATAGGGGTCATCTGAAAGTTTTCCAAATTACATGAGGGTTATGCGTAATTAATCCTTTAAGATATTTTTAATTTTTTACCCTTTCAATGGTACTACACTTCTACTTTTTACACGTATTGATCAACACTTCAAATTAAGAGTTGGAATTCAATTTAACTTCATCACCATCTCAAATTTCATCCTCTATCAACTATTTTTACTACTCATTTATCAAATTTTGTATTTTTTACTCGGCTATTTTTACATATAATCTTCATTCCTACAAATTTTTTTTTCTTTTTTTGTAAGTTTCATCCTCCTACGAAATTAATTATCCCTATCTTTTAGGATGAATTATCAATTTTTTTGGTTGAATTTTATCAAATTAATTATATCCATATCTCTTTTAATAATTATTATCCGTATATTATTCATTCGAGTTTTTATTTATTTATTTATTCATAGTTTTAAAGCTCCATCTTACCACGAAATTAATTATACATATCTCATACGATGAATTATCAATTTTATTTTTTTATACTTTTTCAAGCTTTATCTTCCCACAAAATTAATTATTCACATCTCTTGGCATGAATTATCATTCTTTTTTTACTTCTTTTTTTTTAATCATCCTTAAACTTCAGTTTCCGTACTCTTACTCACTTTTTACCTCCTTCAGTTTCTTATTCTTATCTCCTAGAGAATTGGTAGGTTTCTCAAAAGTAATCTAATTTCTACCAACGGATTCAATAAATAGAATATTATGTAACTTTTCCTCACACCTCAAAACAAACTATACTATTCAAGGTTACACTTCTAATTTTTCTTCTTTCTATTGTAACTTCAACTTTCCTTCTGTCACTCCTTCTATTTATTGTTGATTTATGATCAATGTGCTTCCACAATTTTCACTGAAATTTTTTTAAAAATTAGTTTCAAACTACATTTCGGCTTTGAAACTCATATTCATCACCAAATACAAGTTTAAAAAAAAAAAAAAATTGTTCGGTTATTTTCTTTTTCTGACGTATTTTATTCACACTATGTTGTTTTATTTTCTAAGTTCTATGGAGAAGAAAATGCCATCTCTCTGGTTCGTCCGGTGAAGTTGGGAATTTCAACCATGTTTGTAGGTAACATTTTATTTTTCTTTTTTGGTTTTGATTCGACAATGCTTAGTATTTTTATGTTTTTTTGTGTTTCGAATCTGGTTGTGGAATTACATTAATATTTTGAAAATGATTTCGATCGAATCGAGAGGCTTGTTGTCCGATTCGATATAAACCATTTTAAATTTTTTTTAATATTTTTGTTGAGTATTTAAAGCATGGAAGTCCCAGCATATTTTTTTTAACGTCTTTAGGTAGAATCAGTTCTGCAAACCATTTTTAAATTTTTTTATTTCTGTTGAGTATTTAAAGCATGGAAGTCCCAGCATATATTTTTTAACGTCTTTAGGTAGAATCAGTTCTGCAAACCATTTTTAAATTTTTTTATTTCTGTTGAGTATTTAAAGCATGGAAGTCCCAGCATATTTTTTTTAACGTCTTTAGATAGAATCAGTTTTGCAACCTGATTCGATCTGAACCAAAAACAGGTACAAAATTTTCTCCCACTCTTTTTTAAATTTTTATCTCACTTATCTTCAGCTTATTAAGACACAATTAATTACACATAACTCCCCTATAGTTTGAAAAATTTTCGGATGATCCCTCTATAGTTTAAAAAGTTATAAATAACTCCCATGTAGTTTTTTGAAAAGTGTAAAGTTAAAAATTTCAGTCACATTTAACGGTCAAACTAAAAAGTCAACTACTTTTCATAAATTTTTGGTTAAAATGACAAATTTACCTTTACTAACAAATGCCATGGTTATCATTAATGCAAATGACATATTTACCCCTAAAATAATGCAATTATAAATATTTTTTGTATTAATTTTCTTTAAATTTTTATAAATTTAATTTTATTCTTTCTTATTCTCAATTAATTAAGGCTTAAAAACTGATTTACTTTTAAAAATTTTAGAATTTTAATTTATTTGATGTATTTATTATTACTTTCTATAATTTCTTGATTTCCATTTTTTTTTCTCTTGTTGATTTTTAAATTTTCCCTTCATACATTTCAGATTTCTTCCTTTTTAAAAAAAAAAATTCGAATTAATTTATTATTATTATTATTTTCTGTAATTTCTTCATTGCCATATTTTCTTCTTTTCCTTGTCGAAAATTTCAAAATTTTAATTTTATATATTATTATATTTTCCACAATTTCTTAATTTCCTTCTTTTCTTATATCAAATCACATTTTTTCCATTTTTAATAATTAATTTCTTTTTTTTTAAATTGTGATATTTACTTTCTTCCATAATTACCTACCACCGTCGATCGGCACCACCGTCGGTCGGCACCACCGGAAGGACAAACAGCAGCAACAACCCAATCCAATTAATTCGCACAATTCCAATTCCTCCAATCCAATTCAATTAAATTAAACTGCAGCAAGAACAACAACAGCAACCAGAAAGGAAAAACAGCAACAAACAAATCTAAGTTCTCTAATTCTTGTCCCTTTGAGCATATTCCAAAATTTATCTTCTCAACAAAGAGGAAAAAAATAAGGAAAAACAGCAGCAGCCATCCCCGCCTTCTCCAGTCCTCCATCTCTGGCCGCTCTCCGCCATTCTTGGTTGTGGCTGAGATGGATTCATTAGCGAATCTAAAAAATCCGACCCTCTTTCGATTTTCTTAAACCCTAGTTAATTTTATATCCATGGCGGCGGCAACCACCACAACTACAACTTCTGACGGTTCCCCCAATTTCCAAACTCCCATATTTTGCCGCTGCATCAGCATCAGCCGCAGCCGGCGGATTACGACCCCGGATTAACCTTGTACAAGCCACCTCACGGTGGTCTTCACTTCTTACAAATCTGAAGGACCCGTCGGGCTTTACCAGGGGATTGCAACCATGGATCTCGATGCTGGTCCAGCGTTGATGGAGGCGATGGTGAGAGGGAGAGTTGATGGAGACGACAACGGCGGCGAGAGGAAGAGTTGATGGAGACGACGGCAGCGGCGGCGAGAGAGATAGAGGTGAGGAAGAGACCAAACGGAGAGGTGAGGAAGAGAGACAGTGAGAGAGGCTACGATTGAGAGGATTAGGGTTAATCAAGAAGTTTTTTAAAAAAAATTTTAAAAAAGAAAAATAGTAAAATGTCAAAATTACCCCTTTCACCGTTAAATGTGATGAAAATTTTTAACTTTACATTTTTTGAAAAATCATAAGGGGGTTATTTGTACATTTTTAAACCATAAGGAGAGTTATTCGAAAGTTTTTCAAACACAGGGAGTTATGCATAATTAACCCTAAAAAAAATTAATTATGTTTGATGCAGCTTTGTTCGATCCGTGTCTCTTGGTACCTGAATTTTCATCATTTGTCTAATGTTCTATTAATATATTTATTTTTGCCTTTCTGGATCATCAAATCATTTAAAATTTCTGAAAAAGTAAAAAAAAAAAAAGAAAAATAGTAAAATGTCAAGAAGTTTTTAAAAAAAAATTTTTAAAAAGAAAAATAGTAAAATGTCAAAATTACCCCTTTCACCGTTAAATGTGATGGAAAATTTTAACTTTACATTTTTTGAAAAACCATAAGGGGGTTATTTGTACATTTTTAAACCATAAGGGGGGTTATTCGAAAGTTTTTCAAACCACAGGCAGTTATGCATAATCAACCCTAAAAAAAATTAATTATGTTTGATGTAGCTTTGTTCGATCCGTCTCTTGGTACCTGAATTTTCATCATTTGTCTAATGTTCTATTAATATATTTATTTTTGCCTTTGTGGATCATCAAATCATTTAAAATTTTTGCAAAGGTTAAGAATCGCCTTGTATGGCAACTATTTCTCATTCCCATTTCACTCTCACTTTTTATATTATAATAATTTTTCATCAATTTCAATAGCCATTTTTACAATTTTCAAACACCTTTTTATATTTCCCAAACACCTTTTTACATATTCAATATAATTTTAATAATTTTAAAATCCAAAACACGTTTCAAAACATTTTCAAAAGGTATACTATACAGGGCCTTTGCCTCCTCTTTTGATTCGATTGCTTTACTTTTAGTTTTTGGCTAAGAATAGTGGGAGCAATTGTTTTTTTTTTCTTTTAGTAATGGTAATGATTTCTTTAATTCTTTTTATCTTTTTTTTTTGTTATCTTTAATTAATTTGACATTTTTTGGAATTTTCAAAAAGAATATAGAGTAGATACTCTTTACATGCAATTCGATAAAAATAGAGTCAAAATAAATTATTTACTAAAATTATTACTCCCTCCGTTCCACTCAAAGAGTCTACTTTGAAATGTGTACAACTTATTATGGGTTGTGGGATACAACACCTAAATTAAGTAATTTACCACCATATTTTCCACTTATATCCTTACTTTAGAAGTAAGGGTTAATTGTGAAGCACACATTATTATATTAGTAAGGGTATGTAATGTAAATAAATTCAAAGTGGACTCTTTAAATGAAACATGATTTTTTCATGAAAGTGGACTCTTTGAGTGAGACAGAGAGAGTATTAAATAAATTATTTACTAAAATTACTATTTTCTAATTATTGTAGTTTTTTTTTTCTTTTCTGAAACCAGTCAAGTTGGTGGCCGGAGCCTATTCCCTTAAATCGAAAAAATGAATGTTATAATTAGGAGGACATGCAACCAAACCCTGTTTCAAGGACGTATCTATACTCTAATATACGGAAAGCTCGTTGCATCTAGGAGCACCAACCCCTTCACTTGCCGGGGAAGAGTTCCCATAAGGTAAAGGGATGTCGATCCTGTAGTACTTGCGCTTGTGGCTAACGCATCTGCTACCGTATTTCCTTCCCTGTATATGTGCCGCAGAGAGCAATTTCCATTGAGTTCCCCAATCTTGAATAAGGTAGCCGCCGAGTTCCAAGGCCCCTTTCCTAATTTGACCGAATGTTCTAATACCTGTGAGTCCGTTTCTATCTCGATTGCTGAAACTCTGAGCTGCCGACAAGTCATGATACCATATAATAAGGCTAATGCCTCAGCCTGGAAAGCCGTCATATGACCTAGGAATACACTAGTTGCAAAAAGACCTCTCCAGCTATAGTTCGCAGAACCGCTCTCGCTCCCGCAGAGACCCTGGATTCCCCAAGGAAGATCAGTCCACATTCAACTTGTACCATGCTACCACCTTCGCCACCTTCTTTTTCCGATACGCCCATGGGGGCAGAACTGACCCAATCAAGAATTGCGCACTTGAACTCCATTGGGGAGGGTGGACCTCAAACAGCTCCCACATGAGTTTTCGAGCCTTGAATTGCATCCGATCCAGTATTCTTGCTCTCACCCGAACACATTTCTGCAATATGATGTCCATAACTCTCAGCAGACAGCCACTGGAACAATATCCATGACTTCTTCTGGCAGGGCCCTAAGAGCCTCATTATCCTGGGACCATAACGAACTCAAACGCTCATCTAACGTAGAAAATCCCCTATGACTCAACCATAGGGCATTGAACCATTGTCCCCCATATCTCTTGGGCCCACTGACAATGGAAAAAAAGGTGTTTCTGCCCCCCTCCATGTCGCAGAAGGGACATTTTGAGGCAAGCGAAAACCCAATTCGACACAGCACATCATCCGTTAGAGCTCAAAAAAGGGCTCACGATTAGACATCCTGCGCAGCAAGAAAAAAACAGACTTCAGCAGACTCACCTTCTGGCCCGTTGCTCCCTCATGTACTTGGAGAAAATTCATAAAGCCCTTGACAGAATCCCGTTCCGCACTTAAGAATACCAATAAGTCATCGGCAAAACATAAATGCGATACCCTAGGGACCTCACCCGGCGTTCTGTATGGCTGAATGAGCCCCCTGCGACCTAAGCGTTTAGCCCTCGAGAGAAAGCTTCCCCAACTAGGATAAAAAGATACGGCGAGAGTGGATCCCCTTGCTTAATCCCCCTTGACACTTGGAAGAACCCAATTGGTTGCCTATTGATTAAAACATAAAACCATGCAGCTCGTGGGTTGCCGAGCACCAGTTCTGAAAACAAATCTGAAAACCCTAGCTTGCTCAACAAGGCTCGCAAAAATTCCCACGACACTCGATCGAAGGCCTTCATCATATCCAACTTGTAAAACACTTTCCTGGCCTTGTACTTCCTGTCCAGACAATTCATAATGTCCTGTGCGAGCAGAACATTATCCGCGATTTCTCCGCCTGGCAGAAAGACAGACTGCTCTGGCAATATTAGAGTAGAAATAATTGGCTTCAAACGAGCATAGAGCACCTTCATGAAGACCTTATTCAGAAAGTTGCATAAACTAATAGGGCGATAATCCGCAAAAGTCCCGGGGCTGTCCTGTTTCGGCAGCAGGGCTATCCAGGTACTAGCAATGGCCCTTGGCACAGGAACCCCTAGCATGAATTCCTCAACCGCCATTTTTAGGTCCTCACGGATGATATCCCAAGCGAATCTGTAGAAACTCTCTGGGTATCCATCACTCCCAGGGGTACTATCTCGATCCAGTTCCCAAACCGGCACCTTCAATTCTTCCATTCCCACCCCGGCGGTTAACACAGAAGGATCCTCCACAAGTGGGGCACATGCTCTAATAGCTCATCCATTGAGTCCCAATCCTCTTATTGTAGTTACTTTACTCTTATATATATTATGAAAATTATTCACTTTATTTATTTTATTAATTTAATTAATTTGACATTTTTAAAAAAATTTTCAATACTCATTTTAAGAGTTTCGTAGTTATTAGTAGATACTCTTTACATGCAATTCTATTTAAAGTAGAGTTAAAATAAATTATTTTAGACTTAATATTCAAATTAACTTTATCCAATGTTTAAATTTTTATACGATCCGTTGGATAAGAGTTTTGTTTTTAATTATGTTTATTTGAAATCAAATAACTTATATCTCAACACTAATTTTAATATATGTATATATATTTTTTGAATTGAAAATTAGTTTAGATATATGTTAAGGTATTTACATATACATCTTCATCCACCGATATATATTTATCATCCTTGTACGTACATGAAATAATTCTATGTTTATATAACTATAGTCAATTTTAAAATTTATGATTTAACAAATGTAATTATCTTTTGTTTGCGTCCACTAGAATTGTGTTCTTTCTTCGTTATTGATCTTTTATTTTGTTTAGTCAAAGGAGAGACTAGCGTTATATTTCTTCTTTGCAATATTATCAAATTTTATATTTTTACCATTTTTTCCTTTCCTTTGTTTAGATTTTGGAATATCTCATATGATTGATGTTCCAGTTCTTATTGCAGGTTTTTAAGGTTACTATGAGTCTCCCAAATTTGCCCCAACTTTGGAAAAATGGAGAGAAACCTTTTACCACGTAGAAATTCATCTTTTCAAATTTTCTATTAATTGTAAGTTTAACTAATCCAATAATTTTCTTTTGGTCTTAACACCATTAAAATTATGAATGTGTAATATTTCCCTCTTACCATCAAAATTATCTATTCCATTTTTATTTGGTTGAAAATTTCTTCTTATTGGATATTTTCAACGCATGATTAATTACTAATAATATTTTATCATGAATATATATTTTGCAATTTCATCATGAATATTTTATTCGTCTTTTTTTTTCCCTCTATTATTGTCATAACCAAATTTTAAAACTATTTTTTTATTGGAATATAAAATCTTCATCCACAAATAGCAGATATTTTTAACTATATTTTTCTTTATTATTCAATTAATATTTAAATTTTTAGATATTAGGAAATTCAAGTATTGAAATAAAATACTTATTTATAATATTAAATTTAAAATTTATATTATTTTACTTAATTTGGTAATTGAGATTTTTATAGGCATTTTATATTCTTTTAGTAAATTTCTATTAATAGTGGGCCGACTTGCGCCTTGAGGCGCCGAAGAAACTAGTATGATTTAGAAAAAAAAAAAAAAAAAAACTTTTTTGGGCCGCAAAAACTTGTTTGCCAATTCTATAACATCTCATAAATATTTGAAAAAGTTATTTCTCAAAATTTTCCTACCAAACATAATTTTTGAGAAAAAAATAAATTGTTTGCATGTTTTTGAAAGAGCAAACAACTATTTTAGTTCCTTACAAATGGTTTAATGCTCTTTTTTGTCTCTCGCATTTTAAATGGTGAGAAAGATCATTTGCATTTTGTTAGTGTACTTTTTTAGTCCCTCATTAACTTTTCATCTATTTTTTTCATTCTAAAAATCACGTGCCACTCACATGTTGAATATTCAAATGGTAAAATTGAAATAAAATAATAAAAATTAATATTATATATTAAATAATTTATCATTATTTTCTCAACTATTATCATACACTTTATAAATATATTACACATAATTATATTATTAAAATATAGAAAATATAAATATATAAAAATTTTATTGGGACAATTTTATTTAAAAAAAAAAATATTATGACTTCCCATTGTTAAAAAATTGCTTTATTTTCTTGGGTAAATTATCAAAAAAACCCTGTAGTTTCAAAAATTTATGGATGACCCCCTTATAGTTTCAAAAGTATACTAGAAACCTCTCGTACTTTAAAAATGACAATGAACCCCCCATGGTCTTGAAAAATTACCAAGAACCTCCTCACATATTCTAAATCAGAAGAGGGTTATAAATACTTTTCATTGTATGTTTTGTAAAACTACAAGGGGATTTTCTGTAACATTTTAAAAATCACGCTGGGCGCGGGGGGGGGGGGGGGGGGGGGGGGGGGGGTTCCTTTCTATGTTTTAAAACACAAGGGAGTTTTCGGTATACTTTTGAAACCATATAGGGGTTTGCTTGTAACTTTTTAAACTATATGGGGGCCATCCATAAATTTTCCAAACTACAAAGGGGTTTTTGATAATTTACCCTATTTTCTTTCGTTTCTCATTGTTATGAGTTCTCATTTTTTAAAGTTTCTTTTATTGAGACAAAACATATGAGCTTTTTCTAAAAAAGTATAATTTCCCATTGTTAAGATTTTTTTTTTTTTTGTTTTCTTTCGTTTTCCCACTGTTATGACTTCCCTTTTTTTTTTTTTTTATTGGGCCAAAACATATAATTTTTAAAAAAGTATGATTTCATATGATAAACAATTTTTTTTCTTCTTTTTCCTTTCGTTTCCTCTCTCTCTCTCTCTTTGTGCTTATATGTTAAGGTATGGGTGGGTGAATGCTGGGTTTGTGTTTTTTGATTTTGGTTAAGAAGTGTTCACTACACTGTCATAAACATATAGTTTTTTTAAAATTTTATTTTATAGTGATTTCCCATTGTTAAGAATTTGTTTTGCTTTAATTAAAAATTTAGACATTTATTTTAATATTTTTCATATTTCTAATAATATAATACAAGAAGTACGAGCATAGTTGAGAAAAATTAAGATAAATTACTTAATATTTAATACCAATTGTTATTATTTTATTTCAAATTTACCATTTAAATATTCAACATATGAGTGACATGTGACTTTTTGTCTTATATATGGAAAGTTAATGAGGACCAAAAATACACTAACAAAATGTGAAGGACCTTTTCTCACCATTTGAAATGCATTGAGCCATTTGTAAAATATTAAATGGTGGTTTGCTCTTTTTGAAAATATATATTTCAAAATTTCTGTTAAAATGTGATAACCACGACATCTTATCAAGGTAAAAACAACCAAAAAGACTAGGAATTGTTTAATTTTTTTAAACTTTATTTTATTTTGAAAAGATTAAAAATTATAGTAATTAAAATTACAAAAAGTTATGTTAAAGATAAAAATAATTGTTAATGTTGTTGTATCGCCAAGTAAAAGAACAAAAAAATAAATATATCGTATCTGAATGAAGAAATGGGCAAATGACACTTACACCCTTCTGGTTTGTACTGGGTGACAGTTACTCCCCTCTATTTCTATAATACCATGTTACCTCCCTATGATAATGGACTAAAGCGTCACTTGGACGGAAAAATATAACACTAACGGCGGGTGAAAGATACCCACTTTGTTCACTTCTGAACTTTAAGATAAACTCAAACTTTTTTTTTCCTGACTAGTTTACCCTTCTTCTTCCATCTCTCCTCTCCTATTTTGTTCTATTCTTACGTCGGCAGTAAAATTGAGTCCTTTAGAACTCTTCAAAAAATTGGTGCTTCTGAATTGCTTTGTCTCATCAATAATATCTATGTTGAGTTGGGTTTTCTGATTTTTGGATTTAAATGAGTAAAATTAATCTTTTATGTTTGTTTGTTTGTTTATTTTTTTCTTCCAGAAAAGTACTTAAGAGAAGTCTGAAACTTCAATCGAGAAGATGAATATTTTCAAGTATTCCTAAGTATGAAGATGACCATAGAGATCCAAGCATCTAGTATCCTCCTAAGAATTATTCTAATGAATGCTTATGCAGTTATTTTGATAAGATTGTATCCACAAACGAAAATCTTGCGGCCTTTGCAGTTCACCGGTAAGCTTTCAAAAGTTTCACCTAACTGGCATGGTCATCAAATCTCGTTGCTGCAAAAGGCCATTCGAGCTACTCTGGTTTTACAGACAGTTGGTTCTGGCAGTCATAAGCTTTCCTTTGATGAACAAAAGACATGCTAAAAACAAGAACAGAAACCTTCAAATCAGACTCTTTTTATATATAAATATAATGGTTTGAAAAGCTTCAAAAGTATTTTGAGTTGAAGTACACGCTTGCTCGCTCGGCTGCGAAATTGCTGCCAAAGAAGAAGAGGAAAAAAATGATTGAGCAATTTTTTCCTAGAAGGATGCTTTTAGAGGGTCAGAAGGTGGCCTCGGTGTTGATATTGAAAGTGATTCCCTTTTTAATTTTATTTGACCTTTTTTTAAAAATTTTTATAAAAGGTTATACTAGGAATTACATGGTTTTAATTGATGGAGAGTTAGTGTTTACTAATTTCATCCAACTGACACTTTAGTCCATAACCATAGGGAGGTAACACAGTATTATAGAAACAGAAGGGGTTATTGTCACTCACTGCAAACCATAGGGGGATAAATGTCATTTGCCCTGAAAAAATTGACAAAAATGAAAGAAACGAAACAAAGTAGTTATTCATTAAGATACAATGATTAAAAACTTTATTAGGTATTTAAGATAATTACTAACTCTTAGTTAGATAAATTAATAAAAGACCATTGCACCGGCCAACTTACCAAAATCGGGCATATATATAGCAAGAAACTCGAGAGAGGTTAAAACAAGTTAATGTTTGAAACTTTCCAAAGTTTTCAACCAACACCAACCACCAACCAATACAAATATAATGAGATTGGTTGTTGGGGCAAAAATATGTACTGAGCCCTATAAAACATAAAAACCCAAATATAAACACACTAAAACAAGTTCCATTAAACAAACCAAAAAAAAACTAAATAGAACTTGGAACAGATTTAATTAGGTCGAATCAATCTGCAGGGGTGCAGATTCGACCTAATACCAAAACTTAATAAAACTTAACAAATATACTAATGCTCTGTTCTTTTAGTGACCAAACTGGGAAATTGGTTGGTTTGGGAAAGGAAAAAAATTGGAGGGAAATCTTTTCTGGAAAATTCTGTAAGAGAGAGGAAAAAAAAGTGCAATGATTGTATTATTTTTTGAAAAGATGTGAGTGAAGATGGAGAGAGAAATTTAAAATTTAAAGAGTGAACTGCCAAAAATATCACTTTACTTTTCTAAACTCTTCCGTTTTGTCACTGAACTTTTTTTCCCCCAAAAATGTCACCATACTTTTAAAAATGATCTGAAAGTATCATTATGTTAGTTTACTTAACGAAAATAGCATCATGTGCTATTCACATGACTTTTAAAGGGCATTTTTGTCAAAAACTCTTTTTTTTTTTTTTTTTTCCTTCTTTCCTAATTTCCCCCCTTTCCTTCTCCCTCCTCCCCATCTTTCCGAAATTGACGTTGAACAATCTTGTGGGGCACATTTTTGTATAATCCGAAGCAACTGGATGATTTTAGTGCAAGGCAAGAGCATTTAAATTGAATTGAACGGCACTTTCGGCTGGAATTGAACATTCTCATTCCAATTATTAAATGATGCATATATTATAAATTAAAGAGTGAAGTGCATTTTTGGTCACGTAACTTTGGCAAAATTGCAGAAATGATCACACAACTTTGATGATATTTACCACTGTGAAGTCCCTAACAGAAGCTTTTAGACAGTGGTGTAATAGTCAACAATAAAAATAAGCCCTTAAAAAAGCAGCAATAATATTTACCATTTTTTCATAATTCATTGGTGATTATCAATGACTTTACCATTAAAAGCAGCACTAATAATAAGCCCTAAAAAAAGATTAGAACTTACGGTTAACTGGGAGATAATAATGTTAATGTTAACGGGGAGATAACAAGCAAAGTAACGTTACTTTACTTGTTATATACCAGTAACAAGCAAAGTAACGTTACTTCGGGCTAACTAATACCCTGTTACTTCGGGCTAACTAATACCCTAGCTACCTTTTGCACCCTCATGAACTAGGTACTCCGAGACTTCCTTGATCAATTTGTGGTAGTGTACCTAGATGACATCGTGGTCTACAGCAACACGCTGAAGGATTACCTCGAACACTTGAGGCGGGTGCTGACAAGATTGAGAGAGCACATGCTCTACACCAAACCCTCCAAGTGTTTGTTCGCACAGCAGAAGATCAATTTCTTGGGGCACATCATTGAGCCAGGCAGAATCCACATGGACCCCAAGAAAGTTCACGCTATTATGGAGTGGAGACAACCCAACAGCGTCACAAAACTTCGATCGTTCCTTGGTCTTACCAACTACTTTCGAAGATTTGTGAATGATTACTCCAAGATAGCCCTACCCCTAATGGACTTGCTCAAGAAGAAGACGGTATGGAAGTGGGACGACTCTTATCAACAAGCTTTTGAAAGATTCAAGACGAGCATGTCTACTGATATCGTGCTCGCACTTCTCGACATGTCAAAACCTTTTGAAGTGCACACAGATGCTTTGGACTTCGCCCTTGGTGGAGTGCTGATGCAAGATGGCCACCCCATGGCCTATGAGAGCCGCAAGCTGAATGGTGCCAAAAAACACTACTTCACCCACAAGGAGCTTTTGGCTATTATCCATTGCCTACATCTTTGGAGGCATTACTTGCTGGGAGCCCCAGAAGACAGACAACATTGCTGTTAGCCACTTTCGACGCAACCCAAGTTAAGCAGCCGATAAGCAAGATGGCAGGAATTACTAGCGGAATTCAACTTCACTTTGGAGTACTGGACCGGAAAGACGAACAACGTTGCTGGCACCTTTAGCTGCCTGAGTCAGTTAGCAGCGTTTTCTCAATGTGTACTCTTACTGGGAATCAAGTCTCTACCAATCTGAAGGACCAAATACGAAACCTACTCACGATAGATTCCAATGTGGCACAAGCTGGTAGAAGAAGGAAAGACACGACATTTTGGTTCGATGATAGACTCTTTTATATTTGAGGAATCCACTTTTACGTCCCTAAAGGTGGGGAGCTCCGAAAGAACATCATAGAGGAGTGTCACGACACGCTTTGAGCTGGACACCCTTGAATGGAATGAACACTTGTGTTGGTGAAGATGGGCTACTATTGTACATACATGCAAGATGATGTTGATGACTTCGTGTGGACGTGCCTTATTTTCCAATAGGACAAACCAGATCATCAAAAGAAGGGTGGACTTCTTGAGCTAATTCCAGTTCCAAGCCGGCCTTGGGAAAGCGTATCGCTCGACTTCATTAGCGGGTTGCCAAAAGTTGGAGACCTTGTTTCAATCCTGGTGGTGGTCGATCGCTTTTCCAAGTATACAACTTTTATCCTTGCACCTCAATACATCACAACGGAGGAGACTGCTAAACTCTTCTTCAAGTACACTGTCAAATATTGGGGGCTGCCGCGGGATATTGTCAGTGACCGGGATTATCCCTTCACTTGACATTTTTGGACCGAACTCTTCAAGATTCTTAGCTCCAAATTGAACATGAGTAGCACAACTCACCTAGAATTTGATGTCCAGACGGAGCAATTTAACGGCATGTTGGAGGAATCACTACAAGAAAAAATGCCTTTGGTGACCGAACTCGAGATGACCAAAAAATTTTTGGTCACTGAAAGTACCATTTGGTGACCAAATTTAGTTTGGTCATCCCAAACTGCTGCCGGGGGACTATTTAGTGACCAACTGAATCAGTCAGACACCAAATCGGTCACTAAAGCCATGGCGGGAGAAATTACCACCAAATTTCTGATATTTGGTGATCGCAATACTTTTAGTCACAAAGTTGTTGGCTGTTAGTATTTCGGTAAGCAACTAAATAGTCACTATGTTAGTGACCAGCAAACGTGGTCACTGAATTATTAGGAGATACATTTGGTGACTAATTTGGTAATCGAAAAATACGATAGTCACATTAATTTTTTTTGTGAATGGGTCCCATGCATTTGTTCAGTTTTGGTGATTGCAATTGGTGATCACACTTTGTCATGGTCACTAATGTACTAGGAGGTCCACTAAAATTACATGTTATGGTGACATAAAAAGTTACTATTAATGGGTCCCACTGTCACGGTATAAAACCCTAAACCCTAAACAGTCATAGGTCAAACAATGATAGATGATCACTAAATTAGTCATAAGCCAAACAAAAATTACACGTGGACGTTGACCAAAGTTTTTTATGGTTACTAATGTATGAGGACATCCCACTAAAATTATAAGTTTTGGTGACTGAACTAATATTTGGTCACTAAAGTAGTAGGCGGATCTAGATAAGTGACTAGTTGAAATATTGGTCACATGATTTGAATGAAAAATAAAAAAAAGCATTGCTATAGTAGGGATTCGAACCTTGATTCATTTGTAGAATAAACATATATCCATTAACCCTTAAACCAACATGAAACTCACATATCTAAATAATTTAGATTTCTTATGATTTCTGTTAAAATATTAAACATTTTCTGTACAACAAGGTTTCAACCCTTGTTCTATAGGAGGTCAATACCAAATTTAAAGAAGACTTACCAGCTAAGCTAACCAAGTTATGGTATTTGTGTGCTATTTAAGAATGTTATAACTGATGTGGTTAGCAATAATTGTATAAGCCCTCTTAACTTTTTAACAATATAGCTAAGGCACCCGAATATCTTTTTTGAGTCCATAATTTTTAATAATGTCACTATGACACCCTAATAGAAGTAATTATTTATAATCTTTATTGCCCTTTACACATTAACTAACAAAATTGGAAGTATGACACCCTAATAATTACAAATTGTGCCCAACAATTATATTTATTATATCAATATTATAGCCTCAGCAAAATAATTATTATATTTATGGCGGCCTAATAATTATAAAATTGTACCGGTATAACTAATTTCATCAAAATTTTATTAATTATCAATAACATTTAGTCGTTCTAATAAGTCCTTAAAATTTATTGTAAATTGTAATTTAGTGTTTCAAATATCATTTTATTTTAATTTAGTCCTTCTAAAGTAATACTTCGCATTTTTTTCGTATATTTTCATGAAATTTAGTTGAGAAGCACTGTATCCAAGTCAAATTAATTTAGTTGAGAAGCACATAAAAAGATTATTACATCCCTAAAGTTTATTGCAAATTATAATTTAGTAATTAAAGTATCGATTTTTTTCAATTTAGTCCTTATGAACTAAAAGTTTATCTTCTTTTGGAATGTGTTGTCATGAAAATTAGTCAAGATGCGCAGTTTTTAAGTTGAATTAACTTAATGTGAAATACAAAGACAATTACGTCCCTAAAATTTATTTTAAATTACAATTTAAAACTTAAAGTGTCATTTTCTTTCAATTTAGTCCTCATAAGATGATAGTTATATTTTCATAAATTCAGTTAAGATACACTGTTTCTAAATTGAATTAACTGAAAGAGACATAAAAAGACTATAATTGTTCAAAATTTATTATAAAATGTAGTTCAGTACTTAACTTATAACGTTCTTTCAATTTAGTCCTTATAAAATAATAGTTTACATTTTCTGGTATATTTTCAAGAAATTTAGTTGAGATGCATTATTTCTTGGTTGAATTAATTTAAACAGACTTAAAAAGATTGTTCTGTCCTGTAAAATACACTTAGTAATTAAAGTATCAATTTTTCTTTCAATTTAGTTCTTATTAACTACAATTTTTTCTTCTTTGATATATTCTCATGAAAATTAGTTGAGATGTGCAGTTTTTAAGTTGAATTAACTTAAAGAGACATACAAAGACTATTATGTCTCTAAAGTTTATTTTAAATTCAAATTTAGAACTTAAAGTGTCATTTTCTTTCAATTTAGTCCTTATAAGCTGATAGTGTACCTTCATTTTTGTATATTTCATGAAATTCAGTTAAGATGTACTGTTTCTAAAGTGAATTCTCTTAAAGAGACATAAAAAGACTATAACGTCCCTAAAGTTTATTGTGAATTGTAGTTTAGTACTTAACTTATAACTATCTTTCAATTTATTCCTTATAAACTAATAGTTTGCATTTTTTGGTATATTTACAAGAAATTTAGGGCCCCGTTTGATAAAAATTAATGCTTATATCTGAACGCTTAATGCTGAAACCATAATGCTAAATTGATTAAACACTTAACATATTAATGCTGAAATATATTTTTTGAACCTCTGAATTAAAATGCTTAATCACTCGATCTTGTTTTATAAATATGATGATCTTATTGCTGAAATTTAAAAAATGTACCATTTTACCATTACGTTGAATTTTTTATATTTATATATGCGAAATATCAAATTTTATAATTAAACATAAATTATTATTAATGAAAAACATAAGAAAACAACATAAGATAAAGCATATTAAATTGACGGACTAAAATACAAAAAAAATAATAATTTATTACAATTTAATAAAATTCTTAAAAAATGAAAGACAAATCCACTATTACAGTCTAAAAGATATTAAAAATTATACAATAAAACTCATATATAATTAAACCATAGATGGTCATCCGAGTTTTTCCCCCCGTGGTTTGGGAAACATTTGGATGACCATCTATGGTTTAAAAAGCTACAAATAACCTCCCTGTGGTTTTTCGAAAACTGTAAAGTAAAAAATTTTCGTCATTTAACGGTCAAACCAAAAAGTCAACTACTTGTCATAACTTTTTGGTTAAAATGACAAATTTATCCTTACTAACAAATACCACGTTCATCATTAATGCAAATGATATATTTACACCTAAAATAATGCAAATATAAATATTTTTTGTATTAATTTTCTTTAATTTTTTATAAATTTCCTTTTATTCTTTCTTATTCTCAATTAAATAAGGCTTATAAAATGATTTCTTTTAACAATTTTAGAATTTTAATTTATTTGATGTATTTATTATTACTTTCAACAATTTCTTGATTTCTATTTTTTTTCCTCTTCTTGATTTTTAACTTTTCCCTTCATACATTTCAGATTTCTTCCTTTTTTAAAAAAATATTCAAATTAATTTATTATTATTATTATTATTATTATTATTACTTTTCATAATTTCTTCATTGCCATATTTTCTTCTTTTCCTTGCCTAAAATTTCCAAATTTTAATTTATATATTATTATACTTTCCATAATTTCTTAATTTCCTTCTTTTCTTATATCAAATCACATTTTTTCCATTTTTAATAATTACTTTCATTTTTTTTAATTGAGATATTTACTTTCTTCCATAATTACCTACCACCATCGATTGAGACCACCGGAAGGACAAACAGCAGCAACAATTCAATCCAATTAATTCGCACAATTCCAATTCCTCCAATCCAATTCAATTAATTTAAGCAGCAGCAAGAACCAGGGCTGGTCAAAAACCCATGGGTTTGGTCCGGTTCAGTTTTTTTTTTTTTTTTTCTTTTCCCCCCTTCGTACACAGCTATGGGTCCGGGTCCAGTTCGGTTCTCCCCCAATTTTGGGTTGTCTAAACTTAAAACCTGTAAAATTATAATGCTCATTGGCATAAGTCAAGGTAAGCTGATTAACCACTCTAGCAACTCTTTGTCTTGTTGTTTTTTCTTCTTATTATTATATTATACAACAAATTAAACTATAAATCATTTAATATTTTTTCAATTACATTAATAATTTTAAATTACATCACACATGATTTCACAATCTAAACAAAATTTAATTTTTTATATAAATGTACAAAATGTAAATACTATATACTGTAAATAATATTTTAACTATATATATATATATATAAGCATAGTATTTAAATTTGAAACAATATATAAATTTACAGAATAAAATATTATTTATTTTTTTATGTAAAAAATTTTAACTGTGTATTTCACAATTATTGTAGAATAAAAATTTTAATTGTGAAATACTGTGTAATTTTAACTGTGTACAAACAGTCACTACTACAAAAATGACTTTTAATGGCGGTTTTTTAGGGCTTTTAACGGCGGTTTTTGGCATTTTTGAACCGCCATCTATCCGGCAGCCGTAGAAAGTTTATGGACTTTCTATGGTGGTTGTGAACCGCCATAGAAAGTTCAGACTTTCTACGGCGGTTTTTTTCAAAACCGCCATAGAAAGTCCGAACTTTCTACGGCAGTTCGCTTAGGAACCGCCGTAGAAAGTTGGCTTTCTACGGCGGTTTTGAAGATAACCGCCGTAGAAAGTACCAAATTTGTAAAAAAAAAATTTAATATTTCATTTTTTTCTCTACATTCAAAAAATATATATCAAAAACAGCAGAACAACCTTAGAAAGGTTTTGATATATATATATATATATTTCAACTTTATTCAAAATATATATATCAAAAACTTCCATGCTAATAAACCGAACAACCACCAAACTTCACAAAATTTTTGCGTGCATCCATCAAATTCTAATTAACTTAATCATTAACAGTAACAACAATACAATAATCACCGATAGAACACTAATCAAACCCGAATTTAATCATTCATCATCTCACCAAACCCGAATTTAACACTAATAATAAACCCTAGGCCAATCACAATAATCAAGTAACAATAAAATTTGTAAAGCTTAAATAAAGTTGAAACTATTCTATATTACCTTTTTTATGATTTGAAGCCCACAACAAGGACCGATTGTGGTGAAATTATGATGGGGGATTAACTCCAAGTGGTGGGTGATGGCCGATTAAGAAACCATATCTGGAGTTGGGTGACAGCGGATCTTGTTATCAACGCTACCGGAAGAACGACTTCGGGGGAAGACAAGAGAAAAAACCAACGGAAAGAGGACAGGCGTCGGTAACGAGAGAATGCTTCGGTTTGCTGGAGATGGAAACAAGGGGAAGCCGCGGCCGGTTGGAGATGGAAACAAAGGGAAACCCTTAAAATTCAAACAAAATCAAGTTTCTATGGCGGTTCATAGAAGTAACTTTCTATGGCGGTTGTAATTAAAACCGCCATAGAAAGTTACTTTCTATGGCGGTTTCAATAACTTTCTATGGCGGTTTCAATTACAACCGCCGTAGAAAGTCCATTTCTACGGCGGTTTTAATAAATCCGCCGTAGAAAGCCCGTAATTGTGAATTCCCGCCCGTTCCTCTATTCCTATTAATTTCTAGTTTTGTAAATTAACCCCCAAATTTTTTTAAATTTAATAATAAATATGTATTTTACTATTTATCAATTTTTATAGAAAAATTCATTATATTTATTAATTATATGGCGATTAGAAATAGAACCGTCTAGAAAGGGACTTTCTACGGCGGTTAGAAATAAAACCGCCGTAGAAAGTCCCCTTTTTACGGCGGTTCTTGAAAACCGCCATAAAAAGTAGGGACTTTCTACGGCGGTTTTCAAGAACCGCCGTAAAACGGGGACTTTCTACGGCAGTTTTATTTCTAACCGCCGTAGAAAGTACCCTTTTTACGGCGGTTTTAGAAAACCGCCGTAAAAAGGTGACTTTCTACGGCTGTTTTATATAGAACCGCCGTAGAAAGTCCGTACTTTGTTTTTAATGGCGGTTTTGGTTTTTCTGCCGTTAAAGCACCGCCGTAGAAAGTCCATTTTGTAGTAGTGAGTAAAGAGAAAAATAACAGAAAATGTAAATTATACCATTAGTTTATATAGTATTATAATGTATATTGTTTTAAAAAAAATTATTATAATATATGTAGTGTAAAGAATTGATATATAAATAAACATATAATATAATAAAGATAATAAGATGATATAACAAAACAAAAAGTAGAAAGAGTGGCTAATCAACTTACCTTAAAATTAACGGAATTGTTATCAGCAGGCCACTTTTTACTATTCGTAGGCCACTTTTTAAAATTTTTATACGTGAATTTACATTTTTGCCCTTTATAATTTCTAACTTTATAAAAAAATTACTCAACTTTTTTAACTCTAGGAAAATTGCCCATTCCAGGCGATTTTCTCTGGAAAAATCGCTTAGTACAGGCAAAATCGCCTGTACTAAGCGATTTTCCCAGAGAAAACCTCCTGGTATGGGCGATTTTCCCAGAGAAAATCTGTGTTCTGTGGCGATTTTCCCTAAAAAAAACGCCACAGGACGGCCTTTTTTTTCAGGTTTTCCCGGTCATTCGTCGGAAAATCGTTTTTCCGGCGAACGACCACTAAATTTTCGAAAAATCGATTTTTTTAGGGAAAATCACCTGGCCTGGGCGATTTTCCCAGAAAAAATCGCCTTGCCTAGGCAATTTTCTCAGGGAAAATCGTCTGGTCTGGGCGATTTTCCCTGAGTTAAAAAAGTTGGGTAATTTTTTTTTTATAAAGTTAGAAACTATCAAGGGTATATTTGTCTTTCACCACTTAAAATTTTAAAAAGTGTCCTGTGTTTAGTAAAATGGTACCTGCAAATAACATGCCCCAAAATTAATTGTTAAACTTAGGTCTCGTGTTCAAATCTCACCTTAAGCAAAAATAATATAATTTTGAATTTGGGACAAAAAAAAAAAAAGAAAAAGGTCTTGACCGACCCTGCCCAACTGGGTCTTGACCCGATCCGACCCGAAACCGACGGGTCGGGTAGGGTCTGACCTTTGCTCACCCCTGGCAAGAACAACAACAGCAACCAGAAAGGAAAAACAACAACAAACAAATCTAATTTCCCTAATTTTTGTCCCTTTGAGCATTTTCCAAAATTTATCTTCTCAAGAAAGAGGAAAAAAAAAGAAGGAAAAACAGCAGCAGCCATCCCCGCCGTCTCCAGTCTTCCATCGCCGGCCGCTCTCCGCCATTCTTGGTTGTGGCTCTCCACCATTCTTGGTTGTGGCTGAGATTGATTCATTAGCGAACCTAAAAAATCCAACCCTCTTTCGATTCTCTTAAACCCTAGTTAATTTTATATCCATAGCGGCGGCAACCACCACAACTACAACTTCTGACGATTCCCCCAATTTCCAAACTCCCTACCTTTTGTCGCTGCTCAGCCGCAGCCGGTGGATTACAGCCCCGGATTAACCATGGACAAGCCACCTCACGGTGGCCTTCACTTCTTGCAAATCTGAAGGACCTGTCGGGCTTTACCGAGGGATTGCAGCCATGGATCTCGATGATAGTCCAGCGTTGATGGAGGCGGCGGCGAGAGGAAGAGTTGATGGAGACGACGGCAGCGACGACGAGAGGTGATGGAGGCGGCGAGACAGAGAGAGATGTGAGGAAGAGACCGAATGGAGAGGTGAGGAAGAGAGAGAGAGAGAGAGAGAGAGAGAGAGAGAGAGAGAGAGAGAGTTGAGAGGGTTAGGGTTAACCGTTAGGAAATATTAAGAAATTTTAAAAAAAAGTAAAAAAGGAAAAATAGTAAAATGTCAAAATTACCCCCTTAACCGTTAAATGTGATGGAAATTTTTAACTTTACACTTTTCGAAAAACCATAGGGGAGTTATTTGTAGCTTTTTAAACTACAGGGGGGTCATTCAAAAGTTTCCCAAACCACAGGGGGTTATGCGTAATTAACCCTATAATTAATAAAATTATATAAGTAATATAAAACATATTGTACCAATGATATTTATAAAAGCAGATAAATGATATAACTTATTAGGCTAGTGTTATTGTCAGAACATTTTTTAACATACATGCAAAAATTTTATGTTGTTACTAAATTACCTTTATTTAGAGTAAGTTTGTTTCATTTTTAATTTTTTTATTTATCCTTCTTGGTTTCTTCCCCTCAATCTTCTCCCTTCTATTTCTCAAATCTTCCGCCGGCCGCCATGCACCCACTAAATTCTCAAATCATTCTTGAACCACAATCTCCATTCTGCAAATTCAGGCGTCAAATTCAAATTCTATGCTTCATTCCACCGCAGCCCAACTCTTATCTTTATCAGCATCAGAAATTAAAACCTCTCATCCACCTTCGACAACCTCAGTAAGGCCACTGAACAACTAAATCTCCCGTTCCTGTTCCCCACAACATGGTGAGGACGGCCAAGTCGGAGCGGCCGCTGATGTGGGATTCTCAGGTCGAAAATTAAGCCAAATGGTGGAAGGTAGAGTGGAGAGCCAATTGTGCTATGTCACTGTGTGATGCATTCGTTCCCGGAATATGATTTTAAACAAAGGGAAATATATATTGAGGAAGCGGCTCAACGTGGGCGCAAACCAGTGCGGTGAAGGCGTGGGCGGCGGAAGAGAAATATTATGTTTACCGGTCAAGGTGATGGGACGAATGGAAGAAAAAAAAAGCCTCCATATTGATGCTGATTTTTTTTCTTGGGTCCTCTGTTCATTCAGATGCAGTGAATTGTGGTTTTATTTTAACACACGATAACGATGATAATGAATCAGAGAAGTTGTTTGAGAGTTCCAGTAATGGAAAATCAGATATACAGGAGAGAGGGAGAGATCGAGGGAGAAGAAATAGGAAAGGAAAAGAAAAAAAAAATCATTAAAAAGGGTAATTTAGTAATAACACAACTTTTATTCTTTGTATGCTAAAAAGTGCTCTGTCAATAACACTAGCCAACTTATTAAATGTATTTTTAATACCAAAATACAATAATAAAAAATAAATCAAATTTTATTTGACAATTTTATGATGAAAAAGTTTAAAATACATAATATGCTGATGAAGAAAAAAAAATAAAGTAATATATTATTCAATAATAAATATTTATAGTAAAATCATTGTTAAATAAAATAAAAGGGGTAGTTTCAAAAATCAAATATGAGTTATTTAAATAATTATTATGTGAAACATTAAGATATAAGCAATAAACTGACTTTTACTGCTTATATTTTTCTAAGGGAAATAAGCAGTGTTTAAACGATTAAAAGGTTTGAATTTCCGTTATCAAACACGCATTAGTTGAGATGCATTATTTCTTGGTTGAATTAATTTAAACAGACTTAAAAAATATTATTTAAATAATAAGTCTTATAAAGTATATATTTTTAAAAATTAAATATTATTATTTTCATTTGGGTGTTTTGTTCGGGCAATTATTTTCATTTGATTTTTTTTATACAGGCTATTTTCATTTGGTTTATTTCAAAAGTAGTTATTTAATATAAATAAAAAAATAAAATAAAGAAAAAGTGATAGTTATTATAAAAGGGAAAACATTAAATTTAGCCCCAAAAACGGAAGATACCATATAAATTGGTGATTTATGTAATTGAGGAAAAAAAGTGGGGGTAAAAGAAGCGCCTAAAATTTGAGTTTTTCCAAGCCAAACACTTAACAAAAATTGCTTTCCCTTAGCACTTCAACGGAAACTTCTTTCTGCTCACCCTAGCAGCTGCTCATCCGCCTCCACCACCTCCATGGCTGTAGGAGTCTGGCGGTTAAGACTTGGCGGAAGTAATCTCCAACGGATTGCTTGTCACACGGTACATTTCTTATCAACCTAAAAGAGCATCCCATGATACCGGCAAGTCATTTCCTCTTTGCCTCAGAGCCCTTTGAAGTGGAGTGCGAAGAAGGTGGCTCTGAAGGATTCTGGGGGCTGGCCGGATGATCGGCCGAGGCAGCAGTGCCGCAGGGGGTAAGTGTTACCCGTAAGTAAAATCTATTCATAGTGGGTCAGTCCCACGCATCACGAATTCTCGCTTTTTATGAATATGTCTCCGTCTCACTTTTGCTTATGTGAGTTTGACCCACCTTTGACTTGCTTGCTTCTGCTTCCCTAGCTCTCGGCTCATGCATTGATTTACCTGAATCATCTCTCTTCCACTTCCTTCTATTCAAGATTCCTGATATGGAATTGGTTATTTCCTTTTATGCGGTTCGGGCATAATCGTTGCGTCAATATAAATCTTTCACTCAGTCAAGGTAAGAAAAATGAGAGATAATGTTTTATTGCAATTTTATTGGGTATTTTTGTCTAAAAAAAATTATATATTTATCAATAAATGTTTAATTTGTACTTTTTAAAAATAAGAATTTATTTTATTTCTACGACAAATCTCGATGTTGTTTATGTATTTCGCCCTTTATAGATTCCAGCTAGCTGTTTGGCCTCTAGAGAAGTTGATTTCTTTGAGTTTAGTATACTTTTAGATTATATAAATTATAAAGGTTAATTGGTAGAATAACCAGGAGGCCTAAACTTCACATGGGTGAGACAATCTTTCAATTTGGTGGCTCAGTCATTAGCAACATGGGGAAACACTCCCAGAGTCTTTGATACGAGAGATGGCACTAGCTTTTGTACTAACCAATGTTTAACAAACTATAAATCGGACCCTGAACCGGCCGAACTCAGGAGTCGGGATTTAACCGTAGTTCAGGGGTCGAACCGGTGACATCATTATGATGTCATAAATATATTTAAAACATTATATATCTCATAATTAATATATAACTAGTTTTTATAATATTAAAAATATAATTTTTAAAATGAACCATAATAATATAAATTATCTAACATCTAATTTATCATATAAGCATGTTTACCCTACTGGCTAACCACTCTTCTCTAAGAGTTTCTTTCTTAAGACAAGTTTGAATCCTGACTGGGTATAATTTAATTTTTATATTGGAAAGGAATAAATTCCCATATAGAAGGAGAAGAGATGCAAAAAACTTCAAAAATAAATAAATAAATAAATAACATCCAAAGAAAAGCAAAAAAAGAAAAAAATGGGTTGGTGCCAATTAACCCGGTTCTGGTTTATTCCCGAGTTTGACCAAAAAACCTGATTTTTCCATTTACCATAATTTAGGTCAAACCAGACCGGTTCCCAGTTAACCCGGTCGATTCGGCCGGTCCGATCCGATTTGTTAAACACTGGTACTAACTTTACTTAGGTTTGGCTAATGGTTAGTAAAGCATTTTCTCGTTTAAAAATAATAATAAATTGACTCTTTTTATCAGTATTATCTCGCCCGGATCGGATCCGAAAGCCCACCAGTCCGGTCCAAGCAAGATAATATGGGAATTTATTCCTTTCTACAACTAACCGGGGAAGATAATATGGGAATTTATTCCTTTCTACAACTGCAACCCGGTGGGCTTACGGGTCCAAATTTAGGGTAAAACCCGGAAATGAAGAAACCCGGTCAACATCTGGGTAACCCGCCACCCGTCTAAACCCATCTGATCCCCGGTTTTCTTATTTTTACCTTAAACCCAAAATTTGGACCTTTTTTCGAAAATTTTGGGCCTTTGTATCAGCCATTGACTACTCTTAACAACCCCTTCTTATTATATAGAACTTCTATAGCCTAACTTATATATATATATATATATATATATATATTTTGAATAAATACTTTATTCTCATTAACAGTCCTAATCTATTACAACGAAAGCAGGGGTTATGGGGAGGGGAAGAACGAAGTGGAGAGCCTCCTGCAGAGTCCGTTAGTTTTGTGCTATAAATAGACAGAATTGATAGAGGTAGGAATCGAACCTCAATCTAGGTGGCCAGCCCTACAAACTAACCGTTGGGTACAAACTCATTCCTTTTCTCTTTTTTTCTACATTTTATGTGGGATAAAATATTAAGACACAAGGTGTACCTTGCTTAGTCCCTTCCCGTCAGCTCTCCTTCTCCTTTTATTCCTATTCTTAACTTTTTCTTTGTCTTCTCTTATTCATTGCTTTTAAGTTCTTTTCTTCTTTCATTTCTTTGTTTGTAATTAAAAACATTAAGTTTGTTTTAATATATTTAAATATTTTATTTGTTTAATAAAAGATTATACTTATTTATTTATTTATTGAAAACATTTTTATGTTTAATAATGATTTTTGGTATAATTTTATATTTACGTTAGTTCTCAAATATGATAAATATATGTAATTTTAACTTTAAAAATATAGAAATATAAAATATAATATATATATATATACATATATGTAAATTATTAATACATTATTATTTAAATATCTATTTATTATGTCATCCAGGTTGACCCTCGGGTTGACTAGGTCGGCCCCCCAGGTATTGCGACCCTTGAACCTAGCTTGGTCAATGTCCGGTCTGGGTCTAACAACATGGCTTTTTATTAGAAAAAAAATTAATATATTTACTCAAAAAAAATCATATTCCTTTCATCCATGTATACCATGTTCCAAATATTAAAAACAATATTTGAAACTTCACTCTTTAATAAGACATAGAGTACTTTATATATAAAAAAAAGGCTTAATCACTATTTACCCTCCTGTGTTATTGGCTTTTGACTATTTATTCCCCTCCCGTATTTTTAAAACTAACTGTTTGCCCCCCTCTTACTAAATCCCTGAAAAAATAAAAATACCCCCCTGGAATGCTGACATCACACTCTCATGTTTAAGTAAAAACTTTCAGACGAATATACCTCAAGCATTAACTAGAGACAAAAATTCTACACAATTGTTAAACCCATAACTGAATTCCCAACAAAAATGATAACCATAAACAAGTAATCATACGTATTAGTACAAAATAAGACGGACAAAGTTGGAGATAATGGAGGCTTGGGAGCAGAGCGGCTGATTATAATTTTTTTCTCGGGAAAAACGCTCGACTCTGGAGTAACCGCAACGAGATCTTTGTGAGAACCGCGATTGGAGCAAGAAAAGTGTAGCGTCAGTGATAATGTTGTTCACGGCTCGACTCAGGAGAAACGGCAGCGACAACTGTTAGGAGCGGGAAAAGTGCAGTGTCGATTTTGTATCGGAGAAATCTACACCCGTTTTTTTTCCTTTCTTAAGTAATATGCTGTTAATATTTGGAAATATATTAGTATGAAAATTTTTACTTAAACTTGAGAGGTATTTTTGTCTGTTCAGTGATTTTTATAGTTTGACAGTTAAGGGAGGGAGGGGGGGGGGGGGAGGACAGTTAGTTTTAGAAACATGAGGGAGATGGGCAAATAGTTAATTTTAAAAATACAGGAGGGGCAAATAGTCAAAAGCCAATAAAACAGGGGGGTAAAGAGTGATTAAACAAAAAAAAAATGGCACTTTTGTGTAAAAAAATCAAAACTCTATTTTAAAAATAGACACTTATGCATAAATAAAAATACTTTTGTATTAAATATCAATATTTTATTCGCAAAAAGGTCTTACTTTTATTAAAATTGACTGTTTTTTGGGTAGAAAAATCATACTTTATTACTAAAAGTTAACACTTTTGTATATAGGTTATTATTTTATATTAACTTAAGGTGTGAAATTGGCTAAATGAACTTCAGGTGATGTTAAATCAATAACTATCGTTGGATCTAATCAAATAACTAATAAAAATAGGATGTAAACTTTTGAAAAAATAATGCAAAACATACAACAATCATGCAATGACTTGTTACTGGTTAACTGTTGGTTTTGTTTTTTCAAAATTTTAAATCTCGTTTCCTCCATGTGTGGTAAAGTGCCTTTTAGTTGTTTTGTTTTTACGGGTACATTTGATGTTTCATGAAGCCAAGAGCTAGTATTTGGAGACTGAGCCGATAAGGAGAAAGAGCAAAAAGAGGCAAAAAGTAGGGGTCCACTTGGTCCAGTGGCAGCAACAGAGTGGGAAGAAAGGAGGAAATACGGACTCTACCGTATTAAAAGTCATCCAGCAGCAATAAAGTGGAAGGAATCACCTCAGTCAAAAGAGAGGTGTGTCAACCAAACGAAAGCTAGCAGGAAATATTCAGTTTCCTTCTATAAAGAAACTTGTGAAGGAAGAAGCTTTGGAGTTATCTACTGGAGGAGAAAAGATAGGAAATTTTATTCCTATTCTAGTGCTGATTTTCAGGGATGTAATTGATGAGGATATTCTACTGATTTGGAGGGATGGAATTGCTGGAGATATTCTTGGGAGAGATATTTGGTTTTCCTATTTTACGGTTATCTCTACTTAGTATAAATAGGTAGAATAGTGAACAAGACATTCAGTTTTAAGCTTAGCGTTTCATTTAGTTTTACGTAGCTTTCTTCCATGCAATATTCTTACGTTGGTTTAGAAGCTTTAGTTTTGATACACTCTTAGTTCTTGATAGGTTTTACTTTCTGAATTCAGTGAGAGGATTGAGAATTAATGGTGGAGTAGTACATATTTGAATTAAACTTCGAAGGAAATTTAAGAATTTGTTTGGTTAATTCTAAAATAAATGAGTTCTTCAGCTCTATTGCGAATGGGATGCTTGATGAAATGCCAAAAAGAAACCAATATTCTGCTATTTTCTTATTCAGAATCAGTGGCTATGCAGTAAAGTCTGAATTGCATATGGCCATCTGATTTTGGACACAGCAATTCAAACTCTATGTGTTTTGCTTACCTTTCAGTACCTAGATCTGAAAAGTGACTGCGTTCGTTATTCTCTTTTTGTTTGTACCTTTCTAAGCACAATGGTGTTTGCCTTTGTGGTCGGATTCGGTAACACCACTTTGGAATTGCAGTAAGGATGGATAAATGACAGCTACGAATAGATTTCCAACATTATCAAATTGATTATGTGCTCATTAATTGATGTGAAACTCAAAAACAATATTAAAACTCCCCAACTTTGTGCATAGACTTTACAGATGAATTAGTGTAGACTTTACTGCATATATTCAACTTTGTTTTCAATATGTGCTATCTCTGATTCTGAAACAGTCATATGAATCAGAGCACCAAAGGGACTAGAGAAATGCAACAAATAATGTGTTGCTCTTAGTCAGCACCCTTTATATGATTTCTTATTTGGTTGATTCTAGAAATCTTTTTTATTATAGAAGTATTCATGGTAGTTTGGTGAATATAGAAGTATTCTTGTTTTTGTGTCTTTTGAAAACTTCCTCTCTTTTATGCTTTTACGCACTCAGAAACGTTTGAATAAATTTTAAAAATAAACAAAAACCAGAATTGAAGTTAGAAATGCTATAATATTAAGGCACAAAAATTAAAAGGATTCAGTGTCTCTTTATTACTGACTACAGATACACATTCTTATAAAGAGTGCAGAAACTTTGCTTCTTTTCGGAGATATGTCCTCTATTCCAACAGCAAGGTGAGAGTATTTGGAAATCCTCAAAACTCTCAAAATTCGGTCAAGATATGCACGGTACAAAATGAATTCATCTCCCACACAGCTGAGAGAAGCATGGAGACACTTGATGAGGCCTTCAAGTCCTTTAATGATCATAAATCTAAACTCCAATGATCTCTCTTTTTCAGATGTTGATATTTTATCAGCTGATCCAAACCACAAAACATCCCCCATTCGGCACATACACAAACCAATCATCTCATGTGTTTTAGCTTCAAAAGATAGCTTCCAACTATTGAAATCATTGTTTGCAAACCAACCCATCATATACTAAACTTCCATCATAAGAGACACTCACAATAATCAATGAGACATTCTTGTGACATTTACAGTGTTTGGTTTTCCCTTTCTTTCCCCAACCATTGATTTTCCATCCGCAAATGCACAATTCCCTTGTTGGCTACAAACCTGTTTATGAAATTATCATGAACTTTGATCGATTCCAAACACTTGAAATATGAAATCCTCCCTCCTTTAGAGTCTTACCCCATGAACTAGAATAAATTAACCCATTGTTCACAGGAAGATATGCTATTGGTGTGTTCAATCCACAAACAAGTAATGACTAATCTGGAAGCTGTAAACATGTCCATCTTTTAGTTGCAACATTAGCTAGTTCAATTCATTTCTCTGTGACCAGGCGTATATAGATATTATAATAAGTAAAGTTGTTGATTTTTTATAAATCTTGATAACTGGAAAGAGAACATAGGTCAAAGAATGGAGAAGAAAAAATTGAATACATACATACTCAATTCATTGCTTTAAAACTCCCTACTTTTATACATGCATTTGCAATTCACTCATTTTTATTTAGACACTGATCAAATTTCCTTGTTTCACCCCAACACAGAGCAAACTGAAGTGTCGTAGGGTACCTTAGATAGTGACTAAACCCCAGAATTGGTCCCTTAGATAGTGACAAAAATGTTTTAAGTCAGTCACTTTTAAAAACAAGTTGTTTAATCCCTTACTTTTTGTAAGTACACGTTTTGGACCCTTAGGACATGTTCTTTTTGATGGGTTTGAAAATAATTTTGAAAAATAGTTTTATAATGTAAAAAGTGTATTGAAAATGTAAAAATGTATAGTTAAATAGTACAAAGCTGTATTGAAAATGATGAAAACTGATTATAATATATTAAAGGGTGAAATGCATGGATCACTTAACTATTGACTTTTAAAAAAAATGACAATTTTCTAAAAAAAGCTCTTATTTAGACACTGATCTTTCATTTTGCTCAAAACTTGACACTCCGTCCATGTGAGCCGTTATCTCACTAACGGCCCAAATATTTCAGGGGTAATTTCATCATTTTGGACATCGCCACTGTTCATATTCTCTAAGATTTTAAATTTTTTTTAAAACAGCAGCGTTCATCTTCTCTCTTCCCTTTTGATTCTTCTTTCTCTTCTTTTTCAGAGCCAATTTGTACACTTGACTATTTTCTCAAGGGTTGTTTAGTTTTGATCAAATGGGATACGAGCAAACAGGTTCAATTGGGCTAAATCTTCTTACCCCATCTCAAATCCTTCAACTCCAAGCTCAAATCCAATTTCAACAACAACAGCAACATTATTTAGCTACTTCAGTGTCCAATTCTGAACTGCCCAGCCCGAGGGTTTGTCGAGATGATGATGACGACCGAAAGTAACTGGCCAGGGCCTTTGACATCAGTGAGACGACCAGAGATCTGGATTGTATCGCTGTCGGAGAAATCTTGGGCTTGCGTCAATGGCTGCTAGCCAGAAATTGGTTGTAAATGACGGTGGAGACAGACCCATTTACAGTTGCCGACGGTGTCAATTAGCTCAAATTTGTCGGGACTTTTGATTTGTTAAAGTGCCTCTGAATCAATTGATGACTTCCACTTAATTCTTAAATTAAAAAATTGATTTGCAATTCGGTTCCTTTCTAGATGCAATCTTATGATTTGTGCAATCCGATTACATCGTAAAAACTTGAGCTTTTGATTAGTGTCCGACTTTTGAATTCCTTTCTTTGCACAATTTGGTTTTGGGTTGATTAGAGAAGATGATGAAGGTGCAAAACAGAGAAGATGAACGTTGCGGCGCGGGCCTATATCTCGTAGATTCAGAAACTGTAAGGATGTCACATCAAGAAATAAAACTAGTTGTTTTCACTGATATTGGAAGCAACCGAAACTAGCCCTGATATTTTTTTTATGACATCGTTTTCTTACTCAGTTTTTGCCGCTAATCAGCCTAGACCAACCTAATCTCTTTTTGGTATCTTTTTTGTGACATTGTTAGCCTCTCTACTATTTTTTTTTAATATAAAATTGTTTCTTGTAAGGAGACTCGCATCTGAAACAATGAGTCATATACATTTGGAAGATTGAAATGTTTAGTTTCCTTAGTAGTCTAGAAACCAAGAACAACAACGCAAGTCTTTTTTATGTTCAAATACAAAGAATAGGTTTGAGGAATCAAAAAGTTAGGGACTATGTCGTAGATAAGTCTTATAGTGGTTTTTGCTAAAATTTTGTTATTAGAGAAACTCAAATATGTATCTGTAGAGATGTCAGGTATACAGAGAGGCTGACTACAACTCATCAAATAGAGATAAGTAGTAGTAATTATTAGAGAGAGAAATATTTTAAGTTTTCATATTAAATGGTAAAAAATATATTTTTAAATGTAGGAGAAAATTATGAACAAAGGGTCTTTACGAGGTGTGGTGGACATTGTTCAAAATCTAAGCGTCAACCAAAAAGAAGTTAAACAAATAGGGTTTGGAGGAATGTCAGGACTGAAATGCACCCATATTGATGGGAAATTATGTCGTTGGTTAGTGAATTTGTTTGATCACAGGACGTATACCTTAAATGTGCATGAGAGTAAAATATATGTGATGCCACTAGATGTACAAATGATTCTTTATTTGAATTGACACGGGAAAAAGATAATGGAATCTAATTTGATATATGACCAACAAAATGACAATTACTGGAGTGGTTTTTTGAGGAGAAAGCGATAGAAATGAAGTAACTTAGACAAAAGTTGAAAATTTTATAATTAACTATTAATGAGTTTAAAGTATGTTCATCGTGTATATATTGAGTGCGTTGCTATGCCTTACGGCTAGAGTGAAAGAAATATTCAAAACATATGTAACGACGTGGAGGAGATAAAAAATATCAACTGGGGCAAGTTGGTAGTAAACCAACTTGTGAATGCAATGAGGAAAGTGAGAGTTAACATATTGTGGATTCAGTGGAAGTCTCATTTTTTTTTTTTTTTTTGTGAAATGCACCAAATACCACATAACTATCGACTTTTGCAAAAAATACCACTTTCCTTTAAAAACTCCAATTACAAGCACTTTACTTTCAAAACGTGCGCCTAGTACCACTCTGTTAGTCAATTCCGTTAAGTGGCTAACAGTCAAAAAAAGACAGGCGCAAAATCTTCATTTCACACGTGCGGCACTGTTCATCATCTTCTCCGATGAACAGTTCCGGCACTGTTCATCGGCATTTTTTTTTTCCTCCTCCTTCTTCTTCTTCTGAGGGGAACTAGGACCGAGAAAACAAGCCTTCTTTTGGCTCTTCTGTTTTTCGTGACTTACATGAATGAAGATCCATCCTAGCTTTTCCTATCTGAGTTCATGCTCTCTTCTGCTCTGTAACTCCCTGATCCTTGCATGTATGGAGATCTTGGGAGATCCAGGGAACGCCTGGAGGAGTTATGCGATGACTTTCTTGATCTCGCGTTGAATCCATCATTCACCGAGGGCGAAGCACAAGCGCTTCACCGCAAAGAACTCATCCCCGGCCTAGCTTCAGTCGGTGGAAGTGGGAGTAAATCCAGAGAAGAGCTCCTTTTGAGCCTGCGACTGCCTTTTCCCCTCAGTATATTCATAAGCTTGCCGAACAAATTCTTGGTTGAAGTGCTTGTTTTGTTGGTTGTTGGTACATAGATCGATGAATCATCGTTTTCTCCAGTGTCAGTAAAGTTAGAAGCTTGAGAAGATGACCATCTATCAGAATCAAAATCTGCAACATCCGCTCCCTTGTTTGCAGAGCCTTCTTTGTGAGCATATTCAACTATCAATCGCTTCGCTTTCTCCTCTGACTTGGGACTCAGTGATTTGCTAAGGTCCCTAGCAGTTGTTTTTCCAGGGCCAGCTTGAAAATTTCTCAGCTCATAACGTAAACAAACATTTATCCATCTCAGATAGACTAATTCTTCAACATCAGTGCAACGAGCCGCTTGGAGTTGCTCTATTTCTTTAGCCAGATCCTCATTTTGTATTCTCAGACGGTTACTCTCTTCCCTCAAGGCTTGTGTTTGTCAAGAATGAAGCATTTGTAAGCAAAGAAACACACATGCAGAAAATAAACAAAAAACATAATAGCCAAAAGAAGGCTTGTTTTCTTGGTCCTAGTTCCCCTCGGAAGAAGAAGAAGAAGAAAAAAGAAAAAAAATGCCGATGAACAGTGCCGGATAAGGAGATGAACAGTAACACACGTGTGAAATGACGATTTTGCCCCTGTCTTTTTTTTTTATTGTTAGCCACTTAACGGTGACTAACATAGTGGTATTGGGCGTACGTTTTGAAAGTAAAGTGCTTGTAGTTGGAGTTTTGAAAGGAAATTGGTGTTTTTTGCAAAAGCCGATAATTATGTGGTATTTGGTGCATTTTACCCTTTTTTTTTTTGCTAGCATGGAACAAATGGAATTTTAATGATTATACGTAAAACTTTTTTTTTCTACACTTATCCTACAAAATTAAATATAATATTTTGGAAGTTCTATATCTTGAGCACGTGAGAATGAAGAACGAAAGCTCTGCACTAGAGGAGGTTCGACGATAACAAGGTAAGAACCGTGTCATGCTTTTTACTAATATTATTTAAATGTTGTTGTCATTGTTGTATAACTATTATTTTTTCAGTTAGAATGTTATTGTATTACTTACATGTTTTGTATTATTTGTCTAATAAGGATTTGGGTGTAGAAGAGCATATACTTTTATTAGAAAAATCGATAAGAGAAATTAAAGAAGATGTGGGTCAAATGGATTGTATATCAACAATGATGAAAAGCATAGAGAGAATTGTCAATTTCTTGGACAATAAAAACACAAAGTATAAGAGGACCAAAATTAACTATGACTACAATAAGAATATATTTAAAGAATACGAGGATATGGATCATTTTAAACCGCTTGGAGGATATGATGCGATGAATGAAGTTAAAGAGATTGTTCGAGAGGTTAAAACAGAAAAATGAAACACGAAAGAAACATATCAACTGGCATATGAGCGAGGTAGCTGTCTTCTGTGAGACACTGCCGAAAACAGAAATTGAGGTGATATACATAATTGTGTTGCTGTTTGCACTGGGGTAGCAAAAAGTGAAAGTGTGGAGATCATTGTTGAGCCGATTGATTGGACAGAATGTCAAAACAACTTGCATGGGACAGAATGACAAAAATGCTAGGTCCCTTTGAGAATTACTAATTTTTGGAGTAGAAACATTAGTGGTAAATGTACCAAAATGTTTTACATCGAGCAAAGCCATTGGGTTGCGTCCAACAAAATTGTAAGGCAAACAAAAGCAGTTGTTTAAATCTCCACCCGTGATGAATGTAGTGATTGTATTGGCGCGTATGAAGGGGAGAAGCCGTAGGAAATTGAAATTCTCATATACCAAGAGAAATAAAGTTGGTGAGATGAAGAATGATTGGAATTAGAATCATTTGATGCTGATAAGGTAACATATTTCGAAATGAACTATCAGTGTTTCCAAAATAACATAGTTGTATTTTAATATGACAACAATCTTTGTGCCATTACAGCCCAGGAGCAAAAAGTGATAAATTACATTTTTAAATATGGGAACCCAAGGTAATTTATCTACAATGTCTTTAATATTTCATTATTTAGTGATATATCGATTTGTTGGAAATGGATAATAATTGTGTGATACATTAATTTCAGTGAAATAATTTCTAGGATATTGTCTGAGACTCCAACTCCGTCATCATTCCAGACCTATAAACCCAAAAGATGATAATCATCCAAGCTAATTTATTAGTTTGTTTGACTATATTGCCACTATAGTAATATCATTGTTAACATAATGACAACCCATGAGTAGAAGAAGAGGCCGAACGAACATTCTCGTGTTTAGTTTTTAACAGACTGATTGCAGGTACGTTTGTTTTCATTGTTTTGTATATTTATAAAATTATATATTATAACAACTAAATATTTGAATGCGTAGAGGTTATATATAAGTTGTTGTTACTCAATTTGTTGGTAGCAATTTGCAAAACATTATCAAGTGGACCAACTTAGTCGCATCTTTGATGTCTGAAATGGCAATTTACATACTAGCAAGTATGGTGATGACATCAATAGTTACGAAAATGTGCGTTATTTGTATGCACATGGATTTGATCTCGTTTATTTTCAACATTGCATTCTGATGTATATATTACGTTATAATTATTGAGCAGATATTAATAATGATAACAAGCATTGGTACGTTAATAACAAGCATTGGCCACCTTCATATCAATCATAACCACGTAACAATGCTTGTTATCCTTATGCAATATTGAAATTAACGAGATCAAACTAATGTGCGTACAAATAACGCCCATTTTTTCAACTATTTATGTCACCACCATACTTGTTGAGATGTAAGAACCCTTTCAACCGTTTAAGATGTGACTAAGTAGGTCCAGGTCATAAAGTTTTGCAAACCGCTACCAAAAATATTGATTAACTTCTAAATAACCTCTTCGCATTCAAATATGTAGTTGTCATAGTATAAAAAATTTTAAACACAAAAAAAAAAAAAACATACCTGCAACAAATCTGTTAAAAACCAAACACGAGTATGCCCATTCAGCCACTTATTCTGCACATGGTTTGTCATCATATGAAGAATAATATTTATAGACTAGCGACAGTGTCAATATAGTCAAACAATGTACAATAACACCAATTATACGTATGAACTAATATATTACCTTGGATGATAACCATTTTTTAGGGTTTGCAGTACTGGAAGGATGACCGAGTAACAGTCTCAAATAATAGCCCAGAAATTATTTCACAAAAATTCATGTATCACACAGTTATGCAATTATCTATTTCCAACAAGTCAATATATCACAAAATAATGAATTAGTAAGAATATTGGGCATAAATTACTTTAAGTCCCCTTCTTTGAAAATATAATTTATGACTTTTTTGCTCTTGAGCTGTAAATGCTGGTCATGACCACTAAGATTGTTGCTATATTAAAACACAACTACGTTACTTTGGAAACACTAACAAAAAGTTCTATATCAAATAATAAGATGTTTATTTTGAAATATGTTACCTTATCAGCATTATATGGTTTTAATCAAATCATTAATTATTCTTTATGTCGCAAACTTTATTTTTCTCAGCAACTTTTCAAATGGCATACGAGAATTTCAACTAGATGCTCTTGTTAAATTTCCTACAACTTCTTTTCATACGCTTAATGCATGCACTACATTATTCACGAGTACAGATTTAAACAACTGCTTTTGTTTGCCGTGCAATTTCGTCGAATGCAACCTAATGGCCTTGTGCGGTGTAGAACATCTTGGTGCACTATTCACTAACGTTCGCAAAAGCTAGTGATTCCTAAAGTGACCTAGCATTTTTGTCATTCTGTCTCATTCACAAGTTGTTTTGACATTCTATCTAATTAGTCAACTCAACGATGATCTCCACACTTTCACTTTTTGCTACCGCAATGCAACCAACAAAGCAATTACGTGTATCTCCCAGCTGAGTTGGTATGTTGTTATTCACCTCGATTTATATCTTCTACTCAGCCTAATCATAGAAGATAGGTACCTAGTTCATATATGAGTCGATATGTTTCTTTCGTGCTTCATTTTATGTATTAACCTCCCGAACAATCTCTTCTACCACATTCATTGAATCATATCCTCCAAGCGGTTCAAAAGTGTTCCATATGCTTGCGCCCTTTAAATATATTCTCATTGTAGTCACGGTTAGTTTTAGTCCTCTTACACTATGTTTTTATCGTTCCACAAAAAATTAAAAATTCTCTCTTTGGTATACAGTTCACTTTAGTCCTAACTTGACCCACATCTTTTTTGATTTCTCCAATTGACTTTTTAATTTCACTTACAAATTCTTCTAAATAAAAGTATAAGCTTCTCTACGCTAATTTTTTCAATACCCAAATCCTTATTATCTATACAAAACAAATAATATAATAACATCTAACCAAAACAAAATAAAATAAAAAAATAACAATGACAAAGATATTACAAACTCTTGGATAATACTAATAAAAACCATGACACGATACTTATCTTGTTATCGTCGAACCTATCATTGGCAGTTATCTTGTTATCCTATCTTTCAAGTTTGTATCATCTCAATCATTGATTCTTGGCGTGGTGGAGTGACACTGGTATAAAACTTTCGTTCCTCATTCACACGTGCTCAAAGTACAAAAGTTACAAAATATTAAGTTTAATTATTTAGGACAGATGTAGAAAATGATACTATCGCTAAATCTACATTGTCCGTCAATCTCACTTTTCCCACTGCATTCACAAGTTGGTCTACTACCAACTTGCACAAGTTAATACGATTTATCTCCTCTACATCATTACACATGTTTATGAATCCTTCCGTCACTCTACTATTTGTCATTGGACATAACAACGCACTCAACAGACACGGTGGCGATTACTATAAAATCAATATGGGTGCATTTCATTTCTAATATTCATCAAACTCTATTTCTTTAACAACTTCCTTTTGGTTGGCGCTTAGATTTTGAATAACGTCCACCACACCTCTTAAAGACGCTTTGTTTGTAATTTTCACATACGTTTAAAAAAATATATTAACAAATATTATTTCACCATTTAATATGAAAATTTAAAATATTCATCTCTATATTAATTACTACTACCTATCTCTATTAGGTCAACTGTAGTCAATTTCATCTCCCTATACCTAACATATCTATAGATAAACATTTGAATTTCTCTCATCACAAAATTTCAGCAAAAACCACTATAAGACTTATCTACGAACTTGCTCCCTTCCCAATTGCTTTTTTTTTTTTTGAAACCCCTTTCTTTTAAAAACAAAAGCCCACAGTCTCTAAACGTTTGGTCCCTCCAACCTATTCCTTGTATTTGAAAATAGTTGCGTTGTTGTTCTTGGTTTATAGGTTGCTAAAGAAAGTAAACATTTCAATCTTCAAAATATATATTAACTTAACATGTCAAACACAAGTCTCCTTAAAATAAACAATTTTATATACAAAATAGTGGAGAGGCTAAAGTCACCAAAAAGAAAAGGAATACGAACAAGAGTAGAAAAGCGATTTGGTTGGTCTAGGCTGACTAGTCGCAAAAATAGAATAAGAAAACAACGTCCTAAGTAAAACATCATGGCTTGTTTCGGTTAACGATCGTAGTCACGGGTTCATTAATGTGAACTTAGGTGGTTATGGAAACTTCCAGATTAGCCATTACTTGCTTGTGGATTGAACACACCACTGCCACATCTTCTTGTGAATGACGAGCTAATTTATTCTGATTCATTGGATAACACTCTAAAGTATGAGGATTTCATATTTCAAGTGTTTAGAATCGATCAAGGTTCATGATGATTCCATAAACGAATTTGTAGCCAGTGAAGGAATTGTTTATTTTGCATTTGTGGATGGAAAAATCAATGGTTGGGGAAAGGAAGGGAAAAGTAAACACTCTGTAAATGAAATCTTAAAAGGACAAGAATTTCTCATTGAATAGTGTGGGTGTCTCTGAAGATGAAAGTCTAGTCTGTGATGGAGGCTCGGATGGATATATGGTGGGTTGGTTTGCAAACAAAGATTTCAATAGTTGGAAGCTATCTTTTGAAATTAAAGCACATGAGATGGATGTTCTGTGAATGTGCCCAATGGGGGATATTATGTATTTTGGATCAGCTGACAAAATATCAGCATCTGGAAAAGAGAGATCAATGGAGGATTGTTTAGATTCATGACCATTAAAGGACATGAAGACATCATAAGTGTCTCCATGCTACTCCAAGCTGCGTGGGAGATGAATTCATGTTGTAAAGTGGATGTCTTGACAGAATTTTAGAGTTTCATGGATTCCCAACTATTCTCACCCTGCTGCTGGAACAGAGGACATATCTCCAAGAAGAAGCAAAGCTTCTGCACTCTCTTTCTAAGAAGATGTTTATCTGTAGTCATTAATGAAGAGGCAGTGAACCCTTTTAATTTTGGTGCATTAATATTATAGCATTTCTCAACTCAGTTCTGGTTCTTGTTTCTTTTAAAATTTATTCTCTATATTTAACGGTTTTTGGGTGCGTAAAAGCATAAAAAAGAGAGGAAGTTTTCAAAAGGCCCAAAAATAAGAATACTTCTATATTCACTAAACTACCACGAATGCTTCTATAATCACAAGGATTTCTAATTGTACTAAAGTTTCAAGAAATATCAATCTTTGCCTAGAAGAGAATGTCAAGAATGCCCAAACATTGAGATGCAGAAGAAAGATAATAAAGAAAAGGAGAAAAGCGTGGCAGAAGCTATGAAAAAGGAACAGAAATAAGAAATCATATAAAGGGTGCTGAACAAGAGCAATACTTTAATATTGCATAGTTGCATTTCTCTTGCCCTTGCTCTGGTTTATAGAACTTTGCTTTAGAATCAGAGATAGCACTGACTGAAAACAAAGTTGAGTCTTTACAATAAAGTCTACATTGATTAATTTTTAACCATGTATCATAGCACTATTAGAGAATTCTATGGTAACCAAGACACTATTATGATTTTTCGTTTCACTCTTTAGTTGGTTATGTGATTAGAGCAAGGTATGATATTGTTGGGGAGTTTTAATACTGTTTTGTGAGTTTTACATCTCTAGTGAGCACATAATCCATTTGTTGATGTTGAGAATATTTGTACATGTCATTTATCCATTCTTACTACAACTCCAAAGTGGTGTTACCGAATCAGACCACAAAAGGAAAACGACACTCTGATTAGAAAGGTACAAACGAAGACAGAATGAGGAACATTGTCATTTCTGATCTAGATACTAAAAGGGAAGCAAAACATAGACTTGAATTGTTGTGTATCAAATCATATGGGTATCTGCAATTCAGTAGCCACTAATTCTGAATAAAAAAATAGCAGGAAATTGATTTCTTTTCGGTATTTTATCAAACACCTCATTCATGGTAGAGTTGAAGAACCCATTTACTCTACAATCAACCAAACAAATTCCTCATTTCCTTTGAAATTTAATTCAATAAGTACTACTCCACAATTAATTCATAATCCTCAATTCCTATTTCAAATTATCACAGTAATAAGGTAATTAAATATCCATAATAAAAATAAGCTCAAGGTGAAATCCTCAATAAGTCACTTGTTTTTCTTATTTTAAAACTAGGCGATGAAGAAGAATGAGAGCAAAACCATTATGGATAATCTTCCAATAAACAATCACTAATATCAAAGCGAGTAATTGAATAAACGAGTTCATTTTCACCTTGTAAACTCTGCCACTAATTGACTTCGACACCCTCACTTTCTACCTTTTGGAGTCACTTTCTTCCTCTCACCCCGCTGCCGCTATCTAACTTTAAACATGAGCAATGGAGAAAACGAGAGAAAAAGGAAAACAAAAAAAAAGTCTCTGCGTAGGAGAATTGTTTTGTCAATGAACATTACTGGCTTTAAGAATGAGCAATGGAGGAAACAGGGGAAAAAGGGCTCTGTGTAGGGGAATTTTGTCAATGAAGTTTATTGAATGAGCAATGGAGGGAACGATATAAAAAAAAGAAAAAACAAAACAAAACAAAATCAATAGTAACTAGTAACAAGTCATTGCGTAATTATTGTATGTTTTGTATTATTTGTTTTAAAGTTTACATCCTATTATTATTAGTCATTCAATTAAATCCAACGTTTGTTATTGATTTAACTACACCTTAAGTTAATTAAGCCAATTGCACTATAAAGACTCCCATTATTTAATATTAAAAATTGGCACATCTTTATATGTATAAAATCAAATTTTATGTTAAAAACAGAAAATAGAAATCAATAATCATTGTGCGTAATGTGTGCAATTAGACTTTGAACTATGAGTTAGGAATGCAATCAAGTCCAACCGATCCGAACTCAAATAACATAAGAGGCCTCGGCTCAAGCTTGAGCTTCAAATTTTGTTTTGTTGAAGTATTTAGTTGGCACAATAGATATGGTTCACGTGCTCTAATTCCATAACTAGAGGATAATGTACAAACATAAATAATATAATATTTAAAGAAAATTTGGAGTAAATCTTTAAAGATGTAATGTAACAACATCTATACTTTGAACGGTGTAAGTCTGTAAGCAACAATCATTTGCTCATTGAACATTCATGCCAAATAGTAATTTCAATTGGAGTTGTTAAAAACAAATTAATAAAATGTTTCAATGACAGCATTAAATTGTAAACAACAAATGCATAAAATGCTCTTTAAGAAGTATAATCAATCAAGTAATTCAATTTTTTGTCATTAAACAATCCACAAACTTATAACTCCTTAATCTAATAAATTTAACTAATAAGATTTGTTATCAATATTCCCTAAATCTAACATGATTCGATGTCTCACAAGGAGTTTATTAATTTGGTTTTTGATAGAATCACTAGCTGCTAGTGAGTTCTACATAGTGATGCTACAAATTGAAGAACCTTGTCTTCTTCATCCGATAGTCCAACTTTGAGTTAAGTTTTATCTGTGCACCGATCAAACAAAACAAGCACCATCAATCATTTGGTAGGCAAAATTCTACATAAAGATAAGGGTGTTTGTTATCATATTTTTTAAAACATGTTTTTAGAGTTTTAAATTTTATAGTAATTTCTCATCATTCCGAATATACATTTTTATTTTCTAACTATATTTTTTTATATTTTAAAATCATTTCCAAAAAGAACAGGGCCTAGGACACCAAATCCAGCCAGTATTCCATTTGTAGCCTCTTAATTCTCAGTTATGACAATTCCATAAAAAGGGCACCAATCCCCTCTAGTTTTGAAGTCCGAAAAGTTCATATCACTAGACTTTATTGTTCAATTGCACAATCTTGGATTGGTTGAATATTCTATTCCTTCTCTCTAGTTATTCCAATATATTTAAGGGCATGTGTGTTGTAGCTCAAATTAAGAAACATTTTTTAAAACATAATTTTTGCAAATATTTTTCAAATATAAAAATGTGGAACTAAATAAAAAAACGTGTATTTGGAATGATGAGAAATAATTATCTATATAACATGAACATTATGTACTCTTGAAAAAAAAAACTAAAACAAAACTAAAACCAAAACAGAATAAGAAATATAGGATAATGAATAAGAATTATATGCAGCCTCCAAGACAGAAATAAACAGACAGTTCCAGAAAAAAACAACAAGAAGATGTTCATGGTACCTAAAATAGCAGGCTTGCCCAAGCACCAGTGAATGCAAAGCCACCAAATGGAGCTAAGTGAGAATACTTTCTGTCCTCAAGGAAGGCAACAGCATAGCACCTGAAAACCCAACAATGCTTTGTTTTATCATGCTGCTTGATACAATTTGATAAGTTGCCAGCAAAAAGTAGGGAAAATATTATCCTTCCTCTGTCTTCAAAAAAAAAAAAAAAAAAAAAAAAAAGGATAAATGGAGGAAGGAAAGTAGTGAGATAAGGACTTAGGGTTGTTGTATTCTCAACATGCTCCAAAAATGTGCCAAACCTCAGTACAAATACATAATTCTAGCAACTAAACTAACATTTTCCATGTTTAGCAAACTAACATCCTATCAAAAAGGAAGAGACAAACTGAAAACGAGAAATGCCAACTTCAGTCTCCAATCAAACACATAATTACATGCTAATATTGGAAGAAGAACTGATTGACACCATTTCATACTGCAAGTCGTGAACAATATACGACCATTAACGCAATTTTAAAAGATTCTGATACTAAAGACTGGTGACAAAATCATAATCAGTGGTTTGATGACTGATATGACATCCATTTCTAAGATAAATTATCACATTAATCACAATACAAAGTCACTACAATTTTAATTTTATTAATATTATTACTCCAATCTTACAACGGTCAAAAATTTTAAGCAACCTAATATTGAAATAACCAAACAGCCAGTCAACTAAATTGTACTCCATGCCTATCCCCAAACATAAAGTTCTGCTCTAAGAGCTACAACTTACTGTGAGTTTTAAAATGAACACGTGATATAAGCTATTTTTTACCTTTTCATCCACTGATACCCGACGTTTTCATTGTAAATTATACATAATTATGTTAGGAAAAGTATCAAAAGTGAAAAGGTAAAAACAAGACTCTTTTTCGAAACAAAGTAAAAAAAAAAATAGTAACACCTCTTCCCTATCGAATAGTTTATCCTAAAAATAGTGAAAGGTCTGTTAGAATAATCAATCAATGATTATTAATTATTTTAGAATAATCAACGAAGGAAGTACAGGAAAGTAGTAACAGCTCCTCCCTAACATAACTATTTCTGTTAGGATAAATTACATCTTGTGTCCCTAAGACCAAGAGAAGTCACCATAAATTGAAACAGCGAAATCTTGCACTTAAAACATCATTTTGAAGCAAAACCCATTAAAATTCGCACATAAAATTAACAGTAACCAATAAATGACCTTTGGTCGGTCTTGAATGAAGCCCTCATATCTCATAGCTTCAATAGATCATAAATGGGAATGTGATGAAGTAGTTCACTAGAACCCTCATACTCACCACTGCCAAAACCAAGCCAGCCAGAGCTCACATTGGGGCGTGTGTGTGTGCGTGTACATCAGTTGGGGGAGGAGGAGGAGGTGGTGGTGGTGGGCAGCTGATTTTTCTAGTGATGGTTAAAGAAAACTAATGAACCTTAAACCATCATTCTGCTCTATAGTTTCAATATTTTCCATCATCAAGTTACGAAAATAACCCCAAATCAGTAACAAGAAACTAAAAGAACATTTTACATAGGAACTAATGATACAAAAGAATGCTTAGCAACCAAGATAAATCTCATTGGAGCGTGAAGGCGCAGCTGGTGTTAGGGTTTCCTCGAGTAGCCCAATGGAAAATACCTTTATGTTTAAAATTTCAGGCTGAACCATAACTTATGGGCTACAAAAATCATTGAGTTTGAAATAGCCTTGTTCAAAAGCTTGTATTGAAAAGTGTACTTGAGAAAGAATATTGAAATATTTAGCCTAAATGAACTAAAATTTTACACCAGTGACTGTTGTAATTCTGAAACATCCCTATGTATCACTTTGAAGGCAAGGCTTCTTTCACTTAACTTCTTGTTACACTCAACTTAGTCTAATCTTATAAATTAAAACGTAAAATCTTTAATTCCTCTTAACTTTCTTTTCACTCAAGTTCTTCTAATCTTTTCCGGAGCAAAATATCAGGCATAAAAAAGTCGACATATCGAAATTTGGTTGACCATTTCTGACATGTATTCCACCCAAAATCATGGGTCAGACACCAGCATCATCAACCAATTCCAAAATTCCTTGTAAGAAGAGCTTAGTAAAAATGTCCAAAACGAGGAAACAAGAGAATGAAAGAAACTACAATAAGTAGCAAGAGCAAAGCTTCACATATACAGCTTCTCATGGTAAGCCTTTGTGTGTATGGTTTGACCATCTACTTAGCACACTTTAAGCGTTAGAAGTTTAATTTGTGTGCAAAAAATTTGTATGAAATCTTGCTAACAAATTCAGTAATTATAGTAATTTATCTAGTATGAATCTTTTGTTGAGCAGAAATAACCAAGCCACTAGCAACATCATCACCATAATTACCAACATATTTGGACTAAGCTCGCTGCAATTTAGAATTTACACATATTTGGACTAAGCTCTCTGCAATTTAGAATTTACACATGAATGAAACTTAAGCCAAAGTAAGCTGATAAACAATGTGCCAGCTGAGATGGAAATTATCTATTTGCAGTGACAACAAACTCAATTCTGACTCTATGGTACTTGCTATCTTTAGCACATATAGAAAAGGAGAGCAGCCATTACTTTTAAGAGTTTCTCCCTCATTTCTTTTCAAAGTATTTTAACCAAAACACAATAGATTCCAATTTGCCTTTCTTTTTGCTTTTCTTGAATCTACACCAAAACTAATGGACAATCAGTTCTGCTTATGCATAGTGCTAAACTATAGCTGCATTCCTAATTCTTTCTAAGCATGAATTACCAAATTAAATTCGATTCAGAAACTATTCCTGACAAGATTTACCAACTGGTAAGACAATGCAAAGCCTGATCCCAAATTTTAATTCATGCATGATAAGCATATTTAACATAAAGAAAATTAAAAATATATATAATAAAAAAAAGAGTTGCACTTACGTCCCTGAGAAAGCAAGAATGCCAGTTGTCAAAAGCCCGCCAAACTACAACATAGTTCCAACAAAACGACAAGAGCATCAACTAAGAAAGTATTGCAATGCTATAGGTGAAGAGAAATTATTGGGGTGCCACTGGTTTACTCACAATGTTAGGGTGCTTAGTTATAGGAGCAACAAGCAGAGCTGCAGTGTGTACCAAATGATAGGTTGCTGTGTGCCAAACCTTCCATCACCGATTAAATTAACACGATTAGAAGCAAATAATACACAAACTGAAAAATCCGAAAAAAAGAAGACGAAAAGAACAGAAGTTCTCGTTTTAAGGGCAACAAGCATGGATGGCTGAACCAAATGCAAATCCATACCTCACAAAAACTTAATAACAAAACCATCCATGATGAAAAAAGGTTCCAAATCTCCATTTCAGAATAATTACAAGGATGAAAATCGGCCAAAATCACTAGCAACATAGCAATTAACGAGTGAAATCAGATCAGGGGAACTGCTTAAATACAAAAGCAAAACCAAACCCTCAAGAAGAAATTTCAAAAGAGGAATCAATGAGAAGAAAGAACCTCCTTGTAGGCAGGATTTTGGGGCTTGAACATATGAGCGCCATAGGTTCCCAAAGCAAGTGCTGCCACACCTATTTCATCACAAAAACAATCAAGAAGAGTTCAAGGAAAAATAACCAAAAATACAAATCAGATTGTGAAAAAAGATTAGACAAGTACCAGAAATGGCTGAGACTTTGTGCCAATGAAGAGGATCCATCTCCTCGATGTGATTGTGCTGATAATAGATTTTGAATGAGTATTAAAGTTTGAGTCGTTATAGTCTTCTTCTAGTCTAGTCTAATATGGTGGGATTTACTTCTTCCAAATTTCCTATTTAAATCAATGATGGGCCCTACTTGCATCCCAATGCAATCGGAACCATTCCGGAAAAAATATCATTTTTTCTTAAAACAAATCTCAATCCAAAAAGTAAATTTTTGACGGGAAAGTAAAGTTTATGAGAAATATGATTTCTGGGAATTTAATAAGGGCAAGCACCTCATAACTCCTTTGTGGTTTGGAAAACTTTCAAATGACCTTCTTATGATTTAAAAAGTTACAAATGACCTCCCTAATTTCTTTTAGAGTTTTTAGAATTTGAATTTAAGGAAAGATTAAGCCATTAAGGCTTTTGGATTGAGATTTGTTCAAGAAAAATTGATATTTTTCCCGGAATGGTTCCGATTGCATTGGGAATTAGTGAATTACATTCTTCAAAATAAATAGCATTTTAACAAAAAAATTCATAATTTTTTTTCTACATTGCCTTTGTCTTCATTTATTTAATGAAGAGTTAGTGATTATCTTAAAGATCATTATCTTAAATACTCTAGTAATTATCTTAATGTTCCTCTCATGTTAATGGGATTAATTGGATTACAACTCTCAGAATCCTACTAGCATTAAATTACATTAGTTAAATTTATTATTTTTTTTGTCATTTAAACCAATTTATTAATATGTTTGAAAAGGTCTAAATCGCATGACTGCACAAAATTGAGTTATGCAAATGTATAGAAGTAAGGGTGAAATGCACAACTCGTCATTAACTATGGACTTTTGCAAAAATTGACATTTTTCTTTAAAATGCTCTTTTTTCAATACTTGTGAGATCTCGTAAATTTTGCCCAAGGATTAGCCGTAGGATTGTATTTTTGTAAATTATTTTAATTTTTCAAAGTATGTATGGCTATAAACTTGTACAATTTTATTTAATAAGATGATTTATTTAGATTACAGAATCTTAATGTTTATTAGGATTATGTGTATTAGGAAAAATATTAGAATTATGTTTAAGTAATAAAGGGATTAAGTAATAAGAATAAAGAAATTAGAAAATAATAGAAAAATAAAAGGGACCAATCGGTTTTAACCGATTTGGAATCGGGTAAAACCGATTGATCAAGGGTTACAAACGGTTTTACCCAATTCTAAACAGGTAAAACTGATTGAGTAGATAAGCCAAACGGTTTTACGATCGGAAACGGGTAAAACCGATTCTTGGAGATAAGGAAATCGGTAATACTGATTTGGAATCGGGTAAAACCGATTCCACTACTTCCCGAAACAGTTTGACCGACTTCTAAACGGGTAGACCCGATTTGAAAAAGTAGAAAAAATACCTAACCGCCCTCCAACCGGTTGTAACCGATTTGGAAAAGGTCACAACCGATTGGAAATTAAATAAATCGGGTAAAACCGATCTTAAGATGGGAAAAAACGATCACAATCGGTTATAACCAATTCCCGATCGGGTAAAACCGATTCGGGCCTGGATTTGAAAAAAAAAAATAAATTTCGAGATAAAAACGAACCCTTGGCCAATAAATACCCCTCCCCTACCTTCATTCTTCACCCGCCTTATGACCAAATGCTGCCAAAACAGAAACCAAACTAGAGAAAACCTAGAACAAATAAGGAAGGAAGAAGAAGGGAGAATGGAAAGAAGGAAAGCTTGGAAACCAAAGCTTAGAAGCTAAGGATTGATTCTGTAGCCGTGGATTCGGTGTTAGAAGAAGTTCGGAACGTACCGGTAAGGAGTTCAATGGATTCTTTTGGTTGATTTTTAGAAAATATTGCATGTTTTGAAGTTTTAGGAATTCTTAAGAAATTTTAGGTTTTGATCTTGTTATTAGCATGAATTATTGGTTAGAAGATGTTAGAAATAATACATAAATGTTGTTAGGTTGATTTTGCATAAAAGGAAGCAAGAAAAATGATTTTTTTAAAGGATTTTAGCAAGAACCCAAAAGAAAACTTGGAAACCAAGTTTTCTGGGCACAAATCGGTTTTAGCCGATTTGGAATTGGAGAAAATCGATTCATGCCCAGGGGTAAATTTGGAAACTATTTTCCAAACGGATTTAACCGATTCCTATTGGGTTTTGCCGATTTTCAATCGAGAAAAATCGATCGGAGTAGGAAATCCTATTTTTGGAATTTTCATAAAATTTTATATAAATTCCTATAATAGTTTTGTTCCGTAAATAAGTCGAATTAATGCCTTTTTGAAATTAGAGAATTATGGAACTTGTTTTTGGAAAAAAATTAGGTTTAAGAATGAAAATTAGGGTTTAGAAGAAATTTGGCTTTATTTGGAATATAATAGAAATTGAACCTTTTGATATTTATAAACTGTAGATAATTGAGAAAATAGTGAGTAGGCATCTCAGGATCAATGTGAGTTTATCACTGAAAATTGATTCCGTTTTAATGCAATTAAGAACTGAACTGCATTGAATCTGGTTTGCAGTATGTTTTGAAATATTTGCAAAAAATGTTTGAAATCCTTTTTGATTTTGAATTGCCAGTTGTATTTACTTACCAGCTGGAATACATATATACATGTTATGTTTCAGTTGTACTTTCGTTTGTGCACTGAATCAGTTATTTGAGCATAAGTCATGTCGGATCCATTATTTGTTTTGCGATTTGATTACGCGAGCTAGCATCAGGCTTGGTCGTCTAGATCATTTGCGTTACGGATTTCGAAATCAGCCCAGAACATTGGGGCCCATATCAGTATAAGTTGTTAGGAGTTGGCTGACGATATATTTCAATTGAGATGAGTTAGTCTGTCGTTTAGCATGTGCTGGCGAACGCCTCTCATTCTCTGATGTGAGTTGGTTTGTCGTTCATCGTTCACATAGAATGTTGGCGAACGTCTCTCATCCTCTTTATTAATTTTCAATTGAAATGAGTTAGTATGTCGTTTAACATTTCTGTACACACTAGCGAACGCTTCACATTCTCCGAGGTAAGCTGGTCTATCGTTCATCGTTCACATAGAACGTTGGCGAACGCCTCTTATCCTCCTTATATGTTCTCTAAATCTTGCATAAGTCATGAATGCTAATTGTATGCCTGAATTGTATGCATGGGTAATTATTGCAACTTGGTAAATGTTTGCGAAAACGGTGGACTCTTACTGGGCAAGGGCTCATTCCATTTTTTGTTTTTCATGTTTTCTGTTTTCAAAATTTTGTAATATATCCTTGGCATGAAGAGGATTTCGCTCTCAATATTAGGATGGGACTACATGAGGGCCGAACCTATTATATTAGTTGGATAGTATTGTACATTGAAGGGTTACGTTTAGCTCTGCTTCTGCTTTTATATTAAGAAATGATGTATGTACATTAAGGTTTCACAGTTATAATAATAAGAGAAGTTATTATTATTTTGCTCTGCGTGTTCTGAGTCCTAGTGCGAACCAAGTAGGCATTCTGTGAAGCCAACCCCTTGTATGCGGGGTGGTGTATTTGGGTGTCACAATACTGAACTTTCAAAACGAGCAAAACATACTATTTGCTAGCTCCACTATTAAGTGGCTAACTTAAAAATTTTTCAAAGGGTAAAACAGTCCATTTGCGTTTTTTGTCTTACCTTTCTATTGTTACATCTTTGTCCAATCTAATAAATTTAGTTCTATTTTAATTAGCAAAAAAACTCAATCTTTAATTTTTTACATATTTGTCCATAATAAATTTTACTCTATAATGATAAATTTTAATTTTTAATATGAATATTTGTAGTTTAAAATAGTTTAATATTTCATTTTTAATATTTTCAATTTTTTAAATATAATTTAAATTATGTCTTGGTTAAAAAATAAGTTGGGACCCTATGTAAGAAAAACAAAATAACAGGAGCAAATTTATAAATTTGATGTCTTCCCCCAATCAACCCAGAACCGAAAATAGCAACTTAGTGTTGGTTTAATCTACACAAATAAGGAAACAAAGGAGAGCGAGAATGTTGAACCAGCAAAAATATGTACCACCATATTCGAAAATATTTTCATAACAGATAGAGAAGAATAAACTAGATTAATGACACAAGAAACAAAAGAGAAAAAAAAAAAAAAAAAAAAAAGAAGGAAAATGGGGAGAAGAAGAAGAAACAGCTGCTGTGGTTTCTTCCTCTTATATTCCGATTTCCAGGTCTCTGGTCGGTAGCAGCAGCAACCATGCTTCTACTTCAAGCAGCCGCAACAATCCAGATCTGGAATCGAGCTGCCGCAGCAACCCAGATCTAGAATTGCGCCGCCGTCGTCACTGAAATAGTCAGAAGAATAATCAGAATCGTCATCGTCATCCGAAATTGGCTTCTTACCGTTCGTAAAAACCCTTCCGATTTCAGATTGATCGATCTCGGGAAGACCGTAAGCAATGCCCAGGCCAGGGCTCATCATTCTCAGAGCTTGTGCAGCATCATATGCGTTTCTCTTCAACTCTGGGACCTCTCGGTTAATCGGGGCTTGAATTAGGGAATTAAGGGTTTGGGAAATTGAGTCGGCGGAGCTTCGGAGGAGATTGCGGTGAATCAGGCTCTGTAGCGCTGCTCTATTTTCCCGATGTTCAACAGCTTTGAAAAGGTGGCGGCAGTAATTTCTCCGATAAAAAGGTGATCGCTGTAACTGTGGAGGCTACCGGCTTGGAATTGAAGGATGAAGATTGGAGGTGATTATATTTCTTCAATTTAAAGAGATTTTGAGAAGGCCAACGAAACTGAGACGGTTTCTTTTCTTTTGTTTCTTTCTTCTTCTTTTTTTTTTTTTTGGTTTAATAGTTGCTATTAAAAAAAAGGCAAGTGGACTTTTTACCCGTGAAAAAAATCCTTCAGTTAGCCACTTAAAAAAATCCTTCAGTTAGCTAATAGAATAGTATGTTTTGCCTGTTTTAAAAATTCAGTGTCAAAAAAAGAGTATTTAAAAAAAAAATGACAATTTTTACAAATATTTATAGTTAAGTGATGAGTTGTGCATTTCACTTTACAAGTAATGGCATGGTGTAAATTTTTTGTAAGAATATATCTATATATATAAATAATGTGTTATGTTAATAATTATCTAATTCTATTGGTTTTTTGCACTGAATATGGGGTATAACAAATGCAGAGAGTAACTTTTCAAGTTTTACTCTCTAAACCTATCATGTGTTCTTTTCTTTTCTGCAATTAATCACCCCTCAGCTGAACTGGAACGGTACTCTTTTTTTGCCATTGATCACTCATTCTCTCTTGCTCTACTCAACTTTAGCATCAAAACTAATACACCAAATATCGTTCAATAGAACTTTTGAGTTTCAGCCATAAGTTTGTATCTACCCACGTCATTCCATCATATATATTATCTCTACTCTATTAAAAGAGTTCACTTTTAAAAAAATTTAAAACAATTAATTCAGTAAAAGAGTTTATTTATTTATGTATTTTTTTTACTTTTTCTTCCCTTACTAATATAATTATTTATAGTCCACAATTATAAGGTAAGAACATGAGCGGAACAAATTATGTCAAATTAAATATTTTAAGTGGTGTGCCTTGAAATCCATAAAGTTTAAATTGAACTCTACTAGTGAAATGTTATCTCTTTCAAAAATATTTTTTCTTTCATAAATATTAATTAACCAACAATTATGAAGCAAATTGATAAAAATATAAAAGAAAATATTTGTTGAACAATGATTTTATTGTGTGTCTAACATTGTACAAAGAGAGCCTATATATAGACTAGGTATAGGCCAAGTGTAGTACAAGTAGTACACTAGGTGTAGTACAAGTAGTACAATAGTACAAGTAGTACAAGTAGGATACTGGGTTAAGCCCATTGGACTAATCTATACACTAACAGCCTATTGGGCTAATCTATACACTAACATCCCCCCTCAAACTCAAGGTGGCAAGGAGGAAGCCAACTGGAGTTTGGATATAAGATCTCGAAGACGACCAGGTGGGTGAGATTTGGTGAAAATATCAGCAGGCTGGTCAGCAGATGATATGGAGAATAACTTGAGAGTGCCTTTCTTGAGATGCATGCGAGTAATGTGGCAGTCGATCTCAATGTGCTTGGTACGTTCGTGAAAGACATCATTATGAGCAATGTAGATAGCACTACGATTGTCACAATAAAGAGGAGTAGCAATGGGTTGTGGAGCATCCATGTCAGCCAAGAGCCAGCGCAGCCAAACAAGCTCACAGGTGGTATCGGCAAGGGCACGATACTCAGCCTCAGTACTGGAACGGGAAACAACTTCCTGCTTTTTGCTACGCCATGAGACAAGAGAAGTACCCAACAGGAAACAGAAGCCTGTGATAGAGCATCGATCAGTCGGATCACCAGCCCAGTCCGCATCTGAATAAGCATGAAGCTCAAGTGAAGACTGAGAGGAATAGTGGAGACCATGATAAAGTGTACCCTTGACATATCAGAGTATCCGAAGAACAGCAACATAGTGAACAGAACGAGGGGCATCCATGAATTTACTAACCATACCCACAGCATGTGAAATATCGGGACGAGTAACAGTGAGATAGATTAGACTACCAACCAGCTGACGATAGCGAATAACATCAGATAAAGGTTCACCGTCTAAGGGTGTGAGCTTGGCATTATATTCCAAAGGAGTGGAAGCAGTCTTGTTGTCAGTGATACCGGCTTTGGAGAGAAGATCAGAAGCATATTTAGCTTGGGAAAGATAGTATCCATCAGAGGATGAGGTAACCTCAAGCCCAAGAAAATAGCTGAGAGTGCCCAAATCTTTCATCTCAAAATGCTGACTGAGAAAGTACTGGAGAGAGCGGATACCTGCAGAATCATCTCCAGTAATAATCATATCATCAACATAGAGAAGAACAAGAGTGATACCAGCAGAGGATTTGCGAACGAAGAGAGCAGTGTCATGAGGACTCGAAGTGAAACCCTGCTGAGCAACAACTGAGCTGAACTTTTCAAACCAAGCTCGAGGAGCCTGCTTGAGGCCATAAAGAGCACGACGAAGACGACAAACTTGACTGCCTAAATGTGGAGAACCAGGGGGTGGTTGCATGTACACTTCTTCATTAAGGTCACCATTGAGGAAAGCATTTTTCACGTCCATTTGATAAAGAGGCCAACGGCGAACAGCAGCCACAGCAATGAGACAGCGGACAGATGTAAGGCGAGCAACAGGAGCAAATGTTTCCTCATAGTCAATGCCATACTGTTGGGTAAAACCCTTGGCAACTAGGCGAGCCTTGTAGCGTTCAACAGATCCATCAGCCTTGGTCTTGATCTTGTAGACCCACCTACAACCTACTACAGTCTGACCAGGAGGCAAATCAACCATATCCCAAGTGTGATTTTTATTAAGGGCATCTAGTTCATCATTCATAGCTTGCTGCCAAAGAGGGTCAGTATGTGCCTCACGATAGGTGCGAGGTTCATAGAGGGTGGCAAGGGCAAAAGAGCAGTGATAATCAGAGAGATAAGAGGGAGGAATGCTTACCCGAGTGGAACGACGAAGTTCTGGACCATCAAGAGATTCAGGAGATGGTGGTGCCACAGGATCCAAGACAGGCAGGTTATGTGCCGAGGACAGAACCGTAGATGAGTCGTCTGGAGAGGCAGCCGATGTTGAAGAATCCTCCACAAGTTTAGGATAGAGAGGGAGAAGAAGATCAGTAAAAATGGGAGACTCGGAGGAAGAGGATGCAGGAAACTGCTGGAGACTCGTAAAAGGACGATGTTCCCAAAACTCAACATGACGGGAGACACGAAGACGACGAGAAATGGGATCATAGCAGCGAAATCCCTTTTGAGATACACCATAACCAAGGAAACAACAGAGACGAGCACGAGGTTGGAGCTTTGTTCGTTCATGAGTAGGAAGAGAGACAAAGCAAGCACAACCAAAAACTCGAAGAGATGAGTAGTCAGGGGTTTGACCATAGAGAAGCTCAAATGGTGATTTGTTGTGTGTAGTTGGTGAAGGGATGCGATTAATGGTGTATACAGCAGTGAGGGCAGCCTCACCCCAAAAACGTTCAGGAAGAGAGGCAGAAATGAGAAGGGTACGGACAACATCAAGAATGTGACGATGTTTTCGTTCTGCACGACCATTTTGTTGGGAGGTATAAGGACAAGACCGCTGAGTAAGGGTACCATGATTGTCTAAAAAGAATAGGAAAGACTTATCATTATATTCTTGAGCATTATCTGATCGAAAAACTTTGACAGTGCGATTAAACTGTGTTTGAATCATTTTATGAAATGTTTGATAAACAGACACAAGTTCAGACCTATGATGAAGCAGATAAATCCAAGTATATCGAGAAAAATCATCCACAAATATGACAAAATATCTAGATCCCCCCTCAGTAGGAACAGGTGCAGGACCCCAAATATCAGAATGTATAAGATCAAAGGGTGCGGAAGAAAAGGAGTCACTATTATTAAAGGGCAATTTTGTTTGTTTGCCAAAATGACAAGAAGTACAATCAAATTTTTGAAACTGAACCGAACCTAAATGACCTTGAGAAGCCAACAGCTAAAGACGAGATAAGGATGGATGACCAAGACGAGCATGCCATAGATCAGGTGAGGAGGTAATAGTGGCAGCAGCTGCAGAAACGACTCGGGAAGGAATTTTCAGGTCATGAACCTCAAACATGCGACCAACCTTACGGCCTGTCCCAAGAACTTGACCTGTCCGGGGATCCTGCACTTCCATACCATGATTAGTAAAGAGAACATCTACGCCTAATTCACAAAGTTGGCCAACAGACAGCAAATTGAGGGATAACTTTGGGATATGAAAAGTGTCACTAAGGGATAAACAAGGAGAAGAGATTGTTCCTTTATGACTAACAGGCATAGGAGTTCCATCAGCAGTGTAAATGGTGATTGGATGTTCTAAGAGTGCCTTATCAGAAAATTGGGATTCATCAGGAGTCATATGGTTACAACAAGCAGTATCAAAAAACCAAGAATGGTTACCTGAGGTGACAGATAGGGCAGTGGAAGTACGGGATAAAACCTGTTGAACAACTGCCTCAATATCAGCCGTAGTAAGTGAGGAAGTCGAAGGTGGACCGGTAGGAACCGATGGATCAGAAGGAGATACAGCAGCTGCCCGAGGAAGAGAAGCTTTATTCTGCTCTTGCATAAATTTCTGCAGTTTGCGACAAACGGAGATGTCATGCCCTTTAGCACGGCAAAACTCACAGCGAATACCTTTGGAAGACTGAGAGGTGGGACGCCCAGAGTTTATCCGTGGAGGAGCAGTGAATGCAGCAATGGGAGGCTGTGGAGATGGTGTAGCCAATACATGGTCAGATGATGACATGTTTGCTGAAGTGGCAGACGTGCGCTGGTGGTGCAGAGGCGACTCGAGGCGCGTGAAGGCGCGTGGTGTCAGGCACAGAACCGGCTGTCGGCGCGTGTTGGGCGCGTGGGAGACCGAGTTCTGGAAAGAGTTGTGGGCGTGACGGCGGGACTATTCTTCTGACCGGATTACCGGATGAAGATGAGGGCAGCGGAAGAACGCCGGAAATATCCACAGGAACCAAAAGAATTAGAGCAATGGCTCTGATACCATGATAAAAATATAAAAGAAAAGATTTGTTGAACAATGATTTTATTGTGTGTCTAACATTGTACAAAGAGAGCCTATATATAGACTAGGTATAGGCCAAGTGTAGTACAAGTAGTACACTAGGTGTAGTACAAGTAGTACAATAGTACAAGTAGTACAAGTAGGATACTGGGTTAAGCCCATTGGACTAATCTATACACTAACAGCCCATTGGGCTAATCTATACACTAACACAAATTAATGTGTACTCATAATTCTCCAGCCAACTATTCTTTCATCATCCAAACACAAGAAAATAGCTTAATTATTCAAAGGCAGGTGTTATTGCGAGGACAGAAATTAGCATACAGAGCATTTTTTTGTATCTTATGACAAAATTACCCTCAACTAAATTATATCTCTTCCGTCCTCTTGCCTCACCTCACGTCTCTCTTCCTTACAAACAACATTTACAGAGAAAATTATGTTTCTACAGCATACATAATTGATGATATTGAGGCTTTAAGCCTTTAACGGCCGAAATCTGTGCAAAAGGGATTATATTGATTTTTGTATCTTGCACAAGTAGCAATACTGAACCCACAGGTAGCCCATGGCAGGACGCCAAAAGCCAAACACGCATTCTACTCATTATTTCTCTGTAATGCTAGTTTTGTATTGGATTATTCATCGTTTTCATATTTATATGTGAAGGAGAGAAGGATTTGAGTACTTGTGCAGGTTATTATTTTTTTGGTTAATTAATAGGATGATGAGGAAGATGATTGTGGTTCTAATTTGGGGGACTTTGCTGGAGTTTTTGAAACGGAAAAAAGTGACGATAAGTTGTAAACTAATTTTTCTAAAAGCTTTTTGCAATGAATAGACTGGAGAATTTGAGACGATAATTTGTGAACTTTTTTATAAAAGCTATTTGCAATGAAAAGACCAGAGAATTCGTAAATCTTTGAAAAAATTCGTTTGTTGATAAAGAAAGAGAGACGTAAGGTGAGGCTGGGAAATGTGAGAGAGAAAATTTAGTCAAGGGTAATTTTGTCAAAAAGATACAAAATATGCTCTGTATGCTAATTTTTGCTATAGCAATAACATTTGCCTTATTCAAAACATTGTGATAAGTCAATCAAAACTATATTAAACAAACTAGAACAAATAACAATAACAAAATCAATACTAATTGGTAGGATTTCTTAAACCTAGCATGAGCACCATAACCACCAAACTTCAAGGGGTTACACAGGTCGCTTGGGATCAAGTTAAAGAGGTCCAAACATGAAAAGGTCTAAAAAAAAAAAATCTAACATGCTAGCAATTTGCAGAATCTATCAACAGAAAACAAAGCTATGCAAGGCTAAAAAATTTAAGGTATCAACAAAGTTAAGGTTTTATAAAGGACATAAAAACATAGAGAATCAGTCTTCATCGTCTGCTCTTTCCTTATTGTGCCCTTCATGATCATCATCCTCTTCCATCTTATTATTTTTTCCATCCGATTTAACTTCATCGGTTTCAGTTTCTTCGTCGCTGCCATAAGCTTTTTCTTCTCTTTCATCTAAGATTAAACTATAATTAGGCTTGGGCAAATAAGCCGTTTTCACCATTTTAGGGGCATTTTGGTCCCAAAATTTGAGCTTGCAAGCCGCTGGAGAAGGGAGAGCTTATGTGGCAGTGAGTTATTGGCCAAGGGGTCTGATGGAAGGCCCAACTTTGAAAAAAATGACATTGTTTTGTGGTTGTTGTTAGCTTCCTTTTTTTTTTGTGTGTGGCTTATTATTGGGCCCCTCACACATTCTTCACGAGAAGTGTATGCGCAGTTTGAAATTTTTTTTTTGGAAGTTATTTTTTTCCTTCCTTCTATTTCTCGGCTTTGACTTTGTTTTGGCTTCCGTTCTTGTTTTATTCATCTATTTTATGTTTTGGTTCTTTTATGCTTTATGAAGGATGAGAATTCCGATAAGAAGATTATTTTCATGGATCTCCAAAGCTTTTTTTTCCCCTCTTCTACTGGTAGATTTGATATGCCATCTTATATTTCCTGTCGTCTGTTTATGCTTCAGTTTTCCTTGTTTTCACCTGTTCATTATTTTTTTTCTTTGCTTTTCTCAACAGTCTACAGTATGGGTTATCGCCAAGGTGATTTCTTTTTTTGCCATTCCCTATTAATTTTGGCTTATGTTGATTTAGTGTTTTTATGTTGTTTATTGTTGATGTTTTATGAAGGTAAAGAAATCCTAGCATAAGAGATAAAAAATACGATTTTCAAAGGGATTTTTTTTTTTTTTTCCTCCTAAATGTTAAATACTTACAGATATGACCTCTTTCCTTCACTGCGGTTTCTAAGTTTTTTTTTCTTGTGGTTGCCAGACCCAATAGAGAAATTTGCAAGGCTTTAAAGAAGCTAAAGAAATGGAAGAAAGGAAGAAAATGAGAGATTAGGGTAAGAGATAAAGGGGACAAGAACTTGAATGGTTAGCTTTGTTTTCATGGCTTTTACTTTTCATCGTCACTCACTGGTCAATCATCCCAATTTTTGAGCTTATGGGTTTTTTTAAAGTTCATTGATAGGTCTTGTTTTTTTTTTTTTTTTTTTTCCACACTGGTTTTGTTTTTTTTTTTCTTATGTTGTGCTTGCTAAAGAATGAGGAAAGGGATGAGCGAACAAGAATAACTACAATATTTAGCAGCCGGTTGATTTTCAATTTCTTCATTGATTCTTAGATGAGTGGTCCTTTTTGGAAGAAGTGGTGTTTCTTGTTGAATTGGTGGTGGAATTCCAAAAGTGATCTTTACAAAGAAGCAGTTTATACATCCACGGATAGTTGGGTGTTTGTTCATTGTATTCTACTTTAGTCTTTAGCTTGCTTTATGTCCTACAATGTCTCATTTTACTGGCTGGACTATATAGATATCGTGGATGAATTTTTTGATTAATCTTGTTGAAATGTGGAGGCCTTCAAACCTTGATCAGGTTTCTATGCTATTTTTTTTTCCTTTTTAAGTTTAGAAATCCCTTTGTTATTATTTCATCTTCTCCATGTTCTCAAGTTATTATATCCAATTTGATCCTGATCAGGGTTTCTCATGAGTTACGTTTATGTTGATTCTTTGCTTCTTCATTTTGTTCTTTACATTTTTAGTTTATATTTTTGTGAATTATGGTTTGTCCTCTCTTTTCTTCAAATTTGCTGGCTCTCAAAAAAAAAAAAAAAATATATATATATATATATTGTATTTTCATTTTCAACTTGTTTGGGAACTACTATCCCTCTGAACTGGAAAGGATATTTTTTATAGGTGAGATCAGGTTTTTTTTTTTCTTTTTTAAGTTTAGAAATCCCTTTGTTATTATTTCATCTTCTCCATGTTCTCAAGTTATTATATCCAATTTGATCCTGATCAGGGTTTCTCATGAGTTACGTTTATGTTGATTCTTTGCTTCTTCATTTTGTTCTTTACATTTTTAGTTTATATTTTTGTGAATTATGGTTTGTCCTCTCTTTTCTTCAAATTTGCTGGCTCTCAAAAAAAAAAAATATATATATATATATATTGTATTTTCATTTTCAACTTGTTTGGGAACTACTATCCCTCTGAACTGTAAAGGATATTTTTTATAGGTGAGATTAATTAACTGATCTACAAATACTAAATTCTTCTCTTTTGAATTTATTGAAAAATCACTCATCTCAATATGTTTGCTTGGAGTAGAGTTTTCCTTTTCATATTTTTGGAAGAGAAATTTTCTTTTTACTGCTATAGATCTTTGCTTTACCCCTAAAATCAAATTTTAAAAACTTTTTGGCACTCTATTAGTTTTCCATTAGTGTTGCACTCCCATTGCACATTTCAAGTATTCTACCTTATCGATGTGTGTATTTCTTTTCACGGGCATAATCATGCAAGAAAGTGCTGAATCTTCTTGGGTTCAATCATTTTCTAAACTTCAGAATCTTAGCTATTTGGAGAGATTGGAATTGGAGGGGATACAACTCAATGATGCAGCAGTGCACCATTTTCAGGCTAGCATAGTTTGAAACATTTATCACTTTAAGTGTTATCCAAGCAGATGAGTCATTGCTCATTTTGTCAACTATGCAGAAGTTGCAACATCTTGGCCTACGTGATGTCGTGCTCGTGCTCACTAACGTGGGCTTGATTCTTTTAGTCCTCGGCCAACATTGAGGGTTTTGGATCTTAGGGGTTGTTGGCTATACAATCACTCTACTGTCTGCCCCACCTGCCGATGTTGATATGCAAGTCGCGTTCAACGTGGATGTGCTTTAGGGATTGTCTGCTTGGTTTTTCTTGGAAGTGATTTTGTGATCATCTACTTCCTGCAAGTTTTAGATGAATGTCTCCTATTTTAAATGCTTTTCTTAGTTTCTTGTTGTTTTGTCAAACATCTTTTGATTTGCTTGCTAATAGTTGTAATTGTTCCTTGGCCCCCTGGACTATTTTGTAATGTTTCCTTACATTTCTATTAATCAGTGTGATTTATTTAATTATTAGTTTATTATGTTACTCACTTAATCATCCCTAACTATCAAACTAAAAAATTGAACAAATCAGGAGGTGCGTGTTCACAATTATGTTCCTTTGCATAATATCTCTAATTAGCATTATCCTTTTGCTAAATTTTATTACTATGTTGGTCAATTACTTTGGTCATCTTTATTCAGTGGAATTTTTTAGACACCAAGACAGGCGCGTTAGCGCCGCCTAATCCAATATACTAGTTATCCTTAGTGCCACTTGTTCTCGCCTCATGATTATGTTTTTGTTTTTGCCAAAGGTTCCTTGCGATCTCACGATCAGTGTAGCTCTTCATCCCTCTCTCTATAAGAATGTCATCCAAACATTCAGTTACAACTTTGTGATGTGCAACCATCTTCTCCTTAATCTCAAGCACCTTTTTCTTTAACTCCTTATTTTCTTCCATGAAGCAACCAAGAACGGATTGCAGCTTATTGAATTTCCTCTTCAACCCTTTGCCTTTGGAATGGATCGATCCGCCACTTTCTCCAAGTCAAGTAATGCACACTCTCGCCCTTACATCAGAAATCTAAAAATTTTATTTAAACTTAAAGGAATAAGCCCATGCTCAGTGAGGCCACACCGTTTTAACAATGGATTACTGAGTTTCATATTTATCCATGAAAGTGTGTTCAGATAATCCTATCAGAGAGCATTAATGACACAAATGCAAAACATATACAGAAGGATACAGAATCAGTATAGCAGGAAGTCATTAAAGTTCTAAATGAACAGTGAGCAAGTTTTAAATCAACTCCAGATTCAGAGTTCAGGTAAGATCAGATAAGATATTATCGTCAACAATGCCCATACAGAATAATGGCCTAGGTTCAAAAGTAGCTTGAGACTACTGACCAACGAGAATGACCCAACGACCAAGCCTAAGTCGGCTCGCGAATCTTCCGCATAAAGTTGTGGATAATGACTCAAAACAGACTAAGAATAAATCAGAACAGATATACAGATAATCTAGTGTGCAAAGTAGGCACACCCGTTCATTCATAGATATAATGCGAGGCCCCATATTTTTTAGAGTAAAACCATAGGGATTAAAAATGGTAAAAGTCAAAATTTTGAATTAATACTTGTGTTTGACGTGAAACAGACTTGCTTGCTTGGGTGACTGTGAACATTATGTGCCTATATTGAGTATTATTTCTCGAGTAAGCTAGGAAAGAATATGTGCCTAGGTTAACGTAGACCTAAAATGTGGGAGTGAAGGGTTACCGGAAGATACTCAAAAGGAAAAGCCGAGTATAGAAGAAGGCTGATAAAACAAGGCAAAAACTGGCCTTCCGAGTAGCCATACTCAAAAGGAAAAGCCGCACGGAGTCCTGAAGTGGGAATTCGGCAATTCAAATTCAAACAAAACTCTATCCCGTCTCCGATTTGAACTCCACGAATCCAAATCGGTTTGGGATCGCGTTTAACCTACGCCTACATAAGCATCATAAAATCTGGATTAAAAACCTTTAGTTGCCAATTCAAAATCAACAAGAAAAAAAAAGGTTTAAGAGGGGAAGAAGGAGAACCGCCGCCACAGTTCATCTCGTCCAGATCTTCCTAGCAAAACCATGGTAATCTTAGGACTACTGTGAGTATTATGTAGCAATCGTTGTTGTGAAATCTTGAAGCATGATAGTGTAGGTTTAAGTTTGAAAATGAAATTAAATGGGTTTGCATGTTAAATCTGTAGCAAGCATGAAGTTAGGGTGTCATTGGGTGCTAGATCTACTGTATGACAGGTATGATTAATGGATCTAGTTAAGAGATTAACAGGCAACGGATTTGGATTAGTAAGAATTAAGAAATCTGAAAGGTTCATGCTTTTGAGGAATAGTGTTCGTAAGCATGTTCATAGTCAAATTTAATGTAGTGGTAGTGGTTGGATTTGCCATGTTTTGCTTGTGAATGGTAGCCTATATGTTAGTCTTCAATTTGGTATTTTTGGAATCGTCGGAAACGAATTGGAAACGCAAAAGAGATGGCCTCAAAGAAGCCATCCCGAACTAGAAATTCTGGGCAAGTTCTTGCCTAGAACTCGAGTTCACGTGTGACTCGCACGGGAACTCGGACAGGGATCAGGCATGCGAGAATTCGTGCGACTTGCACGAAAACTCAGACCATGCCCAACTGTGCGAGCAACTGTGCGACTCGCACAGGTGCTCGTACAAGCACTCGACTTAGCAACCATTTGACCTGAACCACTTGACCTGAACTTGACTTGACCTGAACTTGACTTGACCTGAACCATTTGACCTGAACCACTTGACTTGAGACACTTGACCTGAACTATTTGACTTGAACCGCTTGACCTAAGACACTTGACCTAAACCATTTGACCTGAACCAGTTGACCTGAACTAGACTTGACTCTAACCGAACTAAACTTGACTCAAACTGAACCAAACTTGACTAGAACCGAACCAAACTTGACTTGAAAAGAACCAGACTCGACTTGAGCCAAACCCGATTAGACTTGAACCAAACCAGACCGGACTTAACCCGAACTGACCCAATGGGTCTTAGTTGACCTGAAAGTCAAACTTAACCTCAAAATTTAAAGTCAACCTTAGTGATCCAAAAGTCAAACTTGCATAGAAAAGCCAACTAGTTTCTCGCTAGATGATAACTTGATTCCGTTATCCACAGGAGCTGATTGTTAAAGCATTCCACGAGGATCGAACAACGTCAAACGTGCACACTTCACCTATCGTAAGGTGAGGGATTGCTCGCTAGCTTCATAAGACTTAAATGGACTATTTACGTAGTACTTGTGTGTATAAATACGTACTATTATGTGCCTATTTTGTTAATGAGATTTCCCACGCCTCACAACTTGCTTGTTTCGAGATTGAACCTGACCTGGAGTATGTATGCTAAAGTGCTATGTGCCTACTTGACATGATAATGCCATGAATTGATTGTTGTGTATCCTACTGGAATTGACATGATAATGTCATGAACTGCTTATTATGTACCCTACTTGACTTGACATGTTAACATGCTTACGTGCAACTGGAGATGCCTATTTATGATCCGATAGCATGACCTACTTCCACGAAGGATGATACACCTCTCAAGGTAAGTTGCATAACATCTACGATTGCGTGATACATCTAGATATGTATGAAGCATGCTAGGGTTGCTATGATCACCTTAGCGTGAAATAGGTAAGGGACCTACCAGATAAGACTTGGACTCTGAATCTTCTAGTGTGACTAGATAGTAGCTGCTTGCTGGTTATGTAGGGTTTGTTAGTGAAAGACCGTGTCGCAGTTAACCGACACTCATTTACGAGAGGAACACCCGATGGCCCGAAATGAGAAAATGCCAGAATCCAAAACCTCTGCGGTCAAGCATACCCGATTCTACCGTCGTATAGCTGCCGTGGGGGCGATGTGCTTTGCAAACCATCAAAACGTGAACAACCCAAAAAAGTGAATAGATTCCGACTTAGCTTTAGATGAGAAAGCTCAACTGTGAAATCTGCCCGCTAGAAGTCTAGTGACTCACACTTGTTGTATATGACTGTTGTTTCTATGCTGCCATGCTTGTTTTCAGTATTAGTTGTATGCATGCCTATACGGGGTGATTTACTTGCCATACTTGACTCGCTTGCTATGATTGCTTGTGCTTCCGCTGTGATGTGATGTGATAATAGTATGACCTGATTGTATTGTGAGACTGTAATACCATATGCTGTAATGTATGTCATGAGCTTATTTGCCTGAAATCTATATTTGTTCGCCTGGCCTTTGCTAAAAGACTCACGGTGGGATTTTGTATAAACCCCAAGGTCTCTCACTGAGCTTATTAAGCTCACCCCTTTCCCCTCCTTATATATTGTTTCAGGGGCTTGACTCGAGTGGCGCTAGAGGTAAGGTCGACGAGCACCGTGAAGAAATAAAGACAAACAAAGTGTAATAGCTAGTTGGGACGATGTTTTGGGAGGATAACTTGGTCAGTGACCGTCCTCAGACAATTTTATTTAATTTCGCTGTATTGTTATCTTAACATGCTAGAATAATAATAATGAGGTATGACACTCTTTATTTTATTTTGTATCGATTGTTAGGCGAGAGCCCTGTATGACGCTACCCGGACCGTCCAACTCCTCCTCATCGGGAACGGTTATCCAAGGTGGGGGGTCAGGCCGGGGTGTCACATATAACATGCTTCAGTGCACAAAGTATATCAGAATGACAACTTTCATATCATATCAGGATGAATTCATATCACACATTATGCATGAGGCAGCCTGACATTCAAATAATTACATATTAAAATAGTTCTTCCTATTCAATGAGGTAACTCACCTCAGTCCGTAGAAACTAGCTCACCAGTACCAATGATCTGCTAAACATTAAGTTTTGTGGTTTAGACTTTTTTCTTTAATTTAGATAAATTCTGGAATTGTAGGGTTGTAAGAGTTCTAGTGCTCAATTTGTATATTCACAAGTGCTTCATGAATCATGATCAAGTATTTCATAAAGGGAAAATTTCTATTAGGGTCAGTGGAAATTTTAAAGTTCATAAAGTGGGTGTAACTTTTATATAGTTTCTAATAAGGGAAGTGATTTATTTTACTAAAAAATAAAAATAAAAATAGATTCATACTATTTATACGATGCGATTGGTCGGTTGTGAACTCACATAACAATATGGATTAAAGTATAAAGATCGATCACCAGATGTTTTTTGATGCGGATTCTCAATTGAATCACGTTGCGGAATCCCAAAATCTGGTAAGTTGGAGATTAGCTTGATGTCTTTGATTTAAACCACCTTCTTGAATTCACCCCTGAATTAAGAAACTAATGATTTATCTAAAATACTCCACAAAATAAGTCGAACACCTAACTTAATTATGTATTTCAAAACCTCATTTGAAATCAAGTTACTCTTAGCTAAATATAAAAAGAAGAACAATTCACTAATGAATCTATAACAAGTTCGCTAATGAACAGTTATAAGTTTCCACGGAACATTACCCAAACTCAAAGGTTGAAAGCTCAAAACTTAAAATTGTATAACCCACAATTTAACTGAATGTATAATCTTAATCTTAATCTTAATCTTAATCTTGCCCAAGCCCCTTTAAACATAAAAGAGTTGTGCGCCTTTTACAAAGTAGAAAAGGAAATAGAAATAAAAGGGGAATCCAATCAGAATTGGAAACCGTACAAACCAGAAACCTAAAGTAACTAGGTTAATGGGGAAGGAATTTTGATTCTCCCTTATGGAATAGGTATGAACGAAATTCACTTCAAGAAAAGGAATAAAAATCCTACTAAAACATTAAAAGGGAAATCTATTTATTTCCTAAAAGAAATATGCAAGAATTCTTTTTAGGAAACTACTAATTAAGAAGTAAGGAAACCAAAACAAGGAAGGAAAAGTAAAACACACACTACCTAATTTGGTTGCCCCTAGTTGCGTGCCTTTTGCGTGTTTAAGGAAAGTGATTTAACTTGTGTATTTTACCTGTAAATCCGAGAAGCTTCTAGATCCTTCCCGAGTCTTTCTAGAATCTTCTGGAATAACTTAACTCAAGAATAATTTAATTAAAATCAAGAGATTCAATTATCTTCAAGACTTTTATTAAATATCCAAGAATCTTCTTTTCAGCTGGAAATGGCGTGTCGTGATATTTCTTTTTGACTCCATTTTTAATGACCCATTTCTCCTTCATTGGATCAAAGTTCTTTCCAGTGGATTTGTGAGAACCCATCTGTCGACTCTGAACCTTCTTAACTACTTGTTGACTTGTACCCTTCTGGGATGTCGAGTGTTGATTTCAGATGACCTCATCAATCCCTCTCATTTCGAAAGGATTCATCCTCGAATCCGATACTTGCGTTAACATAAGAGATCGAGTTTTCATTTGTTCATCATTTTCACAAAGAGCTTAAGTACTAACAAGGATGAAAGTCAATGACAGCTTAGAATGAGGACGAAGGTTGAAATTGGAGAAATTGGTCGTTGAGGGGGAGTGTTGACTAGCACATAACCAATTTCTAGAAAACTCTCAAAGTATCATTTTGGTAGCAAAACCAAATCACTTGCTCTAGAAGATTTCAATACCACTTATCTATCATTAGACTCAAATGTAAAAAAAATATTTCATAGTTGATAACCGACATAGTGTATAAATATAGATAGGTGAACCAACATTGATGTATTAAAAGTAGGGGTCTTAGCAACTGTCATGGGGCGCTCTTTTGAATCACCAAAATGAGCGCGCTGTATGGCAAGCAAGGCTCACTAGCCAAGCTTCCGCCAACTCTCGCAAATGGAATTCGTTCCCAAAAAACTTGTAAATTGCACCATCCAAACTAATGAAAATAAATGAAGGCAAACTCATAAGCCAAAGCTTAGATTTCATTAATATAAGATAGTATTTACAAGAAATAGCCAAGAGCTTAAAGGGGGTCAGTCATCCTTCATATCGTGTGTGTACATGCTTCTTAATTGTAATGTATATGTTCGCTGCTTAAATACGTAGTGTGCCCAAGCTTTATTTGTGCACTATTTTGTTGTGTTATTATTTGATATCCTATATTTATTAAGTGTTGTAGTGTGGTAAATTCAACGGGGACATGCCATAAAATCAGTCATTTATTTGAGCTCACATCTCCTGTGAGGACCCAGAATTTCAGGCTAGGATTCAAAACAAATAAAGGGTAAAGTAGACATTTGCTTGCTTTTTAATTACATAACGTGAATGGTGAAAATTCATGTATTGATTGAATGCTTGATTGATTGCTCGATGAAATACTTGATTGATTGCTTGATTGATTGCTCGATTGATTAATTGATTGATTGAATGATTGAGTTTTAAAGTGGGTATAGGATTTATCCTAAAATAGAACAAGGAAAGTAGGGAAAAGAAAGGAAGTGGCACATTCGAGAATGCGTACAAGTCGCATAGATACTTCCACAACCTTATAATTTGAAAAGGGAAGAATCTAAAAAATTACGTCGTGCGAGTTACCACATAAGTCAGACGCAAACTCGGACATAGTAAATCAGGAAAAATCTTTAATTAAGGAATTGGAAATCAAGATCAATCCGATAGAAGGAAACTACTGGATTTAAACATACTTTAATTCAGGGAGATTCTAATTCACCTATAACCTAATGAGTGCTTATAAATACAACCTTAATTGTGAGATCTCATAAATTTTGCCTAGGATTAGCCGTAGGTTTGTATTTTTATGTAAATTGTCTTAATTTTCAAAATATGTATTGTTATGGACTTGTATGATTTTCTTGAGAATTTTAATAAATGAAGAATTATTTTTGAATCATATATTTGTGATGTTTAAACTAGGATTAAGATTTCGGAATAAGGTTAGAATTATGTTTAAGTGATATGTGATAAAGTAATTAAGTAATAAAAATAAAAAAATTAGAAAATAAGTGAAAAATAGAAAAATCAGGGACGGATCGATTTTACTAAGTCCTGGATTGGGTAAAATCGATTGGAATGATTTTACCCAGTCCACGAATGGGTAAAATCGATTGCACCGACTGAGTGACCGGTTTTACCCAGTCCACGAACGGGTAAAACCGATTGCGCCGACTTAGGGACCGGTTTTACCCAGTCCTGGAAAGGGTAAAACCGATCCAAAGGTAGGAGGAAAATATCTTACTGCTTGAAGGACCGATTTTAGCAGATCCAAGAGCGGGTGATCCGAGGAAGGTGACAAAACACTTCGACCGGTTTTACCAGATCCATGAACGGGTAAAATCGATCGCATGCTGAAAATGAAAAAAATAAAATTCTCAAGATAATTACGAAAGTTTTCGCTTATTATGCGAGCTCCGCCTATAAATATGCTCCCTTTCATCCTCCAAACTTATATAAACCAACAAGAGACAAAGAATCAAAAGAGAGAAAGGGAGAGAAAAGGAAATAGAGGAGGAAGAAGAAAAGGAAAGGAGAAGCTAGGAAAAGAAGGCCTTTGGAGCTAGAATTTGGATTCCACAAAAGTGGATTTCATGTTAGGGAAGCTTCGAAACGTAAAGGTAATGAATTCAACTCACTTATCACATTAAGATTTAGAGGAAGATGCATGAAAATGGAAAATAATGAAGTTTTAGTTTTTTTAGGATTTTTTATTCAAATTCTTAGGTTTGATGTTAAATATGTGTTATGGAACATTAGAAATGATGCATGAATACTGTAGGAATGATTTTTAGAAACAAGAATCAAAGAAAAAGAAGTTTCATGTAAAAGTTTAACAAAAACCCGAAGCAAAAGCTTGAAAATGAAGTTTTCTGGGGACGATCAATTTTAACCGATCCAGAGGCGGGTAAAACCGATTCCGAAATGGGTAAAACCATTTGGAACGGTTTTAATCGATCCATAATTGGGTAAAACTGATTAGTTCTTAAAGTTTTGATTTTTGCAAAATCAACTTAAAATCTTTCGCAATTCTTTTTAGTTAAATACATCCTTTTACTTAAATAGGATTAAGGGACATTTGAGATTATAGAAATTGAAAGTTAGGATTTTATAACCCTAGGAAGGTGACAACTTATTTTAGAGTAGAAATTGAAACTTTCAATATTTATAAACTGCAGATAAATGGAAAAATACTGAGCAGGCATCTCAAGACCAATGTGAGTTTATCACTGAAAATGGATACTATTTTAATATAATTAATAATTGAATGTGCATTAAACTGTATTGTATGACGTGTTTTAAACGCTTTTGAAAAATGCTTAAAATGCTTTTTATCTTGAACTACCAGTTGTGTTTACCGGCTAGAATGCATATGTACTTGTTAGGCTTCAGTTGTACTTTCTTTGTGCATTGAATTTGTTACATGAACATGAGTTGTGTTAATTATGTGTTTTGCAATTTGATCCCATGAGCCAGCATAGGGTTTGGTCGTTTGGATCATCTGCGTTCCTAATTTTGAAATCAGTCCCGACCACCGGGGCCAATATATGTATATACTTAGGAGTTGGCTGACGATATATTTACGATTATGATTATGCTGAGATGAGTTGGTCCATCGTTCAACGTTCCTGTACACGTTGGCGAATGCCCCTCATTCTCGAGGTGAGCTGGTTCGTTATTCATCGTTCGTATAGAACATTGGCGAACGCCTCTCATCCTCATTATATGTTCTATGAATCCTGCATGAGTTAGGAATGCTATATGTTACCTGAATTATATGCATGGGTAATTTATGCAACTTGGTAAATGTTTTCAAAAACAGTGAACTCTCACTAGCGATGACTCATTCCATTTTCCATTTTCCTATTTCCTGTTTTCTGTTTTCAAAATTTTGTTACAGATCCTTGGTATAATGATGACTTCGCTCATTACCAGTACTAGGATGGGACTGCATGCGGGCCGAATGTGACACCCCACACCTGACCCCCCGCCTCAGAAAATCATTCCCGACGAGGAGAAGAGAGCCGACGCGGAGGCGTCATACAAGGCTCTCGCATAACAATCGATACAAAATAAACAGAGAGAAACATATATCGTTATGCTTATTCCAAAAATTCAATGCAGTAGAAAATATAATAAAACTGTCGAGAACGGTCCTAGGCCAAATTATCCTCCCAAACATGGTTTATGAGCTAATCTATTACAAAGCCCCTTAGGTGTTATTTTGGACACCCAACGGCTTCACCTCTGGCGCATGCGAATCAAGCACATGTAATTAAATTTTGAAGGGAGTGGGGTGAGCTTAAGCTCAGTGAGAGACCTCGGGGTTTGTGGAAAATCCCACCGTAGGTCTTTATAGAAAAGTCGGAAGTCAAGTATACAGTTCAAGCATCCATCCGTAGAGGTATATATATATATATATATAAGCCATGTTACATCAGAAGTACAGGCAATCAAAGTCCATCAAATCAGACAAGTGAAGCACATCAGGCATATAGTTCAGCACATGGCAACTAGGGAAAACGAGCATGGCAGCATAGATACAACAGTCATATGCACATATTTGAGCCACTAGGCTCTTAGCAAGCATATTTCACAAACAAGCCTTCTCTAATAAAGTTAGGTTGGAATCTATTCAAGTGTTTGAGTTATTCAAGTACTTGATAGTTTACAAAGCACATCGCCCCTGCGGTAGCTGTATAACGGAGGTATGCTCGACGGCAAGGGTTTTGGATATTGGCCCTTTTTCATCTCAGGCCACAAGTGTTCCTCTCATAACGAAATAGTGTAGACTGTCTGCGACACGGAACCAGCAGGTCCTTCTCAGGGGGGAGCGGATACATGTCAAGTTAGGCAAGAAGACTCGGTGCCTAAGTCTTATCGAGTAGGTCTCTGACCTATTTCATGCTAAGGTGGTCATGGAAACCCTAGCATACATCATACATATCTAAAGGCATTATGCAATCCTAGATGACATGCAACTTACTTCGAGAAGTCTACTGTCCTTCTAGTTTGTCGGGTCATGCTAGCTCATCATTGCAGGCACACATAATGGCACGTATGCAAGTAGACATGTCATGCTAAGCAGAGTATATAACAAGTAGAGCATGGCATCAAGTAGGCACGTAGGACATAAGCACGCATGCAACATGTAAAGAGCAATCGAGGAAACAAGCAAACGATGAGGCGTAGGAAACCTCGTTGGCAAATATAAACACATAATAGTACATATAGATACACATAAGTACTACGTAGATATTTCATTTAAATCTTAAGAAACTAGCGAGAAATCCCTCACCTGGAAATCTAGAAGGCACGTATGTCGTCTGACTCGGTCAACTCGAGCCAACGATGAGCTCCTGTGGATAACAGATACACGATTATTAGTTAAGGAGGAGTTGCAAACTTTCCAAGAAAGTTTGACTTTTTGGTCAACTGGGGTTGACTTTGACTTTTCGGTTTAGGTTGACTTTTTGGGTTAAGTTTGACTTTTTTGGTCAACCTTTGACTTTCTCCAGTTAGGTTTGACTTTTACGGTCAACTTTGCCTTTTAGGTTAACCATTGACCTTTCGGGGCGACTAGGGCTAACTTTAGACGTTAGAGTCAACTATTGGTCAAGGGTCAAGTTTTGGTCAAACTGGTTAAGGTTGGGTCAAACCGGTTAAGGTTGAGTCAAAGGGGTCAAGTTTTTGTCAAAGGTCTAGTCTAGGGGTCAAGGGTCAAGTCTTATGGTCAAGGGTTAAGTCTAGGGGTCAAACAAGTCAAGGTTGGTCAAAGGAGTCAAGGTTGGGGTCAAATGGCCAAGGTTGGACACGAATTGTCCCGACGGCCATGCTAGCCGGCCTTGCCGTGCCCGCGACGTGGCCATGCAAGCACAGCTTGCTCGCACGGCCTGGCCATGCACTCACAGCCTGCCAGCACGGGACCTGCACGCACCGGCTGGCCACGCATTCACAGCCTGCGCACATGGGCTGGGCAACGTCGGCCCTCCTTGGCCGACGACTGCCCAGATTGGCGACTGCAAGGTGGCCTTTTCGGGGCCACCATTTTTGCATCTCCCAATGGATTTTGATGATTCCAAAAATATAGATCTGTAGACTAACTTCAGTACTAACAATTTAACCAATTTTACACCAACTTTAACCATTCTAATGACCTTTTACGCAGCCTCAAACATGGTATGCACTGGATTTCTGGGTTTCATTGTAGATCTTAATTTTTATAAAAAATTCAATATCTTGTTTCCTCCCCTCCCCACTAGATGCATTCAATCCTATATCATTAAAAACAAGTATAGAACCCCCTTTCATGCAAAGATTTACATATCTCACGAAGAAAAATCCAAACCCACATGCAAGATTCAAGTTTTCCACATGTGTGTTCATGCTACTTCGGTGGGTTTAATTTCACTACTCTAGACTTACCCTTGTCCTAAGATTGCCACGAACGTGTTGAAGGGTTGAGGGCAGTTCTCCGGCGACAGCGGCGACGGCTCCTTAAAGTGGCCACGCACTTGGGTTTTTGCACTTTCAAGGTATAGTTTTTTCTTGGTTCTTGGCTGCTAAAATCTTTGATTTCGTGTTTAAGGAGGTATATATAGACTCCTCTTAGGGTTAGGTTTAGGTAGAGGTCGGGTCTCCCTACTTTATCTAGGATTTGGATTGAAAAATCCAAATTCGAGTTCAAAAACTCGTCTTCCCGCTACTGGGCAGCTGGTGCGTGGGGGGTGCTGCACGTGCACCACACACCGCAAGCTGCTACGCACAGCCCCGCCTGCGATGGGGGCCTGCGACGGGCGCAGGTCCCTGTCGCAAGGGCTCTCTTCTGGCCCATTCGCGGCCGTCCTTGCTCCGTTTGACTTCCCCTTTCACGTAACTTTCTAGCTACCATTCCTCTTGGGTTTTCTAACCTTTATCCCCTACCAGGGGTGCGTTCTCCACCCTATATTTCTTGAGGGGTCTACCGTACAACCTAGACACTTAGAAAGCACACAATAATTCAAGCGAGCGGGTCACGTTTCACATCAACACATAATCTAAGCCAAAAGTTTTTTATTTTTACCATTTTTATCCCTATGATTTTGCTCTGAAAATTTTGGGGCTTCACACCGAACCTATTATATTAGCTGGATAGTATTTCATAAGAATGTTATGTTTAGTTGAGCTTCTGCTTTTGTATTAGGAACTGATATATCTACATTAAGGTTTGGCAGTTATAATAAAAGTTTGTTTAGTCTCTTTTCTATACGACACTGAGTTCTAGTGCAAACCAGGCAGGTATCCAGTGAAGCCAACCCTTGTTTGCGGAACGGTAAGTCTAGGGTGTCATATTAATTCATGAATTAAAGCTTGAACACTCAAATTAAAAGTTAGAAAAAATAAAGAGAAGTTTGTGCGGAATAACTCGTAGACGCCTCCATGAACTGCCGTCACCGCATCGCCACCCCTTTGTAGTCCCTTAAGTTCGTGGTAATCATAGGAACTCATGGTGAGTATTAACTCATAGTTCGAATTGAGATTAGAAGCAAAAGCATGACTATGTATGAAAACTTGAAGAACAAATAATTGAACTATTGCATGAATAATCGGTAGAAAAGCATGTTCATAGTATGTTAATGTATTTCTTGTATATTAAACTACTTAGAATTGTTGTGTCTAGCGTTTAACGAACCGTAATGATTAAATTGAAAATCAAAATATGACACTTATGCATGTTAAGAAACTGTGTTCCGAGCCTAGTTCGTAGCAAGATTTAATTTGGTTAAAGGATTTGTTTTTGCGAAGTTATTACTTTTAGGTATTGTATGTATGCTAAACTTTGGATTAATGTCTTTAGATTGGTCTAAAACTGTTTGGAACCGTATTAAAAATAGCCTCAAAAGTAGTAGCTTGAACTAGAAATTTCTGGAAAAATTGGCATGTCATGCGAGTTACCATGAGAGTCGCACGGACTCTCGCATAGAACCCTGAAATCGACTTTCCTGAATTTGAAACCTAAAAACCCAAAGAACACGAAGAACACAAAAAATCCCCAGGTATGAGTACCTGCACGAGCCGTACGAGAACCCGAGCGCAGCCCAGAAATCAAATTTTGCCTTTTCTTCAAAAATTGGTGTTATACCCAAAAGTTTACCTTATTATAGAATCGACCCAAAAAGTATTTAGAAAGGTAAGTCTTGAAGATTGACCTTATTTCTGAAAGCGATCTTATCTCCGAACTTGACCTTATTTTCACAAGTGACTTCAAACCTAGACCTTTGACCTATAGTTGACTGAAAAGTCAAAGTCAAGCCTAATTGACCAAAAACATAAAGTCACCTTCAAAGTCAAATGTAGCGACTTATGTTAGAACACTCGTCTTACAGGAGTTAACCATTGACCTAGAAGTGAACCAGTCAACCGTTGACCCACTCACGTTTAAGAAAGGTGAGGGATTTACTCGCTACATTCATAAATGTTTAATTGAACTATATATATAGTATGAGTGTAACTATACCTTGATTTCTAGATTAAAGTAAGAGGTTGCCCACACTTATTGATTGCTTGATTTGCCACATATAAAATGTATTCATTGAATTGCTTACTTGCTTAATATGAGTTCAAGCATGTACACCATATTGATCAATGATTGATGCAAGAACGCATGAATTGTCTATCGATTGAAAGCATGATTGATTGTACATTATAGAGAAGCATGATGTACTTTTGGTGTAATATGAGATGCATGAATCATATACCATTACTAGGTTATTAAGACGCATATCGAATTACTAGGATTCATGAAAGCATACTAGAGATGCCATGTTTGCATGATAAAAGATAAGGTATAAGACCTTTAACTTGAAAAGACTTAGCGTGTCTAAGTCTTAATAGATTGTTTGGTAGGTACCACTTGTATGTTGATGTTTAGAGGTAAAGTCGTGTCACAGCTAGTTGACACATCCCTAAAGGGGAAACTAATAGTTGCATGTATACAACCGGGATCCAAAACCTCTTGTCGCCGAGCACTCCGACTATTGCTGGTACTGTTGCCACTTGGGTCTAGAGGTGTTTGCAAACTACCTAAACTTGCTAGATTGTCTAGAATTGATTACCGCCTTAGCTTTAGTTAGAAAGCTATATAGAAATCAAATTTATTGAAAACTTAAGGGTTAACAACTAGATTGATGGTTGCATATGGTTACTAGGATTCCATGTTGCCATGTTTATCTCTGCTATATGATTTTAGATATGCCTGATTGATTGATCGCTTCTGCATTGATGTACAACTTGTACATGACATGAATAGTATGAAAATTGATGCATAAACTGTAATGACACGTCTATGTGACCGCTTTGATATTGAGACCATTTTTCCAAATGCCACGGTGGGAATTTTTTATAAAAATTGAGGTCTCTCACTGAGCTTGTGAAGTTCTTCCCTTTCATTAACCTATTTTTGCAAGTGCTTAAGTAGGTATGATTTACTGTTCGCTAAATGTGAGGACGACATTCATTGTAGCAGTGCTGAGTGTTTGTCTTGTAATAGATAGGCCTAGATAATGGTTTTTGGTTTAAGGGATAATTTGGTCGATGAGTGTCCCGGATAATGTTTTAAGCTTCCACGCTAGACAAGTTTACTTTTAATAAGTGTCATTGAATGTTTTTCAGGTAAAGGTAACTTATGTTTTTACTATTATCTGTATCGACTTGTTGTGCGTGAACCCTAAATAGCGCTACCCCCTGCACTGACTCAGATTCCTTTGCAGGAATGACCCTCGGGAGATGGGGTCGGGGCGGGGCGTCACATCTCCACTTCAGTGCATGCCGTTGTTGATAATAATACTGCCTCTTCACAATTATGACACTCTAGATTAGGTTATGCATCATTATCTTGTGTTAGACAACTAGTATCTAACGGCTCATTAGGATCTGTTAACAATAATTCTTTTGATTGTATCTTTTGCTAGTTTGGTAAAGAACGTGCATTGCCATTTTTATTAGCTGATTCTATCTGTTTTCAACCTTTTGATTTGATTTACTTTGATGCTTGGGGTCTTTCTCCTACTCCTACTAAGAGGGGCTCTCGATATTTCATTATCTTTATTGATGACTATTCTCGTTTTACCTAGATCTACGTAAGAGAACAATGTTATGAGGTTTTGCAAATCTATCGTGAACTCCGTAATATGGTTCGCACTCAATTCTCTCAAATGATTAAAACATTTCGTTCTGATAATGCTACAGAATACACTGACTCCTCATTTCTTATTATTTTTCAAGAAAATGGTGCCATTCCACAACATTCTTGTCTAGGTACGACCCAACAAAAAGGCCTTACCGAGCGTAAACATCTACACATCATTGACATTATTCGGGCACTGTTATAATCTGCTAGTGTTCCTAAATCCTTTGGGGAGGAAGTCGCTCTCACTGCAGTATATACCATAAATCGTATTCCCTATTCCGTCACTCATAATATCTCTCTTTTTGAGCGTCTCTATAACATCTGTCATGATTATTACTCCCTTCGAATTTTTGGGTGCGGATGCTTTGTCATGCTCTAACCCCATGAAAGGACTAAACTGGAACCTCGTTCTCACCTGTGTTGTTTTGTTGGTTATAAGATCTAACATAAAAGTTATCAATGTTATGATCCTATTTCAAAACATCTTCGCATCTCTTGTCATGTGACGTTCTGGGAACATAAGCCGTTTTATAGTCTCTTTTCCTTTCACCTTTCTCCAGTTCAGTCACCCTTGTATTTTACCACTCACCGAGTCATTGACACTTCAGTTTATGCCCCTTATTATGATACAGGTCCTTCCACGACCTCTCATCATCATCTGTCTCAATTCCTACTACTTAGTCCGTGGATCCTCCCGAGACTTCTTTCTCCCCTTCACCTTGGTGATTCACAAAGGTAAGACATTCTCCTCCTTATCTCATCGAGTACCACTGTTCTCTTAATCTTGCTACTCTTTATGAGCCTCAACTATTTCAAGAGGCTCGTTCCAACCCTCTTTAGCCGCAGGCTCTGAATGATGAGTTGTAGGCTCTTCTCAAAAATCATACTTGGGACTTGATTGACTTTCCTCCTAAAAAATATGTGGTTGGATGCAAATGGGTGTACAAGATCAAAAGTCATTCAGATAACTCTATAATATGCAATAAAGCACGACTGGTCATGAAAGGTTTCACTCAAGAATATCATATTGATTATGAAGAAACTTTTGCTAATGTGGCGAGAGTCACTTTTGTTCAAGCTCTTCTTGTTGTGACTTCTTCACCTTGCTGGGATCTATTTCAAATGAATATCAAAATATATTTCTTAATGGGATCTTAAATACGAGGTTTATATGTAACCCTCACAACATGTTTCTGTTTGTTCCTTAGGGACTCCTTTATCTCTTGGCGAAGCAAAAGAAAATTTGTTGTGTCCCATTCTATTTCAGAGTCTGAATATCAAGCATTATTCGACACTACTACAAAACTCTTGTGGCCAAAATGACTTCTTTCAGATCTAGGTGTTTCAATGACCCCAAGTACATCGCTATTTGTGATATTCAGAGGGCTGTACAGATTGCTCACTATGATGTGTTTAACGAATGCACTAACCATATCGAGATTGATTGTCACCTTATTTGCCATCATCTTTTGCAGAAGTCATTGACTCTTATCTCCATTTCATCAAGGGGTTGTTACGATATGTAAATATGTAATTAAGTTGTACTTATCATATAGTATATTTGCCTATTTTATGTACCATAACCTTCATATAAAGGCTACTTTGTATCCGTAATAAACACGATAATTCAATCATATTTTTGAAATTACTTTTTTGCCAATGTAGATTAAGGAAATAATTAGCACTCACTAGGAGAGGCCAAAGTGAATGACCAACAACTACTAAATCAAGTGCAGAATGACCAAAACACTTTAGCCCAGGTTTGCCTATCATAACTTTCCCAAAGGTAATTGTATTTGAAATTGAAATATCTATGCTTATTCTCTAGATGGATTTTTATTAGAAGTTGATTATTACATTTGTATACATAATAGGCAAGTGAGCGAATGCACAAATTAGGATGTAGTCGCAGATCTATCCCGTGGCATTCCATTGTTAATGAACCCAAAATAGAGCAAATGTATACTGGTGGAAGTAATGTTCAAGGGGAGGCTAATGCGAATAACCAGTAGTTTCATCAAGTGCCTAATGGCCAGAATACATCAGCATCGGTTTAGCCTATTCAAAATTGCAAATTGTAGATTTTTTCTATTTTGCATCTACTATAAATTGAGAGTTATGTTTGTTTACCAATAGGCAAAAGAGCGTAGGCGCAATTCAAGATGCAAGTGCAAATCTGTTGTTGAACCCAAAATAGAGCAAATAGATACTGGTTGTGGTAATGGCATAAGTAATGTTCATGACCAACTTCAAGGACAAGAAATACCACTGGTAGTTGGAAGAAACATTTGACTAAGGCTGATAAAATATGAATTAATGCAAATGCTAAATATTTGCAGGTGGAAATTCCATAAGGGTTGGATGGTGGGAAGTAAGAAAGGACAGAGCAAATGTTGGGTGGACTTAGATTGTAGTCATTTTTAATGTTTCGGTTGTGGTTATTGAAAGCATAGAAGCTAAACCACGTATGTTGTGAAGTTAAGTGCATATTCGTGGTTTTGTTGTGGTTATGTTTCAAGGTAGTCTTTTCCAGTTTGGACAATTTAAAAATTTATTATGTACTATATTTTGATCTTTGGCTTGTAGCTATGTATCAATTGGTACTTTTCGGCTTCTAGCTTGTGCCATGTTTCAGATTATTGGTAGCACTTAGTATAGATAACTACTGGCAATTGTCCATAACATTCCGGCCTATTGGCAGTGTTTACTACTAATAACTGCCTCTAAAAGTTAAAGATTTTTGGCTACAATTATTTGCAATGTCTGCGTCTTTTTGTTATTTTTGGCCATGGTTTTTGTAATCGTGTCTAATTCTTTGATTTTTCGCACCGCCTGCATTCACTACGGTTTATATTTTTGTTAAACCGCCTCCGAAAGGCCAAAAAGTGCAGCTAGTTGTTCGCATTGTAGTACTAACCCATTTATTTATATCGGAAAGAAACTCCCATTTGTTCGAGGAGACAAAATCTTTGACTGTGAGAAATAGAAAACTCCCATCAAGGAAGTAAAATAAACTAAATAAAATATAAAAGAAAACTATTTTCCCCATCTCCCATGAGAGGTATATAAAGAAGAAGATTAAAAAAGATAGAGGAGGCTATGGTGTGAGAGAAAGAAAGAAAGAGTAATTCTGATGCCGACTATAATCTAATTGAAACTTGGCTCTCATTGATAAATTAAATATTTTGTCAATTAAAAAAGTGATTGATATTAAATACTATGAAATATTCAACTTTCAACTAGAAAGGAAAGTTGTGCGAACAACTTAAATTATTTGATTTTAAAAGAAATGAGTGATTGTCTAGAAAATAAATTTGAAGACATAAATTCAAATCTTGCAAAATTAACTTTTTGGAGAGACAACTTAGAAAAGTTATTAGAAAAAATAAAAGATTAGAAATGCTAAGAGTGGCTTAGGCTATAAAGTTGATAATATATTTCCATCTTCATTCTCCACCTTAGTTGGTGGCTCTTGAAATGAGAAAAAAAAATTTAATTCTTTCCATTGAATAAAGTAATTTGTTGGATAATTGATTCTCTAAAATTGTTGAAGAAATGATTATTTTTATAACCCAAAGAAAACAGTCAATTATTTTAGAAGAAATGATTTTAAATCATATGAATGCTACTTTATTTTTTTTACGTTTCTTATGACTTAATATTTTTTCAACATAGGAATTATTCATATTTTGAAAAGAGAAGTATTGAAATTTACCATAATTGTATATTAAGGGGAAAAGAGACGAAGGAAACAAAATTGTGTGATTTCCCTATTAAATTTCATTATTTTGGCATTTATGATCACAAATATTTTAATGTTTTGACAAAGTATAAGTAAAATATGGAGATAACATTTGAAAAAGTAGGAAAAAAGGTGACCCACAAATACCCAAAAGGATTTGAGCACCGAAACCTTGTGTTTGATTAGGATGTTGATGTTATTTGGTGCAAAAGATAAACTTGCAAGTAGAAAAAGCATGTGATGGAAGCCAAATGAATTAGGAAATTGGTAATTGACGCAAATGCTTCAAAATGAAAAGAGAAAAAGAAAAAAAAGAGCATGAGTTGCTCTAATGAGATAGCATGTATCACCACTGAATCCCTATTGGTTTCTTAATGATTGTTTTGGTAATTGTATGCAATTTGAGTTTTATGAGATTGATGAAGCACAATTTGTCCCTCGGACCCCAGGCAGCCTGTTCCTTGCCGGATGCGGTCTTGAGATGTACTTGCAATGGCAGGAGATGAACCACTATTAGACTCCGAAACCCAAGTTAGTATAGGTAGGAGTAATAGTATAGTGTGTTTAGAGGGATGTGTCGAACTACCTGGCAGTTATGCCAAAGTTCTATATTTAAAGGCAAGAGCATGAGTCTTGTGGTTGAGGGAATCAGGGGAATGATGGAGATCATGCCCCATTGATTCGTGGGTAGTTGGCCAAGTGGGTGAGGATTTGACATGGTCTTATTCGGTTGACCATACCCGATCAACTGTGTTGGGCCTCTAGTCATAGTGGTTGGATTAGGCCCAATGTGTTTGGGCCCTAGGTTTGGGCCCTACTAAATTGGGCACATAAGTGATAATCATATATGAGCTTATTTCTATTGATTTCAAAATTATTTATATGTGTTATGAAATGCATATTTAGAGTATTGAATTGGATATACATCTTGAGTTTTAAGTAAAAAAATAGATGATGGAGCACAGTTTGTCGGGCGAACCTTGAGAGTCGATGGGAAACGAGCTAGCTGGGCCGTTAAGTGAATTAGAACGTCTAAAGTACCTGCAATGGGGAGGGAAGTTTCGTAAGCACTCCAAAACTTAAGTTAGTATAAAGCTATAGATGAGTAGCTTGTAGATTGATGAAGTAGGGAATTTAGTATGTACCTTTAACCCATGAGGAAAATGGGTATTTATAAGAGAGCAGCCCCTTCAGCCTGTTTGTGGGCCCCAGGTTTCTCGAAACTACTCCTGGGAATATGGGGGATTGCCCATTATCTAGTTGAGGAGTTCATGGGCATATTCGTAGAGGGGTGCTTGAGCCTTGTGAAGTCACGCATCTGGGACCTTGACGTCATGGATGACGTAACGCTAAACTTGACAGAGTTCAAGATGTGAACCGAAGTATACGATGTGAAAATTTCCAAGGAAAGGTAGTCAAGCAGGCAGTAGCTCCTTCAATCTCTCAACCCTTACCTCGCATTTGGCAGACTACTAAACTAACCTAAATTAATTTAAACATGCAGTTTTTACCAAACAAAGAATTAAATAGTTGAATGACCACAATAAGTAGAGTGATTACTTAATTGATGAAGTTTCCAACTTAACAATAAATTACAACACGCAATATACTTAAACTCAATAATATGGAGGAATTCAACAAGTACAAAGCTAAAAGCCTATACTAATATGTTTTAATTCTCTGGAAAAAAAAATTTCGGCTGTGAAACCCCGTAAAAATTTTAGTATTAAAAAATCCACCTCTAAAAGATATATCGAGGTATTTAAAAATATTTTACGACCATTTATTAAAATATAGGAATTCCTTTTACATGAATTCTATGAGATCTTGTAAATTTTGTCCTAGGATCAGCCGTAGGATTGTATTTTCATAAATTACTTTAAATTTTCAAAGTATGTATAGCTATGAATTTGTACGATTTTCTTTAAAGAATTTTATTCAATAAGATGATTTATTTAGATTACAGAATCTTAATGCTTATTAGGATTGTGCATATTAGGAATAAGATTAGAATTATATTTGAGTAAATAAGTAATTAAGAAATAAGAATAAAGAAATTAGAAAATAATAAAACAATAAAAAAAAAGGGACCAATCGATTTTACCCGATTTGGAATCGGGGAAAACCGATTGATCAGGGGTTACAAACAGTTTTACCCGCTTCTAAATGGGTAAAACCTATTGAAGGGATAAGATAAATGGTTTTACCAGATTGGAAACAGGTAAAACTGATTCGGAGATAAGGAAATTGGTAGTACCGATTCGGAATCGGGTAAAACCTATTCCACCGCTTCCTGGAATGGTTCTACGACTTCTAAATGGGAAGACCCAATTTGAAAAAGTAGAAAAAATATCTAACCGCCCTCCAAACGATTGTAACCAATTTGGAAAAGGTCACAACCGATTCGAAATGGAATAAATCGGGTATAACCAATTTTAAGAAGGGAAAAACTTATCACGATCTATTAAAACCGATTCCCGATCGGTTAAAACTGATTCCCGATCGAGTAAAACAGATTCGGTACTGGAATTGAAAAATAATAATAAGTTGGAGATAAGATCGGGTGTTTTGGCTTATTAGGCATTTGTGCCTATAAATAGCCCTCCCTTAGCCATTCCTGCACCAAACCTCTGTCCAAACTCTGCCAAAATCCTAACCAAACTAGAATAGAAAAACTAAGGGTTGAAAGAAGGAAGAATAAGGCAGAAAGGAAAGAAGGAAAAGCTTGGAACCAAGCTTAAAGCTAGAAATCAATTCCGTAGCATTGGATTTGGTGTTAGAAGGAGTTCGGAAGGTTCCGGTAAGGAGTTCAACAGATTTTTTTTGTTGTTTTTAGAAAATATTGCACATTTTGAAGTTTAAGGAATTTTTAAGAAACTTAAGGTTTTGATCTTGTGATTAGCATGAATTCTTGGTTCGAAGTTGTTAGAAATAAGGCCTATATGTTATTAGGTTGCTTTTGCACAAAATAAAGTAAGAAAAATGCTTTTTAGAAGGATTTGTAGCAAGAACCCGAAAGAAAATTGGAAACCAAGTTTTCTGGGCACGAATCGGTTTTAGCCGATTCGGAATCGGGGAAAGCCGTGCCCAAGGGCAAAATCGAAAAACCATTTCCAAGCGATTTTAACCTATTGAAAATTGGTTAAAACTGATTCCAAACGGTTTTTGCTGATTTTCAATTGGGAAAAACCGATTGGAGTATAATATATTATTTTCCAAAATTTTTATAAGTTAATGTAGTTAGTTTTGTTATGTAAATAAGTCGAATTAATGCCTTTTTGGAGTTAAAGAATTATGGAATTAGTTTTGGAAAATTAGGTTTTAGAAAGAAAACTAGGGTTTATAAGAAATTCGGCCTTATTTGGAATAGAATAGAAACTGAACCTTTCGATATTTATAAACTGTAGACAATTTGGAAAATAGTGAGCAGGCATCTCAGGACCGATGTGAGTTTATCACTGAAAATGGATTCTGTTTTAACGCAATTAATAATTGAATTGTACTGAATCTTGTTTGCGGCATGTTTTGAAATATTTGCGAAAAATACTTGAAATCCTTTTTAATTTTGAACTGCCAGTTGTGTTTACTTACCAGTTGGAATACATATATATACATGGTATGTTTCAGTTGTACTTTTGTTTGTGCACTCAATCAGTTATTTGAGCATAAGTCATGTCAGATCCATTATTTGTTTTGCGATTTGATCACGCGAGCCAGCATTGTGCTTGATCATCTAGATCATTTGCGTTCTTGATTTAGAAATCAGCCTAAAACACTGGGGTCCATATCAGTATAAGTTGTTGGGAGTTGGCTGACGATATATTTCAATTGAGATAGTTGGTCTGTCATTATAGAGTATGTAGATACTTTTTTGGCCTTATATGATTAAGATTCTGAATATATGTTTTATATGAACTTTTTCATAAGACTGATTGATTCTTAATCCAGGTTATAGGCTCGTTATGGACGATGATGAAATAAAAGATTTGGAATACTGTAAGCCTATCTTCTATAGGTATTCAATGGTTACACCAAGAGAGATATATGCACCTTTCTTTGAAAATATGGAAGCTATACTTGCGTGGAGAGAGTGTTTTCCCAACAGGATAGTTGGTGCCATAGAAGATGAAAGGAATCAATATCAACTAAAACTAGCTACTGTTGAGGATAAACTAGTTAAGAAGGAACAACAGTTATCTAAAACGCAGTATGTCATAGAGATAATCCATGCCAAGAATAAAAAAAAATACAAGCGAATAGTAAATCTGCAACGAGAAGAACTAGAAGGCACAAAAGGAATCCTACAATATTTTGATACTCAAAATACTCACTTAAGGAGAATAGCTCGAGAGGAGCACATGTTAAGTAAATAAGCTTTAATGGATTTCAAGTTAGCTTATGGCCATCTTTTGGAATGGACCACTAAAGGAATGAAAGAACCTACCCTGAATAATATAGACAACATACAATCAAATGTACAAGTACTTCAATCCTGGATCCATACTGAACTAACGAGGGTTGAAAAGAATTTCGAGGCTGTACAAGGACCAGTAACAGTAGGGAGCTTGGATTCCGCTGATCAAAGCACTAGTATGTCAGGTCATTCTTTAGGTTATGAAGCGGACATGTCGAGGAGTTCTCATATCTAGAAAGTAGTCGCAAAAAAAAAACTTATGTAAGATATATGTAAAATATGGTTGCTTTGTAATAATAGGAGTGTGTTTGTTAAATATAAAAAAATAATAATAAAAATAAAAAATAAAAAAAAAAGTTATGTTGTGTTGTGTTTGTTTCCCCCCAATTTATCTTTTCAATGTCTTTATTTATATATTATATAAATAGATTTTCTTTTAATATCTGGAGCTAGAATCCTAAAAGATTGAATGGAGAAGATAACGGATTTAGTTAGAAAACCTTAACCTCTGTTGCCCTGTTTCAGGAACGGGCAATGGAACATGAGAGAGAAGATGTTAATTTGGGCTAAGGACAGATCGAAGGAGAACATGAGGAAATGGAACAAGAACTAGAATATCAAGGACAAGAGGAGCTAGGATTACAACACTTTGCTGGTTAGGTTATTGCTAGGCTGTGTTAGACCTATGGTCTCAATTCCTTTATGTTTTGATGATTTAAATAACAAATAATTGAACTAATGTAAAAGAAGGTTTAGAAAAGCTTACTGGCAGATGTTCGACCAAACATCTGAGTCGCGCAGAAACTCGGACAAGCAAGAACAAGCCCAGAAAATGAAGACAACTTCAAAGCCTAAGAACAGGGTATCCGATCAAACACCCGAGTCGGACGAAAATTGCGCAAGAACAGTGTATTCGATTAGACACCCGAGTCGAACATAAACTCGCATAGCCCTCAGTCACCACATTAAATGCAAGTAAGAAAAGAGCTATGTATGACAATTGACCGTTGAAGAGATTTGAAGTCAAAAGAAGAAGTGTCATGTACGATTTACCATCCGAGTCCGATAGGTACTCTCACAGACTACAAATAAACCAACGTTAAAGAAGTCAGCAAAGTCAGTAGGCGTTAGAAAAGCAAGATTTGAATTAATGAGTCACGTTCGAGAACATGTCCGAGTCGGACCCTTAATCGGACAAATTTTAGAAAGCTGAAAATTAAAAGAGCCATTGGAAGGAAGCTTTGGCTCTTCTATAAATACTTCAAGCCTTTCATTTGAAGATCAAGAATGCCAAATTGAGATCAGCTATCATCTACAACATTCCAATCCATTTCAAGAGAAAAATCATAGATTTGCATTCTTCAAAAAGAGACTTATCATAGTCCAATTGTACTTTCATTATTCATCATTTAGCACTCTTTTATTCTTGAGAAGTATGGATAAGTTCATGAGGTTTTAGATGCTTCCCAATAGTTTCTTGCAAGCATCTAAAAGGTTCTTGAGAGGTTCTTGAAGAATTAAGAGTGATTCTCACCGTCCTTGAAATTGGTTCCAAAAGTGCAGGGGGATACGATCTCCCCACATCAACACTCACAGAGGTTGCGCAATTGAGGGGCTTAGCATACACACCTGTTTGCCTTGTAAGTATGATCTACGTTCTTGTTTTAATATTACTAACTTGCTATATTTGTTTTTACAGCAAATTGGATTCGAGGACGAATCCTTTCTAACCAAAAGGGAATGATGAGGATATCCAAGGCTAAAAACAACACAAATTATAAGTCAGAATCCACAAAGCCAACCGAAAGGCAAAGCCTTTGAGAAGAAGAACGCCAAGTATGCTTCAGATGCAAATCCAAGGCGCAAGGCTATGAACTCTGAACCAGGCGACTGGGTTTGGGTTCACATGAGAAAGGAAAGGTTTCCAGCAGCCCGGAGGATGAAACTCCACCCCAGAGGCAATGGGCATTTTCAAGTTATAGCAAAGATGGGGGATAACGCCTACAAACTGGATCTACCAGATGAGTATAGCGTTAGTGCATCTTTTAATGTTGATGACATATCTCCATTTAATTTTGACCAGGATCTTGATTCGAGTTCGAATCCTTTCCAACCGGGAGGGAATGATGAGGGCATCCCCAGCCCTACGCCAAGTCAGTATGCAGAGGATCCCAGTTCAAGTAATGAGGACTCGGAAAGTGCAGCAAAGGTTTGTGTGCTCTATAGAGGCCCACCAATGCTCCAAGACCTGAGCCCATATCAGAGAGATCTGTTTCGTTGACATAGTTGGGCCTATGACCCGAAGAAGGACAAGGAAGCTCATATCAGATCTTGAAAACCTTGTTCAAAGGAGTGCTACAGAAGCCCAGCGTGTTACGGACTCCAACACCCTTGAAATGAATGCAAGGAAGGTTAAAAGCGTCATTTTACTCTCCATCACAGGGGAAATGGCGCCTACTAATCAATCCAGCTAAAGAAAGGGACATTTCTTCAAGTTCTTGATTTTCTTGAAAATCTTGAATTTCGCAGTTTACTGAATCTTGAAGAATCTTGAAATTCTTGATTTTTGACGTTCTGAAATGATTACGGGAGATCCAGAAGATTCCAGAATCTCCTTACATCATCCACCTCATGAGCCATTCAAAATGGGCCGAACTCACCCTTGGAGCCTATTCCATTATTTCGGCCAGAGCAAGCCCACAAGAAGCAGCCCACATGCCACTTGGAAGCTTAGGTTAGAGAAGGATTAGGTTTTGTGCATGTTACCTAATTCTACTCAAAGTTTGTGACAAGTTAGTTAGGTTGTTACAAGTTTGTTACAACTAGATCAACTTGGTAGTTTCCAAAAAGGGATCCCTTCTTGATCTCTATTTTTGATTAGGTTTTATAATTATTTATTAAGTATTTTAATGTGTAAATTCGACCATATCTAATTGGGGGCAGCCGAATTAGGTAATAAACACCAAACCTAGTTCCTTTAGGTTTCTGGTTTGTAAGAAATCAATCTCTTGATTGGTTTCCAATTTTATCTCTTTTCCTTTTGTATTTTGGACTTTAATTTCATCCATCTTACTCTCTATAAATAGAGGGGGAAAAAATTCATTGTTCTTTAGTTGATTAAATGATTTAAGTCATAGTTTTATACTTCTTTAATCACTCACCTTATTTTGGACTTATGTAATTTGCATGTTTGTTAATTGCGTGTTTAATTTACTTTGTAAGTTAGTAGTCTGCCGAATCCAAGGGTAAGGATTCTAGAAGTTAAGAGTTGCGTCTTGCATTTAGACTTTCCTTGGCACTTTCCGCATCGAATTCTTGGTTTCCACGGCGTTGGGGATCAGGGGTTCATATCAATGTGCTAGCCCTAGTAAATACAGATGGACAAAGGAAGAAAAGGTTCATTTAGGGACTTAGGACAGAACTGCGAGAAGCACTGGCTGCATCTCATCATAACTCATTCGTAGAGGCAGTAGAAAGTGCATAGAGGGATGAAGAGGTGAAACAAGCAACCCGAGAAGGGCAGATGATGATGCAAGCCAATTTGGCACAAAGGAATTTTAATCCTGCATTTGCTAGAAACAAGACCCGTAAGGTGATACCAGGACAAGGACCTAGAGGAATAGAACCTGTTCGTATCCCTAACGTCCCTCCTGTTTGATGTACTTTTTGTAGTCGAACAAGGCATGAAGAGAAGAGTTGTTGGAGGAAAGGAAACCGCTGCTTTGCATGCGATAATTTTGATCATCAAGTCAGTCAATGTCTGAAGAGGAACCCGGACACCGGTGCTGGAGCTGGACCATTTCGACCCGTTGGTCGCCCTCATCAGAGGAATGGTGGTGGCAATGGGAATAAGCTTCAAGTTCCTGCGCGAGTCTTTGCTTTAGAGAATGTTGAAGCTCCTCCCAGCATTGATGTGATCGAAGGTACTTTTCCTATACTTGGCTGATTAGCTAAAGTTTTAATTGATCCTAATTCTACGCATTCCTTTATTAGTGTTAATTTTCTTAGCACTTTGGATCATAAAACTAAAAGCTTGTCTTATGCCTTAGAAGTAAGTACGCCTACTAATAATAATAAGCTTATTATGGACCGGGTAAGGAAAGAGTGTAAACTAGAGATAAATGGAAAATCGCTGTTATTGGACTTGATTTTATTACCCTTGCAAGGTTATGAAGTCATTCTAGGAATGGATTGGTTATCCAAGTATAATGCGCAATTGGATTGGTAGACCAAGACTTTTAAGCTACGGGCACAGGGAGAACCTGAAATTCAGGTTAACAGGCCTAAAAGAAATAAAGAAATCGTAGCCATTTCTGGAATTAGGGCTAGGAAACTTTTACATAAAGGAGACACGGGATACCTAGCTTACCTAATTAATCACCCGACTGAGCATGTAAATGCTGAGACTATTCTAGTGATTAGGGATTACCCAAAAGTTTTTCCTGAGAAATTAACTTCCCTACCCCCTGAAGAGAGATTGAGTTCACTACCAACCTAACTATAGGAGCGACTCCGATTTCTAAGTCACCCTATAGGATAACTCCGATAGAACTGCAGGAATTGAAATCTCAACTCCAAGAATTATTGTCTCAAGGATTCATCCGACCAAGTACATCGCCTTAGGGAGTCCCAGTATTGTTTGTAAAGAAAAAGAATGGAACCCTAAGACTTTCTATAGATTACCGAGGTCTGAATGATGTTACGGTAAAGAATATATCCCTTGCCGATGATAGATGAACTTTTTGACCAACTACAAAGAGCTGTAGTCTTCTCTAAGTTTGACCTATGGCAGGGATATTACCAGCTAAAGATTCGGGAAGAAGATATGGCAAATACCACTTTTAACTCTCGATATGGGCATTTTGAATTCCTAGTAATGCCTTTTGGATTAACTAATGCCCTAGCAGCATTCAAGGACCTAATGCATTGTGTGTTCTGACCATACCTGGACCAATTTGTCGTGATTTTATTCCAGACTCTGGTGGAACATAAGCTATATGCTAAACTCAGGAAATGTGAGTTTTGGTTGGAGTAGTTTTTCTAGGTCATGTCATTTCCAAGAACGGGATAGTCGTAGACCCGACCAAAGTAAAGGCCATAACCAAATGGAAACAACCTAGTAATATGACAGAAATCCATAGTTTCTTAGGATTGGCTTAGTATTACAGACATTTTATCCAAGACTTTTCTAAGCTAGCAGGACCATTGACTAGGTTAACTCGAAAGGATGTTAAGTTTGAATGGAACTCGAAGGCTGAGTTATGTTTCCAGGAACTAAAATGCAGACTGACCACAGCCCCGATCTCCTTACCTTACCTCAAGGAAAGGATAACTTCGTAGTTTACACCGATGCCTCTTTAGAAGGACTAGGCTGTGTGTTAATGCAAAATGGATAGGTAATCGCCTATGCTTCCAGACAACTTAATACCTACGAGCAGAATTACCGACCCAAGACTTAGAATTAGCTGCGATATTTTTTGCTCTTAAGAAGTGGCGATATTACCTTTACGGGACAACTTTTGAGATATTTACAGATCATAAGAACCTTAGGTACCTATTCTCACGGAAGGATCTAAATCTGCGACAAAGATGATGGATTCAATTCCTAGAGGATTATGACTGTAGTATGAAGTATCACCTTGGAAAAGCTAATGTTGTAGCTGATGCGCTTAGCAAGAAAGCGTATGTAGCTAGACTTCGAGCCAGGGAGATAGATTTGATATCCCAACTGGATGATTGGAAAGTTGATATAAGAAGAAATCGGACAATAATTTGCAACATTAGCATCCAATCGACCTTACCTCTTGAGATTAAAGAAGCGCAACTAAAGGATGCCTCCTTCATAAAGAGAAGAGAAAAAGCTTCAAGAGGAGAATTGCTGGAATACACTCTAAAGGAAGATGGAATTTTAAGATTTAGGAATAGAGTGTATCTACCTCAGAACCCTGACCTAATCAGAAGGATTTTGGAGGAAGCCCATAGCACCCGTTACATGATACATCCTGGAAGTACCAAGATGTATCGAGATTTGAAGCAATTATATTGCTGGGATAACATGAAAAGAGACATCGCTCATTATGTAGTGACTTGTCTAACTTGCCAACAGGTAAAGGCCGAACATCAACGACCATCTGGTCTGTTACAACCTTTACCCATACCAGAATGGAAATGGGAGCACATAACTATAGAATTATGGAATTAGTTTTTGGAAAATTAGGTTTTATCGGAAAATTAGGTTTTAGAAAGAAACTAGGGTTTATAAGAAATTCATCTTTATTTGGAATAAACTAGAAACTGAACCTTTCGATATTTATAAACTGCAGATAATTGGGAAAATAGTGAGCAGGCATCTCAGAACCGAGGTGAGTTTATCACTGAAAATGGGTTGCATTTTAACGCAATTAATAATTGAACTGCACAGAATCTTGTTTGTGGCATGTTTTGAAATATTTGCAAAAAATGCTCGAAATCCTTTTTGATTTTGAATTGCCAGTTGTGATTACTTACCAGCTGGAATACATATATACATGTTATGTTTCAGTTGTACTTTTCTCTGTGCACTGAATCAGTTATTTGAGCATAAGTCATGTCGGATCCATTATTTGTTTTGCGATTTGATCACGCGAGCCAGCATCGGGCTTGGTCGTCTGGATCATTTGCGTTTCTGATTTTGAAATCAGCCCAGAACATTGGGGCCCATATCAGTATAAGTTGTTGGGAGTTGGCTGACGATATATTTCAATTGAGATGAGTTGGTATGTCGTTTAGCATTCCTGTACACGCCAGCGAACGCCTCTCATTCTCCAAGGTGAGCTGGTCTATTGTTCATTGTTCACATAGAACGGTGGCGAACGCCTCTTATCCTCCTTATATGTTCTCTGAATCTTGCATGAGTCATGAATGCTATTTGTTAGGATATGCCTGAACTGTATGCATGCATAATTATTGCAACTTGGTAATTGTTTGCAAAAACAGTGTACTCTCACTGGACAAGGGCTCATTCCATTTTCTGTTTTCAAAATATTATTTACAGATCCTTGGTATGAAGAGGACTTCGCTCACTACCAATACTATGAGGGAACTACATGCGGGCCGAACCTATTATATTAGTTGGATAGGATTGTATATATAAGGGTTATATTTAGCCCTGCTTCTTCTTTTATATTAAGTAAAGATCTATGTACATTAAGGTTTGGCAGTTATAATAAGAAGAGAAGTTATTATTATTATTTTGTTCTGCATGTTCTGAGTCCTGGTGTGAACCAAATAAACATTCGGTGAAGCCAACCCCTTGTATGCGGGGTGGTGGATTTGGGGTGTCACAAATTCTAGTTTAAAACTATTTTCTTTAGATAATTCTATAAAAGTCATAAAATGTTTTATGTCCTTATTTTAATTTTTATCTATGTGATTTAAATTGATAAATTTGATTCTCAATTTCATGATATATCGTTTGTTTAGGAATATTATGATTTAGAAATTTAGGAAATTTTTGGAAATAGAAAATAGAATATATAAGAAAAGTAGAAAATAAATGAAAAATAGTAAAAAAAAATGGGTGAATTGGTTTTACCCAGTTTTGAATCGGGTAAAACCGATTGCACCACTATGAACAATAAAAATATAAGTTTCTAACCACCAATGAGTGGTTTTAACCGATTAGAATCATCCTCCAATTGGGTAAAACCGATTGAAGAGGATAAGAATTTAGGTCAATCGGTTTTAAGCGATTACTAATCGGGTAAAACCGATTGGTAAAAGATAAAAAAATATCTCACCGCCTATGAATCGATTTTACCCGGTATTCAAGCGGGAAAACCCGATTCCAATCGGTTGTGACCGGTTGTGCAATCGGGTAAAACCGATTGCATGTAAGAACTGGAAAAAAAATAAATTCTGAACGCTTGCAGGTCAAGCTACGTAGGGGTCTCAACAACCCTAGACTTTGTTTTATACGGTTGCAAGGCCTATAAATACCCCTAAAATCATTCCAACATTTTCCATTTCCAAAATCAAATCAAAATTTGAGAGAAATCTCAAGTTTATAGAAAATAGGAAAAATAGGAAGAAATGTGAAAAGCAAGGAATTTTGATGTAAAGGTTATGTTCTAATCCAAAGGAAACAACCAAGGAAGCTTGAAGACTTGAAGGGTAAGTAATTCTACGTTAGAAATTTGAATTAGAATGCAAAAGTTTTGAAATTTTAAACTTGTATAGTTTTCTTAAATTTTGATTAATTCTTGAACTTTTGAACATTAGAAAAATGTTTTAAAATGTTAGAAGTGTTATAGGAGTATAGTATAAATGATTTTTAGCAAAAGAATCAAAGAAAAATGAATTTTGTATAGTTTTTTAGCAAAACCCGAAGCAAAAGTGAAAACCAATTTTTCTGGGCACGAATGGTTTTAACCGATTTCCTTGCTCAGGAAAATCGGTTAAAACCGTTTGCAAAATGGGTAAAACCGATTGTAAAATGGTTTTGCTGATTTTAGAATAGGAAATTAATTAGGGACTTTTCTGTAAATATCAGACCAATTTTAACCGATTAGGAATCAGGTAAAACCGATCTGAGGGGTTTTCTGCAAATACTGGAACAATTTTAACCATTTTACAATCGGGTAAAACCGATCCAGAAAATTGAAAATTGATTTTCTCATAATTTTAATTCTTTTAATTATTTCTTTATAAATCCTTGTTAAAATTATTTTAACAAGTATTTTAAAGATTTTACACCTTTATTTTCTTAAGTAATGATTTTTATAGTCTTGTATAAATTTTGACTATTTGCGAAATAAATTAGAAATAACGTTTAAATGTTATAAACTCTTTCTAAATAAGTAAATTAAGTTTTGCGGCATAATACTTATATTCTTTAAAGTTATAATTACTATGTTTTCGTATTAAGTTAGTTATTTTCAAATTAAATGAAACTAATTTCTAATTACTAATTATGTTATACGTCTTTTTAACGAAAAATAGATAAATTACTTTTTCGCCCTTGTTCGGTTAATTCCTGAAATACGTCAGAAGTGAAAGAATATTAGAGTACTGTTAGTTAGAAATAGATACTGAATTTCTGGACCCTTAAATATATGCAGATCTAAAAGATAGTAAGAATGTGAGCTATATCTTTGGATCGAGGTGAGTTTATCACTGAAAATTGACACCATTTTAATGCAATTAACAATTGAATATGCATTAAACTATATTGTGTGACATGTTTTAAATACTTTCGAAAAATGTTTGAAATGTTTTTGGTTTTAAACTGCCAGTTGTGTGTACTTTCCAACTGGAACGCATGTGTACTTGTTACGCTTCAGTTGTACTTTCTTTGTGCACTGAATATGATATATGAGCATAAGTTGTGTCAGATCTATTATGTTGATACGATTTGATTCCACGAGCCAGCATAGGGCTTGGTCGTCTGGATCATCTGCGTTCCTGATTTTGAAATTAGTACCGATTGCCGGGGCCCATATATGATCGTTCGGAGTGGCTGATGATACTGATATATATGATATGATATGATATGTTATGCTATGACATGCAATGCTATGATATGATATGCCCGTGAGGTGAACTGGGTAGTTCGTTTACTGTTCCTATAGAACTTTAACGACTGCCCTTCATTCTCATTATATGTCTCCGAATCCTGCATGAATCATGATTGCTAATTATTAGGATATGCTTGAATTGTATGCATGGGTTATTTTTGCAACGCAGTAAATGTTTCCGAAAACGGTGAACTCTCACTAGGCAAGGGCTCATTCCATTTTCCTGTTTTGTTTCTGTTTTGAAATTTGTATTACAGATCTTTGGTTCGGAGATGATTAAGCTCACTAGGATCATCCGGATTATGGAAATTTTGGATACCGCTAGAAGGCGGGATTAGTTAGAGATGGGCTCATACTCTGATAACTCATGTACTATAGGGCTGTGTAAGTTTTACTTTTATGATAATAAAAATGGAAAATTATTATTATTACTATGTTCTGCCAATTATGAGTCTTGGTGCGAACCAAGCAGGTATCGGTGAAGCTAACCCCTTGTATGCGGGGTGGTGAATCTCGGTGTTACGTCGGCCATGACCTCTATTTATAGAGAGGTATGGACGACTTTTACAACTCCTAAACTACTAGGAAAACTATTGAATTGGAAACCAATCAAGAGATTGATTTCTAAAAACCAAAACCTAAATGAACTAGGCTATTGGAAGATGATAATTTTGGCTGACACTTGTGCGAGTCATGGCCGAAATTTCCTACTTAAACAATATAGAAATAAATACAAATCTTAGTCTAATAGGGAGATTAAGAAGGGACCCTTTTAGAAAACTACTAAAGCTAATCTAGTGTAGCAAACTTGTAATGACCTAATTAACTCACGATTAACTAAGAGTAGGATTAGAAAACATGGACAAATCCTTATTGATGCAGACATCTAAAGTTAGGACAACACAAGTCACAAGTCAGAATCCACAAAGCCAAACTTGAAGGGAAAGCCCTTTAGACGAATGCCGCGAAGGGTGACAGAGTCATTCTATTCAAGATCATTGAAAACAATGCATCTCCAAACTCCCCACAATAAAGAAAGGGTTATTTCTTGAAGTTCTTGAAAACACTGGAAGGTTCTTGAACTTTAAAGAGACATTTCTTAAAATTCTTGTTTTTCTTAAAAATCTTGAGTTTCATATTTTGCATAATCTTGAAGTTCTTGATTTTTGACTTTTGAATGATTTCGGAAGATTCTAGAAGGTTCTGAAAGCTTCCTTCATCAACGCACCATGCGCCATCAAGAATTGGGCCAAAACCCTAGCTACTCTATGCTTCTTAATTTCGGCCCAGGCCCAAAGCCCATTACACAAGGGTTTCCTTCCTTGTTTGGGATTAGGGTTGAGTAAAGGATAAAGATTTGTGCATGTTTCCTAATCCTACTCTTATTCTATCTTAGAAGTTAGTTTAAGTTTACACATTGGATTAGCTTTAGTAGTAGTTTCCAAAAAAAATTCCATTCTTGAACTACTTTTGGTAGTTGTTTTTGGTTTCTTAATGTACTCCTAATATCGGACAAGTACATTAAAACTTGCAGTCGAGATTAGGTAAATTTCCTAAACCTAGTTCCTTTAGGTTTTGATTTTGTAGGGAATTAGTCTCTTGATTGTTTTCCAATTGCGTTTTCTTTTCCTATTAGATTTAGGATCAAGAATTCGGCCATCTCTCCCTATAAATAGGGCAGCCAAATTCCTCATTAAATAGTTGATTTAATTTGATAAACATATTAGTATATACTTCGTCAAATCACTCTCTTTTATTGAGCTTAGGTAATTGCACGCTAGAAATTTTCATTAAGGGCATGTTCTTTAGGGAGTTCTGAGAACAGGTCTCAGAACCTGTTCTCAGTCCAACTGGGTCTCAGGCCATTTTTAAGAAACAAGGTTCTGAGAACTGGGTTGTAATCCAGTTCTCAGCCCAAGGTAAAGAACATGGGGTTCAACCCAATATTTTTTTCATTACTTTTTTTCAAAATTTTTATTTTGATTAGCAGATAAAACACCAATATTTCATTTTTTACATATTCAACCAAAAACTAATTTTTTACATTATAATAATATTTCAGCCCATAGTAATTGTTCTTAATGTTAATGATATATTTAAGTTTACACAATATTTTTAGTTTAAGATAAGTTAATATTTAATTTTTCCTATTTAATTTTTTAAAAAAAAATTAGTTGGGGCTGTTATTTAAGAAACAAAAAATAGGAGGGACCTATTAATAAAAACGAAGATGAACAGTGTTGGTGACACTGTTCATCTTCTTCCCCAACCTTTTTTTTTTCCTTTCCGTTTTTTTCCTTCCCTTTTTTTTTCTCTCTTCTTTCTTCTTCCTCCCTTCTTCCCCGATTCCAGCGGATCTGCAAATTGCATCCCCAAATTTCAGCAATTTGCAGAACCTTGGTTCAGCAATTGTTGCTGAACCCAAAAAAAAAAAAAGAAAAGCTGCGAAGGGAAAAAAAATGGTAACTATTCGGCGCGAATCGAAGGGAGGAGGTGGAAGGACTTCGCGAAGGAAGAAGATGACGGACGCGGGGAGATGACAACTGGGAAGGAAGAGGACGACCGGGAAGGAAGATGACCGGGGTCGAAGGAGGAAGAAGAAAGAAGAGGGGAAAGAAACGAGTTTATTTTTTTTGGTCTCAACCCAAAAACTGAGACCCGGGTTTGAGTCTTCTTGTGCGAAACATGGGGTTCAGCACATTTTGGGAAAATTTTGGGTCTCAACCCCAAAAATTGGCCAGAACCGGTTCTCAGACCGGCGTAAAGAACAGGCCCTAAGTCTCGAAAGTATAGCTTTTAGGTAATTGCTCTGCCTGATTGTGTTTTTGTTTCAACTTATCTATTATTTATTTGGTTCAAATTATGTGTTTAAATTAACTTAGGTTAATATAGTAGTCTGTCGAATCCAGGGTAAAAGTTCTTGACATTAAGAGCTGCGTCTAGCAAATCAAACTTTTCTTGGCAACTTTCCGCATCGTGAAATCAGAGCCAAGGCTATTTCATGGTAGAAGGAGGCAGAAGTAGCTAGGCTGAATCATCAAGTGTTTTCTATTCCTCTATTGTCCATCAATTTATGAATTGTTGGAATTAGAATGCTCCTTCTTAGGAATTAAATTTTTTTCAAGCAAACTAAAATTTTGGACTGTTATGGTATTGTTTTTAACAAATAAAAACCAAAATTTTGTTGGGAAAAATTGTAAAGAATCTTCATCACTTGAAACCGCAAATTAGGGTTAGCATTCAACCTTTTTGGTGCAAAAGTAGGGTATGAAATTCTTGCCTGTTTTTGGCTTTTGGGGACTGAATTTTTTTTCGATTTTTGGTTTAAATTGGTTTATATTGCCTAGTTGTTGTTTCAGTTAAGCCTTGTTCAGAAATTCAGAATTTTTGTCACGCTGTGAAAACTCGAACTCGATTTATAGTTGATTTTGTGTTTGCTTTATTTTAGACATTCTTTTTGTGATTCTTGAGAATTATATTGAATTCTTAGATTGTGTGTACCCTATTGCATATATTGGTAAACTTTCTTGGGATTCATCTGTATTTGGGAAATCTTGCATCACTAGGTTATATTTAAACTCTCATAGTTTCCTAAAGGGGTTGATAGAAAAATCATAAAATTTCTTCTCTGAGCCTAATTGAAAGAAATCACATTTGTTAATTTTAAAGGGGGAGGGAGGCCAAAATTTTTTTTAGCGTTCCTATTTAAAATTATCTAGTTCTTGTTCTAGTTTGGAAGTTGGTTAAATTAGTGGAAATCAGTTTCTTGATTACTTGTTAAGAGGATGATCACATCTTGGGTAGTTGCTTACTTTCCTAATTTGTTTCAAACTTACTATTTATTCTTTGCTTTCATTCAATTATTGAATTGCCCTGCTTTCAGCTCCTAGTTGGATCTTTTCAAACTGCCTGAACAATTCCTTTATAATTAAAGTTTGGATTTTGTCATCATGCGCATTACATTAATTTCTTGAACTTTAAGGGCTTATCTCCGAAAGTTCCTTTGTGTGCACATCTTATTTGAACTATAAACAAAAGTTTGAAGCCACCGGTTGACGGAAGCGGAAAATATGATTTTGGAATTGTTTTTCCTTTCTCTGTTTTGGCTGAAAATGAGGATCAGAAATTTTTGGAATCCGTTTTTTTTTTTGCTTTCGTATGTCTCAGATTTCTCGAACATGTAAAATCATTGTACCCAAATATTGAAAATGATCTGTCTCAATTAAAAATAACTATACCTTGCCCAAAATTCATAGTTTGAAACTAAAAATTTTCTACAGAAACTCATATACTACGATTTACATTTTCCGGGGGTTAATTTTGTCATAAATATAGTTTGGCCCAAAAAATAATATTTACAATTACTCTTGGCATTGTACCCTATATGAAAAGCAATTGTACACCAAATTTTTGCACGAAGCGTCCAACAAACAACTATTGTACCCCGTCCAATATATACCAAGGAAAAATGATGTTAGTAAATTAAATTAGTTTGTATATATACCAATCGAGTAATGGAATTTTTTTAATTTAGCACATCTCAGTGTTATAATTGTTCAAAAAATAATTATGAAAATAAATAAATAAATAAATATTTTTAATTAATATGGGCACACTATACCATATAAAACCAGTGTACCCCAATACTGAAAATGATGTGGCTCAATTAAAAATAATTGTACTCCGCCCAAAATCCTAAGTTATAAACTTACAATTTTTTATAGAACCTCATATATTACGGTTAAATTTGTCATCCCCAGCTTAAGTATTACTCAAAATCTATTTGAGACAAAAAAAAAATTATAATTATTTTGAGCAGTGTACCCCATATGAAATGTAATTGTACCCTACTTTTGAGCATAATGTACCCCAACAAACTACTATTGTACCCCGCCTAATATATAAGAGAAAAAATTTATATTAGTAAATTAACATTGTGCTTGTGTGATTTATGGGTGATTCCTAAAAAGTTTCTTGCAAGCGTCTAGAAGGTTCTTGTGAGGTTCTTAAAGAGTTACAGGTGATTATAGTTTGTTCTTGAAATCATCTTGAAGAGAGCAGAGGGATGCGAACTCCCTACATCAACACTCAAAGTGGTTGCGCAATTGAGGGACATAACATACAACTTGATTTACCAAGTGAGTATGTCTCGATCCGTTTTATGTTATTATTATTGACTTGTTCCTATTTGTTTTTATAGCATATTGGATTCAATTATGAATCATTTCCAACTGGGAGGGAATGATGTGGCTATCCAAAGCTCAGACAACACAAGTTACAATCAGAATCCAAAAAGCCAATCTAAAGGCAAAACCTTTGAGATGAATGTCGGGAAGGGTCACGGTGTCATTCTATTGAAGATCCTTGAGACAATGCATATGCAAACTCTCCACAATAAAGAAAGGTTTGTTTCTTGAAGTTCTTGAAAACACCAGAAGGTTCTTGAACTTTAAAGAGATATTTATTGAAGTTCTTGATTTTCTTAAAATTATTGAATTTCATATTTGAAAATTTTGAAATTCTTGATTTTTGACTTTCCGAAATGATTCTGGAAAATTCCAAAAGGTTCCGAAAGCTTCCTTCATCAACACACCATCCGGCATCAAGAATTGGGCAGAAATCCTAGCCACTCCATGCTTCTTAATTTCGACCAAACCCAAGGCCCATTACACAAGGGTTTCTTCCTTGTTTGGGATTAGGGTTGAGTAAAGGATAAAGATTTATGCATGTTTCCTAATCCTACTGCTATTCTATTTTAGAAGTTAGTTTAAGTTTACACCTTGGATTAGCTTTAGTAGTAGTTTCCAAAAATGGTTCCATTGTTGAACTTATTTTGGTAGTTGTTTTTTGTTTCTTAATGTACTCCCAAAATCAGCCAAGTACATCACCACTTGCAGCCGAGATTAGGTAAATTACCTAAACCTAGTTCCTTTAGGTTTTGGTTTTGTAGGAAATCAATCTCTTGATTGGTTTCTAATGTTTTCTTTTCCTATTAGATTTAGGATCAAGAATTCAGCCATCCCTCCCTATAAATAGGGCAGCCAAATTCCTCATTAAACTGTTGATTTAATTTGATAAACGTATTAGTATATATTTCGTTAGATCACTCTCTTTTATTGAGCTTAGGTAATTGCATGCTAGGAATCCATTAAGTCTCAAAACTATAGCTTTAGGTAATGGTTCTGCCTAATTATGTTTTTGTCCCAACTCATCTATTCTTTATTTGGTTGGAATTGCAGGTTTAAATTAGCTTAGGTTAATTTAGTAGTCTGCCAAATCCAAGGTAAGGGTTCTTGAGATTAAGAGTTGCATCTCGCAAATCAGACATTCCTTGGCAACCTTTTGTATCTTGAACTCAGGTCCACATCACTTATCCAAACTCAAACCTAAACCTAAACAAGGGAGGAACCCTAGATGCACTGAGATTAGGGCTGTATGGCCAAAAATTGATGAATGGAGCGGCTAGGGTTTCGGGCACTTTAATGATGAAGCATCATGATGATGATAAATGTCTTCACAAAATCTTCTTAGACACTCTAGTACCTTCTAGAATCTTCTAGAATCCTCCAGAATCTTTTAGACATGTTGAAAATCAAGAAAGTCAAGATTTTCAAGATTCATAAAAGTATGAGATTTCAAGAAACATCAAGAAATGTCTCTTTAAAGTTCAAGAACCTTCATGTATCTTCAAGAACTTCAAGAAACGACCCTCTTTACTAGGGAGAGTTTGTAGATGAATTCTCTTCAACAATCTCGAATAGATAGACACTTTTACCTTTTCAGTATTGTTCTCAAGGGCTTTGCCTTGAACTATAAAATGAGCTTTCCTTGCGCAAGTCTAGACAAGTTATTCGAGATCTTCTCTCAGCTTCTTAGCCCGTTGGCATGTCATTTGCCCAATGATGTCAACCAGTTAATCTCTTTGATATGGACTCAGATCATTAAACATTGTTGGGGCTCGGTGTAACGCATGAACCTCTTCAACTTCATTATTCGAACTCTCTGTAGCATTCACTGGATCATTTGTATGTGAACTTGTTTAAGGGCTAGGGATGACCTCATCAGTCCACTTACGAGAGAAGCGGATGATGTGTCTGCTGCTGCTGGGACTCGGTGACGAGCCTTGGGACTTCCCTGTCTAAACTGTGTATTGGGAAAAGACAATAGGCTTAGACCTTGGGCATTGGGTTGAGTCTATGCCGACCGGGTACACCAATAGACATGTATGTTAACTCCATACAAGTCAAGAGTTTGAATTGGACAAATTGGGCAGTCATATTTTAAGACATTTATGGTATATTTGGATTGTAACTCAAATAGGAGATTTTTGTTTTTTTGGAGAAAATCTTTTGGAGAGGATTTTTTTTTTTTTTTTTTTGGAAAATTCTGTAGGAAAAAGAATAAAAAATGTAACGATTGGATTGTTTTTTTAAAAATAATGTTAGTGTAATTTTAGAGGAAATTTAAAATTTTTAAATTTGAATTTAAGGAAATTGAAAGTATTTGAATATAGATTTTTTTTAGTGAAAAGTGTTGTTTTTTCTGGAAAAAAAAAGTCAAATAAAGCCTAAATTATGCAAGTGTAAAGATCACAGTCAAGAGTTTTGTTAGGCAAATGGTTGAAGTTCTAATCCAAGAGTTTGGATTGAGTATTTGTAAAAGTCCAAGGGTCTTAGGCATTGGCTGAAGTCTTAAATTCAAAATCTTAGATTTGAGCTAGTACAAAATGTTTGAATTACACATTTAAATAATTTATAGTGAGTTAGGAAAATCTCAAATTAGTAGTTTCGGAAGTAGACTAGAATCTCTGGGTGAAAAATTCAAACCGCTATAGATTTGTAATGTTTTGCTTCTTTATTTATTCGCTTTCATTTCTAGTAAACCATGTTACACACGCCATACTTGTTTGGTTTTAGTTTTGAAACAGAAATTTTCAAATAATAATAATAAAAGAAACAGAAATTTTCAAATAATAATAATAAAAAAAATTTAACTTACATATAGAGAATTTGACTTTTTGTATAACATTTTTTTTGGGGGGTCGTATTCTTACTTATATTTATCTTTTAAAGTTAACTAATAATTCACTGTAATTGATTTTAATTTTGAAATCAAATGACTAAAAGTTATTTGTGATATATTTTAAAATAATGTTATAAACTTAATTATATGATTTTTTTTAAAAAAAATTAATTATCTGATTGTTGTTATTGGTAGAACACTTATAAGTTTCTACAGTAATAAGTTGCTATTTTTCTTGAAATGCCCTTAGGACATTTTAGAAAGGAAAAAAAAAAGTTTATTGTTCTCAATACTCATAACTGATCTGACATTAATATTACTTACTAAATTATTTTAAAAAGTTGAACACTTTAGTAATGGAGAATTCAACATGGTTAAATTAAATGGGCTATACACCAGGATTTTTACTCTCTGTCCTAAAAAAAAGTATCGCTAGAGCCTGGAGGAGAAAACTCACAAATTAAGAAAATAGAAAAGTTTACATACTTACACCTATTGAATGGTAATAAATACAATTGACCACTCAAGATTTGTTTATTTGTGTCATTAATTACTCCCCTAAATTTATTGCTTCTCCTATTACGGAAAAAAATTTTCAAGCGCCAAATCTGAAATCATAGTATTGATTCCAAATTCTTTTACGATTGTTGCAGTTGTTCGGTATCCAAAAAAATTGAATAGTAACTTCTGACAGTAAAGTAGTTTTTCAATTGTTTATGTTAATTGAATATGAACTCAGATTTTTTTCTTTCAAATTATTCAAAAGAAGCAAAGAACCAATTCAGTGAGCCTGGAAACAAAAAAAATAATAAAAATAAAAATGAACAATCCAAAACATGAATTTGCACTAATAATAGAAAGCTTTTTATAGTACTTCAGTCAACTTCTATCATATTAGGTGGGAAGAAAGCAATCAAATTACAGATATCTTTTTCACACTTAAATATCAATTATTTTAAGTTTAACTTTAAATGTAAGATAAACATCAAAAGAATTAAGGGTCTGTTCTTTACTAAAAATGTTTGAACTTTTGTTTGAGTTTTGATTTTTGAAAAAATAATTTTATAATGTAAAAAGTTTATTGAAGATGTAAAAATGTATAGCTGAATAGTAAAAAGTTATTTTAGAAATGATGAAAGCTGATTATAATATATTAAATTTACTGTTGAAACCAAAATTAAAACGTAAAAATGTAAATATATTACTCTATATTATTTACGTAAGTCAAATGGAAGATAAACATATAAAATTAGATAAAAACTTAGTAATCCAAATCAAGATCAAAGCATAAGAATATTAATTGTTGTCAATTAAGGGTTCTTTGGGGCATATTATTTACAAGACACATTTTATTATATGCAGGACACTTTTAAAAATTTTAAATAGTGAAAATACAAAAATATCCCTACTTTAAGTAATTAATTTTTTTTTTTTGTAAACACCATTGTTGCCGGAGAGACGAAAACCTTCTCGCCGGCAACCATGGCCCGAAAAAAAAAAAAGAAAAAGTCTTCGCTGTTCTCCAGCGAAGGTCCTATTTTCTTTTCTTTTTTTATTTTTATTTTAGTGTTTTTTGGCTGGAAATTGCATAACTGGAGATTGCAGAACTTCTGTTTTGCTATGAAATTAATTGCAGAACTTTCATATCATAACTGAAGGGTTTTTTTTTTTTTTTTTTCCGGTCTTCTCCGATCATCTCCCGTTCTTCTCCGATTCGTTTCTCCAATTTCTCCATTGTTTGTCGATCTCCATCGTTTCTCCGATTGGCCGATTTGTTGCTTCAGTCTCCTACTTCAGTCCGATTTCGAAGAAGGAAGATGGTTGCAAACTCCTAAACCAATAACATTTACTGAAAGGACACTTCAGTCTTTTCACTTAAAAATTTTAAAAAATGTCCTGCAAATAGTAAATGGTGTAATTTGAGTAACAATTTCCATTAAATGGCTACATAATCAATGAAAATTGAAGATACTTTTTAAAAATGAAAATTTGCCACTACTTCTACCAGTTTTGGAAAAAGGGTACATCAAAGCATAAGAATATTAATTAATTGTTGCTAATTAATGGCTCATAATAAATTAAAATTGAAGAGACTTTTTTCGAAAATTAAAATTTTCCATTACTTCTACCAGTTTTGGAAAAATTTAGATGAAGGGTAAAAATAATATTTATTTATTTTTTTTATTAAAAATTGTTAAGTGATACTTTTTAAAGAAATTTATTTTGGAGCTTCATAGACTTTTTTTTTTTTTTTTTGAGGACAGAGGGAGGGAGTAATTTGGAAGGGACGATTAAGGACAGAGAATGTAAGGCTCTGTTCTCTTGTGGCTTTTGTAGAGAATCATCACTTTTTTTTTTTCAAAACTTTACACAAAGAAACAACTTTACTTTTTCAACAATTTAAAATTAAAATTTTAAAATTCCCTCTAAATACCTACTCACATAAATTCAAAAAATAACACAATCATTATACTTTTTTATCTCTCACCTACACAATTTCCCAAAAAAAACTTCCCTCTAATAAAATTTCTTCTACCAAAGTCACAAGAGAACAGAGCCTAATATTTACAAAAACACAAAGATGGGGCATTTTCGTCTTTTGAATCGAGGCACTGACATGAATTCTACTCCCGTGCTTTCATCCTCTTCGATCATCACATTTTTAGGTCCATTTAAAAGCTCCCTTAAATTAAATCGGACAAAAACTTAAACCAAATTCAACTGATCAATTCAGTGGTTCGAGTTTCGATCTGGCCTTAAAAGGCAACCCACAAAAAGACACGTATATTTTTTATTTCCTTCCGGGGCCCCCACTTTGCATCCTAACTCACCGTTCTTTCGCTTCTTAAAATTTTCAGTTTCATGATTTCATCCGTTACTCTGAAAATCATCACCTAAAACATTGGCGTTTTCATTAACGAAACGCACACACAACACACACACAAAATCCCAAAGAAACACAGAGATTTATGTCAACTTCATCTTCTTCTTCATCTGAAGAAGTTGAAGGAAGAAGAGACAGCGGTGATGGCAGCGGTGGTGGTGCTGGCAGAGGCGGTGAGGTTGAAAGACCATCAACCTCCCGCATTCGTCGGAGATTTGGTAATCGTGTTTGGCCGGCCCCATTCCTTGAAGCTATGGCTTCCCAAGTTGCAATGAATGCCTCTCGCTCTAATGGTCGTCTTGCTGCTGCCCCTACCCTTTGCAGCCTCTTTCAGGTTTTTCTTTTACTTTATCAGTTTTCTTTGATTTGCATCTCATGTATGCTTTGATCGCAACACATACATATCAGTTTGATCCGAAATTACCAGAAAATTCTTAGTTAAAATTCTGCCATATATTTTAGGAAAACAATGAACACACCTAGTAATCCAAGATTTTAGAAGGGCTCGGATTTGTTGACCCCATAGGACGGTTTTGAACCAATATGAATCTTTCAAGCTTTGCTACGGCGAAATGCAGAGGCTCCTTTTTTTTTGGTTGCAGTTAAGAATTTTCTGATTTGGGACTGTCCTTTTTAATAATTCTGTAATTGTTTCCGCATGATCTCTGGAAGAAAAGAAAAGAAAAGAAAAAAAAATTCAAAAGGGAAAAAAGGGTTCTTTTAGGTTGGTTTCTATGAATTAATTCCTTTTTGTATTACATTTGCATGATACTTTTTGTGCCCTGGAAATAGTTCCAACTTTTTGACTGAGCTTTCCAAAATCTGTTCACAGTAAGTTTCTCAGTCACTCTCTCTATCTCTCTGTCTAAAGATCTCCCAAATGTTTGATGGAGACAGTTGAGGCATCCTTTTTAAGTAGACAGACAGTGGTGTAATGAATGAGCTTAGAAAATTTTGCAGACCATGCCTAACAAGAAGTAAACAAGTTATGGAGATAGGATTTCTATACTTAAGCATGGAATTAAAAAATGGCAAGCTTTTTAATGTTTTATATTGTTTTAAGCAGCTTTCATCATCTTGGTAGCCGCACCACACATACATATATCTTTTGATTAATTAATGAAATACATTCCCGCATGCTGATTACCATTATGGCATGTATAATATAAAATTAGGACGAACCAATGGCCTGCTGACTTTGTTTTGGACATTAAGCCAAGCATCGATCATTGCATAATCTATTCTCTTTTCGAGTGTGTTGGGAGTTCTGTCGGATACATTTAAAATTTTTTTTCTTTCTTTCTCAAGTTTCATAATCGTTAAAATTTTTCGATATTTCATATAACTGATTTCGTATAATGAAATAAAAGTCTTATTCGTTATAAAACGTTGAAATGATCGAATTTTATAATCTCTGGGAAACATTTTGGGGGCACTAGGCAGAGGTAGCATGTTGGATTTTAATAATGTTTCTTTTTAGGGAAACAAAAATGGCAAGTCTCAGCCAGTGGCAACAAAATCTATGGATGTTGATGTACAATGATCTGCCATACATATTATTGCTTGGTTTTGGCTTTTGTTCTTTTTATCATTATTATCTATAACTTTGGAACTGTTCTGGGGTTCAAGATCAAGTCCCAGCAGTTCTCCATGTCTATGCATGTATAAAACCACTCATAGAAGTCTCTATAGCTGGCTGTATATTCTACTTTTTCAAAGCAAACAGTGCTTTATATATTTAAGAGTTTTGTTTAGAGTTGTATTCAAATACGTTTTTGAACATGTATCTCTAAATGATCCACTAAAACAAGTTGAGAATAAGAGTTATTAAAAGGAATGAAGAAAAACTTAAAAATATTAGAAATTACTATTTGAATACAAATGAATCAATGTATTTTGATCGTTATATGATTCATATAATTGATTTACATGATAAATACTCAATTATGGTTGTATGATATAACTTGTATCATATATAAATATATATTTACAAACTCTTATAATAATATATATATATATATATATATACATACGTTAAAAACCATCTATGATATTGTGGTTGTAGTTAATGTTTCAACAAAAAAAAGCTCTAACATAAGCTAAAATGTATAAAAATCCATAATAATAGAGCCCGGTTGGTCAAATCAAATAAATCCTCACCCCAAACCCCAAAACCAAATCTATAGCCTCCCTGTCATAGAGATAGCGCATAGGGGATGGGAGTCAAGTCAAAGGCTGGGAGTGGCCTGTGCGTCTTGTTTGTGTTTTCGTGTTAGATTGCGAAGCGCGAGAGAAGGAGAGTCAAAGATCGATGAAGGCAAAGCGAAGAAGATTCGTTTGGTTTTGAAAATGAGTCGAGTCAGGGCTTCGGCTTACTTACCCTTTTTCTTCGAAATGCAAGAGAGAGAAAATAGGAGTGAGAGACTAGAGTATAGGTCATATGCAAACAGTGTAGTTCATAAAAGCAGGTTAATTTGTTTTGGTTGGTATGCATGTAATCCGATGTTTATATATGTGATGTTGATGGTGATGGTGATGGTGACCCTGATGGACACACACTCCAATTTTTGGACCACTCTTCTTCTATATATAACCGGTCATTGTCTCATATGGTTGCCTAGATAGTGTAGGCTGCTTCCATGTATGTATTAGCTCGGCTTTTCTTACAACCCTATCACCACTTGGAGATACTCCTATTCTTACTCCTACCAACTCTCCTTTTATTATTTGATTTTTATTTCTTGAAGTTTTGCAAGCTATGATATTTTGAATTCATGACTTTAGAATCTCAAAACTTTGTAGTAACACTTGATAGTCATTCGATAGTCATTAGTACATTGGCTGCATTTTTGAAAATAGTGAAGTAAATCAGTATTAAGATAGAATATATTTGCACATTATATATTTGCATTGCTTTTTAAAGAAATCACTTATTCCCCTAATATATATGGGTATGTTCTTTTTGTTCTGTTTTGAAAACGGTTTTGGTTTCAACAGTAAATTTAATATATTTTAATTATATTTTATCATTTTCAATACAACTTATTACTATTCAGCATCTACTTTTTACATTTTCAATACACTTTTTACATTATAAAACTATTTTTCAAAACTTATTTTCAAATCGTTTTCAAAACGATGAAAAAGAACAGGCCCAATGTCTGCACTCTTATAATAATATAACAAATGTATTTAGTAATTTTTTCATTGCACTACCCTAATCCTGCAAATGTTTTATTATCTAATCTTGTGGAAGTTTCCTATAGGTAATAGGATAATTACAAAAGTTCTTTGGAATTTGTTCAAATTATTTAGGAATTTTGAGGTTTTAAAAATTATTAATTAAACTTTGGTGAAAATTTAGGGTTTGGCTAATAATGTTTTTTGAAATATTAGGATTTGTTTGGTAAATTTTATAAAATTTTAGAGATTGTTTGATTGATTAATTAAAACAAGTGTCTTATTTGAAATGAGTACACAAATTAATCACCTGAATAAATTTATTCTTTTACTTTTATTGATATATATATATATATATATATATTTGTTAGTTACATATTAAATGAGGGTTTCTGAATGTATGAGCATTTAAAAAAGTATTTTGATTAATATTATTAAACTACATTAATTAAATAAAACATAAAATTAAGACCTTTTTTATTTTAAAAAATTTGTACCAAAATATGTATACAAATACTTACTAAAAAACAAAAAAAAAAATTCAAATAAAACACTTAGAACAGACAAAGTAAAGATTACTATTAGAAGTTGGATCCAAATTACAAAAATTTATGTTAAGTACCTTTACTTTATCCATCACACCCTATTTTGTATGTCACTGTCAAATGAGGTCGTGTTGATGTATATCAAATCTGTGTTCGTGATCTTATATCTACTGTGTCATTTTTTTTCAAAATCAAATTTGAAAAAATACTTTTAAAATTCTTCAAAATGAACATGGGCTAAATTAGATCTGTGAACATTGAAATTCAGTTTACAGTTAAAGCATTCATTGTTGGAATAGTAATAAAGAGTGATAGCAGATGAACAAGGTCATTCTCACTACCGATTCATGGTTGATAGTTGCTATAAAAGTAACTTTTGCTGACTACCCTTTTTCTCCAACAGCTGTTCCTTCTACCCAGTGGTTCAGTACTAGTGAAATGCTAGAGTTAGACCAGTTGATGAGTCCTTAAAACATTCTAAGTATTGGAGGTCTTTTTCTGATATTATTATTATTATTATTTTAGATAATATAATAAAAATAAATGAAACCCCATTATTCTTATAAAATTTTGCTGCAATTAGAAAATTAAAGGTAAAGTTATCTACACTAGGTGAATGTGTGATAATTTTGTTCTTTTTGTTTTAATTTTGATTTTAATAGTAAATTTAATATATTATAATTATTTTTTATCAGTTATTATATAATTCTTTACTCTTCAATTATATTTTTTTATATTTTTAATATATTTTTTATATTATAAAATTATTTTTCAAAAATATGTTTTCAAAGCGATTTTTAAACATCATAAGCAACACCCCTAAGCCTAGAAAAAGAAAATTTTTAAGCTTGTATGTTTTTATCATTTTTGTTTGTATTTTAGTTTTATTATTTTTTATTTTATATTAAATTTAATATATTATAATTTTTAATATAATGTCTTATTATTTAATTATACACTCTTTTAATTAATTTTTTTTAAAATATATTTTCAAAATTATGTTAAACGAAATGGCCTTGCATTTGTGTGATAGATAGGATAGGATTGAGGAATGTAAAGAGTTGAAGAGAAATATTTTGTTTGGTTATGCGATTTTGGTGATGTGGTTGTACTTTATTGTACCGTATCTTCTCCTTCTCCTCACCTGGCTTCCAACTTTCCTTTAAAAATAGAAAGATGTCAGTGTCTCTTTCTATTTTGACAGTAGGATATCATCTGTGATGATGAGAGAGATCAGTACAACCGAATAAATATGGAGCTCAGGAGGGTTACCCTGGGAGAGAAGGGTACCCCTACAAATCTCCCCCCTCCATCTCCTCCTCCAACAGTGTTGCATGTTTTAGGTAGCTACTACTTGTATACCTCCTGGTTCTTCTTCTCTCACACACAGAGCACAACACACACTGACACACTGCCCTTTGCACACTTTTCTCTGCGGTGTCTGTGGCTGTAGTGTAATCTCTCCTGCCTGGGCTGCTCTTCTCATTCTGCCCCTTTTTTTGCTGCTATTACTAGCATGAAAGCATGCCTGCCCATGCTAGCATGACTCCGTGACTCCAGCTTCAAGAAGAAAATTCAGCATAAAAAATTATAATTAAAGAAAAACCACTTCCCTTGTTCGATCTGGCAGAACCTTGTCCATATATTTGTATAATTTTTTTTTTTTTTTTTTTGGTCACCTTTTCACCTTCAACAGAGTTATACTTTGGAGAGGAAAAAATGTATTTTTAATTCACATTCTTTATTTAAGTGTCAAATATAATCAATTTTTTTTAAAAATTAGCAAACGAAGTTTACTTTCTTTAAAAACTATCAAATGTAGTCCACAAATTTTCCCTTTTTTTGTAATTTTAGTCCAATTTACTCCAACTAATTGGACTAAAATTATAAAAAAATGAAAAAATTGTAGACTACATTTGCTAATGTTTAGAGAATATGGACTACATTTGCTAACTCCCAGAGAATGTGGACTAAAAATACAGTGCCACTCATAGTTAGTATCGTACGATACACGTATCATAAAAGGTAATTTTCAATACGTATCGCACATGCGTATCGCAAGTGGTAGTGAATTGTGCAATGGTGTGCGATATAATACGTATCGCGTATCATGCGATAAGTTCAATATTTTTAAAATTCAATTTTAAATGTCTAATTTTAATTTTTTCTCTTATAAAAGTAACTTTTACTCTATATTAAATATAAGATATTATTTCAATTATTATAAAAATGTTATTTTTATTTAAAATTTGTTTATAATTATTATCTCACATTTTTCCTATTTGGTAGTATTGGTTTCTGTTTCGCCTTTGTTTTGTAAAATATATTTAAAATTTTGTAATAATTTTCATCATTTTTAATACACTTTTTACATCTCAAATATACATTTACGTTTTCAATACACTTTAAAATTTTTAAAATTCATTTCTAAAGCATATTTTCGTCCCAAATACATTTTCGAAATAGAGATACCATACTAATCATCTTTATATTTGTTTAGTGATTTAAAATAATAATATCACTAGTATATTTATTTTGATGAGAATATTAATTATTTAATTTAATAATATAATATATTTTTAATTTAATTTAAAAAAGATTGTGAATTGTATTATAAATTTATGATATGATTAAAATAATATTATTTAAGTTCAAGTTTTACTTATAGTTTTTATGATTTTCACATAAAAGTTTATTTTTAAAAGCTTATGAAAGTTTATTTTAAAATAAAATTTATTCTTATATGTAATCCATAATATATAATGAAAAAAATATATAGTTTTAATTTTTTTTAATAATATATAAATTTTATATTATATTATTATATATAAACGTATTTTACGATACGATACGCGTATCATAAATTTGATTTTCGATATACGATACGTATCGCGATTCGACAACTATGGTGCCACTCAAACAAAGAGGACTTTTTCGTTTTTCGTTCCGTGGATTCACAAAATCAGATAGGTGTAGAGAGACAACTATTTTGGATTTTAGAACTATCCTTCCTAAGATGTTAGGTTTTGTACGTTACCTCGTTTGAACGGAACTTTGAGAAAAAAAGATTAATACATGGTGTGAATTGAAAATTTTAGTGTATAGTTCGATTATATTATGTTTATTTTGGCAAGAATAATGTTTGGATAAACGTTAAAGATCACCTAGGTCTTGGTTTATCTTATTCTCTTTGTGCAGTGAAATCGTATTTTATTATAAAAAGATATTTTTTGAGTTTTAATTTTATATTATTTTTTTTTGTATTTTTTTAACTATATTGTTTATATTAAAAATTATTTTTAAAACCAAGTTTGAAAACATATTTTCAAAAAAATTTAAAATATATATATTTTGGAAACATAATAAGAAGTAAATTTACATGGTTCATTTTGGAGAGTTTTAAAAATATGTATGATTAAAAGTAAAAAGATACTATAAAGTATTATAGAATAGTCTAGTTAAAATGTAAAATAAAATATATTAAAAATGATAAGAATTAATAAAAAATTCAAAACTTCAAAAACATGTTTATGAAAAAATGAAAATGAATAATCATGCTAGCCAATTGTATAGAAAGGGAAGGAAAGGTCCAAAACTAATTTGATGGTAGCAATGAAGTTGTGCGTTTTGAGTCTTTTGAATGCATTTATTACTACTTGTATTGTGTTTCACATTAGGGGACAAAGCTATTTGTGATGTAATAATATATACTATTTTTTTGTTTTATTAAAACAGTCGACTTTATATTACTATTTTAATATTATAAAATAATTTTTTTTAATTAAACAAAGATAAATAAATTTCAATAAATAAATAATTAAGTAATGATACACTCTTCAAATACTGTTATTAACTTTTTTAACTTAAGTGATGTGTCATGCATTCATTGGTCAATAATATAGTGTTAATAATTATTTTATAAAAGTGTAGCCAATGAATGCATAACACCTCATTTGAGTTAGGAAAGTTGAGAAAATTATTTGAGAAGTGTATCATTACTCTAAATAATTTTTCTTTTGTTTGATAGTTCCTTAACTTCAATGTACTTGAAATGAAAAAGAAAGAATCTATCCAAACAATTAGAGATTTTTTATTGCATTATATTTTTATACAAGTAATATTGTTCTTTTTCCCCAAAATAAACATGCCTTCCTTTTGCTGAATTTTTTATTAGAAGGATGAAAATTAAGTGCTACTAGTTCTTTTCCGAAATAAGTGTTTTTTTAGATTTTTCCACATAATAAAATGACAAGTATAATTAACCTTGTTTTTGTGTTGATTTAAGTAAATATGTAAAGTTAGAAGATATCATAATTTCAAACAATAGTAATAATTGTACTGAAAATATGAATGAACATTCATATGAAGAATATAAATGAAGGTAATTTTGAATAATATGTACACATTTTTCTTGAAATATTAAAATAACGCTTTTTGGATAGAATTTTAAAGTTAAACAACATATACACTCTCCGTTTCTAAATAAGTGGTCATTATAAAAAAATAAAACTTGTTTCGAAATAAGTGTTCATTTACACATTTCAACACAAAAATTTATGAAGTTTTAATATTATCCCTTAATTAATTGATCTCATTTAATGATATTAATTACAATATCATTTTAAATGCATATACATTACACATATTACACATTCTCGCATTCAAAATGTAGTTAAATAAGAAAACATGAATAGGGGTAAAGGAAGAATTAATTCATCTCCTTAATTTATGTGATTTTCTTATAATAACCACTTTTTTGGGAATGGAGGGGAGTATTTGGAACAGATGTAGTACTTTTTTTTAAACTTTTGAAATTGTGCAACAATTTATAAATATTTAAAATAGAAAATTTAATACCAAATTTTCTATATTTTATCAAATACAAAAACAAAAAAAAAATCTTTCAAAATACGAAATATACTATTTTGGGCCCTATTATTTATGTGGTGCCAACCTTTTCTTTAGCTACTCTAGAGTTGCTTTGTGAAGTCAAATATATGTCTAGAGGTGATGATTATGGGGCTTGATAATGTTGTGTAGAGTTAATAGGATGCAACCGACAGGATTCTCTGGTACTTTGATGGGAGAATGATGAGTAATAAATTGAGTATTGTCTTTCCCAATACACTTATCTAAATTGAAAATAGATATTTAGGCATAATCATGATAATAATGTTATTCAAATTCATATCTCTAACCCATTAAAAAAATTTATTTTATAATACTGTTTCGTTACTAAATAATATTACAAATTATACTCTTATAGTTGAGAGATTATTCAGTATTTTTACGTACTGCATCACATAAGATAATACAATCAGATATATTGTGGGAATGCGTTATTTTTTTGAGAGAAAAGTCATATAACATGCATATAGGGACCTATAAATAAGTATGGATTTGAGTTACTGGCTTATTATTGGTTTGCTATACTATTTTTAAAAATGATACGGATGCATATAATAATTTCTCCTTTCAGTAAGACAAAAAATAAAAAATTATACATTATCTCTTAAAACTGTACACATTATTAGTTCTATTTGAGAAATTATTAGATAAATTGACACTGTATATAGGGAAATATTCAACATATAAACAAGTTTAGTTTTTATCTCATATATATGAGATTGGTTATATAAATCATATCTTTCTCTTCGTGTTCAATAGAAAGAACTGAAAAATAAAAATGCTAGAGATTGATTTTGTTTATTTTTTCATAATGTAGTTAATAGTTCAGATTTCACCTGCTTGTTGAAAGCAAGGAAAGATAAGGAAAAAAGAAAAATGAGAAGATGTACGGAGTACAACTAGAAATTTTGAGGTATAATTTTAAAAAACATAATATAAAAAGAGATAACTGATTTTTTTTTATCAGTATGCCACCTCCCATTAGATAATTGTATCATGAATATCATTATTTTTAATGTAATATATTTATACTGTATTTAAATGTAAATAAAATAATCCTTCCGCCTTATATAAGGATTCCGGTTTTAAAAAAATTTGTACTACTAAAAAGTCTAATTTGAATTTATGTACATAGTATACCCGTATTAATATAAATAATGTGTGATCTACAATTAATTCTTATTTAAAAAATAAGGATATAATAAAAGATATAATATTAATAATTATAAATATTGTATATTACCATTCATAATAAGTTGTACAATATTTAAACCGTAATTTTAACGGAACATAATAATAATATTTTTCCGTGTAATAGTGTATCAAGAAATGAATCATATGATGGTCGTAAACACTTTATTGTTGTGGGTGGTGGATATATATGTATTACCTTTAATGATATTCATGATAAAATTATCTAATGATAAAATTACCTTTAATTTAGTTAAATAAATATTTGTTCAAATATATATATATATATATATATTATGATGATAGTACTTTTTTGGCATGAGGAACATAGTAACCTCTCTATTAATGGTGTGCGTGGAAAAGGTGAACAAATATTTCATCTTTTACGTAGACAACATCCTCACCAGTGTAACAATATGATTCAATGATTTGTCTATGAATAATTTACGTGAATATTTCAAAGACAGAAAATACCTTTATAAAGTATAGTTTTTTTATTTACTTACTTTTATTCGTCACTCTCGAATTAATTTGTGGTTTTTATTCTACCGCACGCAGGTTTGTTCGACTTGGCGAGCAGTGTCAAGATCTGACCTCCTATGGCAGAACTTAACGAGGAGAATTTGGAACAGAGGGCAGCTTCTTCCCATGCACAACAATTGGCGTGAAGAATTCATCTATTGGCATCGCACCGCTGAAAACTTCCGCCACCACAGGTGCATCTACACCACCCTCCAAATACTCCCGGCAGATCTCAACAACGACTCCCTACCTTGCCGGCGTCTTGCCCTGTCTGACCACTACCTAGCCGCCGGCCTTTCCAACGGTTCTGTTTGCGTTTTTCATCTTCCCAGTAGGGTTCAGCTGCCCACTTTCCACCCTCACCACCGCGATCGTCTCGGCCGCTTTTCTGCCGCAGTGTCCGGCGTCGTTCTGTCCGATACGCAGCTGGCCTTTGCCTCCCTCGACGGAGATATTCATGTGGCGATTCTCAGCCACCCCAACGCCCCGCGCCGGGCGCATTTAGGTGATGTTGTCAACGATGGAGCTTTGGTGGACTTCACGGGATGTAGCCGTTGGTGGGTTGGCCTGTATGCAGGTGCTTCTCAAATCAAAGCATTATTTCTGTCAAAAAATACGTGATTTTTTTGTGTTATTTGTGTTGTTGGGTATTGATTCTGCACGTCCAGTTTATTTCTTTTTTTCAGAAAAAAAGAATGATTTTTGTCAACGATTAGTTTTGGGGTTTTAAAAAACAAAAACGTTGGGATCCGGTACACTAAATTTTACTACTATAATTCAGGTCTTATTACATTCAAATTCCTAACTTTTTCCCCCATAATGTTAGCCGATCCTTGAAATTTCATCAAAATACATTCTGTATAGGGACCGGGATGTTATTTTTAAGGTGGGTTAGAGAGATCGAAATATTACTTTCAAGTAGATTAGACTGATTGAGATACTGTTTAAACATAAAATACAGAATGTACAGGGATTGGCATGTATATTTTGACAAAAAATTAGAACCGTAATATATTTTGCCCTATCATTTTTATTCAAAACAAATCTTAGTTTGACAAAAATGTGAAACCGCATGAATTAGTACAAAAGAAAGAAATGGTACTTGAGTTCTTCTGTTACCTTGTAAGCAATTAATTCGTGTTGATGATTCTTTTTTCCCTTGATATTGTTGTACTAGGTGTTCCAGGTCGAGCATTTCGGGTGTGGAATAGTCAAACCGAAGAGCTTGTTTTTGTTGGCGGTTCCCTAACCGATCCAGAAGCTGTAATGGGGTGGCATTTACTCACTGACCAGCTGACAGAACTTGTTGGCCGCATCAGAGTGACAAGCCACGAAACCGCCATGGCGTGCACGAGCGTCCGAATCATGGTTTTCGACTTACGAAACGAAGGCATAATTCTGGGGGAGGAGGAGTTCCAGCGCGAAATCGTGGTGGGCTGTGTCGACGCCCGAGATGAGTCGTTTTTGGTGGTGGATAGTCGTGGTTTGGGTAGCGTTCGGCGAATCGGGACGTTGGAAGAAGTGTGTAGGTTCATGGTGAGGGGTGCCTCTCAGAGGGATGTTGTGGGGTGCATTAATGGCGGATATGGAATAATTTGCACGGCAGGGGTAACTAGGGTATGGAACATAGAGCAGGGAGAATATTTGTATAGTTTTAGGGAGAGAATGGTCAATGCTAGCGCTTTGGTAGCTGATGAAAGACATGTGGCTGCTTGCTCTAGTGATGGCACAATCCACCTGTGGGACTTCGGAGCTCAGTAGAGAGAATAAGAAAGGATCGAAGGGGCATGCCATGCATGCACAAAATCATGTGCAGTTTTTGCTTAGATCATTCAAAAATTGCCATTTAAAAGATCAATTGGAAGGTCGCAGATTGCGATTCAATTTCTGTATAGTAGTGTTTTCTGTAGTTTGATGCAGCTGAAGACTAGTGGTTAGCGTGGCAGATTTTGTAGCTTTTTCTTGTTTCTTTATCAACGTGAAAATTTAATTTTTTCAGGAGTTGGAATCTTGTTCTTCTTCTCCTTTGATTTAAGTTACCGACTTCTGCATGTGTGTTTTTTCAGGTTTTGGAACCCATTACTCAATCTAATTAACACTGATTTTAAAATCCCTTTAAAATCGGATATCCAAAATCATGGCACTTTTACACTGATTTCCATATAATCGGTGTTAAGGATGTGATATTTGGATTTTTAATTGGGCTAATGGCTTCGCTTATTTGGGTTTTTGAAAAAAAAAATTTGCGCCCAAACACCAAACCATTCAAATCAAAAACCAAACAAATCGAATCCATAACATTTGACTTATTCGGATTATATAAACCAAATAATCCAGAACTTAAAAATTCTTCCAAGAATATATGAGTAAGTTCAAAGAATATTCATCTAATTATCCAGAACTTACAAGCATAAAATAGTAAAACATCACATATTAACATTTTAAACATTAACAATTAGTTAATCACAACAAATATTTGAGTTGACTCTCAAATCCAATTCTAATAAAAAATAAACCATTACAACTTAATATATATATATATATATATATATTGAGTTAATATATATATACATATATATAGCTTATTTGGGTTGAGTTTGAAATCCAATTCAAAATCACTTAACATTTAAGAGTTTGGGTGCATCCATTAACCCGATCCGAACACCAAATAAGCTATTAATCCGTTTAACTTATATGGTTTGGATTGACTGGCTTATTTAGTTTACCCATTTAATGAATACCCCAACCAATATAAACTTCCACTTATTTATTTCTAAACTCAGTGTAAAGTTTTAATAATAATAAAAAATAAATAAATAAGTAGCTCCCCAAATACACAAAACCACTAATACCAAACACAATACATAAAAAGCAATTGCGCTAAAAATAAAAATGCAATAATAAGTAAGAAAATTGAACTTTATATATAAGGCAATGAGTAAAAATTTACTCTAAAAAAATGTATATATATTTAGATAAGATAAAACGCTCTTCACCAAAAGAAATCCTATGTTAATGAAATTTATACACTGGAAAAAATCACATGTTACAAATGAATTAGTTATGGAAAAGCGGCATAATAATACTCAAAGATTTGATGAGTTGCTTGTGACGTACGTACTTATATCCAGATTCTTAACATTGTACACTCTTGGATCGAGGTTATCTATTCCAAAGTTTCATTTGTTCATTGTTGGAAGGTCGAGGTTTCACCAAAATCATCCTAACAACCCTTAGAACGATCGTTTTTATATTTGTGATCAAACCCTCCCGAGCAAGATTACATCATGTCGTATCAGAGCCAGTTCTATCCGTTTGCATATCTTTTTATTCTCATCTACTCGATCTTTCCAACGGTTCGAAGGTTTACAGAGGTAACGGGTTGGCAAGGTTTGATCTTATCCCTGAATTTTGTAGGTTCAATGAAAATTCCAAAGGTTTGAAAGCTCTGTGTGATAACAGGTTTTGTAGCGGGTTGGCAAGGTCCTTATCCCCCAAGTTCTTTTGGGTTTTACAAAAGATCAAAATATTATATTTTTTCCCACTACTGAGTTCACCACATTGGTAGCGGGTCTTGTCATAGGTTGGTAAGATACCTATAAAAAAATTTGGAGTTTTTACTCTCAATTTTTTGAAACCCAAGAAACACATTATTTGTAGCGGGTTTTGTTACAAGTTAGCTAGGTTTCTATCAGTGGCGTATGGGAGATCATCTTCTCATCGATTCCTTCTTTTGTTACTTTTATTATTAAAAAAAAATTCCATAAAAAGAAAAGAAAAAAAGAAGAGGGCAATTCAAAAGAAGAAAAAAAAAAAAAAAAGGAAAGAGTTCTATTTGTGAGACTTTGTTTCCTTCCATTGTGTTGTAGAAAAATAATTTGAGAACAAATATTCTTTAAGAGGATGGGAATAATACAATTCGGCCCAGGATGTTGTAGAAAATTTGGAGCGAAGTTTTGGAAGAAATTTTAGCAATTTCTTATTAAAGCTCTGTTTTTTTAGTTATCAAACTGGGAAATTTGTTGGTTTGGGAGAGAAAAAAAAAATTGGAGAGAAATATTTTCTGAGAAATTGTGTAAGAGATGAAAAAAAGTGTAATGATTGTGTTATTTTTTTGAAAAGATGTGAGTGAAGATGGAGAGAGAAATTTAAAATTTTAAAAATTTAAAAATTTAAAAATTGTAAAATATGAAGGTGTTTCTTTAGGTAGAGTTTTTATTTCAAAAAATGATGATTTTCTTGAAAAAGAATGCAAAAGAACGAGCCTAATTTCCTGTAGTTTTGGAGCAAAATTTGAAGAGTAGTTTTGGCCAACTTTGGGGAAGATATATCCTAGTGTATTTGGAGTGTAGATTTGGCCATGGGGGTTCACTTAGATGTTAAAAATTTCAGCAATAAATATGGTGCATGCATGGGAAATCCACCACTTAAAAAATGTCTAACACACTTCTAAGTGTTTATAACTTCTCTCAAATGTTCTACAAGAAGAATACCACCTCTCAATATGAGGTTTACAATAAAGCTCTAAAGGGCATGAAATCATCTTTTCTAAATGAATGGGCACACGGGCCTCTTTCTTGAAATCTAGCACAAATCCTATCAAAACATTAAATATTTTGGTCTTGGATGTTTCTCAATGGTAGGAGTGATGTGATCTCGCCCGATAGGGTTTGATCACAATGCGAAAGCCAATCATTCTTAGAGTTGTTAGGACGGTTTTGGTTAAACCTCGATCCACTAACAATGAACAAACAGAACCATGGTATAGAAGACCGTGACTCACAAGTGTACAATGTTGAGAATTTCAGTATAAGCACGCCACGCCACGAACAACTCACCCAAAGATAAGTTCTAAATTTCAATGAAGAACTAAGAGATTTGGAAAAACATAAAAACTCACAAAAACATTTTATTTCATCAAATTCTATCTTGCAAGCTTACAAAGTAGTCTATTTATGGTAAAACAAGAGCATTCTAGTAAGGCTATTACATCACTGAGGACCACAAGGTTTTTTTCCTTCATTTGATAAACTCCTAGGAGATGTTTTCATATCTTGAACCAATTTTAAGAGCTTTGAATCCCTTGAACATGTGTTGGCTAAACATACATTGCATTTCCAAAAATTCAGCAATCGAGTAGCTTTAAGTTGTGCACTTGAAATTCCAAGAATTTAGTGTATTCCTTGACACATTGTTGGCCGAATTAAGTCAAGTAATGCTTCAAAAACTCTTCAAGTACAACACTAAGGCCCCGTTTGGTATCAAAACCTCAGCATTTTCAAACTTTTTCAAAGCTGTCACTAATCTGCAGTTGGACTTGCGATCACAATTCGCAAGCTATACTGCAAATTTGCAGCTTTGGTTCTTTCAGCTTCCGACCATTTTTTTTGTCTTCGCTTTTTGGTACTGGCTCGTCTACAACTTGGGGTGCGATTTCTCACCACCTTTCATTGTTCTTTTTCTTCTGCTCGTTCTTATTTTTTTGTTCTACGGCTTTCATCTTTTGGGTCCGAACTTGATTGCTAAGCACACCTAGTGTCACATTCTCTTTTGATGCATTTTTTTTTATATATTTTCCACAAGATCATGCAGTGCAAAGCCAATAAACGAAAATTATATTGTTTATTAATTAATCATAAAAAATGGTGACAAAATTATGGCAGAAAGTTATTCTAGTACTTTGTGTTCATGTTTCAGCCCAAAAAAATAAAACTCCAAAACAAGGCAAAGTTTTTTCTTTATCCCATGGCCAAAGCCCAAATGATTAGAAAGAAATTAGCAGGCTACTTTTACCTTCCCATTAATGTTAAACTGTTGATATCCGAATCTACAAGGCATCTTTTCTGCCACTGAAAAAGGTGTTTTTTTTTCAAAAATGTTTTTCTTCGAAATAAGAACAGAACACAAGTTAGCAAATTACATTTTGCACATGGTGACGTTCAACAAATAACCATATTGACACACGTCTTGACATAGAGCCGCAGTAGAATTTGAAACAAGAAAAATTTTCTTCTAATTGCATTGTATGAACCTCATAACACAATACTCAAACCAAAAAAAAAATTTTAAAAAAAAACCTCATAACACTAAACGAGTTCTAATACATGTAATGATAGTCTTAGCAACAAATCATAGTAACTTTTTGTTAATAACTTATGTCGCATGTATCCACTGGCCAATTATGAAATATTAATAAAAATGTAACCAATGAATACATATCACATGAGTTGCTATCAAAAAGTTGTTGTGTCAAGACATAGAGCCGTAGTAGAATTTGAAACAAGAAAAATTTTCTTCTAATTGCATTGTATGAACCTCATAACACAATACTCAAACCAAAAAAAAAAAATTTTAAAAAAAACCTCATAACACTAAACGAGTTCTAATACATGTAATGATAGTCTTAGCAACAAATCATAGTAACTTTTTGTTAATAACTTATGTCGCATGTATCCACTGGCCAATTATGAAATATTAATAAAAATGTAATCAATGAATACATATCACATGAGTTGCTATCAAAAAGTTGTTGTGTTAAGTCTATCATTACTCTTCTAATACTGAAAAGAAAAATACCAATCAATTAGTTATGACCACAATCAATCATTGCTCTTTATGGTGAATCTGTCCAAACTACACGTCTTACTAACCCGGGGAGTGAGGTACTGGTCACGGTAACCAACCATAACATCGTTGTCTAACATACTTTCGAAATTCAGAACTCTTTTTGGATTCTCCAATTATTTCTGGGCAATCCCTTTTTTCACTAGCATATCATAAATTTTTTCTACCTTCGTTGGATCAACATTAAAGAGCTCATGGGCATCAGAACTCTTGGTAATGTTGCCACTTAACATCCCCACTGACATGGTCTGCAGCATCTTGAGATAATGTGATGGGAGGATCCTGATCTCATTGCAAAGTCGTTTCTCCTACATAACAGACAATAATATAATTAAGTCTAGATGATCAATCAAATAACAAGTGAATTCAACAAAAGCAAAGTTTCACACCCTCACTACGCGCAAACCTTTTATCCTAAGTGTCTGACAAACATTTTCTTCAGAGAAAATACAAACCTATACTAGCAGCTGACACGACAAGATTCAGCCAAGGGGTAAAATTTTCAAATATTTCCATGAAAAGGTAGGCGGCATACTTACAGCTTCAGAGAGTAAATTAGCGCCCCAAAAGCCAGAGACATCCCAGCTATCTGAGCCATTAATAACAGCAAGTCCACAGAATGCTGATGGAATATCTTTTTCTCCAGAGTCTAATGCCATATCTCTGATAACTTCTTGGGGGCTACTACTATCAAGATCCCCTCTGAGATTATTTGCTCTTTGCAAAAACTTTCCATTGATTCCTGCCTGAGAACTCTCGTTAACTCTAAGAAAAGATTCTTCTGCTTCCCCTCTTTTCTGCTTAATGAATCTTTCAGCCGCAGCAGATGTAAAGTGACCAGCAGCTCGCGCTTCCTGCACAAACATGAATTCATATTGAAGGTATCCTTTGTTTTATACAGAAAAAAACACGCAGGATTCGTCTTATGCAATTTCTAGGGTAAATCACATGACAACCATACAATATACTTCGGCCTGCTCCATCAATTGATAAATTTAGAGGTAAGGTGGATATTTTCTGGGTGTAAAAAAACACACTCAAAACCAATTAGAAGAAAAGTGTGCCAGTGAACTATCATGAACAATTTCTCATAAGATTCTTTCCGCACTAATTCACATTAGCACCTAGCAAAACAAATTTCAAAAGTTGCAGCCCCACATGAGCAAAAAAGTGAATGTTTGTCCAATTCCAAAAACCATTACAGGTGGTAGGTTGGACTGGCTTTTGCAGGAGACAGCCGCCTTCCACTCAGTTACTACTCTTTTCTCTAGATTGCTTCACTGGACTAAGTTTCAAATTTTTAGGAATTGTAAATTAGTGAGATAAAGAAAGTTTAAGACCCTGATCAAGCTTTGACACATGATAATACCCCCCTTTCAGCCTTCAATAGACGTCTTGGTTTTGTGCTTCAATAAAGTCTCATTTGTTTTTACATTCTTGCCCTTGACTGATTAAAGTGAAGGAGATTGAGGGTCCAGGTAGAGGTTTTGCAAAAGAAGAAGCGCTATTCAAGTTCAGTCAGATCATACCAAATTTGGTACGGATCTACAGAAACAATGCAAATGGAAAGTCATTCAATTCCTTATCTTTCTTTGAACTTAAGCAAGATCCATGGCAATCGTAGAAGAGGCAATATTTTGTTTCCATCTTTATTGCAGAATATAAGCAGCATTTCTGATGTCGGCATCCACATCTATTATAATTTTCACATTCTCAATGTTATACAACTAAGAAGAATCCGCTACGCATCCTCTTACTCTAGAATTGGGATGCAAAGTCATAAGAAGGCAGATAAACAAGAATGAGTGAGAAACGAGTCTAAAGGGGGTAGTGAATTCAATCTATAATATGGTGAGATGTCAAGGGGGGAGAAAGAAAATCATTAGAGCTTCTTCAACTCTATAATTGCAACTTATAATAACAGATGGATTGGTAGTGTAGACCATCTTGTCAGATCAATGGGCTGGAGAAATAATAGCAGTTTCATATTTACCATTTAGAATCTTTATGCAAGTTATGGGATATGCTTTAGTTCCTCATTGCCTTTATCTTTAAAAATTCACAGATTGCATCAAAATTCAAGCAGTACTATCCATGCGCATAAGTTCCTGTAAATTGTCCACAATATTTTGACAATAAACATATACAAATTCAAAGGTCAATCGATGGTGAAATACCATTATTCAAGGGTACCAAGTTTTACCACATGAAGATCCTAAAATGAAAATTACCATTAACAACTACCAAATTCTTTACAAGTACAACATCTAGAAAACCACAATGAGAAATATTTCAAAACTCCCACAGAAGCATCCACCAAATGCGTAGTTCAATTGGGGAAACAGATAATATAAACAAAATTTACTAGTACATGGAAAAAAATTTAATGTATTGTGATCGATTTTTTTTCTTTTTTTTTTCAAGAATGGCATTGCAGTAGAGCAAGAATTTAGATTACTTAAACATTAAATCTTATACAAATTAAACAGGGATATTCCGCATGACAACACCATCAGATTATCTAACTAAACACCCTGAAAAATGAACCAACAAGTAACAAAATGAAGAAGAAATGCAAAATTCTATCAAACCTGAAGATCTTGTATTCTTCTCAAAACTCGTTGTTCTTCAATGAGGCTTCTAAGCAAATCCTCATGCTTTTCTTTTGAATGGAACCGCATAAATACTCTGTAGCGGTGGCATATATCTTTCTCTTCTTGTAACAGTTGTTTCTCAAAATTATCAGGATAGAGTAAACCTCTTTCCAATATGAAATCCTTCCTACGCTTCCTCTCATCCAGCCTGTAAATTGGCCATTGTGTTTGACCCCCACAAAAATATAATATCAATAAATAATGATATTTAGAAGGGGAAAAAAAATATTAGAAAGGGAAAGAATCAATCAGACCACTGTCTGCAGTACGGCCTGATGAGGCTAAAAGTTTTGTATGGCTACTCGGATTTAAAGAGTAAATATTTTCAAGTCAAATGTCATGTCTGAATCTACAAGGGTAAGTCAAAATATAAATCAGCTTTTCATCCTTTCAATCGTAGATGAGGCTAAAAGCTTTAATTCATATTTTAAATCAAGTTGTAACTATCATCTGGCTAAGGATACCTAAGGCTCACGAACAAACAAAATTATCTCATAAGGAACAGTACTATCAACCAGAATGGAAGTTGAAGTAGGAATGTGGAAAAGAGTAGACCAAATAATAACAAGAATAATATTGAGAGAAAGTAGTAAAGTTGCAAAAACACCTTTTGGAATAGATGCGCAACACTCTCAATTTTAATTCACGTTCAGATTCAGTATCATTCTCCTTAAATTCCATGTCAGCCAATAACTGCTCAGCATCATTGTCATACTCAATCTCAAACTCTTGCCTCTTGAAATTATAGCCACTAAATTCTGTCATGGGAAGCCCCTCATCACCTGATGTCCTAGGCTTTTTCTCTCCAACACTCCTGCCAGAAGTATCTGCACATGCAGAGCAAAGTTTCACAAAATCAATCGAGAAAAGTGGATAAAAGTATAACGAGCAAGATTTGAATAGGTGTAAAATAAAAGCCACTTAAAATTACAGTTTACTGCATTTATGGAGAACAATACTAATAAGCAGGAGTGCAGGACATATATCGTTGAAAGATGTTTAAAATATCGTTGAAAGATGTTTAAAATCTTAAGGCCCTTCCGGTTGAAACTTTTGTCCAAAGAACTAGTTGAGGAAATAAGAAATATCCAGAGAGCTGACAAACTTAGCAGTGCTACCATGGAAATTTTACAATGAAGTTCTTAACATGGTTTCTGTTAGGTTCCGCATCTTTTAATTAACAGCAAGTAAAATAGGTTCTCACAGTAATGCACTGCAATGATACTTTGCATCTATCTGCAATGAGAGGATTATCAACTGAAGGTTTATCGATATTATTGATGATTAGATTAGAAGTTACAGAATCACCCATAAAGAAAATCAATTAACACAAAGGAGGAGGAGACCCTAACACAAATATCCTGCAGTAAGCTAGGAAATAACAGTGAATAGACAAAGAGGGGAAGGAAAGACCAGCAGGAGAAAGTAAGCAACAGCAATGTGTGAGGAAGAAATCCAGTTAATTTGAACAAGTTCTAGTACCTTCAAATTTAATTCCATCGTGACCATCCTGACTTTGTGCAAGACTAGATGCAATCTTAGTTCCTACAGAAAATCCATTACCATTGCCAGAACCTGCCCCAGCCCCTGCCCCTACCTCTGTTTTAAGAAAGAGAAATGTCAACTCATTCACATCACATTCATAAGTACACCTTCCTGAGAGTTTAGGGAATTTTGTATAAAATGCACATCTACAATAAAGTCAAGTAAGATGAGAACCTGATGTCAAGCTAGATGAGGAGAGCCCAGCTGAAGCTTCTCTTTGATCTTCCACCCTGACCAAAAAGTTCAAAAACACCATGAAGATCTAAGTGCTAAATAGAAAAGGTAAAATAGGAAGGGATATGAGTTTACTTGATTTTCACTGTGAGCAAAGACTCATCTTTAACTTCAACTGGAGCAGAGTATCCTGAAACACCCATAGTCAGTACTCTTTCATAGCTCGTATTGTGTGTAGACAACTGTTAACAACACATAAACAAAACAAAATATTAAAAGTTCTTTCTTTACCCTTTCCTTGTTTAACATTACCAATAAGTTGCTGAACGTTCACTTTAAAAATATTTAAGCCTCATCCAGGATTTCACTTCAGGAACGGGTGAGAATAGAATGCAGGGGGTTTAAGAAAGCATCTAAACATACAAATGGCTAAAAGCAATATCCCATATTAATGTCATTGTCAATGGGTAAAGTCAGAAGAGGTACACTACTGTTGCACACCAAAAAAGGTCCCACTTTCTGCATTATTATTAAAAGGATCTACAGTAAGAACAAAGCCTTAAAATGCTCACAATGGTTAGCTTTTCCAACTAATTTGGGGAAACAAAAATTACGGGTATTTTTCAACTGAGTCAATTTAATAAGCCATCTAAATGTAGCACTAGCTGGTATTAGTACATAAAATTTAAGAGAATTATCACTACTACAAGGATGTAAGGTTACAGGAAATGTGGCGAAATTGAAATGAAATCTGAGTCGCAGAATCAGGATGAAAACAACACTAGAAAAGAGCTTGAACTTAGAGGCTACTCATGGGTGAACTGAAAATTCAAAATCAGTTTGTAGTGGGCTGAAGTTGTGTTTTGTTTGAACTATGTGATTTTCAATCAATTTTAACAACAAAAGCAACCAATGATGAAGCCTGTGCATGTAGGAGGCAGGAAGGCATCATATATTCCAATGTGTTCCAACTCTGACTAACAAATAAAGAAGGAATACTTAATTTTCTTGGGAATTAAGTGGGTGGAGGAGAGCAGCCTGAGACTACAAAAGGAACCATGGTCTCCTATTAATAAGTATCAGGGAGTGATAAAAAGGGGAACACAAGCCTAGAAAATTAGTATTACAAGGCAGCAAGCTAATGAGTGTTCAGACTTGTCTAATAGATAGTCTCTCTGTTTGGCTGTACCAGCCTCCCCAATTTCAAATTCTTAAAATCTCAAAGTGATCAAGCTAGAAAAACTAACCCATCTTTACTTCTCCATGTTCACTGGCCATCGCAAGGAGTTCCTCCCTATTCTTTCCCATAACACGAGACATGTCCTGCAACATACATGCATCACATATGGTATTTATATCTAAAAGTTAGCTCAATAAATATTACATGATAAAACACAAACTTATAAGCCTTAAAATTGAATTAATGCAAATCATAATCTCATACCGGAAGAGGGAAGCACGGAGAATTCATATAAATAACATTGTAGTGATCAACACACTGTGATTTTGTTTTTGTTCCGACGTGTTCAGCAACTTCAGCCCAGTTTCCCAGTCCATACATTTCAATCCCCTTACAAGAAAACATTAGGAACATAATGAGATTCACAAAATTATTAATTTATTTATAGAAGCAAGAAAATGCAATTTACGCAGCAGACAAGTAGTATCAACTTTAGCAAGGATTTGAGAGGGAAGAAAAATTTCGTGTATAAGAGACACTAACAACTATGGAAAGTGTTTACATATCAAACACCAGACAACCAACATACAAGTACCTCCAAAAGTAGAATTTCTTCATCAGCATTCCAGTCAGAGCATATTAGGGGGAAGGACAGATTATCCTGCAGGAAAAAAACTTTGAAAAGATTAAGGAAATCATGAAGGAAACTTTAAGAGATTATGACTTGAAGTAACTTAGTGATATTACAATAGAGAGCATACAAATTAAGTAAACAAAGATTGGTTCATTGGTCATAGAAATTACAAACTTAAGTCCTTATGCACAGTCTAGCAGTCATAGTTGAAGAGGTGTATCAATAATGTCATAACATTGCTTAATTTTTTTCCCACCTTGTTCAGACAGCTGAAATAGTTCCATATCAGTCTAATGAATAGGATAAATAATGGAAATATTTATTTGAATATAAATGAATCAATGTGTCTTGATCATACATGATGGTGAGATATGATCCATATAGCAGACCCCACGGAGTGGAACAAAGGCTTAGTTGTTGTTTTACAAATACATGAATGTATCATTTATTAACACTTTTACATTTTTGAATGAATGACCCCACTTCCATTCCCTATTGCACTAATGCCCAAAGCATCAATCCACCCACATTACATGTGTTGTCCAATACATAAGACACATTTTCAAACCTCCTCTATCCATGATTACTTTCTATATTGATTTACTAGTACAATATCCAAGGCTTAGACCCAAGTTATTAAACTGAAATTTGCATTTTGTTTGACACTTAACCGAACTAACTGAAAAGAAAAAAAATCACTCCCACAAAAATGAATATAAGCTCATCAAAATCCCCAAAATCATGAATGTTAAAATCATAGCATGAGGAAAGTTTAGACTAGGAATGCTAAGCTGACAAAGCTAACTGAATGATGTGCCTAGTCTCAGTCATAGAGGGAAATCTCGAATCCTTTTATTGAGATCCCTTTGAGCTATTTTCAATTTCTTTTTTCTCTCTTTTATTATTATTATTATAATTTTTCTGGGTCTGATCTACTCTTGAAATTTTTTCACCACTACATCTGGGAAAGTACCTTGGACAATATTCTAGAGGAAAGTGGCATTTTCGTTGATTCCGTTCTTCCTCGAATAAACTCTCATCCTGCAATCAATTATCAGGTTTCCTTTCTGTCCTCCAGAAATCACATTCCACTCTTCCTAAATGTACCAGTCATCTTCTAACATACAGTAGTGATTACATTCATTTACTTGATTCTATAATATTTGAGGCCTAAATGATTCATGCGGATCAAAATCAGAATGCTAGGTTGAAAGCCCAGTTAAATTCAAGAACTCAAATTTTGAGGCCATTGGGTCAAACCAAACCATTCCAGAAAACAGTTCTTTGAATTCACCTGATAATAGTCAGCAATGGAGCTGCAAAATTCAACATGTATAAAGAAACAAGAAAGTATATACTCATGGAGTTGGTGCTAACCATTACTCTGTAAGGATGACTGCTCTTATGAGGATGAACCTCAACCCCAACTGAAACGCACTCCACACAAAGGTCAAAGTCAGAACAGATAGCACATTTGATGCGTACTTTCCCTGATATGTCTTTATTGCAATAGTTACAATGGTACAAAGCCTTCCCATCAGCCTTCCCTTGAGCTTCATAACACAAAGACATGATAATTGAAGCCGAGGATATTTTTCAGGCAACATTAAGTTCATTTACGGCAGCAATAATAAATACACATATTTCCAAATAGAATTTACCATAGAAATATTATCGGCAATAATATTATTTCACTCCTTGGGTAATATCCATCAAAAGCCCATTCTGGATGTTAATAAATTCTCCTTTTGTACCCTAAAGCCACGTGGAAGGCAAAGCATAACCACTGTATGCAAGAACATTAATTACATTAACAAACACTTCTTCCCTTCCAGCAACCCAATATATTAAACTAAGACCCAAAAAAGGGGAAAATCACACTTTTGGCCACTTTTGTTTGGGGTCATAGCTCTTCTGGCCACTTTTGTTTAAGTCGTTGCAAAAGAGCAGGTTACACTTTTGCCCATTTTAACTTGGTGTTACCTGTTCTCAGCAGTCAATGCCCCAGTCAAAATGAAAAACTTTTAGGGGGCTAATTATGAATCCTAATATTTATTTCGAAAAACAGACCCTATAGAATTAGCATCAAAAAAGTTTTTCATTTTGTAAAAAGAACTCATATTACTGTTGACTAGGGAATTTACAATTGAGAATAGGTAATAACAGGTTAAAATGACCAAAAGTGTAACGTCGTACATACAAAAATGGCTCTTTTGCAATGATATAAACAAAAGTGGCCAAAAGGGTAATGACCTTAAACAAAATTGGCCAAAAGTCCGATTTACCCAAAAAAAAAAAAAAAAGAAAAAGAAAAAGAAAAAAGCAAGACCTGAAAATATAGCATGTCCAAATGCAGACTAATTTAATAATTTTATGCCAAAAACATAAGTAACACCAGGGCTTGTGGGATATCTTTTATTTTCTTATACATAGTATTTAAACCCAAAATTTCCAGGAGAAACACTGATGTTTGAAATAGCCAGTACCCAAACAATTAGAGCACAGCATGGATTGCATATAACAGCCCAATCTCATCTTAATGACCACACTGCATTTCATCCTTCGAGGGAAGTTCTCTTCAAATTGTCCTTTTACCCTTTTGAGATGGATGCTAGATGTACTTTCAAACACAAATAAATGATCTCTAGTGTAAAAGTACTTGTCTTAGCCATGACTTCTTCACCAATTGTTCCTCTCGTCCAGAGTTGAAAAGAAACGATAAATGGTAAAACCCAAAAGGCCAAAACAATGCATTTCATTCCAACAAATGCCATTCTGGAAAATGTGCAATGGTCCATTACTATGTTTTCAAGCTGCTGTAACTGAAACAAAAGATAAATAAAGGAAGCAAAATTTGAGAAAAGGGGTCAAACCATATTCCAGTTCCCATCTAGGTACACATGAACATTAACTGTTCAACTAGTGTGCAAAGTATTGATAAAATCAACTATATCTAATAACTTACAGAGTTTACACTTTTAAAGCAGAAATGCAGTATTTGTGTAAAATCAATCTAAAATCTCAATCGCTGACAAAAATTTCTTAAAACCCATCATAAATTCTAGAAATCACACATCAGGTAATTCAACCACTAAACAGTTCGTTCATAGCCTAAATAGTCACTTTCTTTATTCTGAAATAGAGAGAAGACAACTAAAGCAGAATTGATACATGTTAGTAGGACAATACCGGCTGTAGCAGTTTCTGTATTGTCCACATTTGAAGCTGTCCTTTTCCTCTTTGACCTACTGAAATTAAAACACCATTAAAAAGTATAAGATAAAGAAAAGAGACCAGAAAACGGCTATTCAAATATTGTACCTGACCGCCAAAAACTTAAAATTTGTGAGAAGAATGAAAGTAATTATGCTACTACAACATTACTTGATTTCTATTTTTTCTTATAGTTTATCTTTCTGACTGGTCTTTTTCATTTTGTTTCTCATTTAACAATAACAACAAAAAAAAAGCTTAAGCAGACTACTACTATACAACTCTATTCTTTTCTGGGCAAAATTAAAGTTCCACTCATAATTGGGTTTAGAAATGCTTCAAATTCGTAAAGAAACAACACTACTAGTACTAATTCAAGAAATTAAAGTTGCCAAAATCGCAAATTATAACAACGAATCACCGACGGAGTTTAGAAGGGGAATAGACCTTTGGCCGGACTCTTCATCGACGGAGTGAGGAACAGCTCGAGAACGGCCCATCCCTTGCCGTCCGCTTCGGAGCTATGACTGAGAATAGCGACGGAGTGGAAAATTTTTGCAGCTGAGGTCCAGAGCCGTCCGGGTCGGAGAGAGATTATCGGGTCAATGGGGCGCAACTAATTTTGGGGGAGAGTATGTCATGAATTAGGGGCAAGATAGAATTAAATATAAATAAGGGAAACAAATATAAATAGAAAGAATTGATGCTGACATGGTAATAACAGATTTTAGTTGGGAGAAGGAAGAATAAAACACGCACCGGGTCTCCTATTCCAAATTCCTGTTACATTCTCTATTCCACCACTAAAATAAATTGTGCCACTTGGCTAATTCTAATTTCTAATAACTTATTCACTAACCATCTCACTAACTACGATAAACGTCTTCTATCCTTAGAAATTAGCTGCTATCGTCAACAGAAAAAAAAACCCACAGCAGATTAACTTTCAGGAAAAAGCAAACCGTAACTGCAAAGCAGATTTGGAAGACGTTTATTCTTAGGGGCATGATATTTGCAGCGACGGAATCGATATTTGCAGCGACATTTTTTTGTGAAAAGACCGAAATACCCTTTGTGTAAAAAAATTTCTTAAAAAAATTGTTGAAGAAATTCCAATGTGTTTGAAAACGTAAAAAAAAAAAAATTTTCAACCCGGACCATCGCCGGGCGACGGCGATGGTTCTTGGAAACCATCGCCCCGCGATGGTTATAACCAGAACCATCGCCGGAAGCCGGCGATGGTGTTACCATCGCCGGCCTCCGGCGATGGTTCCGGAAATCCATCCCCCACCCCCCCCCCCCCCTGAACCTCGAAATTTTTGATATTTGCAGCGACCACCGGGCGGATCTTTCTCATTCCGATAAAAAATTTCGCAATTTCGACAAAAATACTAACAAATTCCGATATAATAGGAAAAAAAAAAAAATGTAGACGCAGCTGGCAGCTGCAAAATTTGAAAAAAAAAAAAATGAAAAAGGAGTCATAATTCCACCTGCAGGCCTACAGGAGAAAAAGGAGAAAAGAAAGAAAAAAAATATAAAATAAAACTTTAGACAAGTCAAGGCTGCAGCCTTGTCATTTTTTGAAATGGAGTGTGCAGCTTGTCATTATGGAAAAGGTGAGTGGAGATGGGTGTGCAGCCCGTGATTCACGGGCTGCCCCCACTTTTTTTTTTTTTTTATAAAAAAAACTACTTTTTTTGCCTATAAAACCCGGGGATTGAAGTTTTGAAATTCTCACAAAAATTATTTGCATAATAGGTGCAAATTAGAGTCGGGTGTAAGCACAAAATCAGATAAAACTCGCGGCGATTGGCTTCGGGAAAAAGGTTAGTGGCTAAAATTTAAATGTTTTGACATATTGTTTTAGGTAGTTTTATTAATTATTTTAGTTCCATTATGTCCAAATTTATTAGTAGTTTCGTCGAAATTGTGAAATTTTGTACCATAATGGAGAAAATATGCCCGGTGTTTACCGTAAATAAGAAAGGGGGGTGTCCGAAATGTCGCCAGTCGCCGGCGACATTTAAAGGGAATGTCGAAGGATTCCGGCGAGATTTTCCGGGCATAAGGTCGCCGGAATCCGGCGCTATTTGCTGCGGCAAATAGCGCCGGATTCCGGCGACCTTATGCCCGGAAAATCTCGCCGGACTCCGGCGCTGTTTGACGTGTTTAACATCGCCGGATTCCGGCGATGTTAAACACGTCAAACAGCGCCGGATTCCGGCGACCTTATGGCCGGAAACGGTCACCGGAATCCAGCGATGTTTGACTTGTTTAACATCGCCGGATCCGGCGATGTTAAACAAAACTGGCCGCAATCCGGCCAGGGGTGGGGGGGGGGGGGGGGGGGCGTAAGGGCGGGGGAATGTCGGGCAAAAATTGTTTTAATAGTAGTTTTGTGAACATCGGGTAAATTTTATTGATTTAGGTAGTTGTACTAATTATTTTAGTTGTATTATGTCCGACTTTATTAGTAGTTTTGTTAAAATTGTGTAATTGTTTTTGCTTTAAGTAGTTGTATTAATTATTGTAGTTTTATTATGGCCTAATTTATTAGTAGTTTTGTCAAAATTGTGTAATTTTTTTTATTTAGTTATTGTATTAATTATTGTAGTTGTATTAAGTGCGAATTTATTATTAGTTTTGTTAAAATTGTGTAATTGTTTTTGCTTTAGGTAGTTGTATTAATTATTGTAGTTTTATTATGGCCTAATTTATTAGTAGTTTTGTCAAAATTGTGTAATTTTTTTTATTTAGTTAGTTGTATTAATTATTGTAGTTGTATTAAGTGGGAATTTATTATTAGTTTTGTTAAAATTGTGTAATTATTTTTGCTTTAGGTAGTTGTATTAATTATTGTAGTTTTATTATGGCCTAATTTATTAGTAGTTTTGTCAAAATTGTGTAATTTTTTTTATTTAGTTAGTTGTATTAATTATTGTAGTTGTATTAAGTGGGAATTTATTATTAGTTTTGTTAAAATTGTGTAATTGTTTTTGCTTTAGGTAGTTGTATTAATTATTGTAGTTTTATTATGGCCTAATTTATTAGTAGTTTTGTCAAAATTGTGTAATTTTTTTTATTTAGTTAGTTGTATTAATTAATGTAGTTGTATTAAGTGCGAATTTATTATTAGTTTTGTTAAAATTGTGTAATTGTTTTTGCTTTAGGTAGTTGTATTAATTATTGTAGTTTTATTATGGCCTAATTTATTAGTAGTTTTGTCAAAATTGTGTAATTTTTTTTATTTAGTTAGTTGTATTAATTATTGTAGTTGTATTAAGTGCGAATTTATTATTAGTTTTGTGAACCCTGGGTAAATTTTATTCTTTTAGGTAGTTGTACTAATTATTTTAGTTGTATTATGTCCGACTTTATTAGTAGTTGTATTAATTATGTTAGTTGTATTATGTCCGAATTTATTAGTAGTTCTGTTAAAATTGTGTAAGTATTGTTGCTTTAGGTAGTTGTATTAATTATTGTCCGACTTTATTAGTAGTTTTGTCAAAATTGTGAATTTTTTTTTTATTTAGGTAGTTGTATTAATTATTGTAGTTGTATTATGTGCGAATTTATTAGTAGTTTTGTGAACATTGGGTAAATTTTATTGTTTTAGGTAGTGGTACTAATTATTTTAGGCCTATTATGTCCGACTTTATTAGTAGTTGTATTAATTATGTTAATTGTATTATGTCCGAATTTATTAGCAGTTCTGTTAAAATTGTGTAATTATTTTTGCTTTAGGTAGTTGTATTAATTATTGTAGTTGTATTATGTCCGACTTTATTAGTAGTTTTGTCAAAATTGTGTAATTTTTTTTGTTTAAGGGCGTTGTATTAATTATTTTAGTTGCATGCTGTCCGAATTTATTAGTATTGTTGTCAAAATTGTGCACTTTTTAATGTTTTTGTCGGCTATCCAAATAATTTTTACATGTTAGCAAATAAATTTCGTATTGATAAATTCGTGTTCATATTAATGCAGATGGCAGAAACAATTAAGAAATTCGCACTGAAATTCAGCAAGGGCAAAAGCAAGAAAGATGATAAGGTGCCTTCAGTGCAGAGAGCCACTGAGGCGAGACATTCATCAGCGGGGGAAGGAGGTGGCCGAATTCCGCCGACCGCATCCGAGCGGATGAGAAGGGTCGCCGGAAGAGCGCATGGGTCTGCGCGGTTTTCTTTTGCGGCGGGGGAACGTAACGTGAAACACAGCGATACACCTTTTGCCCCGCCGTACATTGGAAATCCGGAGGAGAACGAAGCTAGGGAAAATGCGGAAAGATTGGAGCGGGACATGTCTCAGTCTCAGTCGCATGGGTACGTGGAAGGGTATTCGGGGTGGAGGGGGGATGACAACGATAGGGAAAATGTCGGGTCCCAGCGAAGGACCGACAAAGGGAAAGAAATAATGGTGTCCTCGCGTAGCACAACGTCAGGTGTTGGGTCCGGTTCAAGTTGCCGGACGGATGCCGGGTGGATGGAATACCGGCCCCTAGATGGTCCGATTGACGGTGGACCTGCAGAGCCCGAGCTGTTACGGAGTTTTAAGGGCCATACTGCATACTACGTATGGCACGGCCAGGTATCGTGTTCGCCCGTATTATACATTTCGTATTATAATTGTTATTTAGTCTTGGATATATTCTTGTTACGTTTGTGTCGAAGAAGTATGAATTAATACACTAATCGGCGCAGGAATGTGGTGTACTACTGTGCCATAATGGTCACGAGCGACTGCAAAGGTGGGAGTTACCCGTTCAGGAAGTAGGAGTCATAGTTGAACAGTCCGGGTTGTCCCATTTGGCATGGAGCATGCATCCGGAGTTAGACTCTGCTCTACTTAGCGCCTTCGTTGAGAGATGGCATCCGGAAACAAATTCATTCCACCTGCCATTCGGAGAGATGAGTATCACTCTCCACGATGTATACCACATATTGCGTGTCCCGATTGGTGGGCAGGCAATCGGGTGGAAGATCAAACCGGCCGATTTGAAAGATATGCTCTTAGAAGTGTTGGGGATTGAGCAAGCCGAGCTCGGGGATAAAGATTTTTCAAGCGTAAAAATGTCCCTCATTATGGAGCACTGTGGGAGCGAAAAGTTAGACGTCGCAAATGTTGCCGCAGGGTATTTGCTGTGGTTGGTAGGAAACACCCTGTTCGTGGACAAGAAAAAAACCCACGTTGCTGGGCACTTCCTGCCTTACATCCGCGATGCAGAATGCGCAGCAGGACTTCCGTGGGGTGCAGCGTGTCTGGCCAACCTGTACCGCAATCTTGGAAGGGCCTCAAGGGCGGACGCAGCCCAGTTAGGCGGTTGTCTGACCTTATTGCAGGTCCGAAAGACGCGTTCATAAACAATTTCAATACTTTATACGGTTACATAACCATTTAAAAATTTATTTGGTGTTTTTGTTAACAGAGCTGGATATACGAGTACTTTCCCGCGTTTAGTCCGCCCCAGATCAGTTCATGGGATGACAGGTACCCGGCTGCACTGAAGTGGAAGATCGGAACCGGAAGAAAGCGGGATCCTGAGGCAGATATGCTGACATACAGGCTCACACTAGACGGGATGACATCTGGACAGGTAATATTCCCTTCTGGAAGTCATGAAAACTTTGTAATTTTTATTAGATCAAACAAACTTCTGGAACTGCGAAAATCCACTTACTTGGTTCACCGGCCCCTAGGTCAATTGGCTTCCTTTTGGGACAAATCCGTCGAGACTCCACCCAACAACCTTGTACAGGGGTCTCATTCATTGCCCGGGTGTCGTCGAGCCATACATGCCTGATCGGTTCCTGCGACAATTTGGATTCGTGCAGTCGATCCCTCAAGCAGCTATAATGCCAAAGAGTTGCTACAGGGGGCCTGAAATAAAAAAGTACTCTTGCGTGCACGATACAAATCTAAATGTCCCCCACACGTACAAGAGAAATTTGTTGCGGGGGGCGCAGCGGGCTCAGTGGTCCGACCAGACTTGCTCTGAGTATCTCGAATACTACATACCGCGAACGCACGCGCGTGTTAGTCCAGATCCAGTGGAAGCCGACGACAAACTGGACCCCAGGTCTATGTCCGATGCTGCGGTAAGTAATGCAGATTTCGTTGTAACTTTTGTCATTTACATATTGATAGCGGCCAATAATTTTGATTTTATTTCCCTTACTCTAACCATTGCAGCAGTTGCAATATATAGCAAGTAAACTATATTATTCTCATCCCCAAAATCAGAACAACTTTCCCAGCTCTGTCAGAAGGAGCGCCATAGAGGAGGCGGCTATCTTTTTGGAGGATTTGATGCCGGGACTGGATTTATGAAAGAATGAAATGTAATACATTCGCGGTATAAATTATGAAAGAATGACATGTAATACATTCGCGGTATTAATTATAAAATGATGAAATGTAATATGTTCGCGGTATTATGACTTGTATAAATTACATTTGAATGAAATGTATGCGTCCAATTTGAAACTAACACTCCGCAGTGGAGTTCGTCCTGTATGCGTCCAATTTCCTTTGCAAATGGGTTTGCCAAAGCTGCATTTCATTTGAGGCCCTATGTCTCCACGTCGGATATATTGGCAGTAGCAATACCTCCCCGGACGTTAACAAAACAATGAAATGGTTTTGTCGTATTAAACCCATATTTATGAAACTGACCGGATCAGTCGAGACGCCGGCACCCCGCCATTGAAGCGGGAGGAAAGTCCAGCTCTGCTGGGCATATACCGTAACAACCCTCTGGTATGTCGTTGCAACAAGTATTCCCATCAGGTGGGTTTCAAACCAGTGTGCATAGGGTGCCGATTCCTCATGAAAATAGACCAATTTCAGTGCTGAGGCGTAATCGTCCGGGCCAAGGACGTGGTTCCACAAAGCATATTGATACAAGAGTTCTTGGTGCAAAGCGCGACGGACCTGGGACCACTGCGACTCATCTCGTTCGTGTACGAAGTACGAAATTACTCTGAACCCACAATGTCCATCGGGCTCTACATCACAGTGCCCTGTGATGTATTCGAACACAAATTGCTTCAGAAATACGGGGAGGTCGTAGGGCCAGGCAGAATTATGGGGACGCATAACCCTTCGTCTTCTCTGTCCGCCTGTGGATCACCGACCTGCAAGTTTAAATTAAATTAAATTAGGCATTAGTATATGTAAGTACCCAAAAATAACATGTACACCAAATGACATATATTCGCACCCCTTTGTATCGCATTCCGTTCGGCATGCTCGTAACCTGATAGATCGCGTTTGGTGGAATTGTTTTTCGGTCGTCCCCTGTGCGGCCTACTTACAGGCTCAGATAGGTCAACGGTTTCGGGATAAAGCGCGGAATGCACCACACCCAAAACCCTGTATATCTCTGCGCTTGGCCGCGACGCTACATCGTCAAACACTTCCTGCAGTCGGCCTTCAGCGGTTTGTCTCTGCTTAACGGTTTCCGGAATATCATCATCTTCCAAATGCAGAGTCTTCCAGAAGGCGTCTACGTCGATAGGATCAATCGGCTGGAACGACCGCACCAACTGCGCCATCTGACATGCACAGGGGAGCCCGCAGCTAGTTCGGAGTTCGCAACCACACCCCGAACCTTCTTCCCCGATGAGTCCGACTCTGCCTGTATATTCTTGCTGCAGAAGTGTAATGGCAGCGAAAGACAATCTACCGTTGAGCCTACTATAAAGTAAGTAGTCGCTCTTCCGGTAAGTTCTGATGCGAGACGATTCCATTGCAGTGCGGATTTTAGCAAAGTGCATAACAATCATCCTGTTAATGTCGTTGAAGATAGTTGGAAATGCCTTTCGATCCGTATCAATTGCACTTTTCAACTGTGCATGTGCACTCTCCACCCTGAAAAGAAAAGTAACATTACATTTCAACATGTCGCAAGCATAAGTACATAGAAGAGCATGTACTTATACAACAAACAGAACATAAATCAAAGTTATAAATTACTTACATGTTCGTGGTGTGCGAGCCGTAATGCTTTATACTTTTAGTCCAAACCGACACGAACTTGTCCCTGTGGGGTTCCAACCACGTGTTCTTCAAGTATTGAATAACATTTCTGAATCTAGATTTATTTCCATACTTTCGGTCAATAAAATCCACAGCTTCCGTGAACTGCTCATAGGTCAGAGCTTTAACAACGCGGCCCCAGTGATATAGAAACCCGTCCGTTGTTTCTTTGTCGTTGCCAGCAGACAGGACGTGTTTCTTCACATCCATTTCAATGTGGCGACGGCACAGTAGTTGGGTAGCACATGAGAATATCATTTCCACTGCCTTCATTAAGGCAAGCTCCCGGTCAGTGACGACCACATGCGGGAATCTGTTTCCCTCGAATAGACTTCTTAATTGCGACATCCCCCAATAATAACTCGGTGTGGTCTCGTCCCTCATAAAAACGAATGCGATATGGACATACTGGTCCGTCGGTAGTAGGGCCACTATTTGTAGCAGGGGCATGTCGTACCTGTTCGTCTTGTACGTCGTATCCATGAATAACACGTACGGAAACAAAACAAGCATCTGCGTCGCCTTCTTGTGCGCAAAGAAGATGTGCCCGATTGCATTACTGTCGACATCATGTTCGTGCGCATAGAAGTATTCGTTATCATGCAGAAATTTAAAGAAATACTGCATGTTAGTCAGACCTCCCCTAGCCTCCCTTTTACTTTTTGCTGCTTCATTGTACACCTGTTGTATGTGACTGACATTTTTCGGATCATCCGCGCGCAACTTGGCTAAGATATGCATCGGCCTGATGTTAATACTAGACATGTCGGCAATCTTTTTCTTCTCATTTTTGTTAACCTTGTATGGGCTGAATGCCAATTTCGGACTACTTGTAATTCATGATTGTGCTTGCCATGTACGACATGTAGCTTCCAGATATCCCCAGGATTTTGTCGGCCCGTAAGGTGAAAAGGACAACCCGTCTTCTTGCTGCTTGTATTAGGCCGCCTGCGTTTCCCTTCTGGTAGGGTTGGCTTATCTCTACCTTTTCCCTATCTTTCGCACCCTATCTCAACTCTAGCTTTTCTGCCTCTTGTAACGAACAGACCCAAAATCTTCGCAGATGAAGTAATTATTGCAGTCATATTGTTTTCGGCTGCTCTGGCATGTACCCATGCCATCATATGTTCCCTACTTATGAACTCTTCTTCCGTCTGAAATACTTCAGTGTGGTCAGCATAAGAGGCATCACTTTCAACACGAAAATCCTGTTCATAATTCCGGGAAAAATGTTTAATCACACTTAAACGGAAAAATTTATAGGGACCCAATTGCCGTTACAGCTGAGGCAAACATTTGCCGTATAACCGCAGATCCGGGAAACAAACCCCCCCAAACTGGGTTTCTTTCCCGGCAATGTATTTTCGTCTAATATAATAACGAAAAAAAAAATTTGTAAACAGTTTTACTTACATTGTAATATGGATCGACCTCGGGTATATCAGCCATATTCCAGAATCAGACCAACTCTCCCAAATGAATAGCCGCCTCTTCTATGGCGCTCTTTCTCACAATAATTTCGTTCAGCCTACTATGAACCAATATGAACCCGCATTTATTAATACGAAATATATTTCAGAACATATAACAAACAAAATAACACAACTAAATATAAAACAACTTTTGACCGAAAATGCCCCGCCCTCCTCCGGAACAACCCCCCCCCCCCCATGGCCGGAATCCGGAACGTCGCCGGAATCCGGCGACATTTTCAACGTAAAATAGCGCCGGAATCCGGCGCTATTTTACGTGGAAAGCAACGCCGGATTCCGGCGCTTTTTGGGCCGGAAACTGTCGCCGGAGACCGGCGACATTTTCAAGCCCGAAAATCGCCGAAATCCGGCGCTGCTTTCAACGTAAAATAGCGCCGGATTCCGGCGCAATTTTACACGTCCAGCACCACCGGTCACAGGCGGTGCTGTTTCCGGTATTTCCCAAAAAAATGTCGTCGGTCTCCGGCGACATTTCCGGCCGGAAATGTCGCCGGAGACCGACGATATTCTGGACAACTATCGCCCTTTCCGGGCATATCTTCCACATTCCGGATAAAAATTACACAATTTTGACAAAACCACTAATAACTTCGGATATAAAACAACTAAAATAAATAATACAACTACGTAAAACAATAAAAATTACACAATTTTGACATAACTACTAATAAATTCGGACATAATACATCTAAAATAATTAATACAACTACCTAAAACAATACATAAAAATATTTAAACTTTAGCCACTAATCTTTTTTCGATCCCAATCATCTCGATTTTTATCTGATTCTGTAATTCCACTCGGATCAGCTCAGCAACAATTATGGATTACAATTTCCCTTCTGTAAAAAACTCCTTCACTCCGCTTCATTTATAGAGCAAGTTTTCTGCCTTTTCCTTTTTTTTTTTTTTTTTTCTTCTCCTGCATGCCTACAGCCCCTAGGCATGCAGCTTTGCAATTTCCTTTTTTTTTTTTTTTTTTTCTGCAGCCTACATCCTAGGCATGCAGATTTACAACTTTCAATTTTCTTTTTTTTTTCCTCAAATTTTGCAGCAGCCGGGTGCGTCGAATGTTTTTTTTTTTGGTTCTATTATATCGGAATTTGTTAATTTTTTTTATCGAAATTGCGAAATTTTTTATCGGAATGGGAAAGATCCGCCCGGTGGTCGCTGCAAATATCAAAAATCTGAAGGGACGGGGGGTGGGTTCACCATCGCCGGTCGCCGGCGATGGTAATGGGCATCACCGTCGCTGGGCGACGGCGATTGTGATGAACCATCGCCGTCGCCCGGCGATGGTTTATATAAACCATCGCCGGGCGACGGCGATGGTTTTTAACCGTCGCCGGGCGACGGCGATGGTCTTGGAGAAAACCATCGCCGTCGCCCGGCGACGGTGATGCCCATTACCATCGCCGGTTTTTTTTTTTTTTCCTCCAGCACATTTTAAAAATGTTTTCAAAATTTTTTTACCCCCAAGGGTATTTCGGTCTTTTCACGCAAAAATGTCACTGCAAATATCGAAACCGTCGCTGCAAATATCAATTCCGTATTCTTAAACCCAGTGCTCGCAGAAGACGTCGGCTCATCTCTCCCCCAAAGCTGCAAACGGCACACATTGTTTTTCGCAAAATCCCAGGTGGAGACGAAACAGAGTGTTTCAATAATTTCCACCTCAATCCATGGCGTTAGATGATTTTAACACTTCAGGTAGATATGTGCTTTCGTGTGCATCTTCGTGGTATATATATTGAGTAAATATGGAGTTTAACTAGTGCTTTCATCATAGATATATATCATGTATGTATGAAACTGCAAGTAATTACCAAGATGGAAAAAACTAGTGATAGATATGCTTCATCGATCAATTTGGATTCGCCAGTGCTTTTTTTTTGAGTCATAGTATGTTCTGGAAACTTTTTCCGGCTAATTCAAAATATGGGAGATATGGTAAATCTATCATGTCTCCAATTTTAATCTTTCTCTTTGATTTATTGGCTAAGAACTAAATTAAGAAAAAACGATGGATTTATTTCTGTTGTTATTACATCAAATTCAGGGAATTTTTCTCTTAATTTGGCCAATAGAAGGGTGGAAGGATTTGGGTTTGCCTTTTAATACTATTTGTACTTATCGAAAGTGCAAAAGAAGATGAACCCCTGAAGCTCAACAATAAACCTAAAGAAAGAAACAGAACCTACTTAATTTTTCCTAGCTACTAAGATACAAGAAGACGAGGACACTGCTGTTGCAGCTCTTGTGCAACAGAAAGAACCTAAAGAAAGAAAATAAAAAATTATTCTGCCTAAGGTGAAAACTGAGCCTATGTAAGTCACAAACAGTTGAGGAAGAAAGATAGCCTAAAGAGGAATTCCAAGTTTTGGAAATTTATGAACATGAAGGAAGCTTAAGTGCTGAACAATACAAGCTCATTGATAAATGCATGGCATCAGTAGAGAGGCAAAAGAAACATTGGCCCATTTTTGCTCCTTCTGCAATTGTTTGTATTAATTACGATTAATCTTCATGTTTGTATTATTGTTTGTTAGGCTCGTTTGAAGAGCCCAAACGAAGGGAAAGCTTGAAGAAGTCGTGGCAAGAGTAGAGGGTGGAAATTGCATTCTATGACATTGTTTCGTCTCCGGCTGAAATTTTGGGAAATAAAAAGGAGGGCCATCTGCAGCTTTGCTCACCGGCTCTCCTAAGCCGACATCTGCAGCTTCAAAGACTCAATTTTGTCTCCTTTCATCCATGGATTGAGGTGGGAATTATTGAAACACTCTGTTTTGTCTCCGGCTGAGATTTTGCAAAAAAAAAAAAAAAAAGTGCCGTCTGCAGCTTTGGGAGAGGAGATGAGCCAACGTTTTCTGCGATTAAGGGTTTAGGAAACATCTTCCAAATATGCTTACTAGTTACGGTATGCTTTTTTCTGAAAGTTAATTTATCGTGGGTTATGTTTTTTCGATTGACGTTAGCCGCTTATGTTCTAATGATGAAAACGGTAACGTAGTTAGTGAGGAAGTTATTAAAATTAGAATTAGCCAAGTGGCACAATTCTAGTGGTGGAATAGGGAATGGAATAGGAACTTGGAATAGGAGACCCGGTGCGAATAAAAGATCAAAAGAAGGTACGGACCAGAACAAAATTTAGGAAGGGCGAAAATGACTAGTAATGTAGTATAAAAATAGTGGGTAAAACTATAATCTCTTTATACAAGACTATTAAATCAGTGAATAATGGTTTATGTAATGACTTATGCAATTAAAATATTAATATATCATAAGTCATTATTCATTGTATGAATGATTTCGTTAAGGAACTATAGTATTTCTCTAAAAATGGTTTTATCATTAAATAAATATATGCAATGTTAAAATATTAAATTGATAAAACCAAAATTTTTAATGTGTACGAGTAGTCCAGGAATATTGACAATATTTGATATTAATCTTTTGCTATTATTTTGTTTGTTAGAGTTTTAAAATAATTGAGTTTTTATTTTGAAAAAACTTTAAATAACCTATCTTAATTACATAAATAAATATTCAAAAATCATACAAAAATATTTCAATATTTAATTATATCTAAATTATTTAAATGATAATTAAATAATTAAAATTTTAAATTAATTAATTGTAAAAAAGAACATATTAATAAATATTTATTCATTAATATCATATACTCCTTCCGTTCCATTAGAAGCGTTCATTTAAAAAAAAAAAATTTATTCCAATAGAAGAGTCTACTTTTAAATTTTTTTTTACTCCTACCCTTACTAATATAATTATGTATGGTCCATAATTAACCCATACTTAATAAGTAAGAATATAAATGGAATAAAATATGTCAAATTAGTTATTTTAAGTATTGTACATTGGCATTCATTATAAGTTATACATTGGTCAAAGTGGATCTTTCTAATGAAACAGAGGGGGTATATATATATTCGGGGTGGCAAAAAAAATTATTACCCCAAAAATCGCCCAAACCCATTGGGTTTTAACGCAATAAAACCCACATAAAAAAAATAATTGGCTGGGTGGGTTTTGACTAAATATGTAATTGGCGGGTTTAGGGTAGCCATTGGGTACCATAAAATCCTCCCATCCCATAAAATCCGCCCATCATAGGTACCAAAAATAGCCATCCAAAACTACCCTTAAAAGTATAAACAAAAACCCAACAACTCACCTATTTTAGTGGGCCAATTTTACTTTTTTTCTTCAAACTTATTTTTTCTTATTCTTTATTTTTCGTGTCCTATAATTACTTTGCGTTTTTTCCCCATTTATTCTTTTATAATAATATTTTTAAATTACCCACTTATAAATACTAATTCAAAATTCGTTCGGGTTCCAAGTTGAGTTCAAGCTCTAGTTTCGGGCCGGGTTGGGCTAGGCCGGTTTAGTTCGGGCCCATTTCGAGGCAGGTTTCGGGCGGGGTCCAGTTTCGGGCCTCGGGTCAGGGTCGGGGCATGCACGGGGTTTATATAAATATAAAAAAATTAAAAATTGTGTTTGGACAAAAAAAAAAACTACATACGATTAAATATAAAAGTATACAATATATAATATTTCAAATTTTAGAATAGATTCAAAGAATTAAAATCAACTTCAAAAAAAAAAAGGAACTAAAATGAAATTAAAAAATTTTGAAAAAAATTTATTAATAAACCATTAAATAAGACTTACATTTTTGTATAATGGGTATTATGGGTACCCATAGCTACCCATTACCCATTTGAATTAAGATCATTAATTGACCCATTACCCATTAACTTAATACCTGCCCAACCCGCCCGTTTGACACTCCTAAATATATATATATATAAACAATTAATAACCATGAAATTATTAACAAATGTTTAGTAATAAATAATGAATCTCATAAAACTTCCCTAAGAGAAAATTGGGCTAGAAGGCCAACGCAAAACAAGCAAAGAATTTCGTTGGCTGAACTAATGAGGTCATCTCTACGACTGAACACAAGTGTCCACCATATTTAAGATGTGGATTTGATTCTAGTGGTCAAAAGGTACAACATGTGAAGCTTGAGCTCCGAGAGTTCAACCAAGGGATAATCCGAGTCCATTTGAATGGTACAAGGGTTATCCAAGAAAGATTCAGCTAGGGTCCCATTAAAGGGTATCAGAGCCGAGAACAAGCCGAAGATAGAACCAAAAAAAGTAAAAAGTTACTTTCACCTCCAACTTGGTCAAGGGTTATTTATTTTGGAGAGTTTCAGACTAAATATTAAAAGCAGTCCTTTGAGTTAATTTTATAAGTCTTGAAGATAATCAAATCTCTTGATTTATTAAAAAGATTCTTAGGCCTTAAAATGCTTCCGGAAGATTCTAGAAGACTTGCGAAAGATCTAGAACCTTCTCAGATTTACAGATAAGATACACAAGTGGAAACACTTGTCTTAAAAAACAAAACGCGCTCAACTAAGGGTTTTCCCTTTCTAGGGCAGCCGAGATTAGGGTAGTGTGTGCTTGTGTGTCTTTATTTTCCTTCCTTGTGTTGGTTTCAGTTATTTCTTAATTAAAATTTTCCTGAAAATAATTCTTGTGTGATTTCTTTTAAGAATAAGTAGATTTCCCTTTTAATGGTTTTAGAAGTATTTTTATTCCTTTTTACGAGAGAATTTCGTTCATACCTAATATTCCATAAGGGAGAACCGAAATTCTTCTTACCATTAACTTAGTTCGTTTAGGTTTTTGGATTGTAAAGGTTTCCAATTTTAATTATTTTCTTTCCTTTTTACACTTGTATTTTCAACCACCATCTACTTATAAATAGGGGTGTTCTACAACCTTTTTAATAAGAGAATTGACACATTGGGTATATGTTTAAATTTGGCGTAACGTATTGCTTTTTTTTTTTTGGGTAGTAGCCGATTAAGTGGCTGGGGGGCGTGGGGACCCTTTATTTAAATTGAGAATGAAAAAACAGAGAGGGACATAATGAACCTTACCTCTGAGAAATTATGGTATGCAAGATGCAGATGATAAAGCATGAAAATCTTAATACAATCTAGTGATTAACTAACGAATGTATGGAAAACTTCACGCATCCAAAGCAACAAGGCCCCTAATGTCGCGAGGTAAAGAATCATGGGTAAAAAAACGTGTGAGTTGAGTACCGCTAGCAAGAGTAGCTAGCGCATCCGCTACAGCATTTGCCTCCTTGAAAATATGCCCAATAGCTACTGCTTCCAACAAAGTCTTATTTTTGAATTTCCTTCATAGCTAGTGCAGATCTCCACGGTACCACCTTCCTGTTAATATTGCCCACAAGAACCTGTGAATCACTCTCCATCTGCAAAGGGTGAAAGCCTTTTTCCACACAGAGCGTGAACCCGAACACTAAAGCAAGTGCTTCCGCCTCATAGCTGGTTTGGTGTCCCAAATAAACACTCGTCGTAAACACAATCCGACCTATTGAATCCCTCATCACCACCCCTACACCAGCTGGGCTAGGGTTACCCCTTGAAGATCCATATGTACTAAGCTTGAAAAACACCCGGGGGAGGAAGCGTCCACGCAACGAAAATGGGCTGCTTCATCTTCCGATAAGCCTACCTCAGAATGATGTTATCCTGGATCAAAAAATCTCCAGGTGCATAAAAAGATGGGGGCCGAACCCCATATATCTCAATCAACAATCGCCTAACTGCAGACAAAATATCAACTGGCCTTTGAACTATCCCATCATATCTACCTGTATTGTAAGCTTTCCACAACTCTTCCCAGCAAACAAGTGAAGGTATCATAGCTCTGAACTCCCTTGGCATAACCAAGTCAATGTTCCAAGAAAAATCCAAGGCGTCCAAAGGGAAATGAAATATGGTAGATGAATCCGGATCAAAGCACAGGTTCTCTTCTACATTTGCTGCGCAGTCGGACAAGTGAGAAGAGAGTGAACCATGGTCAACTCCGCATCGCAATAGGCACATTTAGAAGTCAAAGAAAACCCAATTCGTTGTAACTTGTCATCAAAAGCTAACAGGCCATTTAGCATCCTCCACATAAATATAGAAATCTTTACTAGAACCGAAGGATGCCAGATATTTTTGTGTTCCACTCCCTGTGACAGGGAACAGACTATTTCAAAAGCATATTTTAAATGGAATGCCCCATCCACCTCCGACTTCCACACAAGTCTGTTCTCAGTATCATCCAGAAATGCCTCAGCCTCCCGCAAAAACATCCAAAGACCAGGCTCAAATAAACCAAGAAATAATAACATGTATTCGTGCTTGTTATGAAAAAATTGCACCACCGTAAGTAATGGGTCCTGAACTTCTCCCCCTTCCACATAATGCATAAGAAAACCCACATTAAACTAATTGGAATACTAGAAAAGTGAACTCCCATTCCCCAAAACCACTCTAGTGTTTTCTGCCATTGTGTCTTGAATTTGTCCGATACACCTCCAAACTCTAGAGGTGTGGGCCGAGGCTTGCAGGGATCTCATAAACTACACCCAAAATCATCAGAATTATGCAACTTCCACCAAAGCTTGCAGGAAAAAGCATCTATGACTTCCTTCATGCGGAGAACTCCAATCCCATTCTCCCCTATATCGGTTTGGCTAGGCGCCTCCACGAGCGCCATTTCCTCTTAGGACCTTCATTCGTGGACCCCAAAATAAATTCGCAAAAATTGCTTCAATGCGCTTAAGGATAGCCTTAGGAGGATTAAGGGGCGCCTAATAGTGAAGTGGAATAGTTGCCAGAACATGATTAATTAAAACCAGCCTACCCCTTGCGACTAGTATTTCTGCTGCCAACCCGCTAAGCGAGCCTAGATTCTTATCGACGAGAGGTTGGAAAAGTGCACTGGTACAGCGGCCTCTGTAGATCGGGCACTCCAAATATACAAATGGAAAATTTCCTTTCACCATTCTAGTCAAGCTCCTGACTAACGGTTCTCGGGCATCATTTTTTGTGGGGAGATAAAAAGAGCTTTTCCCTTGGTTCACCTTCTGCCCTGATGCCCTTTCATAGACTTTTAAGAACTTCATAAAAGCATGAATATTTTTCTTTTCTTTCCCCAAAAAGACAAAGTAAATCATCATTAAAACTGAGGTGCGTAATCCGCTTCGCTTCCCACGGCATTGCATATGGGATTGCCTATATTTTTAATTCTTTGATCACTTACGATTTTTTTCTTTAGTTATGAGAATTACATGTTAATTAGGTTCTTAACTTCGCCTACTTAAATTAGTTTTTCGCTTCATTTTGTTGCTTAGTTTATAGTTCAAAAATAACTTGACTGCTCTATCGAATGCAAGTAGTGATTGGGGTAACAAGGGGTTAAACTGTGTCCCGTAAATTGGAGTTTTTGGTGATTTTTTGCACACTGCAATTCTCAAATCTCTTCGAGCAGAGAATCCACATCATGAACTGTTGAAGGGTGGGATTTGAAAAAGTAGCCTTTTATTTTAACTTAAAAGTAAAACGACATTGTTTTACTTATAAGTTTTAAAAGAGAAAAAAAACAGAAACCAGGCGTACTGTGTATGCCATATTCATTTTCTTCAACAAGAAATGCATGGGCGCAGACGGCACCTGGGGAGAGCAAGGCAGGGCAGCCGCATCGACTCACCCCGGCCTAGTTCTGCTGTTGTTCAAGTTGTAATCAATTTTTGAATATTCTTTCTCTAAACTCAATACATTATCTTCTCCTCTCAATTGCTTTACTATATTATTTAATTCTAGGCTCCTGAATTGACAAATGATATCAGAGAACTTCAATCCTTCTGATCGTGTGGTTTAAACAATGGCGGACGGAACACGCTCAAAAGCTCTGGAGGAATATGTGAAGAAATGCGAGCAAAAATTTTAGGAATTTATGGAGTCCTTTCATAAACAATTGGTAGATATCAGATCGACACTGCAATCGACAGGTTAGCACAAATGGTGGACTGGTAGGAAGAGAAGATTGATTCCAGGATCCGGACAGCAACCAGAGTTAGAGTGCCGGAGATGATTGTCATCGATCGAACACCAATCATTCTGACGCCAAACCATTTCTGGAGCTGTTCGATCGAACCAAGGAGGAATTCGTTGTCCGGGGAGAAGTTCATACACTACTGATCGAAACTACCAAAGGTGGAGTTGCCGAAATTCACCAGAGAGAATCCAAGAGAATGACTGAGAAAATGCAGTAAGTTTTTCTCCATTTACCGTATTGAAGAGCATGAGAAATTCGAAGTTGTTGAAATTTACTAAGGCACAACTAGTATTTAGTTTCAGAGTACGAAAGTAGTATATGATATAATTACATGGAATGATTTTGCTAAGGAATCGTTAAAATGTTTTAGCAAAAAAACAGAGTCGAATGAGATAAAAATATTTAATAAATTGCAGCAAGTAGGCATTGTGGTAGATTACGATGAACGCTTTGAAAAATTAAACTAATATATATATTTTAATATATCCTTAAACATAATCTTATACTTAGAAAAATATCACAATTATAAATTAAAAACCAAAACATTATAACTTAAACTATAAGATTTCATAATCAAAATATTCAAGAAAAATCATATAATTTTATAATTGTACATAAAGAGTTAAGAGGAAATATTTATATAAAAATATAAATTATAAAGGTTAAACTAGGGTGAAAAATTACGGGGTCTAACTAGCAAAGCTTAGTCTTGTCCAAAATTTAAATTCCACTCCCATAAAATTGTACAAACCTTATCTAATCTTGAGGAATGCTGGGAAATTTTTTCACAATTCCCAAAATATAAAATAAATTTATTTATAGATAATTTTTTTAATACAAAATTAGAGTGGAGGGGCAATAAATATAAACAAAAATGAATGCCTTTGAAAAATGAGGAGAAACCAACGCTAAATGGAGGGGCAACGCTCAATCTTATCAAAAAAAATAATTTTCCCGCTCCCATAAAATTACCTAGATCTTATTTATTCTTGAGGAAGGTTTGGAAATTTTTTCACAAGTCCCGAATTATAAAAAACAATGATGTATAGTTAAGTTTTAGGCAAAATTAGCGTATCATTATTAAAAAAGGACAGCCTTTGAAAAATGAGTAGCAACCAATACTATGTGGAGGGGCAACGCTCAATTTTGTCAAAAAATTAAATTTTGTTCTTTTCGTAAAATTACCCAAACCTTATTTATTCCCGAGGAAGGTTTCGAATTCTTTTTTACAAATCCCGAATTATAGAATTAAAAAAAAAAAGAAGTATAGTTGATTTTTAGGCAAAATTAGAGTGAATGATGAGTATTAAAAAAGGGCAAGCCTTTGAAAACTTTGGAGCAACCAATACTAAGTGGAGGGACAATGCTCAATTTTGTCCAAAAATTAATTTTTCTGTTCCCGTAAAATTACCCAAATCTTATTTATTCTCGAGGAAGGTTTGGAAATTTTCTCACAAGTCCTAAATTACAGTAAAAAAATTATTTATAGTTAATTTTTGGGCAAAATTAGAGTTGAGAGGAAATCAAGATATAAAAAAAGAAAAGAAAAAAGGGTAACTTTTGAAAAATGAGGAGCAACGGTCAATTGTTTGGAAAAAATTAATTTTTCTGCTCCCATAACATTATACAAACCTTATTTATTATCGAGGAAGGCTGGAAAATTTTTTCAAAGGTCACGAATTATAAACTAAATTTTTTTATACTCAAATTTTATGCGAAATTAGAGTGGAGGGGAAATCAGTATAAAGAAAAAAGGCAACCTTTGAAAAATGAGGACCAACAATACTAAGTGGAGGAACAACGATCAATTTTGTCAAAAAAATAGTTTTTTTGCTCCCATAAAATTATACAATCCTTATTTTATTCACGAGGAAGGTTGGGAAATTTTTTCACGAGTCACGAGTTATAAAATAAATTCATTTATAGTTAATTTTTATGCGATGTTAGAGTGGAGGGGCAATCATTATATATATATATATATATATATATATATATATAAAAGAAGGGTAGCCTTTAAAAAATAAGGAGCAACCAATACCAAGTGGAGGGGAAACGCTCAACTTTTAGGCAAAATTTAATTTTTCCTCTCCTATAAAATTATACAAACCTTATTTATTCTGGAGGAAGGCTGGGAAGTTTTTTCCCAAGCTGCGAGTTATAAAATAAATTTATTTATAGTTAATTTTTATGCGAAATTAGAATGGAGGGGTAATCAGTATAAAAAAATGGGCAACCTTGACAAATGAGGAGCAACCAATACTAAGGGGAGAGGTAACACTCAATCTTGTCCAAAATTTAATTTTCCCGCTCTCGTAAAATTACCCAAACCTTCTTTATTCTCAGGCAAGGTTTGGAAAACTTTTCACAACTCCTGAATTATTATAAAAAAAATATTGTGTAGTTAATTCTTAGGCAAAATTAGTGCGGAGGGGCAACCAGTATTTAATAAAAGTCTAGCCTTTGAAAAATGAGGAGTAACCAATACTATGAGGAAGGGCAACGCTCAATTTTGTTAAAAATTAAATTTTCTATTCCAGTAAAATTACTCAAACCTTATTTATTCTCGAGGAAGGTTTGGAAGTTTTTTTTCAACTCCCGAATTATAAGAAAAAAAAAAGATGTATAGTTAATTTTTAGGCAAAATTAGAGTTGAGAGGCAATCAATATTAAAAAGAGAGTAACCTCTGAAAAATTAAGAGCAACCAGTACTAAATGGAGGGGTAACGCACAATTTTGTCCAAAAATTAATTTCTCTATTCCAATAACATTACCCAAACCTTATTTATTCTTGAGGAATGTTTGAAAAATTTTCACAATTCCCAAATTATAATAAAAATGATTTATGGTTAAATGTTGGGTAAAATTAGAGTGGAGGGGCAATCAGTATAAAAAACGGGTTTAGGGTGTTAAGAGATTATCAGGGGAGGGTGGTGTTTGCAATTGAGGCATCGCTTGGAGTACTGACGGGCTTCCAGGTAGATGCCAGAGCTCTCTTGCTGGGTCTTACCATATGTGATACTTCAGGACTGCAACAAGCGGAGGTTGAAACGGATTCCATGATTTTAGTGACGGCGATCAAGGAGAATATTGGCCCTTGGTGGGCGGCTACAACTTTGAATGGTATATTAGATATATGCGGCACTGTTATGTCTCTATTTCACACCTCCATCAAGAAGGCAATGCGGTTGCGGACGCTTTGGATCAATCTGCTAGCCTCACATGTCACACGGATTTCTTTGTCAATTCCACGCTCCCTAGGAGAGTCATGGGATTGGTTACTTTAGATGTTAGGGACTTCCCCTATATGTGGGGTTATTGTATAGCTTTACAGTTGTATAGGTTGCATCTGCATTTTTGCATGTTTATATTTCCGAGGTAAGGCACATTACGTTCCCCTTGGAACCTTTGTTATGGCTTTTTGGCCACTATGATTTTTTTATTAATAAAAGGTCCCCATACCCTCCAGCCACTCAATCCGCTGTTACTAAGAAAAGAAAGACAGCCTTTGAAAAATGAGAAGCAACCAATATTAAGTGGAGCGGCAATGCTCAATTTTGTCAAAAATTAAATTTTTTTGTTCCTGTAAAATTAACCAAACCTTATTTATTCTTGAGGAAGGTTTGAAATTTTTTTCACAAGTCCTTAATTATAAGAAAAGGGATGTATAGTTAATTTTTAGGTGAAATTAGAGTGTGGGGGTTGGGGAATCATTATAAAAAATAAACTGAAAAAGTGAAGTGGCAACGCTCAAATTTTTCAAGAAATTAATTTCCCCGCTCCCATAAAATTATTCAAAAACCTTATTTATTCTCGAGAAGGTTGGGATATTTTTTTCACAAGTCCCGAATTATAAAAAAGACAATATTTATAGTTAAATTTAGGAAAAATTAGAGCGAGGGGATTTCAATATTAAAAAATAAGGGCAACCTTTGAAAAATGAAGAACAACCATACTAAGTGGAGTGGCAACACTCAATTTTGTATAAAAATTAATTTTTGTGTTCTTGTAAAATTTATACAAACCTTATTTATTTTCGAGGAAGGTTTGAAAATTTTTTCACAAGCCCGAATTAAAAGAAAAAGTTATTTATAGTTAATTTTAAGACCAAGTTAGTGTAGATGGGCAATCAATACTAAGAAAAAAGGCAGCCTGTGAACAATGAGGAGTCACTTGGCGTGCCAACGATTAATTTTGTCCAATAATTAATTTTCCCGTTCCCTTAAAATGATCCAGAAATTTTTTATTGTCCAGGAAGGTTGGGAAATTTTTTCACAAGTCCGAATTAAAAGAAAAATGCAATTTATATTTGATTTTTTTGGGGTTAATTTTAATAAAATGTGCAATATCTATTACATGAACCTGCAATGTTTTAAAATTAGATGTGCAATGCTTTTCTATTAATTGTTAAATATACAACTACCTATATATGTGCAACTATGTATGAGTAAAGGTGCAAATGTGCAATGTATACGAATAAATGTATTCATATCATTATAAATTCTGAACTGAGATGTGCAATGCACCAACATTAAACGTGCAATGTATTTGGGATAAATGTGCAATTGTGTATCAGTAAATGTGCAATATTCACATATAAAAAATACGTTTTATTCTTTACAACTAATAAATAAATAAAATTACCAGATTTATATTTGTTGTTAGGAATAAAAAATGCGTATTCTTAAAATTATAAGTTCTGAATTGAGATGTGCAATGCACTAATATCAAACGTGCAACGTATTCGGGATAGATGTGCAGTTGTGTATCAGTAAATGTGCAATGTTCACCAAAAACAAAAAAACATTTTATCCGTTACAACTAAATAAATAAATAAAATTACCATATTTATATTTTGTAGGCTTACCATAGTAGGGTTGATTCATAAGTTCTCAAGCAGTTTCTATGACTTGAGTAAACAAATTTTCAATTATCGAAAAATGGCGGGGAATTGTTTTTGGAATTTTTCAATAGTTGACAGAAATTTGGAATGGACTTCGGACACAGAAAATGTGAAGAAAGTTAGAGTCGAAACAGAAGACCTAAAATTTGAAATCATAATTAAAAGTCTTGGAAGCTTTGACAAGCCTCCGATGTCAAAAAGTTGTTCAAAGCCAAAGGCTAGAAATAAACCAAGTTACTGACTCTCAGTTGGTTCAAGACAGGGAGTTAACATCGAAAGGTACCTTCGATGTTAAAATGAATCGACCAGACACAACTCCTCTCTTTGAATAGATGTAACTATTTGTAGATGAGACCATAAATAGCGTTGATCGTATCCATAAATTTTCATACCTTTTGGATGAGTTATACCCCTTCAAAAGAACCTATTGGAGGTCTATAAATAGACCCATTGTGAATGAATCATAACACATGAAAATCAACAAGTCAGTAACTATCTTGTTCATTCTTCTCTTATTACTTGGCATAGTTATAGTAAACAAAAAAAATTGATACATATTTATTTGGTGTGGGTGACCTCATTACGCAAGAAGTGGTACGTACTTGTTCAAATGTGAAGTGGTATAATATATAAATATATACATATATATATATATTGAACAAAAGTGGTATTATAATTAAGTAGCAGTTTTTTTAATAAATGTTTGATTTGTGAGCGCTACTTCTACATTTATTGATTTTTATTTACTTTTAAATAGCAACAGATTCGTGATTTTTTTGGTTTATCAAGTTGTGATTTGCTTTTTTATTCTTCATTTTTAACTCTGTTGGGATAATTTTCAGGAAGAGTAAACAACGGGAAACAACATCGTTGATATTTCTTTGGATTATAATTCGAAGCCAAATCTGTTTGGAACAAGTAAGTAGCGGGTTAGTTTATTGAGTTAAGAGTGTAGTGTTAATAGTTAGTGTGTTCAGTGATTTTGATTGGAAAAAATATCTTTGTTTTGCTGTTATATTACTAAAGTTTTTTATGATTTATTTTTGTGCTTTTTGATAGTACAGGTTATACATTTATGATGCAGTTCCTTCAATTTTTACTCAAACTACCAGAAAGCTTGTCAAGCAATCTCATAGTAAGTAGCATGTAATTTATTGTGAGAGTAACTCATCTTTTTCTCCTTTATGCTCTAATTAGGATAGACAAACTAATTCAGAGAATTAGCAAATTATATAATTTTTTTAATCAACACCCAAGGAGAAGGCAGGTTGAAGTTGAAATTTTATTGATTTCTTCTATTATTGAAACACCCAAAAAATTAACATTTATTTGAAAACAAAATTTTGACGATAGTTAATACATTTAAAAAGAAAGAAGAAGTAGTAATAAGATGTTTCTATTTGTTTGATTAGATTAATTATGTTGCGAAGTATGATTTTATTGATATGGAATGTTGAAATTTAATTGTGTAGGTATTACCCGAGGGTTTCATGTACAAATGCATAGAGAAGGATGCAGAAGAAATTTCCTTGGTGATGCCTGGATATCGAACAAGTTATAGAGTTGATGTACGGATAAATTTGTCCAACAAAATAGAATTTCATGGGGTTGGTTTAACTTTGTTTAGGGACACGTTCAAAATAGTCGTTGGTGATTCCATGGAATTTGAAGCTCAAAACTTGAACACCTTTATTGTTCACGTATATGACTCGATGGGAAGGCAAAGAGGGAGTGAATATGGAGGTCTTTGGGGACGAGCTCGATTTCTTGTACCGGCACATCATGGAAATTTACGTGGATTGGTATGTATGATAGAGTTATCAATTAATATAAATAAAGTGATTGTTTGGAATGGTATGGAGTAATATTTAACTATGAATCTTAGTTTTTAAATTTTTAATCTTTTATTAAAGCAGTTTGTCGATTTTGACTTCAATGGATGTATACAAGATGGAGTTTTTCCAGTTATGCTGAGGACATACATGGGTCATAGCAAAGTTGATGTACTTTGTAGAAGAACACATGGAATTTTGTTTCATGGGGATAATTGGAGGAATTTTATCGAAGCGAATAAAGTACTTTTAAATTGTCAGATTGTGTGTTTATATAGATTATACAATGTGTTTATTTGTTTGTATGGGAATTATAGGTAATGACGAGGTTAATATGGACGAAGATGAATCGGACGATGAAGAAAATAGCGGGAATGAGTTTATAGTGTATTTCAGAATTCATATTTGCAGGAAAAAAAAATTGCTGGTAAGTACTTTTAATTAATTTTACATGTAAATTTAACATTCTAAAGACGTTATAGTTGCAAATGTTGTCTTTAGGTCATTCCACGTGGGTTTGTGAAAACACATAAGTTGAAGGAGAAGGATCTACATTATGTTTGCGTTTTTACTGTGGCTGCTGGAGACTGCACAATCACTACTAGAAATAGGGGCCTTTTACAATGACTTTATGGACGTAAAAAGCCATATTTTCGTCGTATACGTCGAGTATCCTGCCTCCACATATGTCATTGTCAGAGGCTCCGACGTAAGAAATCTTACATCGAGACTGAGACGATGTAAATGGAAATTTTACAACGAGTCCTCTTCTGGACGTAAAAGTTCATTTTTTTTGTCGTAATTACTCATTCAAGTTGTCTAAAAACTTATTTACAACTATAAAACTCGTCGTAAAACTGTGAAAACTCGTCGTAAAAAAGTGATAATTCTATGAATTAAATTTATTTAATGATTTTTTAAATATTGTTTTTTAAAAATAATTGCTTAATAAGACAACCTTAACCTAAACCATTTAGATAAAAGTATGAATATAGAAATGAACAATTTCCTGAATAAAAATGTTTTCCACTAATCCACATTAAAATACTCTTTAATAATCTTTTAAATAGTCATCAAAAGTAATTAGTCTAACACTTAAAATGTGTTTTCTTTCATTACTAATCATCCTAACAATTAGAAGGTATTTTCTTTCAAAAGTAATCAACAATTAGCTTTTGCATCTTTTCCATGTATTTCTACTCACGCAAAATAGCTTGCAACCTTGCATCTCTTTCTACTCCCGCAAAATTGCTTGCACACACAAAAAGCCATCAAAGAGCCTGGAAATAGGGGATTGAAAAAATTAAATAGAGAAAAAAAAAAGTAAGGTGAAGACTACACCAACTGAGATTAATCATACCAATTTTAAGAATCATATATAGCTAGATATTTTACCATTAAGAACAAAACATCATTTCCATGCTAATTTTAGTAACACGTAAAGATAAATCTGCCATTGGTTTTACCACAAGGCTTTCCAAATATAATAGATCAATATGTTAGCAGCCTCCAAAGAGAGAGAAATGGAGAAAAGAGAAAAGAAAGAGAGGCAATAAATAAATAAGAGCTGGGAAATGACAAGTTATAAACCCTTATTTTAAGAAAATGGTGAGCTAATCACATTTAATAAAAGAAGAACGAACTGCCCAAAATGTACCTCTACTTTCCTATCATGTCCGGTTTGGTAACTAAACTTTTTTATTTCCCACAAATGTCACTATACTTTTAAAAACGGGCCACAAATGACAATTTTGCATTTTTGTTTGTCAAAACTAACGGAATGAATAGCATGTGCGTCTCACATGCATTTTTTTAAAGGGTATTTTTGTCAGCAACCAATAAAAAGTCAAAAAAATAACTATTTATCTTCTTCCAAAAAAACAAAACCAACTACCCCGGATGAAGTAAAATCCCAGAACCGGATGAAGCAAAATCCTAGAAAAACTACCACATCACCACCGCCCCAATTTCACGCATCCCTCCCCTCAACTCTTCCCCACCAACCTTTTCCGCCATTAATGTCTTCTCCGAAGTGTACACTCACTTCAAATAGCACAATCCTCACTTTGTCCACCATCATCACCACTCTCACATTTATTTTTAATTTTTTTTAGGCTTTTATTCATATTCATTTATCTTTTAATATCAAGAACAATTTCCTATTCAACAAATAATCACCAATTATTCATGAAATGCAAGTCACTTGGCTGTGGATTATCTCCTTTGCCAATGTAAAACTCATGTTTCTGTGCAGACCATAGACATGTATTCTCGTGAGTCCTTCCACAATAATCGACCCCCATTTTGCGATTGAAAACATCAAACCTCATGTACTTTTCACTCCACTAGAAGTTGCACCAAAACCTCACGGAAGCCCAAATGTTCATCCCAAAATGAAACTTGAAGTCATTCATCAAAGTGAGTTCGTGATGGCCAAGATCATCGTCTTTAGAGCAGCAATGAAGAGAGAGCGAAAGGCAATCATCGATGTCATTCTTTATGATAATTTGGTAATTTGGCCCCCATCCCCTATCCACATGAACAAACTGCAAAAGGAGGTAAAATAAGACTAGAATAAGTGATAGTAACAAAAGGGTTTTCATTTTTCACTCTAACATTCATTTATTCAGATATAAGAGAGTTTGGTGTTCATCTTGGACAAACACACAATGACTTCCTAGTTCTTTCGCCTCCATCTTCTCCTCGGAGGTTCCCGATTCGATTCAATCGAATTATCAATGTGACTGGTTGAGAAAGCTTGAAGAGATTAATTGGGAAATGACATCACTTTCTCCCCAACTGTGAATCCAACCTCTCCTTCCCTCACCATCGCGATCGCCTGTCGTTCGTCTTCCATCCGCAACAACCACTGGCCTAAACCAAAACGACGACCACCGAGATTTTCATCTACCATAAACACAGTTCTGCAGTTCCCGATGCCACCATAGCCCTAAAAATTCAGTCGCACCGCCAACTGCAACTCCGTTCCATCGCTGTACACAAACTAGCAACCACACCGCCTTCCTTTTTTTTCCCCCTTTCTTTCCTGTTTTAGTTTTGATTTTAATTTTATTATTCTTAATTGGATTGCAGGTTCTTAATTAGTTGAGGCGATTTAATTAATTGTAGGTTCTTAATTATTAGATTAAGATCTTATTCGTGAACACACATATGTTATTTGGTCCTTTTTGGGATTTCACGAATTTGGACGAGTTATTAGAAGTTTTATTCTTTTAGTTTTTGGGTTTGCAGCAAACTAAATAGGCTCCGGTGGTGGTGAAGGAAGAAGGTGAAGGAGGTTTGAAGGAGAGAGGGGGGAGAAGAGAATAATTAAATAAGTGTTTTTATAATAGATGGACAAAAATACCCTTAAAAAAAATGCCTGTGACACGCACGTGCTATTCATTCCGACAAAAATGACATTTGTGACCCGTTTTTTAAAGTATACTGATATTTTCGGGAAATAAAAAAGTTTAGTTACCAAACCTGACAGGGTAGGAAAGTAAAGGTATATTTTGGGCAGTTCACTCATAAAAGAATTAACAAGAAATTTTGTAAAAACTATCTATATCATATTTTTTATTTTGTCACTTATGTGCTTACCACAGATTCAGAGAGTTATTTACGACATAAAAATTTGAAAAAAACTATCCATATCGTATGCCACATACCGAGAGAGTTATTCACGACAGAAAAATTAAAAAAGCTATCCATATCATATTTTTTTTACTTTGACACTCAGTCCAAAGGAAATCCAAACAATCCCAAGATGAATTTCCAACCAAAAAAAGGGCAGGAGCCGTGCAAGCTGCCTAAAAGAATTCCCACGTAGACCGATAAAATGAACAATGAGCAAAGCACACTGGAGACCACCCACGCTATCACAGAATTTGCACTTTCATGTCAAAAGAGAAACCCATTTCAAAAGGTAATAAGGCAACTTTGAGAAAAGACACACCTACTTTAGTCGGCAGATATGGGTGCCAGATTTCGGTATCAAACAATAAACATTGTCAAGAGTCAGCACTGCTTCTAGTTTGATGCACTTTATCAGCTACTACTTTCTAACTGTTATAATATACAATAAACCAATTATCTCTAAATTAATAAAATCTGATGATCCTAACGCTATTAATTAATAGAGGTTATGTGAAACCTTCATAAATTAATACTCTGTAAATTAATAATTTCTCTAAAATAATATTTTTCTCTAGCCTCAATTTGGGCAAGTTCAAAAAATTATAAATTTTAATAAAAGAATTCTCAAAAATTACAAATTTAATCAGGATAGTTCTAAAATATAAATCTTGTTTGTCTCCAAAAGTTTCGATTTCAAATTCACGAATTGCAACAAAAATTGTGAAGAGTCAGCGCCCGCTTTAAGTTTGATGCACTTTATTGGGTACATTCTGACTTAATCAATAATCTGCTGCTTATTGTCATTCCTGTCAAGTGAATATATTAGGAGATCCAATCAATAATCTACTACTTCTCTTCCAAGTCTTTGATATATGAGCCCCCACTGTGTAATATTACTCTTATAAACGATGTCTGACGAACATTTGGCTTATGTACCTTCCACCACAACTTGCAAAAAAACACCTTGATAGTATCATCTACCCCACCAATTCCAAGCCATTTGCAACTGTTGGAAAAAAAGTTTACTCTAGGATCACCATCTCTGATTCAAAAATCCCCAGAAAAATTGGAAAATAGAGACCATTCAGTTTTGCTGATAATGCTTTGTAGGGGCCTGTGCACTGCCCATACGAGCAACGACGCCATTGTTGCTAAGAGACATGCCGAGTTAGAATCAAACCAACCCCGAACTCTATGTATATATGTAACTTTTAATGGTCAAATGAGAAAGTAAACTGTGTTTAACTATCAAAAGATACATTCATGAACATAGTGATTCCCACTGCTCATTTTTCCCACATCCAGAACAAACTTGCAAATTGTCCTCAATCTAATCTGATTCGCTATCTGGAATTGTTCCCAGTCCCCAATGATTGCAAGATTCATCTTTGTCCCATTTCTTGACCTTTCATCAAGACACTCGTGAAATTCCATTCACTACTAGAAATAGGTGCCTTTTATGTCCAACCCTTTACGAAGACACGCGAAACTCGTCGTAAATAATAATGAATGACGAGGTGTTCACTAATCTGGACGTAAAATTCCCTTTTTAACTACATCTAAACCCTAATCACGTTGTTAAGGCTCTAATCTGAACGTAAAAATAAATTGGAAAATAAAACTTACTAATATTTTATTAATACTAATATTTTTTCCATTAAAAAAAAATCTTGCGAATTTTTTTTAATTCAGCGTACGAGCGATTCCCCCCCCCCCCCCCCCCCCCCCCCCTCCTCCCCTTCACTTACGGTCTCATTCTCTCTCTTCCCTTCACTGAACGAAAATTCACACTCCTACTCTCGGAGCTGCTTTTCGTCGGAGCCGATAAGCTGCATATCGTTGGTTTTAAGTGGTGTCCATTCCAACGGTGTCTTATAACTGTTGAATTTTTGTTTACTAAGCTGAAATTGCAGGGCATTTTGCACCCTTTTACTCACTCTCCGCTACTGAAATTCTTATAAAAATCGCATTCCTACTTGTCGGATTTGCGTCTCACCTGAGCAGGTAAGTTGCCATGCTAGAAACTATTGACTTGACGTTGGTTTCCAATGGTTTCCATTCCAACAGTGGCTATATAATTGTTGAATTTTATTTACCGAGTTGAAATTCTAGGGCATTACTTCTGATTTATACATGTGATTTTATACAATGGCTTTATAATTGTTGAATTTTGTATACCAAGTTGAAATTCTAGGGCATTACTTCTGATTTATACATGTGATTTTATACAATGGCTTTATAATTGTTGAATTTTGTATACCAAGTTGAAATTCTAGGGCATTACTTCTAATTTATACATGTGATTTTATACGGTGGCATTTATTTTTGTTCTAATTGAAATATGTATTTTTCTTAATAAATCCTTTAAAAGGATCCAATCTGCTTTGTTTACAGTTGATTGATTGTTTCTTCAGAATTTGTGATTTGTGCTATCTCCTTATTTCACTGATTGAGTTTTTGTGCATTTCAGATTTGGGTTTGTGCTTTATTTTGGTTTAATCTTATTCCTATGGAGACTATTGGATGTTTCATTGCGGGTTGCATATTAAGTGTTTGATTAAATGTCGTAGCCAACTTTGTTAATGCTGGAGTAAATCACACCTCCACTCTCCTTTAGAATGCCATGTTTAGAACTGTAGCGTTCTAATCCAAGTAGAGATGATGTTCAAAAAATTAGATGAGAGAGAGGTGTAAGAATCCCTCGTGCTGCTAGATGAGAAATATCAGTTTAATTAGAATATTGGGTTATAAATAATTTCCTATTTGATCCGTTTTGCTCCTGGGGCAAGTTAAGCACTCTGTGGTTAGTGATCAATTTTGTGACCTTTTTTTTAGCAAAAAAATGATATTAGTTTATACTTGTGTTCAAAGGGTTGAAAAAAGTAGGTGGACCTAGGGATATGGATGGAAGTGTCATTGAATAGGGAAATTTGATACACACTCTTCTGTTTTTTGACATAACTAGCTTGTGTTAGTTTTAAATCTATTTGCTGCCTATAATAGTGTACAATTGTCCTTAATGATAATTGCTTATGCATTTAAAATTGCAGGATTCCTGCATCATCAATTCTATTTGTTGAACTTCCGATTCGAAACATATTCATATGGAAGGACATGATAGGAAAGTAGAGGTACATTTTGGGCAGTTTGTTCTTCTTTTATTAAATGTGATTAGCTCACCATTTTCTTAAAATGAGGGTTTATAACTTGTCATTTCCCAGTTCTTATTTATTTGTTGCCTCTCTTTCTTTTCTCTTTTCTCCATTTCTCTCTCTTTCCTCCAACTTGTGTTTTTTCCTCTTTCTTCCGAACTTGTCTCAACTAGTAAAGTTAGCCGAGGCATTCTTAGGTACAATTAAATTTATTTTAAAATTTTGCTTTAAGAAAATCAATATTGGACATCAATTTTGGAGAGATTGCATATTTGTTTAAAAAGAGTGCACATACATCTAATAAACATTGCATATTTCCACTAAAATACCTCTTAATTAATCATAAAAAGTTTTTTCTCTCAGAAATCAAAAATAATTCTTACGTACAATCAAATTTATTTTAAAATTTTACTATAAGAAAATCAATATTGCACATCAATAAAAGTTTTTTCTCTCAAAAGTCAAAAATAAATCTTACGTACAATCAAATTTATTTTAAAATTTTGCTATAAGAAAATCAATATTGCACATCAATTTTGGAGTTATTGCATTTTTGTTTTAAAAAGAGTGCTCATACATCTAATAAACATTGCCTATTTTCACTAAAATTCCTCTTAATTAATCAAAAAAAGTTTTTTCTTTCAAAAATCAAAAATAATTCTTACATACAATCAAATTTGTTTTAAAATTTTGCTATACAAAAATCAATATTACACATCAATTTTGGAGAGATTGCATATTTGTTTTAAAAAGAGTGCACATACATCTAATAAACTTTGCATATTTTCACTCAAATACCTCTTAATCAATCATAAAAAGTTTTTTTCTCTCAAAACTAAAAAATAATTCTTACGTACAATCAAATTTATTTTAAAATTTTGCTATAAGAAAATCAATATTGCACATCAATTTTGGAGTTAATGCATATTTGTTTTAAAAAGAGTGCACATACATCTAATAAACATTGCATATTTTCACTAAAATACCTCTTAATTAATCATAAAAAAATTTTCTCTCAAAAATCAAAAATAATTCTTACGTACAATTTATTTTAAAATTTTGCTATAAGAAAATCAATATTGCACATCAATTTTGGAGAGATTACATATTTGTTTTAAAAAGAGTGCACATACATCTAATAAACATTGCATATTTCCACTAAAATACCTATTAATTAATCATAAAAAGTTTTTCTCTCAAAAATAAAAAATAATTCTTACGTACAATCAAATTTATTTCAAAATTTTGCTATAAGAAAATCAATATTGCACATCATCTAATAAACATTGCATATTTTCACTAAAATACCTCTTAATTAATCATAAAAATTATTCTCTCAAAAATTAAAAATAATTCTTATGTACAGTTAAATTTATTTTAAAATTTTGCTATAAGAAAATCAATACTGCACATCAATTTTGGAGAGATTACATATTTGTTTTAAAAAGAGTGCACATACATCTAATAAACATTGCATATTTTCGCTAAAATATCTCAATTAATCATAAAACGTTTTTTCTCTCAAAAATCAAAAATAATTCTTACATACAATTAAATTTATTTTAAAATTTTGCTATAAGAAAATCAATATTGCACATCAGTTTTAGAGAGATTGCATATTTGTTTTAAAAAGAGTGCACATACATCTAATAAACATTACATATTTTCACTAAAATATCTCTTAATTAATCCAAAAAATAAAGTATAAAAGTTAGGCATGAGTAATTTTGAATTAACTTATGATTTTTTTTTCCAAAAGAAAAACAAAAAACAAATAGCATTGCACATTAAAAAAAACTACCTAAATTTTTTTTTAATAAAATTAACTTTAGAAAGCTTTAGGCCCCGTATGGCAACAATTATTTTCATCTCATTTCACTCTCACTTTCATTTTATAATACTTTCTCATCAATTCCAATACACCTTTTTATATTTCCCAAGCACTTTTTTACATTTTCCAAACACCTTTTTATATTTCCAATATAACTTTAATAATTTTAAAATCCAAAACACCTTTCAAAATGCATACCATACGGGGCCTTAGCATTTCTGTTTGAAAATATTGCAACTTTACTTACTACACATTACACATTTCTATTCAGTAACTAGAAGTTTTTATGACTCTTAAATAATAAGATTTAAGCTTGCAACTTTAGTTACTACACATTAAGATTTTCTTTTACCCATAAACAATGCTAAAAATTATCTCTACTTATAAAGTATAAAAATTAGATGTCATTCTTAAGTTTTTTAATCATACACCTTTTCTACAAAAGAATTCAACATTGCACATTAAATTTGGAAGTATTGCACATTTCTTTTCAAGAGATTGCATTTCTTTTTCGTACACATTCTACATTTACATTGATTTTCATGTTTATTAATCATAAAATGCAAGGCAGATAAACTTGAAAGTTTATTGATTTCTTGTATGAAAACAAGCAGAAGAAAGAAAAAAAAAGCATTCATTTAAGAAAATTGACCGTAACTAATACATTTTAAAAAAGAGTGGAAGAAGTAGTGCATCAAATGTTTATATATATTAATTGATTGTTTATAATATTGTAAAATATGATTTGATTTAAATGGAATGTTTAAATTTAAATGTGTAGATATTACTTGACGGATTCATGTAAAAATGCATCGAGAGAGACGCAAAAGAAATTTTCCTGGTGATGCCTTAATCGAGTTGTTGTATGAAGAAGTTTGTGTGACACTCCAGTCTCACCACCCTGCAATGGGTTGGCTAACCGGATGCCTGCCTGGTTTATACAAGGACTCAGATGCAGAACAGAACATACAAAAATCTAAAATTTCAGACTATTATTATAAAACGAAATTCTTACATGTATCACCCTTAAGTAGGGCTGATTACAGCGGGAAACTATTCCAACCTCAACTTCCTTGCCAGCTATTATAGAGGCTGGTCGTCCTAATACCGATAGTGAGCACAGTCATCTATGTCCAACCTATTCGTAACAATTTCATTGAAAACAGAAAACAAAACAAGAAAATGGAATGAGCCCATGCCTAGTGAGAGTTTACTGTTTTCGCAAACATTTACCTTAGTTGCATAAATTACAGATGCATACAACTCAATCAATCCTAGCATATAGCATTCATGACTCATGCAGTATTCATAGATATATACCGAGAATGAAGGGCAGCCGTCAAAGTTCTATATGAACGATGAACGAGCTGGCCAACTCACCTCGACATTTATACATATATTCCATATTCATTCATATAATTCAGGTATATAACTATTCATATCATCATCATCTCGTCAGCCAACTCCCTATCATGCATATATTTAAGCATTCATTCATTCAAAGATTCCTAACAATGATTCCTAGCAATAGATTCATAACAATAGATTCCTGACAATGATTTCTGATAATAAATTCCTGATAATGATTTCGAACAATGATTCATGACAATAAATTCCTGACAATGATTCCTGACAATGAATTCCAGACAATGATTCGTGACAATAAATTTCTGACAACGATTCATTTTGCCAACCATGCTCTTTCATTCATTTGTTTATTTTGGATCCCATTCATGAACTAATAATCTCAAATTATAAACAGTCAAGATTCCCAAACGAATCCTTGGCTGTATAAAGCATTCAATAACTGTACTAAATAAATATCCAGACTCAAATATATATATATATATAGATATATATCATTACAAATTCCAGTACATAAAGAAAGCACATCGAAAATCTTCACAACCATATATGCATCCAAGAAGATATATAAACACGAATGGAATTTTCAAATCTCAAAACATTTCACACATGATTTTAAAAGTTTTGTAAAATATCCCATCACAACAACTCCAATTCGGATTCAATTATTAACTACGTTAAAAAAATGTATCAATTTTTAGTAAGAAACCCACCTCAGTCCGTAGATATTAGCTCACGACTATCTACCCGATGTTCATATTTTTCAAGTTTCGAGATTTTCAGTATTTATTTCCAACTAGTACTAATATTCTAAGATTCTTAAACGTCTCACGCATCCTGAAGGGGCTATCTAAGTTACGATGTTAAACTAGCTTACTTATTTTCTTTTAAAAGAGCTTATAATAATTTAATAGAAATTCTATTTCTATTTCTAAACAAATAAAGGTTAAATATAAATCAGTTAATATCTTAAGAAAATAAAATATAATTTAATGATCCTTAAATAGCCATTAATTAAATCATTTGAATTAGAAAAGTATTATAATTGAATTGTAAAGAAATAAACAAAGAAAATGAAAATATTCAAAAATTCAATTTTGAGGGCGGGATCGGTTTTACTTGCAAAAATAGTGGCAAAACCCGATGAAACCTTTGTTTCAGCTTTTGGATAAGTTTTTCCCACTTTTTGATCGGTTAAAACCACTTGGAACTTTTCCGCAGGTCCAAAGACCGGTTTTACCCGCCATTGGATTGGTAAAAACCGATCGAAGCTTTTCAGTAATTCCTAAGATCGGTTTTACCCACTCCGAAGGCTGTAATTACCGAGTTTCTTGAGAAAATTTTATTCAAAATACACAAGGAGGTCCAAAGACGATTTTACCCAATTTTCTTAAGCTAAGAAAATCAATTTTTTACCCATTTTTGGATCAGTTATAACTGTTCATGCCCAGATTTAGTTTTCCAAAACTTTCATGCTTCGGGTTTCAATCAAAACTACCTTAAAACATGTTTTTATTTTGTTTCTTTTGTTCAAAAACATTCCTACAACACATATATAATGTTCATGTCAATCCATAACATTTATGCAACATCTAGAATCAAAGATTCGGATCAAAATTCCAAAAAAACTCAAAACTTCCAATTTGAACTATATGAATCAAAAATCATAATTCCAATGTTATTGTAAGCAATTTAAGCTTACCAACGTGTTCTTGAAGTGGCTTAGGATAATCCACTAGATTAGAATCCAAGTCCAAGCTTCAAATTCCTTCTTTCCTAATTTTCTTCCAATTTTCTTCCTTTTCTCTCTTTTCTCTCTTTTTTATCTTTTCTCCTCCTTAATTCATCTTGTTTCTGTGATTCTAATTGATCAAGGATGTATTTATACGTCTCCTAAGTTGCCTAACCGGACAAACAAGTAGGGTCTAGGCCTCTAGGGTTGTAGCCCTACTTTGGAACTTGGAGAAGGATTTTTTTTTTCAGCTCCAAGTCATGATCGGTTTTACCCGCTCTAATGCTGGGAAAAATCAGTTTGACTTTGGTCATCTTCGCAAATGTCAGTTATAACCGATCTAAAGGCGATTAACCGTTATTCTATTAGTGATATATTTTCTTCATTGATTGATAGGAATATTATATATGTGTTTAAACACAATCTTAAACAATTTATTGATATACTTTCTTCATTGATTGATATATTTTGATATATATTTAAACACAATCTTACACTTAGAAAAATATCATAACTTTAAAATTAGAAATCAAACATCATGATTTGAAAATTAAGATTTACTAATGAAAATTCTCAAGGAAAACTATACAACTCATAATTGTGCCTAATTAACTTAAAAATATAACTTTATAAAGTGTAAATTATAAAGTTTAACTAAGGAAAAAAAATACGGGGTCTCATAGTTTGACCAACAAATTAGAACTTCGTGGGGTGCTTTACCTTGTTTTAGGGACACATTAAGCTGATAATCCCATTTTAATGATTACAACCTAAGAGGGAGGGGGGGGGGGGGGGGGGGGTGAATTAGGTTCTTGGCACTTCAAAAATTTCTCAAAAAAAAAAAAACTTTGAAAAACCTTTTCAAAGAGTAAATGAGAAAATCGATTTAGATGCATGTAATATCGAGTAATGATGAAGACATTGCACATTTCTTTTCAAGAGGTTGCCCCTCCTTTTGGTACACATTACACATTTACATTAATTTTCCTATTTATTAATCAGAAAACACAAGGATGGTAAACTTGAACTTTATTGATTTCTTGTATTAAAACATGCAGAAGAAAAAAAAAACATTAATATCAAAAAATAATTGATTGTAATTAAGACATTTTTAAAAATAGTGGAACAAGTAATAAGAAGATGATTATATATACATATATATATATTGTTTGTTTCTAATGTTGAAATATATATATATATATATATTGGATGAGTTTCGCAATTCATTGGGATTTGATTTCCATTTTTCCTCAGTCACGGGGAAAATTTGGGTATTTGCACGTGCTGATTATACTTTTAAATTGCTGGGGTCCTCTGAGCAGTTTTTGCATTTTGAATTTTTGCACCCACAAGTGGTTGTTCCTTGTGAAGTGGTTTTCATGTATGGCTTACACACGAGGAGTCGGAGGAAAGATCTATAGGAGTACCTGTTAGCCCTGGGCAGTGGGATGCCCTGGGTTACCATAGGGGATTTTAATGTTATTGCAGCTCTGCATGAATATGAGGGAGGGTCTACCACAAATTAGCTTTTGATGCAAGATTTCTCAGAGTTTATGCATGGTGCGGGGTTGGTGGAGCTCCCAATGCTCAGTGGCAATTTTACTTGGACGGGTATGTGGGTAATTAGAGGTGGGAGTAGCAGGTTCTGCAAGAAGTTGGATAGGGGTCTGATTAATACTGAGTGGTTGAACACCTTTCCAAGCGGCCAGCTCTCGTTACTAGCCCGGACCTCTTCAGATCATAGTCCTCAACTGATGAGGGCGCCGTCGAGTGTTTGTGCCAAAAAGCCTTTCAGATTTCAGAATATGTGGATGAAATGAGAGAATTTTCTCACTTTTGTACATAATAACTGGGAGCAAGAGATGAAGGGATATGGCATGCGTAGGTTCTCTATGAAGTTGCGCCGCCTTAAGGGGGCTTTACGAGTCTGGAATAAGGACATGTTTGGTAATGTTACTGATAATGTGCACAAGGTGGAGAAGGAGGTCGATAGGCTGCAGAGTACATATGATGCCACGATGAGGGAGCATGATCTTATTGCTTTAAAAAAGGGAGAGGCACATTAAATGCTTCGCAGAGGAAGAAGTTTTCTGGTGACAAAAGTCGGCGGTTAAATGGCTCAAGGAAGGGGATCGCAATACAAAGTTTTTCTATGTGTCATTCCTCGAAAAGCATGCCAGACCGGGTATTTTTAGGATTTGAGTGGAGGATGGAAGACTTCTCATGGCTGGGGAAGAAATTGGAGAGGCGGGATTCAGGAAATGACAAACTTTCTGATATGACCGACTGAAGCCTCTGATGCCAAACTTGACTCGCCAGAGCAAGCAGCGTTCGTTCCAGGGCGGGAGCTTAGGGATAATGTATTGTTAGTACAGGAAATGACAAACTTTCTGGATAAGAAAGTGAGGGGCGAGAATGCGATGTTCAAACTAGATATGATGAAGGCGTTCGATCGTGTCGCATTGGCTTTTTTGAGCCATTTACTCCTCGCTTTTGGCCTACCGCCGAGGTTCGTGGACCTGATCATGGGGAATTTATGCAGCAGTTGGTTTTCTGTTTTTATCAATGGAGAGCCCAAGGGCTTCTTCCAACCAGGTCAGGGCATTAAGTAAGGGGATCCACTCTCTCCCTTTCTCTTCATTTTGGTAAGTGAAGTTTTCTCTAGAGGGCTCAACCGGCTGTTTGCGGAGGGTCAATTGGACCATTTTGCGGTGCCCCATAGGGCTCTCCGGTGTCTCATTTGACTTTTGTGAATGATCTTATAGTCTTTCTGAGAGCGGATCAAAAATCAGTACGCGGGTTCGTGGAGTTTTTGAAGAAGTATAGGATGGCGTCGAGAGTCAGAAAGTCAGTGAGCCAAAAAGCTCATTATATCTGGGAAGGGGGTATGCCAGGAGGGAGCCTCTGCTCACGGGTTGGACGAGAATGAGGAGTGGGGTTTTATTTGGGATGCCCGATTTATAGGGGCAGATGTGTAAAGAGCCTTTTTTGGCCTATGCTGGACAAGGTCAGGGCTTGGCTGGCGAGATAGCAGAAGAGGTTCTTAACTTCAAGAGGGCTGCTAATTTTTATTCGGCATGTACTCTCCACTATTCCCACCCATCTTTGGGCAGTGCTGCATGAGCTAGAGCAGATATTTGCTGATTTCTTCTGGAGGTCTACGAATAGTGGTCCTAAGAAACATTAGAGGACATGGCGGCATTTGACCTTCCCTACAGATGAGAATTGTTTAGGGGTGAGAAATACCAAGGCAGTGGTGGGGCTTTCTCTTGCAAAATTTGGTGAAAAATAAAAGCGTCGTATGTTCCCTGGGCACGTTTTATGAGGTTTCTACCCTCATCTGCCCAGTGATCTCGCACTTGCCGTCGATTTTAGGAGGTTGAATACTGCATGGCTACCCATATGACAGTTGATATCAATGAAGGGTCAGTTTTTTTCTGGTACTCGAATTGGAGAGGGTTTGGGCACTTATCGGCACAGGTCCCACAACTTTGGATTGCAAACCCCCAACTCACTGTGCGGGAATTTTTCGACCACAAAAGTGTTTTAGAGGATTTTGAGGTTCTTTTTGACCCTGCGATCTTGGAAGCGCTCAAAAATTCACAGATGGTTTTTTCGGAAGGCCAGGATCGCTTAGTATAGACCCCGGAGCAGTCTGGGCTGTTTTCCATCCGCTCGACTTACGAGGTTCTTCGACCGCGCTAGCCTTCCCACTAGGTGAAGGCTTTCTGGGCACCGAACATCCCGCTCAAGATCTCATTTTCATGTGGTGCCTTCTGAATTATCTATTACCCTTTGATGATGTTTTGTGCCGAATGGGGTTTTCACTGGCTTCCAAATGTTTCTTCTGTGACGATGTGAGTAGTCGATCCCATGTTTTTATGCAATGTCTACAGGCATGTCTCCTTTGCTATCATTGGTTCTAGATCTTGCGCCTAGAACCCTGGTAGGGGGGCCACCTCATGGGTCTTCTCTAATGCTTTGTCTTACCCCTAGCTTTACCCAATAGGGTGGGCCCTTTGATTGCCGCTGTTCTGTGCTGGACGGTCTGGAAATCCTTCAACCTAGCTGGCGGGAATGCCGGGTTTTACTGTGGGATTGGGCCATCTGGGAGACTCATTCCCTCGTCTCCCAGTTATGTGCTTTGTTCCCTCCTCTCTTCTCAGCGGGAAGCGGCTTCCTGGTGGCAGATGGCATTATCCCAAAATGGCCTTACAAGAAGAAGAAGATACTGCGAGTAGTGTCCTGGCTCCCACCTCCGGAGGGGGCTCTTAAACTGAATGTGGATGGATCATTGAGGGGTAACCCTGGGCCTGCAGGAGGGGGTTTTATTTGAGGAACAGTATGGGCTTCGTAGTGTTCGCTGGTTCTTTCTATCTAAGACATCTAATGAGTTTGCAGGCAAAGGCTTCAGCCTTGTTATTAGGTTTGTTGGTTTATCAGCAGTGGTTTATCCCTTTATTAATGGTGGAAACAGATTCTCAACTACTAGTCGATGCTCTCTCCAAAGGGAAATGGTCTTGGCGGGCTTCACTGGCACTCAAGCAAATTGTTCAGATTCTTCCCACACTTCCTATTTCGTCTTTCATGCACATTTACCACGAGGCCAATGCAGTCGCGGATGCTCTGGCTACTTTGGCAAGTGACACACACCAGTTTAGGATGTTCATCCATTCCTCTCTGCCAATCCAGCTAAGGGGTCTGCTCAGTTTAGATACACGTAATTTTCCTTATCTCAGGTTGTAATTTGTCATTTTTTCATTTCTTTACTTTTATCATGTGCATATGCATTTTTGTACACCAAGGTAGACTCATTATGTCCCCCTTGGCTCTTTTTTACACGGTATTTATGCCGCCTAAATTAATAAAGGGCCCCTATACCCCAGCCACTTAATCGGCTTTTCCTTGAATAAAAAAAGAAATGTTGCAAAATATGATAAGATTTATATGGAGAGTTAAATGTGTAGACATTAATTACCTGGCGAATTCATGTACAAATGAATGGAGATGGATGCAACAGAAATTTCCTAGTGTATAAACAAGTTTGACCAATAAAATAGAACTTTCATGGGGGTGGTTTAACTTGGTTTAGGGACATAATTAAACTAACCATTGGTGATTCTACGGAATTTGAAGGAAAAAAATTAAACACCTTTATCGTTTGGGTATATGACCTGATAGGAAGGCAAAGAAAGGGTCATTATAGAGGTCTTTGGAGACTAGCTCAATTTCTTGTGCCGCTAGGTCATGCAAATTCACATGGATTGATATATAAGAGAGAGTTATCAATTAATATAAAGTAATTATTGGAATGATAATATTTAATTGTGAATCTTTTTATTTATTTATTTATTATTGTTTTGAAGCAATTTACTAGATGGACGTGTACAAGGTGGAGGTTTTAAAGTTTTGGTAAGAACATACACGGGTCAAGGCAACGTTGACATATAGAATTCGGTTTCATGAGAAGGACTGGCTAACACAACAAATAATGTACTTCTAGACTGTTAGATTGTGTTCGAGTACGTACGTCAGTGTTGACATTTTTAACCGGTATGTTTATGATGTTGATGGGTTTGAAATGCCCCTTGTGCATGAAATATCAAGTCACAATGAAGACGTTGCACATTTCTTTCGAAGAGGTTGCTCCTCCTTTTGGTACACATTGCACATGTACATTAATTTACCTATTCATTATTCTGAAAATACAAGGCTGGTGAACTTGCTTTATTGATTTCTTGTATCAAAACATCCCAAAAAAAAAAAAACACATTTGTTTAAAACAATAATTGTCTCTAATTAAGACATTATTAAAATAAGTGGAAGAAGTAGTACATAAAATGTTTGTATATATTAATTGTGTGTATATAATGTTGTAAAATATGATTTGATTTAAATGGAATGTTGAAATTTAAATGAGTAGATATTACCTGACGGATTCATGTACAAATGCATGGGGAGGATTGTAGTAGAAATTCCCTGGCCGGTGATGCCTAGATCGAGTTATAGAGTTGATCATGCACGGAGAACTTTGACCAATAAAATAGAACTTTGTGGAGGTGGTTTAATTTCGTTTAGGGACACATTTAAACTAACTGTTGGTGATTCCAAAGATTTTGAAGTAAAATAATTAAACATCTTTATCGTTCGGGTATAAGACCCAGTGGGAAAGCAAAGATGGTGTCATTATGGAGGTCTATGGGGGCGAGCTCAATTTCTTGTACTGTAGGTCATGCAATTTAACATGGATTGATATGTATGGAGTTATCAATTAAGATGAAGTAATTGTTTGAAATGATCTTGGTTATTTATTTATTTTTTTAAAGCAGTTTGTAGATTTTGACTTTGATGGATAAGTACAGTGTGGAGCTTCTAAAGTCATGCTAAAGACAATCATGGGTCAAGGCAATGTTGATGTACTTTGTAGAAAATCACATATAATTTCTTTTAAAATTGGGAGGATTGGCTGACTTTTAACGGAATGAATAATATACTTCTACATTGTCAGATTGCATTTGATTACACCAATGATGATGTTTTTAAGCGTTGTGTCTATGATGTTGATGGCTTTGAAATGTCCTTTGGGCATGAAATATCAAGTAATAATAAAGATATTGTACATTTCTTTTCAAAAGTTTACACTTCCTTTTGGTACACATTACACATTTACATTAATTTGCCTATTTATTAATATGAGGATACAAGACTGGTAAAACTTGAAACTTTATTGATTTCCTGTTTCAAAACATGCAGAAGAAAAAAAAATCGTTTAAAACTTTGCCATGGCCAAATCCAGAGATGATGATGAAGAAAGTAAACCTGATTCCAAGCAATGGGTATCCAGTGGAAGTGAGTGTATCTATATTCATAAACTATAAACCACATTAATAACATATAATATATTTATCATATGGGTTTATATTATATAAATGTTGTGACTTATGTAATTGGTTGATTTTCTATTTCCAAGAAAGGCAAAAATGATAATGCGGCAACATCATTTTTCGCGAACCTAGAATTGTAGTTTAAATTGCTAGTGACATTGATATTCTAGTTATAGATGGAGGAAATATAGTCAAAAAGTTATGAAGGGCAACCCTAATGATCAATACCATCTCTTTTCTTTCATCAACTTTTAAATTCTTACCTTATACAGAAGCTACTACAAGTGCACATTTGATAGTTGCCCAGTGAGTTAAGCATGCAGAACAAGCATCATATGATCTCAGAGTAGTTATCACAACTTACAATGAAAAACATAACCATGATGTTCCCAAGCCCGAGGTAGCGGCGACTATGCAGTAAACAAACCTTCATTCATCAACAACAACATTAGTGATTAGTTGTCAATAAATGTGATGTGACCACTGGCATTGACTACCAAGGCCACAAGTTATCAAGTGACCATAGAAGTTAGAAGATTCTAGAAGAATAAGAGAAGAACACACAAATGAAAAAACTTACTAGATTAGTGTTGGGCTACGACTAGGGTTTTGAAGAGGAGCATGGCCAAAATTCCACACTATGTGTTTGTGTGTGTTTTTAATTTCCTTCCTTGTCTTTATTTCCTTGTTCCTGAAAGTAAAATTTTTCTTTAAAGATTCTTGAATTTTCCTTGAAAGGAATAAGTAGAATTGTTTCTTTTTCTTGTAAAAATTCAGCTACTTCTTTCTCAAGAATTACCCAAATTTTAGTTAGGTTTAATTTGTAGGATGTTAGACCTTAGGTCTCAATCCTTAGTGTTTTGATGATTCAAACTAACAAATAAATCAGTATGTTAATGATTTTACAATAAGTGCAGAAACAGTCAAAGAAAGAAGAAGTTCAGAACAGGTTTGAGTTCGGGTATCTTTACAGGCAGCCGACAGGGATAGAAAACCCAGAAATGCTCGAGATCCAGCATCGACATACAATCGAGCTCAAAGCTTGCCCAGAAAGATTCGAACTCGTTCACCTCGACAGACAGTCGGCAGTGGTCAAGCTCTCGGGATGGAAATTATTGGAAGTTCTGAAATTAAATTGAAGTATCGAGCTCGACAGTCGATAGGGTTTCGAGCTTGAAGATAAAGAAAAAAAAAATGCGCCAAAATACATTAATTACACTAGGCACCAAATAAAGTGTCCGTTAGAAAGAAGAATTCAAATTACAAGTATCAAACCCAAAGTCTCGAGCTCAAAGCCTAACTTTGAAGCTTCGGTTTCCAGCATCAATTTTATAGCTGTTGGAAAGAAAGAGAGGTGGTCCTATAAATACTTCAAGCTTTTCATTTGAAGAATAATAATGCCAAATTGAGCTCAGCTATTGACGTGAACCCCTGATTCCCAACGCCTTTGGAAACCAAGAAATCTACGCGGAATGTGCCAAGGAGAGTCTGAATGCAAGACACTGCTCTTAAACCCTAGAATCCTTACCCTTGGATTCGGCAAACTACTACCTTACAAAAGTAAATTAAACACGCAATTCGAACCAAGTGGAGTAAACTAGAATTCGAAACAAAGCTTTGATTTAATAGACAGAGCAATTAGCTATTAGCCTATAGTTTCTTAACTTTTAGCAATTAACAAGCATGCAAATTACATAAGCCCAAAATAAAGGAGTGATTAAAGAAGTATAAATTCTAACTTAATCAATAATCAACTAAAGAATTTCGTTGTTGGCACCCCTATTTATAGGTATGGGGGTGTCCAAATTACAATAGGAAAAGAATAACTGAAAGCAGCAAAAGTGGAAACCAATCAGAATTGGATTTTCCTTACAAACCAAGTCCTAAATGAACAAGGACAATGGTGGATGAATTAAGTCACTTTTATGGAAAGGGGTGAACGAAATTCTAACCTAATTATACTAGGAAAAGAATTAAAATTGAAAACCAATCAAGAGATTGATTTCTTACAAAATCAAAACCTAAAGGAACTAGGTTTTGGTAGTTGCTGAATTCTTCTGCCACTTGGAATGACATATGGACGAAATTAACAAATAAAATAGGTAGGAAAATAATATAAATCCTATCCAAAAGGGAGATTAAGAAGGGATCCCTTTTTGGAAACTACCAAGCTAATCTAGTTGTAACAAACTTGTAACAACCTAACCAACTTGTAACAAACTTTGGGTAAAATTAGGTAACATGCACAAAACCTAATCCTTCCCCTACCTAAGCTTCCAAGTGGCGTGTGGGCTGCTTCTTGTGGGCTTGGCTGGCCGAAAATTGAAGGGAATGGACTCCATGGTGAGTTCGGCCCATTTTGAGATGGTGCATGGTGCTGATAGTGTAGGGAGCTTCTGGAATCTTTTGGAAACTCCCGGAATCATTTTGGAATGTCAAAAATCAAGATTTTCAAGATTCTTCAAGATTCAGTAAACCGTGAAATTCAAGGTTTTCAAGAAAATCAAGAACTTCAAGATTTGTCTCTTTAAAGTCCAAGAACCTTCCGGTTTCTTCAAGAACTTCAAGAAACGACCCTTTCTTCATTGTGGAGAGTTTGGAGATGCCTTCAAGGATCTTTGAATAGCATGACTCTTCTACTTCTCCTGGCATTCTGCTCAAGGGCTTTGCCTTCTGGTTGGTTTTGTGGATTCTGACTCATAACTTGTGTTATTTTTAGCCTTGGATATCCTTATCAGCTATCATCTACATCATCCCAACACATTTCAAAAGAAAAATCCTAGCATTGCATTCTTCTAAAAGAGACTTGTCATAGTCAATTGTATTTTCAATATTCATCTTTTTAGCACTCATTTGTTTAGTACAAAAATTTCATTGTAAACTTTGTATAAGTCCGAACCAATTGAGTGGTTGAGGTGCATTGTAAAAGTTCTAATCTCTTGTTGAAGAGATAGGCAAGGTGAAAGAGGAAGTTTGAAGAAAGGGGGAGTCTTGAGTAAGTCCTACATCCTTGAGAAGGATTAGGCTAAAGATTCATCTCTAAGATAGGTGGAGTCTTGAGTAAGACCTAAATATCCTTGAGCAAGGATAGGGGCAAAAGATCCATTTCTAGTCTTAGAGATTTTAGAAAGATTTTCTAAGACTAAGAGAATTAGTCTTGAGTAGTGTAGTGGTTTGAAAAACACCTTTAAGTGTTTCTACTAGTGGATTATAAAATCTCAAGTTGTAGAATTTGAGGAGTGGATTAGGATTCAAGAGGAATCCGAACCACTGTAATTCCTTGTGTGTTTGTCTTCCTTAATTTGCTTTCATAATTGCTTAATCAAATCACTTCACACACTACACTTGATTTGAAATCGTCTTTTAAAGAACAAGTTTTTAAATATCTAAATTTTTTTTAATTGATCTAGAACCTAATTCACCCCCTCCCCCTCCTCCTCCTCCTCCTCCTAGGTTGCTAATTGGGATTTCATAGGAAATTCTTCCTTCCTTATTCAAGGCTTGCCAAAATTCCTACTTCTTTTTTCTTTTGTTTTTGGTTCTCCCTATAATCTATAAATAGTGGAGAACCTCTTTATTTTTTTTTAGAGAATTCATATGATAAAAGTTTTCTGAGGAAACCTTTAACTTTCGAATTCTTCCCAACTGAGCTTAAGTCAATTTCATGTGAATTTGTTTGCTATATTCTTAGATATTATATTTGAATTAAGTTTTAGTTTCGATTAATTCAATTATATTTTTTTTATTCAATTCATTGCTTGGATCATAGTTTAATAGAACTTGGGGTCTACTATTGAGTCAAGTAGTAGTTGGGTTTTTAAAGGAGTTAAACTTTGATCTTCACACTGTAATTCTGTTGGTAATTCTCCGCACACTGTAATTCTTAACTTCTTCAAGTCAAGAATTTGCATCAATTTGGTATTAGAGTTGTAAAGAGTGCGACCTTGGGAAGAACCAATCTAGTTTTGGCGATAGCAGGGGGCGCATGGTGAAGTGCCAATTCGAAGGAATGTGTTGTTTGAATTTCTCTTAATTGTAGAGGCATCTGCTATTTTGAAATTTGTTACTTTGTTTTATCTAAATTCTTATGCTGTCAATCTTAATATTCTTGAGAATTTCGTGGTTGTTGTTAAAGAAAAAGAAATATTTGAAAAAGAAAAAGCAAAAGAGACAAAAAGAGTCGAAACCATAGAGGGTTGTAAAAGCCAATGGCTAGGGTTAGGTTTTTGGTTGAGTTCTGAATTTTTCTTCTTCCCCTTGTGCGGATTTCATACTACATATCTAGAGGAAGTCTGTATAAAATTATAAGAATTTTTTTGGAGTTATATTCAACCTGTTACTTGAATCCAGAGTTTCCGGCCGAAAAATAGTGTCATGAAGTTTTTACTGAATATTTCTACTCTATCCTTGAATCCAAATTCTGATTTAGTTATGGTATTGGGAGGAAAAGTTTGTGTTAAAATTTGGTATTAATTGGACCTCGTTTGGATAGGGAAACATTTTTAGTATTGGGAGGGGAAGTTAGTGTTAAAATTTTGTGTTAATTGGACCTCGTTTGGATAGGGAAACAAGAAGCCGAGCATTTCTGACATTAATTGACAAACATAATTTTGCATGAAAAGTTTTCTTCTATTTTCTCACATGCAAGTAGCTATTGTGGTATAGTATATCGAGGGGATTTTTTTTTTTAAATTTTAGTGTCAATTGGACCTTAATTTTACGTAAAGTTTTTAATCTGAATTTTCCCGGCTATTTGTACTTATTTGAAAATTCACTTGATTCGAATTATAGTTGCACAATTATTTAAAGTGTTCATCATAGTGGGGATTGGTTTCTTGAATTGCTATATTGGGGGTGATTCTATTCTTGGGAAGTTTTCTTTAGGAAAATTTCACTTTTAGTTCCTTTTTTATGTTCCAGTTACACTTTTGGTCCTTCTTCTATGCCGCATTAAATTGTTGGTCCTTTCTCTTTTATGTTTTAGCACTTTTAGTCCATATGATTTGCTATACTCGATTTTGTAGGTCATTTTAGGGCAAATTACAGTTTTAAAATTTATATAACCACCCCAAAATGATATACAAAACCGGCTATAGCAAGTCATGGGGACTAAAAGTGTCATAACACAAAATGAGAGGGACCAAAAGTGCAACGAAGCATAGAAGAGGGACTAAAAGTGTAACGAGAATATAGAAGAGGGACCAAAAGTGTAATTTTCTCATTTTTTAAATTAATTTTTTAACTGTGCTATAATTTTGTATTCTTGCAATTGCATACTCCTTGTTAAATTTACCAAGTACTTTTGTGAGCTACCTTGAAATTTACTCTTTAAAAATAAAATTGGATTTGTCATCGTTCACATTGAGAAATTGAAACTTATTTTTTTATTATCTCCTTCTTGTGTACTTATCCGAATATATTACTTTAAAATTTCTTTTGCAAAATTGTTTTCTAAAATTTGAAAAGACCAAGCAATTTTTTCTTAAAATAATTTTTTATTCTTCTTTGTGATTTCGGAATAGAACTTTGGTAAACTGTTTTCTTGTAATTTCGACTTTGTAGTTTTAACTAGAATTCTTAAGTTTTGATTCTGAGAGGTAAACGGTGTAGAGAGATTACATTAATATCAAAGAGCGGCCAATCCTAGAGAGATACAATTAGTTTGAGTGTTGATTGCTAGGTATACACTTAGGGACAGAATCGGAGGATTTGGAGACATGGCCATGCCATACGGGCCCCCACAAAAAAAAAATCTATTATGTGGGTGAGACTCATAATTCTATCATAATTCCTTATTTTATTACTCATTATCTTTTTCAATCCAAACATTCTTGAGACTCCTACCCGTAATCTTGTAGTTTTCCCCTTTTTTTTCTTAGGCTTCAGTATTTTGACCGCAATCCTTTAGTTTTCCCCTTTTTTTTCTTAGGCTTTAGCAGTTCGGCCGTTTTCCTCCCTTTTTTTTGTTTTTTTCTCTTCACAATTTTTTGCTTTTGGCTTCATATAATTTTGCATACTGGAAGTTTTCAGCATGTCTACTCAACAATCAACCAAGTGCGACAAGCAAACTTGGAAAATGCACAATTGCTGGCTCTCTATTTGTTTATGAATTAATTTTTTACCTAATACATTAGTTATGCTATGTGTAGACTACTAGCTAATGTGTGTTTTTTTTTAATTCCTTTGATTGATAATGATTATTGTATTGTGATTTAAGCTCCTTCAGTCATTGAAATATTGTTTAATTTTTATTTGATAATTATAAATAATGTGAAGTGTATCATTTTTAATAAATGATAATGATGATCGTACTATGATTCATAATTTGCAGTCATATTTTCTATTGATATATTTCATATGAATGAATTAATGTTATATTTACATTTTCAATCGAATTCTCGCATAAATAAATTTTGAGCTAATGAAAATTAAAATTTTATTGATAGATCATTATGGTTAAATTGAAAACAAATGATACTTTATTCAAAAGAAAAACTACTAATAAGTCGGATGATATAGCACTTTAAGAACCCTATCAACATATTCAAGTTGATTATGATTTGGAGTCTAAAAGGATTATAATCCTAAAGAACATCCTCATAAATTTCAAAGAGTTAGATTCGAGAAAGTTGATATTAATCCTTTAGAACATGACCCATGATTACATTTTCAAATTTATGAATATCCTTTTAATCAAAGGGATGACATTAGACCAGCTTACTGGAACATGGGACCGTGCCAAATTCATCTACAAAATTACCCTTGATGGAACACAGATTGGACGAGCCCAACCCACAAAGCTGAAGCCTGACTCAATCACTTGGCACAACCCAGATCACTCTTATAGTCCTAAAGAATAAATCCTAGCACATCCCGGGTCTCCAGCCTCAACCATACCCTTACTTGGATAAGGCCTAAAGCACCTAAAACAAGGTAAGAAGTAGACGAGACATCCTCAGATTCTACTTTTAGCAGAGAGGATCACCATTGAGATTTGGAGGATTTACTTTCCATACTTCAGGATATGGAAGAATCACCAAGATATTCTCCTACCTTGCCAAGCAAGGTTCTCAGCTATATATACCTAGCGATATCTACACTATGATGTACACAATATTCTATAACCCTAATCATATCTTTACTCTAAATTACTTACTGACTTAGGCATTGAAGTATATTAGGGGAACCAGTCCCCACCCTTTGCAGGATCTCAATCTCTAGTGCCGAGGGCAGCCAAAGACATCATCAATCTAGTGGCCCAATGAATTGGGGCTCATCAATTGGCACCGTCTATGGGAACCTTTCTGAAAAACACATCCATTGTTTCTTAAAGGTTTCAACCATCACACCACAACTACAATCACAAACATTCTCACGGGTGATAGCAATAAACTCAGTCAGGGGATCTGCCTAGATCCCTCCATAGACTACGATCCATCAAAGGTAACTAAAATTTTCAAGTTTTTTTTGAAACATACATAAATGATAGCGCGTAAAGAGAAAGCACAAGGAATAAAGGTGATAGATGTAGACAATGACTTTTTGCCAGACTCCAATCCTTGCAACTGTAGGCGCACCCCATCAAAACCTATAAGGAAACCCCTTATGCAGAGCTTAAAAAAAATGATATGTTGAAGGAAATGGGCAAGCCAATTGAGCAAGAAGGAGCCACATGCCATTTCATCAAAATGATCCGTACAACTTATTTGCCCCCAAATTTTAAGGGGATACAAGGGCTCAAGACATACGACGGAATAGCAGACCCATTGGATCACGTGTAGAATGCCAAGGGAGTCATGAACATGCTCTAGATGTCTAATGTCAACACCTACATGGCCCTTCCTAATACCTTTCAAGGACCTACCTGTACTTGGTATGCGACACTTTCACTAGAGTCGATATCCTCCTATGAAAAATTTATTAGGATGTTCGTGAACAACTTTTTGGGAAGCTAAAGCTTCGACTAGCCAGCCTTTCTCGATCAGGAAAAGTAAGACCAAATCCTTGCATGAGTATATCAAGCGATACACTACGGAGGCAGGAACGGTACCCCACAAGAGCAACGACGTACTCTTGACCTACTTCACCAGTGGAGTTTGAGTTGAACCTTTTGACAAGAAGCTGGTGTCCAAACCCTAAAAAGTGCGCAAGACGCTATCACCATTGCCAGCCATTTCATCTGAGGAGAAGTCTCGGACCAAGCCAAAGATACATTGATCACGAAAATCTTTCCTGTAAAAAGAAAATGGGAGAGCACCAGAGACGAATATCGCGAAGACTGAGGATTGAGAGAAAGGATACAAGATATGCTAAAATGACCCGATAGCAAGAAGGGAGGCCGGCAATTAAGACAGAAGCTCTCCAATGAAAGAGTTTGAGCTTATTCAACTCAACGCCACTAGGACCGAGGTGTATGCTGGTAGGGGGAAGTTTTCAAAAGCCTTACCCTATGAACGAATCGAATGATAAACATAACCCAAGCAAAATCTACGCATTTCACAATATGCATGGGTACAACATCGAAGAATATCACGAACTCAAGCAAAAAAATCAAATTGGCAATCAAACTGGGTTAACTTAAAGACTTCATCCTAAAGGCCTCCAAGAAAAGAGATGAGGGGAGAAAATCGGAGGAAGATTCCGAAGACAAAAGAGACTGGAAGAATAAGAAGAAGCACTACGTAACGAGAATCATTGACATGATTAGTGGTGGCCCCACACACAGGGACTCTGCGAATCAAAGAAATAAGCACCTGAGAGAGCCCGTTGGCAGAAAGCAAGACTAGAGAAAGGGCAAACTAAAGCATGATATCTCGTTCTTAGCAGAAGACTATTTCCTAGAAGATGAATCTGGTGATCCACTTGTGGTAGAGGTATACATGGCCAATCTACGGATCAAGCGAGTATTGTGAACAGTGGATCGTCGGTTAACATAATGAGCTATGAGGCATTTGAGAAGTGCAAATTCGATAAGAAAATGATCACACTCTACGTACCATATAGGGAAGGCAACTCTACCTATAACGTTGATAGATGGGGACAAGCACAGGATGGAGTCTTTGGTCCGGACACAATGGGTTCGAGGCCATCCCGAGCATGGTCCATATGACAGTAAAACTCCCCACGGAACAAGGAGTGGCTCGACTAAGGGCCAACATAAAGTAGAGGCTGAGTGCTATGTGGCCACATTGAGGATGGCCGAAAAAGGAAATCAAGTACACACCATCAAGGACCAAAATCAGATTGAAGGCAAGAAAAAGAGAACCTATAAACATAAGAGTCAGATCGTGGAAACACAGTTATACATGAAGGAGAAAGAACTAGGTACCTCATTGGAAAGAATGGTGCCAAAGCTAAAATAGTTATTAACTTCACTATTAAGGAAGCATGAGGGAACCCAAGTCAAAGGCCCTGGTGGTGAATAGAAATTTCTCGAAAGGGAAAAGGATTAAGTCCTCAATAAATTATCCAAGGAGACAGGGGAACCCCAAAATGAATTTAGAGAGTAGAAAGGGGGCACATAAATAAAATGGTGCATTGCATCAACACTGGAGATCCCGTGAGGTAGAAGCAAGACAAGGACCCCAGGACCCCTAAGGTCGGGGCGTGGCGAAGAGCCTAAAAAGGGATAAGGAGTTTGGCAGCACAAGACGTTAGAAATGGATACCGACACAAAAAGTCGAGTAGGGAAAAATAAAAAGGAGTCGTCTTAAGTATCTTGGAAGCCTCAAATACCCTCCAGATAGTAGGAGTCAGGGTCAGCTCCAGGGGAATTACCATAAAGATCGAGGGCCCAAGACCTCGGCTAGGAAGGAAAATGAGCATAGGACCTACAAAACTGGGACAACCAGCCTCGTTCACCACAAAGGAATCCAAACACGCTTTGAAGGTTTTGTACTCGCAAACCCCTAAGATAATGATAGCATGCATAGTAGAACATAGGATAGCAACCTTTTAATTTTCATTAAGTTGTTTAGTTTTAGCATGAAAAGTAGGAATTTAAATTAGAGCATATAATGCCCCATGCTTTTCTCAAATATATTCTTCTTTCATTACATTTCGCAGGAGAGGGGTTGAATAAAAGTACTATCACTTTTTTGTCATGCTTAAATCTCAAAAAAACCTCACGTTGCAAAGCAACGAGCACCGAAAATGCCATGATCAAGCACCTATTGTAAAGGGTCGAAGGCCAAAAGTCCCAGAATGACATCCTCGTATGAAGGAGGAATTGGATATGTACTAACATAGCTGTAAGATGACTTGCACGGTCTAACATGAGGTCAGTAGAGCCTCGGAGGCCAACGTCGCTGATAGTTGTCGTTTTAGCTACCAAAAAGATTTATAAAATATACTCATAACTAGTATAGTAATAAGCAAGATTGTTTCCATAGGGACTGACAATTATATTTCTCTCATAAAACGAAAGTATACTAAAAAAAACACCTAGTTGAACAATAAATCTTAGCTAAGTTTATGCAATTGAACACCGATGCAAATATATTTATGCAAACATAAATCAACCAGTTATAAGTTACTGTGAATTCAAACTAGCCTTTCAGTAGACGTGTCAATAGTCTCTGAAGTTCTGGCCAATAAGAAATCTACAGACGCAACCCAATTTCCCCTTACTTTATCAACAATTATCGTGAATAAGAATATACATAATTGTAACTCTAATTAATACAGAACAGGCTAAAAAAGCCACCACCCATTAACTATACCAACAACATCAATAATAAGAGAAACCTAATTTTAGTTATTCTTACCCGCGTCACCAGTTCAGAATTACCAACCATTTACCCTGCATTACCTAAAGGTAGCTTCACCACAAATTAATCTATCCGCTAAATGATAGATAACTTAATGAGACAAATTGATTGGTTATCCTGAATTTAAACAAGTTGTGCAAGCTTATATAAATTCAAGTAACAAAATTTATACACCAGAGTGAAAAGGAACTCGTGCATGCATTACATGAAAAATGATTAGATCTCACAATTGTAAGAACAACATTGATCAATCTTCAACTAGAAAATAAAATAAAATAATAAAACTAAATTAAAGAAAAGAAATAAACTTAACACAAAGAAAGGAAATTAATATTAATGGAAGAGAGGAGCAGTGGGAGCTGAAGCTCCCCTGCGAGAGGGTGTGAATTAAGCGTACATACTACTCCCTATTTATAGGAAGAATTCTCCTACTAAATCTCCTTTAAAAGACTAGGAAAAGGAAATAGCTAATTAACTTGGAGTAGAAGTAAACTATCTAATTTGATAATGAAAAGATGAGTCACAGATGACTATTAATAAATAAAGACGTAGCCTTTAAGATCAAAAGAGCAATCGGTTGGATGAAACATATTTTTTTAGTGAAAGTAATTCTCCAAATCACCTACTTGCTTTACAAGTCAATTAAGACTTTTCTTCCATAATTCTTGCTGCTTAAATAAGCAATTCACGCAACATTCTTCCTTCTTAATTAATTCTCACACATTGGCTTGATTTGGTTTAGGTTCAAATCCAGCAATCAATTCAACCTAAAGCATTTTCGTAGACCAAACCAAGAACTAATCCTAAATTATTCTTCAACCCAATTAAGTCACATCAGCTTCTGGAATTTGTTTACTATTCACGCATCCGTTTGGGCAGATGGAACCTCGTTCAGGTTGATTTTCTACAGCTTGCTCCAGTTCAGGATTTCTGCTACAAATCATCTTAAAATCAACTCCTTTTGCTTCTCTTTCTTATTTCCGCGTTGCTTCCTAAAATTTGTGATAATCACCATAAGTAGATGCACATACTCGTGATATCTGACAATTTAAACCCTATAAATAAATAACATAAAGATAAACATCAGTCGCTAAGCGAATACCACTCATCGACATAAGATGATATTACGTACGTCCTCGCTTGGACTGTGTCCACAGAAAGGAGAAATGAAGACAAAATATGAGCAAATGGCTGCCTTGCAAAAATATTACGGCAGAGAACATTGGCAAAATAATTATACGATCACGTGGAGAAGTCAAAGAACCCAAGCTACAAGCCCTGGCTTAAAAAACATGATAAGAGAGAAGTGACAGGCAAAGGCAAAACAGAGAAAAAGATCAAAGCAAAGGGACCAAAAAAACCGCAATAAGATAGCCCTAAACAAAGAAGGGACAGTATTAAAAGGGGAATACCACCCCAAAAGTACCCCCCAGAAAAAAGGACACAGACCCACAAAAATAAGTAAAAACAAACAGAGGCCACGACCAGGATAAGACTTGAAACCCCCAGGAGGAGAAAGAGGTTTTTCAAGAGTACAGGAGAAAGAGGTTTTCAAGGGCAGGTGGAGCCAAGGAAGGCAATGGATCCCCACAAATACCAAAAGCTTCGACCCTGTGATCAAAGTTGGAAAAAGTTGCGTCGGAGGATTCCCACCACTCTCTATTATGCTTAAGAATTATGTAAGGGGAGAAGTCACGAACCATCTGGTGAAACTCCTCGGAGGATGAGCAGCGGGCCAACTCCTAGGCATCACGCTAGCTTTCGGAGTAGGCACCAGCTTGTACCTCCTCAAAGTAGCCAACTAAAAAGGTGGATAGCTCCTGGGACCCTCAAAAATTCTTTATATGCTGAGCAATAAGGTCGTCATCTTAGAGGAACCTAAAAAATGGCTCTTTCCTTCGCTCTTCGGCCTGCTCACTTTCTAAGCGCAGGCGGCAAACTTCTTGTTCCATGTGCTCACATCAGCAAAAGAGATCCTCATTCTCAGATTGGTCACGAGCCACCTATTCGCAAGCTATGGCCAAGTCAGCGGCCGCAACTTGAGCCTTCTCAGTCGCATAAGCCTAAGCCCTCGTATCCTCCCGAAGAATGGACATTTCCATCTTTGACTTTTCCTCTTGCATCTCCAGATGATGTTCTAATTGGATAAATATTGATGAAATAGAAGAAGCCAGAGATAACGCAAGGTGCGTCTCCGCCTGAGATAAAAGTTGCTTACAAAGAAAAAAGGGAAAGAAAACCCAGGAAAGGAAAAAACCATAAGCAACAGAAGGCATATAGAGAAGCTAAATATGAAAAGGCAGGATCAACCATAAAGGCCTTCCCAAAACCTAGGATGGGGCCCAGGAAGGATCAAAGTCGAGGGTAACCTTCACAGATTCATCAGCTAAGATTTAAGTCTGTCGAGCAACCTTGAACGAAGAAGGGGCCAAGGGCCCCACCTCTAAAGGGGGGACCCTACCCTCTCACAGAGCTAAGGAAATCCAAGCAGCAATCCTATTGAAGCATGTTGAGTGGAAGGACCTTTAGCCACGGATGGGCCAGCCTCATCCTTGGAGGGCTGGGCAAGGCGAAGACGCCTCTTAAAAGAAAGTGGAGGTGGCTAAAAAGAAAAGCAAAACAATAAGAAAAATTAGAAGGAAATAAAATACTCACGCGTGGACGTGAGTAAAATAGGGGCCTCGAGGAAGCTCAGCGTTAGGTAAGGTAGCATATGCATCATACACAGAGCTGAGGATAGGAAGGCCTGAAAAGCTTTAGCTGAATATTCACCTTCAAGGATGGGACGGTCGAGCTCAGTCGAATCCATGTACGAAGCCATTGGCTAGGTAGGTTAGAAAAGGCCAACTGCACAAACAAAAATCGTTGCTTCCAATCCCGGCCTCAGTCTCGATAAGAGACCAAATTACAGAATGGGGGCCGATTGGAAAACATCAACCAATTGGAGATTGGCTATTTTTGCGAAGAGTATAAAATGCCTGGAACAAAGGGACGGTCGGAGGGACACCTAGGCGGCCACAAAGCCACACAAATTCCACCAACAATCCCACGGAGTTGGGAGTTCATTGAGCCAAACCTAACCCGAAGTGGTCAAGAACTTCCTGACTGACTGGATGAATAGGGAAACAAAGGCCTTGCTCTAGATAAGTACGCTAGACATCAACAAACCCTTTATTGCGAAAATTGGCGTCGTCTTATGGGTCAACTAAAAATAGAGACAGCTCGTAGGGGAGATTGTAAAAGCAAGAAAAAACCTCTATCTCTTCCAAAGTGGTCCGGCTCTTGATGTCCCGCAAAGACCCGCCAACATTGCTATGAAATGAAAGAGATGCCAGAGAGAAAGAGCCCTACTCCAGAATCTCATTGGTGTCAAGGTCTTAGGAAGGGGCGTACCGAAGGAAATAGGGAAAGAACGAGCTCCTCGTCTTGAAACCATGATAGGGGGTAGAACCAAGAGTAGTATTAGAAAATACGGAAGAAAATTGGATAAAAAAAAAGGCAAGCCGGAAAGAGAAGTGAGAAAAGAGGAGGAAGATTATAAAATAGTAGAGGGACGAAGCAAATTGGAAGGAGAAGGGAGAAATCACAAATTGAAAGGGGCAAACACGAAGTAGAGAAAATCACAAATCGAATAGGAAAATAAAGAGTTAAGAAATCAAGAAAGGAAAGAAACTGAGAAACAAAAGAAAAAAGGAAGGAGAGACAAGTGGGAAAAGGAAATGGGTGACGTCAGTTGGGCAGGCGAAAAGATCCTTGCCAAAACCTTACTCCAATCTCAGGAAACACAAAATTTGAATAACTTCCACTTCCCGCTTTGGAGTTAGTGTACTTAGGACATTTTAGAATCCTCGGAAAATGGATAAGGTCTCCGACTTCAACCTAAGCCTTACTTGGATATGGCTCAAAGGACCTAATACAACATGAATTAGGCGAAACTATCTCGGACTCTACTGCCAACGAGAGCGGATCACCATCGAGATCTAGAGGATTTACTTTCCATACTTCAGGATATGGAGAGAATCACCTAGATATCCTCATACTTTTCCAAGCAAGGTTCTCAACTATATATACCTAGCTAGCGATATCTACACTATAAGGCACACAATATTCTGCAACTCTAATCATATCTTTACTTTAAACAGCTTACTAACTTAGGCATTAGAGTATTTTAGGGGAATAATCCCCCCCCACCCTTTTGTAGGATCTCAATCTCGAGCATCAAGAACAGTCGGAGACGTCATTAATCCAATGGGGCAAATTAGGGCTCATCAACCCCCTTTCCAGTTCAGAAAATCATCCTTGAAATTTTCAGCAGCATGGTTTAAAAAAATTTCTTCTTAGTTGAAATACTCTAAAGAAAAGGATGTTGCATATTATTTAGTTCTTGTTTTGGCAAATAACCAAGCAGTCGCCCTAAATCATATGTTTTTATTGTGAAGGAATTTAAAAAACGGAAGAAAATGAATTTTGGAAAATGTTGTGCTTTTCTTATTCATGTTGGTGACGATACTTATTCATCACATAATAATGCAATGGGATGTTGTGTTGATCTAAAGCATAGTTCTCAAAATATTCAAAATGTTATACATGTGCAAACGACATAGCAAGTATTAAAGAATATATTGCATCTCAAAACCTCTATTGATGTTATTCGATGGTTGAATTTTTAAAATTGTGCATTTAGAGGCTATGATAAGTCATTTAGTTCAAAGAATCGAGAAAATTTTCTTGAAATGATTGAGATATTGGCAAATTATAAGGATGAGGTGAAAAAAGTTGTATTGGACAATGCTTCATCTAACTCAATATATACTTCATCTCTAATCCAAAAGGAGATTCTTCATATTATTGCAAACAAGGTACGTAACTACATTCGAGAAGAGATTGGTGATTAAAAGTTTTGTATAATTACTAATGAATCTCGTGATGAATCCAAAACATAACAAATGGCTATTGTTTTGAGATTTGTTGATAATGGGGACGTTTCTTTGATTTGGTCCATGTTAAAGATCACATTGTGGAAACAACTCTAAAAGAAGAAATATGCACTGTCCTTTCAAAACACAGTTTAGATATTCAAAATATTCATGGTTAAGAATACGACAGTGCTAGTAATATGCTTAGAGAATGGAATGGGTTGCAAGCATTATTTATTAATGATTGTCCATAGGCATACTATGTTTATTTTTTTCCTCACAAATATATATATATATATATATATTTGTTTTCAAGTTAACTAGTATTTTGCAAGTATTTTTCTCAATGAACTTTTTTTTATATGAAGATTACTGTTTGCGTTAGTTACTGCTGCACGAGAAGTTTCTCTAGTTCGTTAGTAATTTTCAAATTTATCTTTTATAATTAATACCGTGTGTTCTTCCAATGAACTGAGACTTCATAGATTAATGGAACTTCGAAAATAAGGTTAAGGAGGAAACCATAGTTGTACATTGAAATGAGCTGGAGATACTCGTTAGGGATCTCATTTTTACTCTATTTGCAGTTTACATCGCACACCCTCTTCAGTTTTCATACATATAAATGAGGATGAGAGGAACAATTATAATATACGAGGGGATACTGATGGTGCTTATCATATGATGGTTTTATTTGAATTTGTGTTCATTCTGTATGTGATGAAAGAGATTAAGGGGATCACAAATGTACTTTGTCAAGCTTTGCAGCAATAATCTCAAGACATTGTTAATGCTAGTACTACACATTCAGAAACTTAGAGATAATGGTTGATATTCTCTTCTTAGCGAAATTATTATTATTTTTTAATTATCATAATCAACAAATTGATCTTCCCGATGATTATGACAAAATAAGAGAATTCCAAAGGAACACTCGATATAAAACACGCCGAATTCCATGTTAACAAGAGAAAATTACAATGGAGCCGTTTTATAGGTGGAAATATTTCTTTGACAAGCAATTGCAAGAGTTGAATAAGAGGTTTTGTGAAGAAACAAATATTCTGAACGTTGAGAATATTTGCAGGTTTGTGGAGAAATATTATCCCTCGAATTTCAGTGAACAAGAAAGACTCAAATTGAAGTTTCAACTTCAACATTTTATTGTTGTTGCACCTCTTGATCCATATTTCAATAATATTTCTACTATGTTAGAGCTTTCCCAAGTATTAGTCAGGACAGAAGTCAAAGGTATATTTTTTGCTTACAAGATTGATTTGTCTCATTTTGACAATTCATGTTTCCACAACTACTTCAGAACGAGCTTTTTCAACATGAAATTATTTAAACTAAGGGATTTATTTAGATTCTAATATAACGTTAGGGATTTATTTGATCATAGAGTAAAACATTAAGGCTTTGTTTACTTGTGATAAAAAATGAAAATTTTTGTTCTGGCAATGAAATAACTTTTGAATGAAATTTTTTTGGGAATTTGTGTAGGAAATAGAAAAAAAAAAAATGTAACGATGATGTTGTTTTCTGAAATCATGTGATTTTAAATTTTAAAATTTTAAACTAGGAAGAAATGAGGATGTTTGGATTAAATTTTTTTAAAAGAAAAAATAGTATTTTTCCTGTGGTTACAAAGTAAAAAATGAACATTTTCCCAAAATACATATGTCAGGATCTGTGCAAGCTTTACTCTTTCATTCAGCAATAAACATCCGGAACCAAAGTTCCTCGCAATATTCCACGTCATCGCCTTTACCCTAACCTAGCGGCTTGGAAACTGATGTTCTTCTCGGACTCAGGTTCGGAATTCTCCTTAACTCTCCACTCTCCCTGGTATCGCTACTCAACCTCAGGTTCGGAGTATGTTACCCCTTCTTCCGATTTTTATATCCGCTACAAAACACATTTTTTTGAAAATTAAAAAACTCACGCACACAGACGCACAATACTTTACTATAGTCAATGGCTTCTGAGATGTGTATGTTTCTTCTGCCTTACAGAGGGAAGAGGAATCTCCGGGGTTTTAAATTGATTTCCAGACTGAATTCATGGGGACTAGGGTTCCCGTGGTGGAGCATTATACTTTAAGAACCGCGAGTTCTTATATTGGAAGTTCGTTGCACGATCTTAACGCCGATGATTTAGCTGGTGGCCATGCCGGCGCCGGCGGCGTTGGTGAGGATGACGTTGACCATGGTGGTGATGACGTCACTGATGATAGCTTGGGTAATGACGATGACCCCACCGCTGTTGTCAGTGTGAGTCTTTTTAAGATGAATTTTTAATCGAATTGAATTGTTAAAGTAAGGAATTTTTTTTATGCATTTGTTTAATTTGTTGTGATGGAATAGGTGGCAAATGAAATGAAATGGTACTGGAATTTTTGCAGTTTTATTCTCAGGAATGATAAAACTTCGACTTTTTTCTTGTGAGTTTTTTGTTGTGCTTACATGTTAATAAGATTTCACGAAGTTTTGTTAGATGAAATAAGATTTATGTCCAGCTAAGTAGAAAATTTTTAGTCTGAGTTACGGGTTTCTGATAATTTATAGTGGTTTATCTAATTTGTTTAATTGTATTGATTTTTTTGTCTACTTTTTGGTTTTGATTGATATAATTGAAGAGAATTGTTCAATGATTCTTTTTTCAACACACTGTCAGGATTGTATTCATGAATCATACAGGAACTCGTTGCCTCTTCATAGTGTAGGGGCAGATGAAGATCAATCTAGTCTTGAAACAGGAGGATCTTCCAGAGGTCCATACAATATTTTGACCACAGAGGGTGAGTAGTGTTTGTTTTTGTTTCTGAGTGAATAAATTTAAGCGTCAATGGTTCAGTTAGTACTCAAGCTGGTCGGTATTGATGCCAGTTATTCATCTGCTGTATTTGCAACACATATGGTTGAAACTCTCAACTAGAATGTAGTAATCACATCAACAGGATTAGCTTTTTTTTGGATTGGAATCTCCTATCATTCTTTTCATCAATTTTGCAAGGTCCAAGTAGTTTCTGAAATTCTGATCTTTTATTTGGCATTTGAATCAGATGTATCACCAATTGAGACTGCGAGGGCAAGGTTTTTGGACATCATTGTGAACCATTTCATAAATCCACATTTAGTTGAAGTGTCAGATATGGCAACTGACTACTCAACTCAGTCAGTGCAAGATAAATTAAACAAGAGAAGATTAAGAGAGACCCAGTATGAGGGGGATACACGGTTTGCTTTGCCTTTGATGTATGTTGCTAACTTGTATGAAACACTGGTTAATGAAGTCAATTTAAGGCTATCTTCTTTAAATGGCATGCGTGAAAAAACTATTGGTGTTGCCCTTGAGGCAGCTGGTGGCCTGTATAGAAAGCTTGCCAAGAAATTTCCTAGGAAAGGTATGATTGTTATTTTCCTTACTGAAGTAGTGAATTTCAATTTTTGACTCAGAAAGTTTGTGTGTGAGTGTGTAATGGTTTCTTATGCAGTCAGTTTTATATGGTAAATTAATAAAGCCACTTAACACATTGCATCTCCACACTCGTCTACTACTCCACCTTCACTTTATCTGCACTCCAGGATTTCCCCTCCCCCCACACCCCCCACGCCCCCACCCAGGGGATCTGATTAGAACATCTTTTAGTTATAATCTGTGCACTCAAGCTTTTGTTTCCTCTTTGCTTGTTAATGGTTTAATGGATGGTTCTATTAGGTAGAATGATATGTCTTTACTTTAGTTGTGCCCACTTAATTACACATTTAAAGAGTAAGGTGATGTTCAAATTTTAAATATTTTATTTTATAAGCAGGGCCATGTGTTTTCAGAAGACGGGAATTGGCCACTTCTTTCGAGACGAGATCAAGATTCCCTGAATTAGTGATACAAGAGGAGAAACGTGTTCGTTTTGTAGTAGTAAATGGTCTAGCAATTGTTGAAAAGCCTACAAATATGCATAGTGATGATGCTGAGTGGTATGGTTTTGATCCTTGGTAGTATCCACTTCATTGATATGCTAAATAAGTACTTTCTCATCCTAATTTGTTCAACTGTAAGGGTAATTGTGATTGCATTTCAGTTCTGGTAGTCATTGAAAAGTCCTGGTTTAGTGTGATTACTTGAGTTTCAATTGAAAACTTAGATCTATGAATGGACTTTTTCTTCTGAATGTTGTATAGAATTCAAATGTTCAACATATATGACCTGGATTAGCTTTGTTAGAGCATGTATTCTACTGAAGGAAAGTCATCCTTTAGTTAGTCAGTTGGTCTGAATTCTTCAATCCTGCATAGTTTCCTCTCTTAAAAATTTTGTAGCCCTGATTCTCTAAGGCGCAAGGAAAGGGCTTTCCTTATTGAACTAGGCTTCCTTGAAGATCTAATTCTAGGGCAGGAGGCTAGTCGTTCTGGGGAGCCTGCTACAATTTTGTGTGCGCAGGGACCCAGAGAGGATAGTTACTATTGTAGATCCTTCCAGGATCCACTCCCTTGTTTTGCGATTTCAACTCAAATGTTCATTGAGTGCCATTTTAATGATAACGTAAGTGGCAATAGAAATTATCATACCTATGATAGAGAAATCCTCTTTTGTGTCTTTAGGCTGACTTGCTTAGTTCAAATGAACAACTGATGGAATTACAGAATGTCTTTTACTATCAGTTTTAATATTGGAAAGGTTTGGTTGATTGCAATACTTCTAACCCATTGTTTTGAGGTCAATTCCTGTGTAGGGTGATACATACAATTACCTATAGCCATTTCAAAGCACAAAACTAAATCAATGACATTATTCAGTTGCACCATAAAGGAAATAAACATGTTTTCATTCCTAAGTATGTAGACGAGATCTTTTTTATTTCTTTAATTATCATGCTAAAACAAAATTAACCAGAAACAATCTCCTTTTCATTGTTTTAGCAGTTATTTGGAATTTGGGTATCAGGAGAATGTTATTTTGTTGGTTCATTTGGCTATAAATAACTTCAAGAGGGTCAATTATTTTAACTTGGGAGGCATGCTTAGTCTCATAAACATTGATGTTGGATGTTTGGTCTCATCCTTGCTCTATGTTTTTTGGTTTAGACACTTTTGCTCATGTTATAATGTCTTCCTTGAAATCTGAAAAGACTAGTTTTAATGTAGATGTTTGTGTAGATTTTGTGAGTCTCTTTGATTAAGGATGCATTTAATATAGGTTTAGAAGATTAACAGGACGTACTGAAGTTGCTGTCTCTGCAAGAGATTACAAATTTTATGCCCCAAGACACAAGTATAGGCGTGTTGCATCAAACTCTATTTCCAATATTCCTGGTTTGCCTGTAAGCTTTGATAGCCCTCCGTCAATCTATGCATTGTTTTGTCTACGATCATGTTTAACAAGTTCTTTTTTTCTTTTTGGTATTAGACATTCCCGGGCACAGATAATGCTTCTCCTATGCCTTCTACTCAAGGTTATCGGTCAATCAATGAAGTAAGATTTCTTATCTAATCTCAGGGGTTTGCATATGTTTAATTTATTTAATTCCCTGCATAGACTTTTTTAGTGGTATGTTTTATAAATAATGATAAATAAAAATAATTGCTAATCAATCAGAGTGATTGATTTCCTAACTAAGTAGTAATCCTGTTTCCTTATACACATGAAAAACTAATGGGCTTACTAATTATCTAAGACATTACAATATTGGCCCAATGAACAAATAACTAAGACCAAAATAAGAAAATAAACCAAAAATTCAGAAAATTATGAACATGTTGGGCTTATGCTATCTTCTTGATTGATCCAACAACAATTAAAAAAACCTAGGCCCAACAAATATTCTTCCTTGGGGGATGTTATCAGTGTATGTTTATAACCGGCTGTCAAAGTGTACTGGCTTTTCTTTATAAACACAAGTAGCTTCACTTTTACATTGTCAACCTTGTTTGGTATCAAGGTTTGATTCAAACCTTGGTTTGGATTGTGATTTTAAAATATTAAAATTGCATTGAGAATGTAAAAAGGTGTATCGAAAAAAAGTTTATTGGAAATGTAAAAAGGAAGCATGACACTTTTGGTCCCTAATGTTTGGGGGGTGTGACACTTTTGGTCCCTAATGTATCAACTTTGACACTTTTGGTCTTTAAAGTTTTGTTTCAGTGACACTTTTGGTCCATCTACTTGCTTTATAGGTAATTTGGGGTTAAAATATAAATTGTCTAAAATATTGGGTCCAATCGAAAATTTTGAAAAATCATCACTTATTAAAATAAAAAAAATAGTGAGTATTTTCTATAATGAAATTGGTGGTCTCTGGATAATAGAATTTGGCATATTATTACTGTAGTTATAGCTATAAAATGTGATGTTATGTGTGAATAGGGAAACCCAGTACCAAAGTTCTGCCGAATTTTTTTTTATTTATCAAAGTTGGCATAATTGGTTGGTGAATGACTTTGCAGTCTTGAGAGGAAAGTGAATGACACGTAAGTTCTGTGAGGTGGTAAAAAAGAAAGTGTCATATTAACTAAAATCTCCTTTTAGCAAAGAAAAATTGCAAACACTTCAAAAATTATATTGTTATAATAAATAAAAAGTTCTCAACAGAATCAGATTGATTATCATTACATTCACAAGAACACATAAAAATTGAAAAAATATCAAAAGTAGTCCACAATCTTTACCCCTGTTTCAAATGTAGCCCACAATCTTTAGTATGTATCAAATGTAGTCCACAATGTATCCATTTTGTTTCAATTTCAGTCCAATTAACGGAAAATCTATAAACTTAACGGTCAATTAGTTTGATCGTCAGTCAAACCCTGTTTTGACTCTGTTCATCTTCTTCCCAAAATTTCCGAGATGAACAGTTTCGGTACTGTTCATCGGAATTTTTTAATTTTTTATTTCCTTCTTCTTTCGATGAAAACCCAATTAAATTGGGTCTTCTTCTTCTTCTTCTTCCGATCATCACCAATTTTGCCACTCAAAAAATTCGACAAATCCTTATTACGCATGTACTTGTAAACCAAAAATTTATCGTGGGCGGTCCAAGGAATGCCCCAGAAGAGGTAACACCCTAGAATTATTCAACATCCCGCAGATCTCCATCTCAGAAATGAAACGTAATCCTTCGTCCGATGATGATATAGAGACCTTTTCCACGACGACTTCAATCCCGCTCTCTAAGAAGAAGAAGAAGAAGAAGAAGAAGAAGAAGACCCGATTTAATTGGGTCTTCATCGGAAGAAGGAAAATAAAAAAAATTTTGATGAACAGTACCGGAACTGTTCATCGGAAATTTTGGGAAGAAGATAAACAGGGTCAAAACCGGGTTTGACTGACGGTCAAACTGATTGACAGTTAAGTTTATAGATTTTTCGTTAATTGGACTGAAATTGAAACAAAATGGATACATTGTGGACTATATTTGATACATACTAAAGATTGTGGACTACATTTGAAACAGAGGTAAAGATTGTGGACTACTTTTGATATTTTCCCCATAAAAATTAAGCCAACTTTGATAAAAAAAAATTCCGGCGGAACTTTAGTACTGATTTACCTATTCCCACATAATATCAAAGCATTTTATAGCTATAAATACAATACTAGTATGCTAAATTCCATTATCCAGATACAGCTGCAGTTTCATTCTAAAAAATACTCGTTATTTTTTGGTTTTAATAAGTGATGAATTTTTCAAAATTTTTGATTGAACCCAATATTTTAGACAATTTACGTTTTGACCCCAAATTACCTATAAAGCAAGTAAATGGACTAAATGTGTCACTGAAACAAAACTTTAGGGACCAAAAGTGTCAAAGTTGATACATTAGTGACAAAAAGTGTCATACCCCCAAACATTAGGGACCAAAAGTATCATTCTTCCATGTAAAAAAGCTTATTGAGAATGATGAGAAATTATTATAAAATGCAAAATGAGGGTTTGAACCATGTTACCAAACTTTTTCCTTACAAACGCAATTTTATTCTGTAGCATAAACTTTTGCTTTCTTATTGAGAATAATTTGCATTCATTACTGCTATTGAAGTACTAGTATTCTGTTGTGTTATCTTTGTTTTCTTGATAGGCATATTGTTTAAGATGTAAATTTTCATGCTTGGTTAATTAAAAAATGTTTTCTGAGCTAGGTTCTAGCCCTCACATTTTGAGTTCCCTTTTAGCTTTCAGTATGAGAAATCTGCTGACTTAGTGAAGTAACATTCCAGCTCATACAGTTGACATCCTGTAGATCATGTTTACTTTTGGTTGATATTACCTTACTGTTTTATCTCACCTAGTTTAGCAGGGTTTTTTTTTTTTTTTTTTTTTTCCCCCCCTTTTTCTTTTCTTTTCGTGGGAAGCGATTTAGCATTAATAGTAAGTTTGTCTATTCTGTTGAAGAGTTTTTCTCGTTTCTGGCCTTTTTAGGTGAGTACTAAGTAAGATAAGTTACTTGATAAGACAGACAAGCGATGGTATCAGCATGCTAACGTTTTTGAGCTGACAACTTTGGTGATTTCAGCTCATTTTGGTACTCTAACCTATCTTTGATTTTTTAGCTTGCCATATTTAATTTCGAATTCCAATCAAGTGTTTGTTGATTTAATAAAAGATAGCTTTAAGTTCTAGTGTTTTATAGTTAATGAAAACAATTCTCATTCGGCTAGTAGCCTAAAACTTCTATGCTATTTGCATGATTTTTATAGTCTCTGCTTGTTTTCTTGTTAATTACAGTCCAAAGAGATTTGAAAATGGTAATAGCAATAATATAGCTGATGTTTTGATGTTCGCTCGAACACTGATGCTGCAGAGTCAGAGTCCATCAAAACAACATCTGCAACCTCTGGTGCATCAGACTCAGTTTCATCCTATGCAGCAGAACCATCAACATCAGATCGACGAGAGTCATCATGCACATTATTCCCACAATCAGCATTGTGGCCCATCACACATGTCTGAAATGGCACACTCCCAGCAATCTGCAGCCATTCCCCAGCACATTGCTTGCTTACCAACAATAGGTCATGTCGGAGGACGCTTGCATGTATTGGTGAGATTTGTTTTCTCCACTCATCCTTTTTCCTTTTACCCTTCTGTCTTCTTTGTATTGAGCTTTTATACGTTTTTTTTGGCTACTCTAGGGAATTTCTATTTCCTTTGAAAACTTCATTTGAAAGTAATCACATGCAGTATAAGATATAAGCTGATGATGAAAAAGGAGTTTCAAGCAAAATATTATTTACGTAAATCTTTATGTTCCAAAGCTAAATGGGGTACTGTCATTAGTATTAGTATTATAATGAGTAGTTGAAGATGGAGGATCGCTACCTCACCCAGATCTAAATCATTCAAAAGAAAGCAGATATTTTTCTAATTTTTCTCAAGTAAATAAGAGTACCAAGAAAGCAAGTAAGATGTTCAGTTTGGAGTAGGGTTTAATTTGTGTGAACTCTGTGATTAGCGTTTTCATTTGAATTTGCAAATGTGTGACTCTATGGTTGGAAAAGTAAATTGACATTTGAGAGTCAAGCTAATTCTTTCTACTTTCTCAAGTTCTTCTGCATATGGTCACAGGAGACAGAAGAATTTTTAGCGTCTTTTTAGGACAAAATTTAGTTAAAAAGCTAATTGTTCCCATTACCTGTCTGTCTCTCTTTCACTGTTACAGTCTTATTGGACTTCTGCTGTTATGACATCTTTACTGTGCTTATAATTGTAGCCAACGAGCCCGGCAAAGTATTGTGACGAGTGTGGAACTCCTTATTTGAGGGAGACCTCGAAATTCTGCTCAGAGTGTGGCACAAAAAGATTAGGTATATAAGATCAGATTTAGATGCTTGGCTTTCTAGTTGTACAAAAAGATTAGGTATATAAGCTATAGGTTTTGTTGATGTATAGAAATTATCTGCTGGATGTAAGGTATATATTTTTGCAGAGACAAGAAGACTATTTTACTATGAGAGTTTGACTTCATGTTAGACACAGAAATTAAGGTTTAAGTGCATCCAGAGTTTAGCTATAACAATCCTGGCTTTTTATGTGCTGAACAAACTCAACTGTGTTTTAAAACATTTTCAGTTTTATTTGCTCTCTGCTTTTTAACAAATAAGGCTTTTAGTATATGATAGAATAACAGTTTTAGTACATTGTTTTCTATCATCTCAACGAAAGAGTATTTTTTAAAAAAATTGTTTGTCCCAATAGAAGAGGCTTATTTGTATATTTTTATTTTTATTTCCTTACTGATATAGTTAAATATGGTCTATAATTAATTCATGTTTAAATTTAAGGTTAAGTGGAATAAATAGTGACAAATTAGTTATTTTGAATATTATACTTACTTATAAACAATGTTATCTGGGCCGGACCGGTCCGATTACGAACCGGCAGCCTTACCGGTTCAAAAATGTCAAAAAAAGGGGAGGGGGAAAAAACCGGGTCGGAACTAGCTCGAAGCCGGTTTTTACCCTTTTTTTTCGAATTATTCAATTTTTAAAAATTTTGCTTTCAATGCGATTCGAACCTTGGTTACCCATATAGTAAATAAGAGTACTTGCCATTACACCATTGTTTATTCTTATGTAAAACATGTTTTTAACTCATTTTTAATATGAATCACAGTCTTTCTAACATTCTATTAATTGGACCAGCGAAACTAATGTTAATTTTATCGTCATTTCTTACCATTTATAAAATTAAGACTATCATCATTTTTATTAGTTGTTTTTCTTTTCAATTAAAGTTTGTTTAATTTTTTTCATGTATTAACTTAAAATATGTTTTTTTTTTAACATCAAATTTTATTTCTTTTTTTTTCTAATAAAAATTTAGTAATATAATTTTATATATTTTTTAATAGAAAATAAGCAATATTTTATATTCGATTTATTTATTGGGTTTTATAGTAATGAATTTTAATGTTTAAGTTAGGTGTAAATTTTGAAATATATATAATGTTGTGAAAAAATGTATATTTTTAAATGTTAAAAATGATAAAATTAAACCATGCTTTCATTAATATATTATTTATATATATATATATATATATATATATGACGGCATCCGGTTGGACTCCCAGTTCGAGCAACTCCTTGGTCTCGCCGTTCGGTTCGGCCCCAGAGAACCTTGTTTATAAAAAAAAAAAAATGGTACATTTTAAAGTATGATTTTTTTTATCAGGGCGGAGGGATTAATACTTGTGTATTTATTTATAGGCTTAATTACTTTTTTGCCAAATTGTGTTTATATGGTTATTTGGCTTTTACTCCATGTGATTTTTTCTTTTTGAAACTGCATGTGCTTTTAAAATACATCATTTGCCCATGATTGTTACTATTTCACAAAATTGACAATTTTACCCCTATTTTTTTGTCTCTCTCTCACAAAAATTAACATTATTAGATACTATTGACATCAACAAAAGAGAGCAAAATGACATTTTTCTTTGGTGAAATAGTGACAATTTAGAGACAAAAGATTTATTTTAAAAACACATTGGGTAAAAGTTGAACAAATATTTAAACACAAAGAGCATAAAATAATTAAGCCTAAATTCGATAAGCAATAATTCAACAACTAAATTTATAATTGCGATACATCAGTAGATAAATGTGATACAATAGGGGTTAAATTTAATACGTGATATATTTTAGTTGGATACACTGTGATAGTTAAGAAATTAAGAAATTAAACAACTGTGCTAGTTAAGAAAGTCAACTATATACAAGTGTTGTCGGATTGTTAGATACACCAATACAAATTTTTGAGACATGCAACACATTTATAGTTACGTTTTCTTATGAAATTCAAAATTTCATAATACAACAATCAATGATCTAGACTTTTTAAATAGGTACACTACACATTTTTTGTAACTGGTAACCCCAACAATCAATGCAGTCTAACCCCAAAAATATTTTAAATGTAAAAGATCATGGGACTGTTGAATACGTCTGTCTTCGTGTCTTGCAGTTTTTTTCCCGTTTCTAAAAAAAAATTGATATTTTTTTGTGTGGAATTTCCTTTATTTTTTGTTTAAAATATATTTTTTAAAATAGCTGGTTAACGTCTAATGACTGACGTATTTGGTTACTTTTTCAATAATGAAAAAAAATTATTTACATGTCTGAGAGGATTTACTGAAATCATTGATATTGGATATAGGATTATGGCCGAGGTTAAGGGGATGACGGGGCCAGGTGAAGAACGAATTCACACAACTGTTGGGCCTAAAAGCCCAAGGGAGGATGGCCCGGAAACATGTATGATTTTGTTACTACGAACATTCTCGATAAAGACACATGTCCAAGCACGTGCCCTATTCTAGTTGGTTTAGTGAGATGATTGAGGAAGCAGTTACTACTGGATAAGAATAAATTTATCTATTGAAGGAAGGACGAGGCTAGATGATGACGTCGCCCTTTCCTTTCACTTGAAGATACTTCCTACATCCTTGCTTAAAAATACTCAACCGTTTCACTGAAAGAAGGTAATGAACACAATGAATTAGTCTTATACTATGATATTTGCTTAGGAACTGACAGAGCCATCGAAGTTAAATCTGTGAGATAGTTTCGACTGCAAGTATCACGGTGTAGGACGAGTCCCAGAGTCTCGGCGTGGAAGACGGCTTCAAAAATCGGCACTATTTGTGGGGATATCATTGAAAGGAAAAGCCATGGCACATGATGGAGCAACTGCGTCTGCTACCTAGCAGGAACATCCCAGGATAATGAGCAACTCCGGTTGCTAGAAATTCTAGGCAACTTTGAAGTTTACAATGCTATTCATGAGGAACAACTAAAGGCACATGAAGAAGCAGAGAAAGTCGGGAAGGGGAAGCATGTGAAAATTCCCCAAATTCCAAGCGGAGAGCCCGAGAAGGAAGACCGTCGACGAAAAGCTAGGAGTCCATCTCCAGATGAAGTCACTTCGGAGAGGAAAGACGATATGCCTACTGTAGATGACTATGCTTCATTTTGCAGATCTAACTGGAAAGATGGAGGCAAGCCGCATGATCCCAGAGCGAAATCCGTACGTAGTGACCCCTCTACAGTAGCTCGAATGGCCATGAGGAGGAGATTTTTGGAATGATATTTCTGAGTCGCCATTCATCGAGTGAGCTCCTTTTCCTCCTCATTTCCGGGAATGACCATAAGGAGCTGTTTGGTGGATATGGAGAGCCAATAGTACATTTGTCTTACTGTTGTACCAACATGCGGGTGTGGGGATTCTCGGAGGCCAATAAGTGTATGGCATTCCCAATGACTTTGAAGGATGTTGTTAGGTATTGGTATACAAGTTTACCTGCAAAGTCGGTAAGTTTCTAGGACCAGTTCGCCAGGATGTTGTTGTCTAATGTCACAGGTAGTCAGTTCATTGCGAAAGCCCCTTCTCATTTGATGAACATTTTCCAAGAGTCAGGAAAGAACTTGCAAGATTTTGTGTCAAGATTCAACAGGGAAGCTGTGGGAGTTGTGAACAAATCTGATTCATTGATGGTGTCTACTTTCATTAATGGAGTCCGATCAGGGGAATTGAACAAAGAGGTGACATCCAATCATCCAGCATTGGAGTGGAGTAGTAGGAATGAACCAAAACAATGAGAGATAAGGAGAAAGAGAGGGTAACATTCAACCGATTTCGGTAGGAAGACTTGTGGAGGCAGCAAGCTATGGATGGATGGAGAGGTAATCGACAATTGAGGGTGTCACCAAACAAGGGATACATTCTCCTTCCAGCCGTCAGGAATGAGGTAAATTTCAGTGGGATAACACATGCTCTCAAACAGATAGCGAGGCCTAGTAGGTCGAGGCAGGCAAAATGGTGCACCCATTATCAATTTTCAGGTAAGCCACAATACGAACGATTGCAGATGAGTGTGTAGAGGAGAAACAGACAAGTGGATACCCGAAAGCTGAATAACAGACGACCCCTATATCAAGCTAAGAAAGATGCCTTGCCTGGACCAAAAAATGATGTGAACAACACTGCGATTGTCATAGCCAGAACCATACATGTGATCTCGGGAGAACCAGCCTATGGAGACTCGGCGAATTAAACATGCCGATATATGCGGGAGAATCAGTGGGGCCAGCAGAAGAGGAAAAAAATGCCATATGTGCCCTCGATTGAGTTCAGTGATGCTGATTTTTCTAAACATGGAGACGCAGATGACCCTATAGCAATTGAACTGTATATGTGTCTAACTTTTGCGTGCTTATGGTATTGGTTGATACCGACAGTTCAGCCAACATTATGGCTAGATATTTTGGTTGATTCAATTGCAAGTTTCATATTTCTATGCTTCATGGATGCTTATAAGGGATATCATCATAATTTTATGTTTAAAGAGGATGAGGAGAAAGATGAGCACAGTGGCTTCTTTCTAAATCACTCAAATCTAACTCAACTAGCTATTTTTACATGTAAATGTATGAAATGAAGCTTATGAATGTTCCTTGAGTGTAGGAGAATTAGATGCGATGATTTTACTTATAAGAGTGGCCAAATAGCTCCTAACGGCTCTTCGCAGCTAGTTGAAAAAGCTGTCAGAAACTCCTTGCGTGCGAATCACAGGGTGCTTCACACTGCAAGTCGTAGCTGACACAGATTTTGCAAATCTGTGTCTCACTGCTAGTGACCTACGATGGGCTTTGCGACTTGTAGCTCCCCCCACCCCCTTTTCTTCTTCTTCTTTTCTTCCTTTTTTTTTGGACTCTGGCATCTGGTTGCTGGACGATTTCACGTGCTACTCGGATGACCTTTCGCACCTGACTCAAGGCATTTTGCTACTTTCAAAATTTCCAACGGCTACCGATTTCAAAGGCTATTGACTAGCGCTTTTGTTGACCTGCATCAATTGTTTTGTCCTTTAGTATGTGCGATGTTGTATGTGACTCGGACAAGTTTTCGCACATGAGTCTTCGCAACAGTCAACTCTCCAGCGCTGCTTCTTTTTCTTGCTTCATTTTTCTTTTCTTCAATTTCGCAACTGCCGTCATGTGATTTTGTGTGCGACTTGCAAAGCTCTTCGCACATTGCTTTTCTGCACTTCTTATACATTTTTCTACAGAAATATTCAAGTGAAAAGCGTTAAACTAAATCATATATTTGTTGACTTATCATCAAAACTAAGATTGAGACCATGGGTCTAACACGGGTTGGCCACCCCGGACTGGTGTAGTCCAATTATTGAATATCTTGAAACTGGGGTGTTGCTACCTCAAAGGACGGAAGCTCTGAAGATCAAGAATAAAGTACTCAGGTATGACCTCATAAGGGGAGTTCTTTATAGAAAATCATACCTTGTCCCTCTACTCAGATGTGTGGGACAGGACGATGCCAAGACCATTTTAGAAGAAATACACCAGGGGCAATGTGGCTGCCACGTGGGTTCACATTATCTTGCAAAAAGGGCAATGCTCATTGGATTCTATTGGCGTTTGATGTTTTTCGATTCCAAAAAGTTGACTGAAGCTTGCAAAAAATGTCAGGTTCATGCCCCAGTTCACCAACTTTTCGCAGTGGAGATGATAGAGATTATAGGCCCGTGGTCTTTTGCAACATTGGGAATCAATCTTATGGGTCATTTTCCCAAGGCGGACGAGAATGAAAAGTTTTTTGTGGTAGCCACTGATTACTTTACTAAGTGGGTAGAAGCGGAACCCATGGTCGAGACCACTGGAAAAACTGTGTCCCGGTTTGTTTGAAAACAAATTATTTTCTGTTTTGGTGTTCCTCAGTCTATCATTTCGGATAATGGTCCACAATTTATTAGCTCAGAGTTTGTGAACCTTAGTTGAGATAATGGGATTCAAAGCCACCGAGCCTCGACGGGAAACCCTCAGGCGAATGGTCAGGCGGAAGCAACAAACAAGATTCTCCTTCATGGCCTAAAGACTAGAGTTGGAGCACCCAGATCCAGAGGGGTAGATGAGCTGCCCTCGATAATTTGGGCTTATCGAACGACTCCAGGGACCGTGACTTGAAAAACTCCTTACAGTCTAGTATATAGCATGGAAGCAGTCATCCCACCTGAGATTTCTTTTCCCACTGCCAGGGTGGCATATTTTGAGGAAGCTTAGAACAATGAGAGGCTAAAATTAGCTCTAGACGAGCTGGAGGAACAAAAGGACATGGCCGACCTGAAGCAAGGCGAACATAAAAGGGCCATGCACATGTATTACAATCAAAATGTCAAACCCCAATCTTTTGTACTAGGAGACTTGGTATTACGCAGGAATGAGGTGAGTAGAGCAGTTAGTTCCAGGAGGCAAGATGGCCCCAAATTGGGAAGGCCTGTATTATGTGATCGAGGCAAGGCCAACCGGCAGCTACCGACTGGCTTAATGGTGAAAAATAGCTGTAATGCGGAAAATTTGAGGTAATTCTTAGTATAAGGCTTATATAGGGGGGCATCATGTAACCTTTTGTTATTGGTCTCCTCTTGTTAATTTTATGAAGTCGGTGTTTGGATTGTTTGTTTTAGTCTCATGTTTTTGTTCCCTAAAAAGATGAAATATTAAAGTGGTGCCATTTCGTCTCTTTCGAAATGCCTTACTTATTCAAAGTATTGACAAACACTCATTTAAACAAGTTAACAACTTAAAAATAGTTAAGGCCCAAGATCATATGTGATCTCACAAAAGGCTATAAGATCCAACCCTTAAAAGCTCATCAAAGTAAAATGGGCGAAGAATTGCAAGTAAAGTTATAAAGTGAGGAAGCCTTAAAAGGCGCAACATGTATTGTGGAATTCTAGTGAAACACGAGTCAATTTGCAAAAGAAAACATAAAAAAAATCCTATATATTAAGAAAATACTAAGCAACAGTAGTGGAGTCATCTTCTGGAATAGTTTCTTTTGGAGTTAGCTCATTTACAGCAACTTCAGGATCAGGATGAACTTGCTAGGATGGCATGGACGCTTCATCGGGGTTCATTTCTGAGTCCATCATTGTCTCAACTCCCACATTCTGGGAACGTACATCCTCATTGTCTTATGCACCAAAAATAGGTATCAATTATGGCGGAACTTTAACTTTAAGATGAATAGGGGGAGGGTGACCGACCTGACCTCGTTTAGAACTTCTTTAAGAGTTGGGGAAAGACCTTCTCCTTCCACTACTGCTTCTTATTTAGGTTCTTTGATAGTAACTCCCGGAACATGGAGCTTAGACTCAGCTATTTTTTTCTCGGAAAGCTCTCCAGTGGGCTTAAGAGCCTTCAAGGTCAAACAGTGGCTAAAGGGTAGAAGAAAGCAGCTCTCGCGTCAAAGTCTTTCTATGAGTCTAACTATCTGAAACTCCGTCATTATAGCATCCCGTGGCCATAAGCTGGAGCAGACTGTTAAATAGAAGTTCGACAGGGTGGGACTCATGGTAGAAATCTCGGGTTTAACGTCGGTGCCGCTGGATCACATTCCTTAATAAGATACTCATGCCTAGTGTCTTACCTTCCCTTGGCCACAAGCTCACCAGCCTGGGGTGAAGGCATCAGGGAGTTGAGCCCAGAGATCGTGGAGTTCCAATTAACGGTGTTGTTTCTCTTGAGCAATTCATTGAATTTTGGTAGTCAGGTAAGTGTCCTTTTCTCGTACTTTCTTTTCAGCCTCATGCAGTTCTTGTTGACCACATACTAGGCTGTTCCGATCAATCAACAGTTGGGTTTGGTCCGTCGTAACCTTCAGTTGATCATATTCCAATTTCCTGATGATGTCAGTCGCTTTTGTCTCATTCCTCTTCAACTCCTCCTCTCTCTCTGCCATGGCCTTCTAAAATGTCTCCAACCCGGCTTGTGCCATGTCCCTTTGGCTTGAAGTTTCTTGCTGGGTCTGGAGTCCGTACTTTGCCAAACGCTCAGCTTTGGTCGTGGCTTCCTTCAAAGATTCTTTGTTGTCGAGCCTCAAAAGGGTTTTGGCTTGCTAGATCTAAAAAAGAACTAACCATTGAAAGCTAGATCTGGGTTTGTTCAAGCTCTTTTCGATGATGGCAAGTCTCTGCAGTTTTCGTGGAAGTTAAGGAAAGGTCTTGAAGGTGCCTGATCTCAGCCTTACAATGTTGGGCGTAAACCTTTAAGGCGATGACCCGCCGGGACAACGCAACTATGGACTCTTCCTCCTATAAGGATATTTTTTTATAGGAAAGGAATCTATGATATTTATCCAACAGGGAGATGAGGAAAGGTCACATACCGCTTGATGGAAATTCTGGGCTAAACGGAGATAACGTCGGCTACCTCCAAGGATATTATTAACAAGAGTCTTATCCCCAATAACCGCCGGGTACCATTAACGAAATGCTCCAAGTGGCGAGGAGGGATCTCAGGATAGCGATAGATTTCTTCTCCCCATAATTGAAAATCATAAGTATTTTCGTACCGAGGAGAAGCCCGACGGTGAGGCGGCGAAGTTCAAAGGTTGCCTCGGGGTGGATTGCACCGCAACTCTTCACGAACAGGAGGGTTTGGAGAATGACGAGAATAGGGCCTTGACGAGAATCTGGATTCCTTCGACCAGAGTCGGACTGACTATGACTTTGATGCTAAATGTGCTTGCGCCGTTTGGCGTTTGTAGCATTTGGGTCCAGAGATCCCGGGAGTTGTCCCTAAAATGTTTTCTATTTTCTGAGGGTGAACGCTCGAAAGCCAGTTAGAGGATCTCAATTCGAGAGGATGCCCGTCTTCCGTGATCTAAGCGAGATTCGTCATAACGATGATCACCTCTAAGTGAGTAAGTACGAGCTGCTAAGATGTCAAAAGCGGTTAAAGTTAGGAAACTGAGTAGAGTCACGAGCCCCATCCTCTCGAAACAGTATGCCAGGAAGGGGACCAGACCTCAAAGTAGCCCTTGTTGGAGAATTTGGGGATGGAATGGCAACCTGCTTGCCTTTGTCTTTTTTTACTTGTAGGAAGTGGAGGATAGTGAGTGACTTTAACAGATGTTGGAACTACATGAGGTATGGATTGTTGAAAGAGAGAAGTATTGGTGGATGTTGATATTGGCTTGACCTTGACCGGTGAGGTAATGATGGGATTCTCATCAGGAGAATCGTCGAGAATATTGACGACCTCTGAGGCTGATTGGAAAGTTCTTTCAAAGCCTTTGATGCCGATTCTGGAGAATGAATGAAGGTTTCAGGGGATTTAGAAACTACTGCCAAGGGGACAGAAGTTTCAATAACCTTTTTGGTTGGAGAAGGAGGACGTTGAAGAGGAAAGCCTAGTAAAGTTTGAGCAACAGCCAAAAGATTGAAGTTGCTCTCAGAAGCTTGAGCGGGTGGAGGCCAAAGCGAACTTTGAGCAACGGATAGAAGACTCTAAGTGTCTAGTGTCGCAAAAGGGGCTCTATGAGAGGCTATTTCAGGTGCCGAGTCTGGGCCCGGGTCATCATTAGCTGGGATATCTCTTTCAACCTCGTCAGTGGTGTCACCTTGAGCGACGGAGTGAGACAACGACATGGCTTCAGCTAACAAAAAAGGGAGAAAAGGGTTATTATATGACCTCGGTGGCGTAAGTTTACCTAAATAAACTTTTTTAAAAATTAAAGAAATGTTTTTATTACATGACGCCTGTGAGGACCCAGAAACTTCGAGTTAGAAATCGTAACGTATTAAGGGTAAAATAGACATTTTGCTTGCTTTTAATTACGTAACCTGAATAATGAAGTGCTTGATTGATTGCCTGAGTGATTCCTTGTTTAATCGCGTGATTGATTGATTGCTTGATTACTAGATTGATTGCTTGATCGAGTGCTAGAATTAATGCTTGATTTATAGTTAATATGGATGAAAAAATTTCCTAAAGTGAACCAATAAAAGTATGAGAAACATAAAATGAACGAATTAGGAAAATCGCATCGTGTGAGTTACCATCCGAGTCGCATGGATTCTTGAGCAGCCGTAGAATTCAGAAAGGAAAGAATACGCAGAATCGAGGTATGCAAGTACCTGTTTGAGTTGGGCGACATCTCGCCATAGCAGTTCGGGAAACAATCTTTAATTAAGGAATTGGAATCAAGATCAATTTGGTAGAAGGAAACTACCTGAAAATAAGCTTACCTTAATTATAGGAGATGCTGATTCCTAACCTAACCTAATGGATGCTTATAAATGCATCCTTAAAACCAAGATTGAAGCTTTTAAAACACAGAAGCAAAATTCAAAGAAAAAGCCGTGAAGCTTGTAGCAGCGCCGCCGTTGTGGACGAACCGCCACCGCCGTTGTGCCATCTTCGTTCAAGCTTTCTTAGTTCATGGTATTCGCAGGACCTCATGGTGAGTGTTAACTTTGATTTAGAATTGAAATCGAAAATAAAAGCATAGACATATAGAGAAATTTGAAGAACAAGTAATTGGATGAATACATGTTAATAATTAGAAAGCATGTTTTAGGGTGTTATTGTTTTCCTTGTATGTTAAAATACGTAGGATTATTGCCTCTAGAGATTAACAAGTTGTAATGCCTTAGATCTGAAATCGAAAATCCAGAATTATGCATGCTATGAAACCAGTGTTCCGAGCCTAATTCAGAGTGAATTTTAATCTTGTTAAATTGCTTATTTTTGCGTAAGAGCTCCTAGATATTGTATGTATGTTAGACTATAAGTTTATGCCTTTGGAATGGATTGCAACAGATTAGAAACGTGTTTAAACCAGCCCCGAAAGTATTACCCCGAACCAGTAGTTTCTGGAAAACTAGATCAGTCGTGTGAGTTAGCGTTCAAGTCGGACAATAAATCAGACAAGACCCTGAAAACAGCACAAACCCAAGATTTCAAAGAACCCAAACTAACATGAACGAACATATCTAAAAGCATAAAACAAAATTATCAACAATCACAATACCTAAAGTCACCAAAATTATAGGGTAAAAATATAAGGTTTCTGCTCCTGACGATTTCCACTTCTTTTCCAATACAAACACCTAACAAAAAATAAATTTATCAACGGCCAATCTTCAACGCCTTGAACAAAATTAAAAACAAGAAATAAAGATAATATTACTAACCTCAACCACACCATCGCCTCTTTCGCCTATACTTTCCACTACTTTCTTTTGCTCAACCAGATTAAAACACACCGACGCTCAACTGTTCTGTTTTTTTTTTTTTATAGCTTTTTCGCATTAGTCAATAAAACAATAGTTTTAAACTTACAGTTTTTCATAAATTCAACAATCAACTATGGGTTGCTTCTCAAAAGCCCATAAATTCTTGTTTTCCTAAATTTTTCCACAACCTAAACCCACTTATAGTGTGAGCCCAAACAAACACAAAAAAATAGAAACACCCATGTTTCCATCTATCAACACATTTTTTCACAGGTTAAGTTCATCAAATTATAAGCCCAAAATTAATTTATAATACATGACAACTGAAAATTAATTTTATAAAAACATGAAATACAAACAAGAAGACAAAAAACTAATCAAATAAACTAACCAACCTTACTTACCTAAATTAAAAATCAACATAATTAATAAAAACTCACGACGCGGTAGTGCCGTGAGAATCCACCTAGTCTAATAAATGAGTCAATAAGAGGAAGGTAATGAAATTATTGTACCTCCTTTTCTCTTTCTTTCTGCCTCCTGAAATGCAATTTTTTTGCCTGAAATAGGACAATTAGCATGTGCCAGTAAGCAAATAAAACCATTCTATTCCCACATTCAAACATTTACAATGCTACGTACATCATTCTGCTTGCCCCATGTGACTTTATCCACCTTCTTAGCGTATTCAGGATCGTCAGTTATGAACACATTGTCAAACAAGGTTCCAAATTTCACCTGAAGATGATATACAACCCCCATCAGTTGATAGTTCAATCCCCCACCCCAAACACACACACTTGCATGTCATAGTTAAAAACAGATAATTTACCAGCCAGAGTTAAATTCCAACATACATGACATTTGGGAAAACATACAGCTGTGGGTCATCCTTAAACTCAGCAGAGAATCAGTTTTAGTAAAAGTTTAGGTTAGTCTATTTACGAACTGGCAAATGCTGAAAAAGAAGAGAACAAACCTAGGTTATCAATCAGAGGCCCCTTCCATTTTGCCTTGTAATTGGGGTTCTTAATTTTCTGGCAATGAAAAAATCTAGTGAGGATTCAGACTCAACAATGGATGAATGGAACCAAGCATTAAATTCAAACTCTAGGCATACTTTGGCCTTCCATGGATATGAGACCCCATATCTCATAACCTAGTATATATTAAACTGCAATAACATTTTATAATAAATTGATGTAAAATATGATTTCTTGACTTGATGATGTGTAATTTGTAAAATAGATTTTAAAAAAAGAAGGAAATAATTAGAAGAATAAATTATGAGAAACGAAACTTAACAATTCTAGTAAAGTGGACTAAAAATCGGTACTTAATAAATTATGATAGAAATGAAAGTAAAAATGGATTGAAGTTATTTGAGATGGAATAATAAGTGAAAAGTATGATTTAGGATTTCGCTAAAAATTTTCAATGTCAATGGCGTTCAAAGTATGATTCATAGAAGTTTGATGATTTAAAAATTTTAAAAAAAATGAAAAGAGCAAAGAAAAAGAAATATTAAAAGAATTATATTATTTATTTAGAGGCGGTTTAATAGGGAAAAAAAAAAAGAGGCATACTAAACGCAGTAACGGTTTTACTAAACGCAGTAACATTCCCCTGTAAAAAGTCCAAATTGCCCTTTATGATTAAATTTTTGTTTTTTCATTTTTTCACTATAAGTAAGGTTCCAAGTTGAAAACCCAATTATCAATAAGCAACCTAAGATGAACCTAAGAGGGGAAGGGGGTGAATTAGGTTCTTGACACTTTTAAAAATATTTCTTCTACAATGAAGAACAACTTTGAAAAACCATTTTCAAAGCAAGTGTAAAAACAAAGTTTACAAATTAAGTGAGGTGTGTGATTAGTGTTTTGCAAATCATAAAAGCAAAGTAAAGGAAGACAAAACACAACCGATTTAGAGTGGTTTGGATTCCCCTTGAATCTTAGTCCACTACCCAAGTTCTACAACTTGGGATTTTCTAACCCTCTCAAATGAATCACTTAAAGGTGTAATTCAAACCGTTACAAATGCCAAAATTCTACCTCTAGAATTTAGGACTTTTTGCTTAATCTAACTCTAGACTAAGACTCCTTTGCCTAATGGCTAACAATGAATCTTTTGCCCCCGCTCCTTCCTCAAGGACTTAGGGTCTTACTCAAGACTTCATTGCCTAGCTACTAGGACTTTTGCTCAATCAACCTCTTGATCAAGACTTTCTCCCCTTTGCCTAATTTAACTCTAAACTAGGACTTTTACAATTGCCTCAACCAAACTCTTGGTTAGGACTTTTACAATTGCCTAAACTCAACCTCTTGAGCTAGGACTCTCCTTTCTACTTGCTCCCCTTTTCTTCTTGCCTAACTCTTTACTCGAGAGTTGGACTTTCCCTATATACAAATTGCCTACACTCAAACTCTTGAGTTAGGGCTTTTCTAGACGTGTTTATAATGATGAAATACTCCAGAAATGGAGTTTACAATTTGACACAAAAACAGGGCACAAATGCCTCTTGACAATCCTACCTTAACAAGCTATTTTGACATATAAAAGATTGAAATGAAGCTTGAAAGTGTTGTTAAAGTGTAGGAGATGTTGGGGAGTCATTAGTCTTCATTTTGCAGCTTGGGGGTATTTATAGGAATGAAGAGAGCTCTTGAAATGATTTAAAAACGGACAAGAAATAGCAAACCCGAAGCTCCCGCGACAGGCTCTGCGACAGCCGCGACAGTCGCAGGCACGCGACTGGCCTCGCGCTGAGCGAGGTCTGCGCCTGTCGCACGCGCACGCGGCTGGCTGGTCTGCGCGAGGTCTGCGCACGGCATGGGCGTCTGGGCGTGCCTCTGCGCGCGGCTGTCAGCGCATGTGCGCGAGGTCCAGGCATGCGCACGTGGCTGTCAGCCCTTGTCGGCCAGATTTGACATCTTTTTCATTTGCTTCCCGTTTCTTCGTTTTAGCTCCGTTTTCTTCGCCGTTTTTTGCGTTGGTTCACCCGTGAACTCTTCTATTCATTTTATGACTTAGAAACACTGTGGGTCCCACTTTGGGACGTACTCGGGTCGTATTTTTCTTCTTTCTTCATTTCCTTTCCGTTTCTACATTTTTCACTTAGAAGAACCGTTAAATTAATTCTCATATTTGTTAACTCATCAATCAAAATAAGGATTAAGACCAACCGGGTCTAACAATCTCCCCCTTTTTGATGATGACAAAACAAATATGGAATTCATGACAATAAATCAACACTTTATAAAATTGAGTAACTCCCCCTCAATTTATAATCTCCCCCTCAATTCCATAATATTTTCTCCCCCTTTTTGACATCACAAAAAGGACTTAGCATGCATAATAAAATGTGAAAGATGCATACAAATAAAGAAATGTACAACTCAAAAATAGATAAAATCGATTAGGTCATGAGTTGAACATTGAATTTGCTCTCAAATATGAAAATTTTGCCTTTGACATTTTAAGCAAAATCAATCGATCTTTTGACAATTAACCAATTTTAAGATCTAATGTCAATGCTAGTTCAAAATTTTTCTCCCCCTAAATTCTAGCACAAACATTTCAAAGAGCTTAACTAATCAATTAAGAAGCATACAAGCTTCATTCAATTTAAGGAGCAAGTTAAGCTATGACAATTAAAGGATTCATTCTCACTAAAGAATGACCATTCTTAAACACATGAGTTTTTAAGAATTTTGAAATATGGCATTAACTCATGTTCAAAACAAGTTGAAGATATGCAAGCAACTTCAAATGACCCTAATGATAATCATGCATACATCTAACACACATTAGGATGCATCATGTCAACATATGCAAGTTTTAATCATGAGCAAGTTTTAATCAACATATGCAACATATAAAAGCAGTGCAACATTTTAGATCATGCATATGTGTGGAGTCAACCTACCGGTCAACACTTTTCAAGCTTAAACACATTAAGCTAGTAATTTTGAAAGTTGTAATTTTCAAGTTTTTGTAAATCATTTTATCATTCATGCAACTTTGAATACTCAAGTAGTTTCTGCACAAAGTTTCAAACCATTGAAAGCATGCATATAAGTAAAGTCAACTACTTGGTCAAACTTATTCAATTTTAAGCATACAAAGCATACATTCTTTGAAAGTTGCAATTTTCAGCATTAAACCTCAATTTTCTCATGCAAGCAACTTCAAATCATCAATAATATCATGCTTAAAATATCAAATAAGCTACAGCAAGTATAATTCAAAAGTCAACCACTTGGTCAACCGTTTTCATGGAATACAAACATGCTTAATTCTTGCTATCTTCAAATTAAAGGTTTTCAACCTTTTTAACATACAAGAATTTTAAGATACCAAAGATGACATAGATCCTAATGCATCATTTTAAATCTAAAGCATGGCATTTTAGGATTCTATTACTCAAAAATTTATCAATCAAAAGCAAATTTCAAATTTTCTCCATTTTGCCGATATTTTTTTTTTATTTTTAATCTTTTAACTTCAAAATTGATCTTAGCACATTTCAAATATCATTCTAAGTTCATTAGATCAATTTTCATCTTCTAAGCATGCAAAAGTCTAAAAGTCAACATAAAATCAAACTTCTAGCTATTTTCAAATAAAGCTCATAAAGTCATAAAGACTTTCATTAACACACGCTTTCAATCAAAATGATTCAAGGATATGAATTTAACATACAAGTTTTATTTAAGCATAACATACATTTCATATCACATATCCATCATTTTGAACACAAGTCACACATGTACATCATATTCCACTCAATTGACATATAATCATCAAATCAATTATGGAGCACTCAAAGTGAGTTAGAGATGATACATGTTTCCTCAAATTAGCATTCATGAGCTCATTACTAATCTTGAAGCCATTTTTGCATTTTTTGCATTTTTCACCATTTGGCTCCAATCAACCATCCTTGCTACTTTTCAAGTATCTCTTCATTGAGATTTAGTTCATAAAGTAGCATTAAGGACCTACAAGGAAATCAAGCACAAGATTTTGGTACCCAATACTTATTGGGTCCTAAAGGGTTAGCTTGTTCCTTTACTTTCCATACCTTTCTTCCTTTCTTCACATTTTTCTTATCAAAGCATTTGGAAGAAATATGGCCTTGTCTACCACAATAATTACATACAATAGATGCATTTAATGAAGGAACTTTCCTAACATTTCTTCTATAAGCATATGGCACACTATTGTAATTTACTACATTATGCCTATTCAATGGCATATGAACAAAATAATTCTTACTAGCATACAATGCATTATAGTTCCTAGAATCATTTTTCTTATGACAATGTCTCCTAGGTTCATTTTCAAATGAACTATGCACATTTTTGTATCTAGGAGCATAATGAGATGCATGAGCATTTAACAAATAAGTATCCCTCTTTGGGGTACATAAAGTAAACTTATGAAAATGACAACAATCATTATGCATATGGGAAACATGCATTTTTCTAGGAATATCAAAAGATGAGTGACATGAATTTACATCATTCTTACAATTAGAAGATTTCTTTTCTTTTCATAAACCATGCATGATTTGTCTTCTTTTTAGCTTCTAATGGAGGATAGACTAGTTTAGTACTGTTTTTAGAAGCATTAACAAAGTAGTAGAAGTGGAAGGCATATCACAATTTTGGTTACTTTCATAACCTAAGCCATGTTTATCATTTCCTACCTTTTGTTTACCTAACAACTTTTCTAAGTTGGTTTTTCCTAATGTCAATTTTTCAAGACTTGCACTCAAGTCTTCAATTTTCTTTTTCATGCATTCATACTCATTTTTCAACAAATCATATGAACTAGCCTTTTCATGCAATTTCTCATTTTCATCTAAGGCATTTTCGTAATACATTTTCAAATCTATGTACTTTGCATCTTCATTATCTAGCAAAGTACTCATCTCATCTACTTTGTTTTTCAACTCATCATTTTCGTGTTTCAAAGTAGAGTTTTCTTCATTTAAAGATGCAACATGAATTTCTAAAGATTTAATTTTCTTTTCATGCATAACATTCTTTTTCAAGGCATCTATACATTTGTCATGCAATTTAGTGACATATTCATACATATCAAAATCAAGATTATCACTATCATGCATACTACCACTTAAAGAAGATTTGGAAGATTTGGTTACCTCTTGTAGATCACTTCCAACTAAGCATCTTCTTGTGGTTTCCTTCTCTTCCTCACTTGAGGAATCATCCCAAGTCCTTGCTAGCTTGGTCACCTTCTTGATGGCTTTCTTACCTTTAGCCATTTTGTGCAAATTGCGGAAAATAATGCACAAATAATCAAGCAAGCAAATAAGACTCTAAAAATCAAAAAGGTTGCAAAAATGATCTTAAACTCAAGGTTGTTAAACCTACAAATTTGAGCACTAGCTCTGATACCAATTGAAAACCCAATTATCAATAAGCAACCTAAGATGAACCTAAGAGGGGGAGGGGGTGAATTAGGTTCTTGACACTTTTAAAAATATTTCTTCTACAATGAAGAACAACTTTGAAAAACCATTTTCAAAGCAAGTGTAAAAACAAAGTTTACAAATTAAGTGAGGTGTGTGATTAGTGTTTTGCAAATCATAAAAGCAAAGTAAAGGAAGACAAAACACAACCGATTTAGAGTGGTTTGGATTCCCCTTGAATCTTAGTCCACTACCCAAGTTCTACAACTTGGGATTTTCTAACCCTCTCAAATGAATCACTTAAAGGTGTAATTCAAACCTTTACAAATGCCAAAATTCTACCTCTAGAATTTAGGACTTTTTGCTTAATCTAACTCTAGACTAAGACTCCTTTGCCTAATGGCTAACAATGAATCTTTTGCCCCCGCTCCTTCCTCAAGGACTTAGGGTCTTACTCAAGACTTCATTGCCTAGCTACTAGGACTTTTGCTCAATCAACCTCTTGATCAAGACTTTCTCCCCTTTGCCTAATTTAACTCTAAACTAGGACTTTTACAATTGCCTCAACCAAACTCTTGGTTAGGACTTTTACAATTGCCTAAACTCAACCTCTTGAGCTAGGACTCTCCTTTCTACTTGCTCCCCCTTTCTTCTTGCCTAACTCTTTACTCAAGAGTTGGACTTTCCCTATATACAAATTGCCTACACTCAAACTCTTGAGTTAGGACTTTTCTAGACGTGTTTATAATGATGAAATACTCCAGAAATGGAGTTTACAATTTGACACAAAAACAGGGCACAAATGCCTCTTGACAATCCTACCTTAACAAGCTATTTTGACATATAAAAGATTGAAATGAAGCTTGAAAGTGTTGTTAAAGTGTAGGAGATGTTGGGGAGTCATTAGTCTTCATTTTGCAGCTTGGGGGTATTTATAGGAATGAAGAGAGCTCTTGAAATGATTTAAAAACGGACAAGAAATAGCAAACCCGAAGCTCCCGCGACAGGCTCTGCGACAGCCGCGACAGTCGCAGGCCTGTCGCAGGCACGCGACTGGCCTCGCGCTGAGCGAGGTCTGCGCCTGTCGCACGCGCACGCGGCTGGCTGGTCTGCGCGAGGTCTGCGCGCGGCATGGGCGTCTGGGCGTGCCTCTGCGCGCGGCTGTCAGCGCATGTGCGCGAGGTCCAGGCATGCGCACGTGGCTGTCAGCCCTTGTCGGCCAGATTTGACATCTTTTTCATTTGCTTCCCGTTTCTTCGTTTTAGCTCCGTTTTCTTCGCCGTTTTTTGCGTTGGTTCACCCGTGAACTCTTCTATTCATTTTATGACTTAGAAACACTGTGGGTCCCACTTTGGGACGTACTCGGGTCGTATTTTTCTTCTTTCTTCATTTCCTTTCCGTTTCTACATTTTTCACTTAGAAGAACCGTTAAATTAATTATCATATTTGTTAACTCATCAATCAAAATAAGGATTAAGACCAACCGGGTCTAACACAAGTTCATTATATTTTTTCAACCTTCAGAGTTAGTTGTTTTCCATTTACAATGAACTGCAGAAACACTTGTTTTCCATTTCATCACTGACACGTTTATTCAAATATGGCCGGTATACCCGAGTACGATCCATATTACACTGTAAGTAACACTGTATTTATTTTTTTACTTTAAATTAGTTTGAATAAATTCTCTATATACCCCTTCATTTTAATTTTCGGATTTGCAATTATCCGGACGTTTTTTGCCGGTTCTGCAACATTTCAGACGGGGAGACTGTCTCCCCGGACGGAATTCCTGGAATACCGCCGGCCGATGGCGGTATTTCCTCCGGTATTTCCCAAAAGAAATACCGCCTATGAAAATTCCGCCGGCGAACGGTGTTATTTTCGTCGGCAATACCGCCGGCGGTATTTCTTTTGGGAAATACTGCCGGACACCACTGGCTGTATTTTGGCCGGATATAGCGCCGCCGGCCGGCGGTATTTTGGCCGAATATATTGCCGCCGGCCGAAGGTATTTTGGCCGGAAATACCGCCCCTGGCCGGCGGTATTTCCGGCCGAAAAAAAACATGCGGCCGCCGGCCGTTCTTCCGGCGGGCGGCCGTATTTCGGCGATTTTCCCAGGCGAAAAACCCGGGACAGTCGCAATATCCCTCCAATCTATGCTAATCATAATTGTGTCAGAACTTTGGCTCTAGCCGACAATATAATTGCACAATTTATTTGATGAATCGAAATTTTTGTGTTTAAGTATGCTGATGACATTTATGCTGACCACACCGAAGTATTTCAGACGAACGAAGAGTTCAGCAGTAAGGAACGTATGATTGCATGGGTTAAAGCACGAGCAGCTGAAGATAATATGACGGCAAAAATTACTTCCTCTTCGAAAATATTGGGGTTGTTCCTAACAAGAGGGAGAAAATGTAGAGTTGAGATAGGGTGCGATAGATCAGGAAAAGTTAGGGAGAAAGCACCCATACCGGAAGGGAGAAGCAGACGGAGCAATACAAGCAGCAAGATGACAAACTGTCCATTTCACCTGAAGGGAATAGAAATTGATGGGGGAAAGTGGACGTTAGAGGTCAGAAATGGTACGCACAATCCTGAATTAGAAGAAGTTCGAAACTGGCATTCAGCGCATACACGGTTAACAGAATGGAGAAGAAGAAGATTGCAGAAATGTCAAGTATTAACATCAGGCCAAAGCATATATTGGCCTAATTGCACGCAGATGATCCGAAAAATGTCAGCCACATAAGACAAGTTTACAACGAATCAGCAAAAAGTAAAAGGGATGCGAGGGGAGGTATGACTAACATGCAGTATTTCTTCAAACTTCTGCATGATCACGAATACTTCTATGCGTACTCAGGCGATAACGGAAGTAATGCAGTGGGCCACATCTTCTTTGAGCACAAGAAGGCGCGTCGTCTACTTGTTCTGTTTCCGTCGTTTTGTTTATGGATACGACGTATAAGACAAACAGGTATGACATGCCTCTGCTGCAAATTGTAGCTCATGTACCTACAGCTCAGTATGTTCATATCGCGTTCATTTTCCTAAAGGATGAGACTACTCCGAGTTATTACTGGGGATTGGCGCAATTGAGCACTTTATTCGAGCAAAGCAAATTCCCCCACGTGGTCATGACTGATCGAGAGACCGCATTACTGAATGCTGTGGAACTAGTATTCCCACATGCTACCCAGCTACTTTCTAAGAGACACATTGAAATGGATGTCAAGAAACATGTAATGTCAGATGGGAACGACAAAACTACAATGGATGTCTTTTTATATTGTTGGGGGCAAGTGGTGAAAGCTCTGACATATGAACAGTTCACGGAAGCTGTGGATTATATTGATACTAAATATGGGAATAAATCGAGATTCACAAATGTTATTCCGTACTTGAAGAAGACATGGTTGGATCCCCACAAGGAGAAGTTTGTGTCTTGTTGGACGAAAAGTATAAAGCATTACGGAGGGCGCACAACGAACATGTAAGTTATTTATTTATTTCATTTATGATTTGTACATTGTATAATTACGCGATGTTTTATATAATGATTTATGTTCTATGAAGAATTTTAATGTCAATTGTCTTTCAGGGTTGAGAGTGTACATGCACAGGTGAAGAAGGCTATTGGTACGGATAGAAAGGCGTTCCCAAGTATTTTTCAAGACATTCATATTATGATAGGGTTGCACCTCTATGAAATTCGGACTAAAATGGAAGCTTCGCGCAGCAAAACATACCGGAAGAGCGACTACCTACTGTATAGTAGGCTGAACGGTAAAATGTCGTTCGCTGGTATTACAATGGTGGAGGACGAATATACAAAAAGAGTTGGCCTTATCGGGGATGATGGTGCGCTTTGTGGTTGCGAACTCCGAACAAGTTGCGGTCTGCCATGTGCATGTGAGATGCCGGTGATTGATGCGCGCGTACCAACCAATTGATCCTATCGACGTAGACACCTTCTGGAAGACGCTACATTTGGGAGATACTGATATTCCAGAAACTCAGGAGGAGAGGCAAACCGCTGAAGGGCGACTGCATGAAATGTTTGTGGATGTCATGTCGCGTCCGAGCGCTGAGATATACAGGGTCATGGGTGTTGTGCATTCGACACTTTATCCGGAAACTGTTGATTTAGCAGAGCCGGATAGTAGGCCACACAGGGGACGTCCGAGACACAATTCAACCCAACGAGATCTATCAGGGTTCGAGCATGCCGAAAGGAATGCGCTACAACGAGGTACGAATATATGTATTTAATTTTAACATGTCATTGTTGTTAAATACATATACACATACTCAATTTAATATGCTTTATACTCGCAGGTCGGCGATCCACAGGCGGGCAGAGAAGACGAAGGGTTGTGAGGCCCCACGCTTCTGAGTGGCCTTACGACCTTCCCGTATTTCTGAAGCAGTTCGTGTTTGAATACATTACCGGGCACGTTAATGTAGTGCCCGATGTACATTGTGGTTTTAGGGCAATTGCCTATTTCGTACACGATGCAGATCAGGCGCAGTGGCACCAAGTGCGTAGAGACCTGCACCAAGAACTCGGGGATGAAGCTACTTTTTGGGGCTCCGTTCTTGGGACAGTCGATTACAATTTAGCATTCAGGCTGCTAGATTGTTATGTAGTTCCGGCAGAAGAGGATTTCTGGTTTGATTCTCATCTTCTGGAAATACTTGTCGTAACGAAGTACCAGAGGTTGGTTATATTATATGCCCAACAAAGTAATACTTTTCTTTCGCTCATGTGGCAGGGGGCCGGCGTCTCTATTGATCCGAGCAGTTTCATCAATATGGGATTAATACGACAAAATCATTTAATTGCTTTGTTAACGACAGGGGAAGTCTTACTACCCCCAATCTATTTGACGTGGAGTAACCGGGCCTCAGAACAAATGAAGCTTTGGAAATCTCATTTGGATGGAAAATTAGGTGAATTCCGGAATAAAGCGACTGCTGAGTGTTAGTATACGATATTTTTCATATCAACAGCAAACTCTGTAACGCAATTTATTTTTGTTTTTACGTTCGCAAGATAAGATCCTCATCTTCAAAATTTTGGTGTAATAAATTTTATCAGTAATGAATTTAAATAAAATATCTATACATCATCCCGATTGCGATATCTCCCTATACATTGCATTAAAAAAGAGATTAAAAATAATGATTACAGCACATGGGACTCTGCCTAAATGTACTACAGTGCTGGCATCAAATCCTCCAAATGGCGAGTCACCTCCTCTATAGCACTCTCCCTCACGTCACTTGGGACCGTATCCATTTTATTGCGCAAATATAAGTTAAAAAGATTGACGCAATTATATATTTAATGAACATAAAAAAACATAAATTTGTACCTCTTACCGCAACCTCAGATAGTTGTTTCGGGTCTAGTGGCTCATCAGCTTCCATGTCGTCGGGACTAACACGAACGTGCGTCCGCGGATGGAAGTAGTCGAGGTACTCAGGGCACAACTGATCGGCCCAATGAGCCCTCTCCATCCCCCTTAACACCTTATTCTTTGTGTACATTTGCGAGATCTTAAGATTCGTATCAAACACGCATGAGTACATTTTTATTTCAGGGCTTCTGTAACAGCTCTTTGGCTGTACAACTGTGTGATGGATCGACTGAATGAATCCAAATTACCGCAGGAACCGATCAGGCATGTATGGCTCTACCACCCCAGGGCAATGAATAAGACCCCTGTACAAGGTTATTGCGTGCACTCCTGTGGGATTTGGCCCAAAAGGAAGCCAATTGACCTAGTGCATGTGAAACATAGTAAGTGGATAATCGACTAGGTCGGCTATTACAATACTAAACTTTAGAAACTTTAAATGACATAGAAATATTACCTCTTCGGATTTCATTCCGTCCAGGGCACGTCTGTATTTTAACAAATCCCAGTTAGGCTCGCGCTTCCTTCCGGTTCCGATGTGCCACTTAGCTGATGCTGACCACTCGACATCCCAGGATCTCTACTTTGCCGGACTAAACGCGGGAAAGTATTCGTATATCCAGCTCTATTAAAAAAAATGAAAAACAAATTAGTCATTTTATTCCCTAGGTATAAGGACTGAAATAATTTATAAACGATTCTTACAAACCTACAATAAAGTCAGACATCCGCCTAACTGGGCGCCGTCCGCTCTAGAGGGCCGACCAAGGTTGCGATAAAGGTTCGCCAAACATGCTGCACCCCACGCAAGTCCGCCTAGGCTTTCTATATCTTGGAGGTAAGGCAAGAAGTGCCCAAGGACGTGGGTTTTTTTTCTTATCCACGAACAGGGTGTTCCCAACTAACCACAGCAAATAACCTGCGGCAGAATTGACGGCATCCACCTGTCCACTAAGACATTGCTCGCGGGGAGGGACATTTTGACAGTGGCAAAATCTCGATCTCCGAGCTGGTCTTCCTGAATCCCCAACATCTTTAACAGCAGTTCCTTCATCTCTGCCGGCTTAATTTTCCACCTAATTGGCGATCCCCCAATCGGAACTCGCAATATGTACGCAACATCGTGCAGAGTAATACTTATCTCTCCGAATGGCATGTGGAATGAATTAGTTTCCGGCTGCCATATCTCAACAAAGGCACTTAGGAGTGTAGAGTCTAGCTCCGGATGCATAGACCAACCCAAATGTGCCAACCCGGACTTGTCAACTAGACTTTTTATTTTCCCTTCGGCTAAAGCCCACTTTTGCAGATTGTTATAGCCATTATGGCACAACAATGCACCACGTTCCTACGTAATGGAATGAATAAAATAACATATTTTAAAAGCCAACTTATTAATCATAAATAAAAAATAAATAAAAATCATATCAAAAATATGTAATAAAGCATAAAAACGATACCTGTCGATACCATACGTAGTAGGCAACATGTCATTTAAAACTCTGTAACAACTCCGGATCTGAAGGTCCACCGTCAATCGGACCATCTAGAGGCCAGTAAGCCTTCCACCTGGCATTCCCTCTGGAGCCAGAACCGGACCCAGCCCCTGACACTGACCTACGCGAGGAGCCTATTACTTCTTTGCCTTTTTCGCTCCTTCGTCGGTGGGATGCATTTTCCCTTTCATTTTCATCCTCCAACCGCCCTGAGTTCCCTCCCATGTACCCCTGTGACTGAGACATATCCATCTCAAATCTTTCCGCATTTTCCCTAGCTTTCTTGTCCTTCGCATTTTCAATGTATGGAGGGTCAAATGGGATTTTGCGGTAATCAATGTTACTTTCCCTCGTCGCATTTGATAAGCGAGAAGAGCCATACGCTCTTCCTGCCACTTTTCTCTGCCTCTCGGATACAGTGGGATGTATTCGGCCACCTACTTCCTCAGAGGAGGACTGTGTCGCCTCAGTACTTCTATCACACAATTGCAAATTGTCATCTTTTTTGCTTTTGCTTTTGGTTAATTTCAATTTCAATTTCTTCAATGCTTCTGCAATCATATAAACGCGCATGTATCAATACGAAATTAATTGCTAAGATATAAAGAAGGAGAACACATTTACAGTTACAGAAATTTTAAAGTATTGGCGCAAAAGTCGCCCCGTTCGGGCATAAAACATCAGGATAAATCCCGCCGCCGGACGGTGGTATTTTTCCGGAAAATACCGCCGACGGACGGCGGGATTTTCCGGGAAAATACCGCCGTCCGACGGCGGTATTCCTTAATAAAATACCGCCGGCAGTATTTCTTTGAAATTTTGCCGGTGACCTCCGGTATTTCATTCCATTTCGGCAACAATCGGCCGGATCTGCGAAGATCCGGGGAAAAAAATAATAATTTGGGGGAAAATACTAACAAATCCGGACATATTATAACTAAATTAATCAAACAAACAAATAATCTCACAAATAAAACAGTACCAAAACAGATATTAATTTGAGGCACTAACCTTTAGTCGATCGTACTCGCAGTAACCGTTTTATCCGATTTAGCTAATTTAGGGTTTCCTTAGCCTCAATTGTATTTCATTTCCTCTGCTTCCGTCTATTTATAGACGGAAGCATAGGAAGTTGTTCAGTTTTGTTTTATTTTTTTTTTTTTTCTGCTGGATTACTGTTCACCCACCGGTGAATAGTAATTTGGCAGAACCTTATTTTTTTTTTATAAATGTTTTACGCTAAGGGCATTGTAGTCTTTTTATAGGGAAATATTACTGCGTTTCGTAAATTTATAACAATTTCGAAAAAAAAAAAGAAAGAAGAAAGAAGAGATCTTTCTTTCTTGCAACTTGTTTTCTTCTCCTAGAACCCGGATACCTTACCCTATGTTCCTCATCCTTTCAATCAAGAAGTAACATGGGATGAGTGCCCGACATCAAAACGGGAAATAGAGAAAAAATCCTGCAAATTCATCTCTTCTCTCTCGGCTTTGCAAAAAGAAAGCCCAAACAGAACCATAAATTTCAAGACCAAACAGAGTTTTGCAGAAGGTGGAGACCTACAAACTTTTGAGAAACTCAATAGAAAAGTAAAAAGATCTTGGGAGCAAATGATTCGAGAACAGAAAGGTTAACTAGTGTGAAAAATTGAGGAGCAGCCATTGGTTGAGTTCACCATCCGTGAGATTAAAGATTTTCCTTCTAAGAGGTAATCCTATCTGAACTTTCTTTAGGAGCTGTAGTTTGTATAAATAATGCTTACCCTATTACAAAACAAATCTTAAAATGACTACTACAGGGTATTTTATAGTTAATCTTTAATTGTTTTGAATCTGAATATTCGATAATTGAATTCTGAGGTTAAAAGAAATTGAAATCTGAAGAATACAGAAAGGAAGAAACAGGGGGGGCTTTAGATTATGTTTAATATAGTGAATAATTTGTGTTTTAAATCTAATCATATAGACTGGAATGAATTAGTTATAGTGCATTTGAGTTGGTTATTGACCAAACTTTCAGTGGGGAGTAAGCATCACACGATTGTTCATGAACTTAGTTTTCAGATTCATTGTATAAGTTACTTGTGAAATGCCTTAGTAAATAAAGTTTGACCCAGATTGTAGGGTGACTGAATCAAATTGGAACCCAGAAAAGAGGATTGTTGTTTTTGATTTAGTGGTATTAGAAGTCCTGATTCTTAGCTGAACTACTAGAGTTTGGAGGCTTAACCTTAAAAGATTATCTGATATAATTCTTCCAAGTTGAATGCTATAATCTGTTTGAAAGAAAGTCTCGGTGCTATTTTAGTGTTGTTTTTTGTTGGTTTCAGAACTAGAAAACTCTGTGTGCTGTAGTTATTGGTTTGGCCAAAACCTTACGGAGTAAAAATGAAGATTTCTTGTAAGTAAAATCAAAATCTGAAGCTTCACGGAAGTGGAATAATTGTACTAGTGTGAGTGTATGTTTGATTCTTAAAAACTAGTCAAAATGAAGGTTGAAATATGGTCTCAGATGTTTTTACTCTGTAAAATAGTTTTAACACTTTAAGAACTGAGTTTGAGATGCTAGAATTATCTTCCTTGAATTAAGAGAGCTGAACCTATATAATTTCACACAACTAAGGAGCTTATGAAAGTTTAGAGGGTCAAAGTTGTTCTATTGTTTCCATTGGAGCTCATTTTTGTTTCAAGATGTGGTTGATAATGGGAAATGAACTTTAAGTGAGTATGAAAACATTGGAGTTTTGTTACAGTTGGCACAGTAAACTACTAGCGAGCTGAGTTAGATTGGATAGTTGTTGAACCTGTGGACATTCTTATTTAGTAATTCTTATGACTTAATAATTAGTCCACGCGCCAATTAGATATTATTGTTAGCCTATGAAATTGGGACCCATAAGTTGTAATTTTACAAGTTAATATAAAAGCTTCCGTATTAATTGTAATTTAGTTTTCACTGTTCTGATTGCACTACTGAGTTCTGGTGCGAACCAGGCAGGCGTCCGATCGAGTTCTCGTATGGGATAGGGGGCAGGGTTGGGGCGTCACAATGGACCTTTGTATTCAGGGTTAGGAATATGCAAAAAAAAAAAAAAAAAAAAAATAGTGTCACCACAATTTTAGAACAAATTCCTCAAAATCAATCAAATAAATAGAGAACCTAGAATTGAATTCTCCTTTCTTCCCTCTTAAACTTCAGACGAAAGACAAAGTTCTAAAATAAAATTAACTTGAAAAAAAGGAAAAAATATGTTTACCTTAAGCCAACATACACAACACAGAAATTCCAAAAACTCCAAAGATCTTTTCATTTAGCCCTTTGAACCCAACCTTCGACTAGTATGGGCTTAAAAAGCAAAGACGGGAGAGGGAAATTAGAGAAAAGCACGAAAGCAAAAGTAAAAGGTGACTGAAGAATAGAAGAAAAAGAAAAACAACCTCTGCAAAAGCCCTAATCTTTCTCATTTTCTCTTCTTTCCTGTGCTTGAGCAACCACAGAAACTAAAAATGAACAAACCATTCTGGCTCTACTAAAATCAGAGGGATTTCAGAGAGCAAAAGCAAAAGCAAAATCAAGATCTTCTAGTTGAAAGAGAAGAAGAAGAGGAGAAGATGGAGAAGGGGAAGAGGAGAAATGGGAGAGAAGAAAGAAAGACACATTTGGCTTTGACCGGGTAGTCGTCTAAACTATAGCAAAACTCCAATCTATGTCTCTGTTTGGAGTCGGCAACAAGCAAGTTGCGGGACTTCCAGATGAGCGAGGCGATTAATCAACGACGTCGTTTTGCCTCTTTAAAAGCAAAACGACGTCGTTTTGCCTCTGTGTAGAGAGCTCCATACTATGTTTTGCACTTTAATTTTTTTTTTATTTTTTAAAAAATTTCTACAGACTACTTTCTTTCCTCAATTTTGAAACCACGTGAAAGTTGAATCCCCCCACTTTCTCTCCCCAATTTTTGGTCAATCACTTCCCAATCAACAGAACCCTTTTTCATTCCAAAATTACCGCTTCCCACCAATTCTAATCATGAAAATACTTGCTAAATGGGCAATAAAAAAAATAAAAAAAAAAGACGAACAAAAGGGCAAAAACGGGACTCTCTCTTAAAAATTAGCAGGAAGTCATTCCTTTCCAAAATCACCCATCCCCATTCATTCAAATCACAAAAATACCTATTAAAAGCCTAAAAAATAAAAAAAGAACAAAAGGGTAAGACTTGGGCTTTTAAGCTCCTTTATAGTCTTACCCTTGATGAGTGTAAGCTTAGGTTTCATACGCCTAAGTCTAACCTAACATTTCTTTCTGCCTCATATTTCTTCTCACGGTCAGGGCACAATCTCTCGATGCTCTTCAATTTTCCGGCTGTGATGAGAATTCATCACTAAATGCTGCACAAATGTTCCTTATTTCTATTCGTCCTTTTTCTCCCACTCTCTATCCTTCTCCTAGCAGTCAAGTCCTACCACCTGGTGCCACTAGTACCAATGCCATCTCCGCCACCAGCACCAACACCATCTCCACCCCGATTGACTCCCTTTCTCCCGTCCTCCTCTCCCTCATAAAAGCCTTTGCCTTCCTCGCACAGCCACATCTAATCTAATTTCCCCAGTTCACAGCCTATGACAGCGCCCTAATTGAAGCACGGCACACGCAGAAAGGGTCGTGGAAAGATCCTTGGGCCTCTTGCTGTGAAAGAGTAACAAACTCTCGGATTGAGTTAATCTTCACCTCCGACAGGACTTGCTTTTGCCACTCTATTCCGATTTTCTCTTTGGAATGTGGCAGGTTCTACTATTTTTATTTTATTTTATTTTATTTCTGCTCAATTTAAATTAGGAAATCTAGGTATATCAGTATTGGCCATGGCTGATTGTAATTTGGCGTGTGTTTTCTATTACTCTGCCTCAACTGCAGACATCACTACACTTCCACTTGACACCTATTATAATGATAAACTGCTCGTCTCGCCGTGACCTTTTCTTGAATTCTCAAAACTTCTGTCGCTCTATCCCGGCAGGGGCAGAGAACCCGTCGTCGTCTCGACTGAGCTACCGAAGGCTCTGGGGAAGCCGGAATAGGAGAGCACTCATCTTGGGGTGGGCTTAGCACTTAGACTTTCAGCGTTTTCCATGGGCACGATAACTGGTACACCAGAGGTGTGTCTTTCCCGGTCCTCTGTACTAGGGAAATGTCCTCTTAATGCTCTAACGCCCACACCAGATATGGACCGAACTGTCTCACGTTCTGAGCCCAGCTCATGTACCACTTTAATGGCCGAACAGCCTAACCCTTGGAACATACTACAGCCCCAGGTGGCGAAGAGCCGACATCGAGGTTCCAAAACTTCTGTCGCTCTATCCCGGCAGGGGCAGAGAACCCGTCGTCGTCTCGGCTGTGCTACCGAAGGCTCTTGGGGAAGATCAACCTGTTATCCCTCGAGTAACTTTTATTCATTGAGTGATGCCCCTTCCACCCAGCACCGTCGGATCACTAAGGCTGACATTCATCCATGCTCGATGAGTGGGTCTTGCAGTAAAGCTCCCTCCTGTTCCAATTGAATAGTCCATTTTTAAATTTTTTACTTCTCTTACCCTTACTAATATAATCATGTGTGGTCCATAATTAGTCTATACTTAATTAGTAAGGATATAAATGGAATAACAGGTGTCAAATTAGCTAATTTATGTATTGTACCTTAACATTCATAATAAGTGGTACATTGGCCAAAGTAGACTCTTCTAATGGAACAGAATAACAGAAGATTCTAATGGAACAGAGGGACTCCCTTATGTTCCTAATGATTTAGTTCTTTGTTTCCACCTTTGTCCGTATGTATTTAGGATTTTGTATTGTAATAAAAGCTTCAAAACAATCATCTATTTCATTTGCTGGTTGGATATATTTTTGATCTGTGTACGACTGTCCTCATAAGTTCTACTGGTGTCACATTGCATCTATTATTTTCTATCCCTTCATGATTTAGATATTATAATTATAATGAAACAATGGTTGTGAAGGAATGATTAATTATCGTCTGTCTATGTGTGTTGGTTCCTTGTATCTTGAATCCATTCATGTCTCACATGACAATCTTGTATCTTACGCCCAATGTCTTTTAACACCATAAGAGGTCTATTGTTAGCATTTTTTTATTTTGGAGAAAGGCACACCTCCCTTAGTCTACCTTACCTGAATAGAATTCCTATTAAAGTGTTCTATGTCTTACTATATTTTCTTAGTTAACTGTTGCGATTGGGAAATAGTTAGGATTTGCTGCTCAATTATTCTTGATCACTTTGATGTTGCTTAATATATCATAAGTTGTTTGTGAACGATACTGAGTCGATACTACATAAGCCTACAAAAAGTGTCAACTATCAATTAAGCTAGCAATAATAATCAGTTTCCTTGGGTAATGATAAAAAGGTTTTTATTGCTTATGACATGAGGGGGAAGAGCTACAATTTGTGTTTTGAGCTATTCTTAGTTTGAGAAATTAGTTGGTCCATGCATTTCTTTCTTGGTTCATCAAGTTTTGAAATTACAACTTGTGTTGGAGTTCTCGGTTGTACTAGTGTTGTTTCCAGTTCCTCTGTTGTAAGGAAAATGGACAGCTAGTTAATTTGATATTTTAATTAAGAGGACTAACTCCATTTCCTCTGTTGTAAGGAACATGGATATTTAGTTAATTTGATGTTGCAATTAAAATTGATTCAGGCTGTTTCTCTTTTTTTAAATTAATAAATTAGAAGAAGAAGAAGAAGCTACCAATAATAATCAAGATCTTGTGTTGCAGAATCTTAGCTTGAGTTTGGGAAATCAAAACAACCCTGCTCTCATCCTTATTCTTGTATAGAAAACTCATAACATCTAACTTTGATTTGTGGAATGTACAAAGAAGTTCCAGTTCGCTTAAGTTGTGCTTGAAACTATAACAAACTCGTTCCATTAAATGCAAGTTTATTGATATGTGTCGAAAAACTATGAGTGGATATATATGTTGCTCTTATATTATGGATCTTGATTTGCATATCACTTGGAAGTTTCTTGTATCATTCATCAATTGTTTCAGCATCTAATCAATTTATTATATAGGTTCTCATTCCAGTCATCTCCTCTCAAGGAAGAATACATTCATTGTATGTAACAATATGCTGTATGTAATTGTTTTCTTTATTTGAAGGCTTTTGTCAGCTACATTGATCTAAGATTTTGATTGCTTGATTTCAGGTTGTAAGTTTTATTTTATTTGGACTTGATTTTTTGTTTTAATTTCATGGATTGTATAAGGGATTCCATAAATCTAATGATGTACATAAGGCCAACAAGAGTAAGGCTTGGAGCATATTTGTGGAGTTTATGAGAAAGATGCAAATAAGGTAATTGTTTCTCAATTCTTCATCCTATCATAGCCGTGTTTCTTTTTACTTCAATTAACCTTGAAGCAAAGGGTGACTACAGATTTAAAGAAAATTTTGTTAGAAAGGAATCTACTATTTTCTGATGCAGGTACTTCAAATAATTATTCAAATGAGTGTTATTATGCCTAGAAGGCACTATTTTTAGAACTGTTCAATTCTTTCTAAACAGGGATTAACACTAAATTTTTATATGAGGTCCTTCTTTCACACGCAGCAATTGTATATGTACATTGAATTTTGTTTTATTATTTTTGGTTATATTATTTTTTGTTCTGCCGACACTCGTATATTCAGCTTGCCCAAATAACCATCTAATTATTAATTTTTTAAATTTTTTTTTTTTTGCAGGAAATTATCAAACTTTTGGTCAAATATGTACATGTGCTTTTGTGGATATTCATAAAGTTGTCTCGATGCTTTTGTATAGTGTTAGTTTTGGAATGTTCCATTAATGGGTTAAATTTTGTTAAATCCATAGGGTATAGTGTGGAATTAACTTCCTTTTGTATTTGACACCATAAATCCTTTTTTAACACGATTATTGTTTTGGATTGTCTAATTTATAAAACTGCATTTTATGGATAATATTGCATTATCAACAATATATATTACTATTATTTTGGTGGAAAAGTGTTGCGATTGGTGGACAAAGTGTTACATTTTTAATAATAAAATATAAATAGGTGTGTTGCATATGTATCAAATAGTGTTTTTTGATCAAAGGTAACATACAAAAATATATTTCCTTAGAAGAGAAAAATGTGTTGCACAAAGAAAAGTATTTCATTTGTTATCTATGGCAATACTTTGTAAAAGAATTGCTTAAAACGCAAAAAGCATTGCCTTAGGTCTAAGGCAAAAGGACCAAAGGGAATACTCGCAAAAGTATTGCCTTAGGTCTATTGCAACAAAAAAAATGGTTTAAAACAATGCGATGTCACTATAGCTTCATTTTGGTGTATATGGTTCTTATTTTGGATTTGTTGCCTTCACAGAATTTTGAAATCCCAGGAAGCATCCCTATCTTCTTGGAGAGTAAGAAATTATAACAATTTGTTCTGTTTAAAGCTTTTGGTTTGTCCAAAAGTGTTAAATTTCTTCACTATGTTTGTTCTGTTGGTATCAAGATCCAAACCTTGGTTTGGATCCCATTTTCATTTTATAATAATTTTTCATCAATCACAATAAGCCTACACCTTTTACATTCCTGATATAATTTTAATATTTTAAAATCACAATCCAAATCAAGGTTTGGATCAAGTCCTGATACCAAACGGGGCCTTAATGTCTTAGGTACACAGAGCAGTTTGATATTTCTCATGCACGAGTTTGGCAAGTGAGGTGTTTTTTCTTATTTTCTTACTTTTATACTTTCCAAATTGATCTTTAAGTTCTTTTTTTCTTGCAACATTGAAGACAATGTTCAATTTAAGTGTGGGGTAGGAGGTTAAGGCGATTCTTTAATGCTTTTTATGGTGTTGTGAGTTACAAAAAGAAAAAAAAGTTATGTTGTAAAATTCTGAATTTTTTCCCAAAACTTTTGCAATTCTATTAGATTATGTGCTTTTCAGATGATTTTTGGGAAGCTTATGCCATTACAGAACTTCAGTTGTGGTTGAATAGTTCGTAACATAAATGGATGGATGATGATCTTACTCTTGTTTGTTCAGTCAAGCTATTTTCTGAGGATAGATTACGACTGAATTTGGTAGTCTCAAGTTATTATTCTTTTCTTATATCAATTTTAGTAGATGAAAAAAGAGATAAACAACTCATATCAGAACAACACAACCATTCATTCAGATTGTATTTCTCCAAAGGTAATATCAACAATTATACTTTTCTATTAATGCATATAGTATGTGTTAAATTTGATTACTTTTATTAAAACTATTTAGGAGCATGAAAAACTACGAGGAGAAGAAAGAGGAAGGCCAAAGGATCTTCAACCTAGGTTTGGGTCCATAAGTAGTGAAATTGCCCTATGCAGACTCACTTTCGCTATGGCTCCAGTGGGTTCCCTTAACCAAGCCACTGCCTATGAGTCGCCAACTCATTCTTTAACAGGCACATGGTCAGAGCCCTAGGCTCCTCCAACTACTTGGGAGCTTACGGTTTCATGTTCCATTTCACTCTCCGATGGGGGTTCTTTTCACCCTTCCCCTCACGGTACTACTTTGCTATCAGTCACCAAGGAGTATTTAGCCTTGCAAGCTGGTACTTGCTGATTCACACTGGATTCCACATGCCCTATATGATGTGAGCACTTTGTGTGAAGAACTCGCGTTGTGGAAGAATTGATGCCAATGAAAATCGAACAATGCATATCACAATTACTCTCTTGAAACTCAAAAACTCTAGATTAATTTAAGCAAGATCTAGTCTACTTTACCCTTAAACTAACCAGATTTTAAGAGGTTGAATCAACAGAATTATAGGTGGAGCAAGAACCTATAACCTTCTAAATTTGGAACTTGAACTAAGAAATCATGCAAAATATTACACAAGCTCAATAATCAAAATATAAGGAGAATTAAAGCAAGGATAAACCTATAAACTCAATTCATTAACTCTTCCTGAATAATGTATAAGATGGCCCAATTTATAGGAGAGGGGTAGGCAAAAATTATAAGGGAAAAACTAGTAGAAATAGAAAAGGAAACTACTAAAAGAAGTGAAAACTAACCAGAGTTGGTTTTCTTTTACAGAACTGAATCAAAAGAAGCATGATTTTGGTTGAAGTAGAATTCGGTTGTAACTAATAGCGGTTACCCAAATTCTCCTTGAAAAATAAAAGAGAAGCTTAAATTTGGTAACTTTTAAGTTAAACCAAATTCAAGTTGTAAAAGAAAGAACAAACTAGTAATGGAATAGGAAAATATCCGCTAATTGAAGTCGTAAACAGTTTTGGTAACTTGAATTAATTGAAATTACAATTGGAAAAGTAAATAGGTAACATGAAAAACCTTCTCCTTCTCGGATTCAACTTGCACAGTTCGCAAGGGGGTTGCGAATAGGCTTGCGTGGTGTGCGGATCCATTGAAGCTGGCAGGCTGCGATCATTGGCTGTGATCGTGGGTTGGACCTTGCGATCGTGGGCTTGGATTGTAGCCTGCTAGCGAGTTACTTATTGGGTCGACTTATGAAGCTTGGATGCTGAATGGGTCGGCCCAAAGTTGATGGAGCAAGAGTATGTGAGTTGTAAGGAGGCCCCTTGAAGTCAACGGGTTTCAAGAGGCTTATCGCCTCTGAGCAGGGCCTGGCTTGGAATAACCTTCCTCGAAGAGTTCAGTGATTTCTACCGAGCTGGGCCTTTGAACTGGAAATCTGCGAATAGATAACTCCTGTTGTGGGGGCCCATCCTTCAAGTTAATGAAGCTAATGATGGCCTTGTCACTATGCTACTCGGGTCAGAGCATAAGGTAGTAATGCTTTCGGCTAGTGGACTTTCGCCATCTAGGGTGCAGCTTTCGGGCTGCTTCTCCTAGCAGCACAACACTTGTATTGCACGGCGCTTGTATTGCTCTCCCACAACCCCGTTTTCACAGTTTAGGTTGCTCTCATTTAGCTCGCTACTACTACAGGAATCATTTTTGCTTTCTTTTTGTCTGGCTACGAAAATGTTTCAATTCGCCAGGTTGTCTGTTGCCTTCTCATGGATTCAACAGTAGTTTGAAAGGTTTCCCTATTCAAGAATCTCTATATCTATGCTTATTTTCACCTTCCTGAATTGTTTCATCGATTACTATGCCCTTCCTCATCTCTGGGTGCCTAGGTATTCACGGTAAGCCTTTCCTCGTTTGAACCTCGCCCTTCACTTTTATTTTAATTTAAGGCCATGCTATCTTAAGGTGCTCCTAAATAGATGGATCTTATCAACATCCATGAATGATAAATCGTAGATCGAATTGGAAAAATAGGGTACTTCATAAAGATTTGTATCGGCTAAGTTCACGAGTTAGAGATAAGCGAACTCGAACTGCTGACATCCGCCGCAGGGTAAACCACTGCCTCTCAGATCCCTCGACTTATTTTACCATAGAGTCCAATGATAGACAATAACTCCCCTCCCCCAGAGCACATCTTACAACTTTCATCGTACTGTGCTCTTTAACGAGCAACTCTTCTAAAAATATGTGAAGCCCCAAAAAATTTAAACCGGAATTAACTTGCAATAAAATAGAAACTCGAGTTTAATGTAATTTATTTTAAAATGATTGATCTTAATTAATGTACTTACTACTTGGGGTAAAAATAGTAAATAAATTCATTACTAAAATAATAATAATAATAATAATAGTTAAAAATAAGATAAATAGGTAAGTAAATATATCTATATAAATAATAAATAAATAAATAGAACTAAATAATAATAATAAGGTAGAAGAGATCTCGAAGGGTCTAAAGGCAAAGTTGGCGAGCAAGTAGCGTGACAGATTAGACGTAAAGCTGCGGAGAAAAATGATAATGTTTGTAGACAGGCTTGTTTTCGATTGAAAAAGGAAAAGTCGCACCTCTTACAAGCAACAGTGAAAAATCAAGTGGATATTCTCTTTAAATAGAAAGGAAGAGAAGCTTTCTCACGCAGAAGTGAGAAAGAAGTATTAAAAAAAAAAGAGTAAATGTAAATGGACTGACGATAACATGGACCGAAGGTCCCGAAAGGGGGCCCACCTTTTTGTGTTCCATTTTTGCCCTTCGTAGTGGAATACACATAGGCACCACGTCACAAATGCGTATAAACATGGGGGGCTGTTTTTTCTTTCATCGCCTTCTTTTTTTTCTACAATTTTCCTCCTCCTCTCCTTCCGATTATGAGATTCCAAAACAAATACAGTCCAATTTCTCTCTCAATCAGATCTTCATATCCTTTCCTATGTGGCAGCCATAATTACCCACCAACATTAAAGAGGATACACATAAGAACTCACACAAACAAAAAACAAAGGCCAGAGTAAGAAAAGGTAGAAGCTTTTAGATGAGAAAAGAAAACGAAGCAGAGAGCTCTAAATAAGAAAATCAAAAGAACCAGTGTGATTTAAGAACCACAGAAAATTTAGAGAAAACAAAACGGCAGTGGCTGTGAGAATACCCAAAAAACTTAAAAGAGAAGAGACCAGGTGTCAATTTCTAAATTATGAGAGGCGATGATGCAGATCTTCAAAATTGCCACCGAGTTAGGCTAGGTTTCAAGAGCGTTTTTATTATGATGGATTGTTTCAATCTTGAAAGCGTGGTGCTGGGAACAAAGGTTGTTTTCAAGGACCTTCTGTTGCTCCGACGTCGGTTCGATTAGCTTCCTAGCGGCGGATTTGAGGTTGGGTTGAAAAAAAAAAAAAAAAAAAAAAAAACTGGTGATGGATAGGTCATAAAAGAAGAGAATTTGTAGAGAAGATGAGTGTGGGTTGGGCCCTAAATCTATCTCAAATAGAACTGAAAGGAAGGAAAAGTAGCTACTGAAATGGAACTTGGAAGATGGAGATGAAGCGTTGAAGACGATGAGTTTGGTTTGAGTGCAAGAAAATAAAAGAAAATGAAATATTAAATTATACTTAAGCATTGTGTAGTGTTCTCCTTGGATAAGGATTAAAACTGTGATAAATTCTTCTTTCCAAAAAAAAAAAAAAAAAAAAAAACCATGATAAATTCAATGTGCTGCATTTTTTATTTTTGTTTACACATTGATAATAATTTTAATAAAAATATTACCATATAATTTTTATTGGATTGCATAATAGCTATAAAATTAACTTTATTAATATTCAACAAATAATGTAAATATTTTTGTGTAATGTATCAAATGTTTGCTCCAAATGTATCATTTTAATATGTACATTGTATTGACTATGTTTTAATGTAATAAATTACAATGTGAGAATCAATTTTTTTTTTTTGTATAATTTAATACATTAGTATTTTGTGTGTGATAATAATGAGAAGAAACTATGTGCATTACAACAATTTATATTTGTTATGGAAAAATGTAAGTGTTGGTATAAAAACTAAAACAATTAGAATTCATAATCTTTATTCCTTTTGGCTAATCAAGTGTATTATATATCTTAAGTATTTATTTTTACCAATAATACATCTAATAAATGTAAGTTTGTATTACATTATAACCTTTTAAAAATATAATAAATAGAAAATTCATTTAATAAATTTTAAGTCAATTCATTAAATAGAAAGAAAATTTAAGTTGAGAATATTTCAAAGATTTATATGATAATTCCAAAAATTGGAAATTTTTTTGTCTACCATCATTTTCCGATTGTCCTATGAATCATCTAAAACATACATAATATCACAAAGCTACCTCCTCATATCCAAATTTATTGGTCATATCTAAACATGAGACAAGTCAACTCATAATATAATAATTGTTGCATTAAATTGCTAATTTTAAGTTTTATTAGTATTAAGAAAATGATTTGATATTTTATGTGTAATGTATCAAATGTCTGTTTCAAATGTAACATTTTAATATGTACATTGTATTGATTATGTTTCGAGGTAAAATTACAAAATGAGTATCAAAATTCTTCATAAATTTAATATAGTAGTGTTTGGTGTGTGATAAATTTAATAAATTCTTCATAAATTTAACATCTGAAATGCCTAATATAAATTTATAGTTCTTAATTTCCTAATTACAATCCATTAAATCACTATTTGAATTTGTTTTTGTTATTATAAACGGCACATCTCCCTAATATACTTTTAAATTTCAAAAGGTTTGGATTTACTACAATTTTAATTTTATACTTTTAATCAACACCTCAAATTAAGTTAAGAGTTAGAACGAAAGCTAACTTTATCAACTAGTCAAATTCTATCATTTATCCAATATTTAATATTTACATGATTATTGTACTTGTTTGAATTGCAATATAATTCATATCTCATATCTATTTGTAATATTTTCTTTTTGAATTGCACGTTAGTTTATTATAAATTACATATTTTTGATTACCACTTAAGAGTTCATCATCTATTAAATTTCTAATTTTTTTTAGACGATCTATTAAACTTTTAATTAATTACAATTAGTTCCCTCATTACCTAATGATATATATATATAAAGAAAACATTTGATACAACATGTGTATTAAAATGATACATTTAAAGTAAACATTTGATATAATTGTGTATTAAAAAATACACTTAAGTAAATATTTGATACAACGTATGTATTAATGATACACTTAAAGTAAACGTTTGATACAATGACTGTATTAAATGGTACATTTGAAACAATGTGCATATTATAAGCTTGTATTACAATATAACATTTTAAAAAAATACAAAAAATTTAAATAAACTTATTAAATGAATTTCAATGGAGGACTGCTTCTGTTCAAATCTTTCTCCACTAAAAACATAAGAGGTGAGGGCTTTCCCGCCATATTTCCTCCACTGAACTAACATACATGCAGATATGCAGATAAGATTACCGCCAGATAACATAACTGTCTGTTAGTTTCATACGTTGAATATAGAGTAAACCTGGTTATCATTTGTTTTGTTGACTTTCATTTTATTTATGTGTTCCATAATGATATATGCATAACTTTTCCCATTGTACTAGTTGGTTATGTTCCGTTAACCCTCATGAGTTGGGCGCTTTGCAATGACTTGTTGAATGTGTTAACAGGGTGACATTTAGAACTGCTTGGGCCAGGACTAAAAAAATATTCATGTTTATTGCATTGTATATTAAGTTGTGTTGTTGGAATGCTTATATTGTTACACTTTTCCCATTCTGCGTCATAACAATGCCAAGGAACGATTCATTATCCCACTGACTAAATATATTTAGATATTGTTACCCCCAAATAACATGACTGTCTGTTAGTTTCGTACCTTGAATATATATTGAACTTGGTTATCAGTTGTTTTGTTGACTTTCCTTTTATTTATGTGGTTCATAGTGATATCTGTATAACGTTTCACAGTATAATATTAGTTGGTTATGTTTGTTACCAGTCATGAACTGGTAACGGTGTACTGACATATTCAATGTGTTAACCAGTTGAAATGTAGAATTTTTTGGGTCATGACTGTTAAGTAATATTTGCATTTAATAATTTGTATATTAGGTTTGTGCTGTTACAAAAGTTAGAATGTAACGATTTTATTTGTTTGCTACATAACAATGCCAAGAAGAAACGATTCATCACCAAGTTAACTAATATATATTTAATGACCTATTCATTCCAATGAGTGCAAACATCCGAACGGAAATTATTATGTGATACAATACAAATGTGCTTATACTGAAGACTCAATATATAACTCCTCCACAGATGCCTATTACATTAAGATGTTATTTTAAATGTATCATTTTAATATGTATATTGTATACAATGTTTATTTTAATGTATTATTTTAATACATACGTTGTATCAAATGTCTGCTTTAAATGTAACATTTTAATACATGCATTATATCAAATATTAGCTTTAAATGTATCAATGTATGTTTTAAATGTATCATTTTATGTTTGTTATTATTAAATTATCAAATTGATAAATTATAAAAATTTATACACTTCACAAATTCCTTTTATAATAATCATAGTTGATAAATGCCTCTAATTAATTTTTTTGAATTTTTTTAATAATACAATTTAATAATTGAAAACATCACTCCACGAAAGTTACACGTGTTAATATTTTTCTAACTATTTTCTTCATTATAATTTTTAGAAAATTCAATCAAGAAAATAGAAGAAAGCTGCTTCTAAATTATTAATGAACATTTGTCAAAATTAATTTAATAATAAAAAATTATTAAAAAAATTTAAAAATAAAATGTCACCAACTAAAACTTAGAAGGAAAAGTTCAAAGAAAAGAGAAAAAAAATGGTGGGATTAAAGAGTGGCCCGATGGAACAATAATTTTTGGAACAATAATTTACAATATGATTACTCTGTATTGTTTTACAATATAGAATATACTCTTTTACAATATAGAATATAACGTTTCACAATATAGAATGTAACATTTCACAATATAAAACTGTACTGATTTTTTTCTATTATGTACAATAAAGACTACTGATTTGTTTACTACTCTGTACTGTTTTACAACATAGACTGTACTAAATTGTTTATTACACTATACTGTTTTACAACATAAACTATATTGAATTGTTTACTACACTATACTGTTTTATGATAAAGATTATACTATTTTTACTACTATGTACTGTTTTTGTTTCATGGGTTTTCAAAATGCTAAACGAAAAAAAAAATCACCTACTGAAATGAATGATAAAAGAGGAGAATGAAAATAAATTAGAGAGGAAGAGAGAAGGAATTGATAGTCATGAAAAATGAAAAGAAAAAGGAAGAAAGGCTGGAAAAGAGGAAGAGAGAGAGAATATAATAAATGTGTGTGGAGGAGAAAGGAAGAAAGTGTTGAAAAGAGGAAGAGAGAGAATATAATAAATGCAAAGGGCATTTCTGTCTTTTTGACTGACGTGGATTTCCACTCACGCGCGTCGGTCCTGGACTTCGTCGGTCCATTTAAAGCGACCTTAAAAAAAAACTAAATCCGAAATAGGAAAAAGGAATCAAGAATTAGGTTCTTTGAGGAGAGAAAGGGAACAAAGGAAAACATTAGAAGTTATAGAGCAAGACAAATACGCCGTTTGGAGAAGAAGAAAGGATAAAAAAAAGGAGGAGATAAGGAAAATAGGAGAAGTTGACAGAAGAAAGAAGGGAGGATTTGGGAAAGAAGGAAGGGGGACGATCCGAAACTGCCCGCTTATTCACCTTAGTCCCGACTTCGAGTATCGCCACTTAGGTAATCCTTTAACACCCTCCATAGCTAGTAGATTCGTGTCCAAAGTATGCCACATGAAAATGTAAATATGCCGTAAACGTCATCCTTCTCGAATTTGAAGTATGATTTATTTCTCAGAAAACATGATATGCTGTGCTCATAGTAGAAGATTAGAAATGCATGTTAACTAGTAGATGTAATGCCTAAAACATGAAACAAATTGGTTTTTTGAATGGTTAAAAAATAAAAGGAGAAGTTGTGAAACTTACAATATCTTTAAATTTAAGCCATTGATGTTATCTTTGGTTCTTTTAGCTTATGAATATGCTAGAGATACAGAGAGTAGGATTCTAATGACTTTAGAAACATGCATACATAAAATGGACATAAAATGGACATAAAATGGGTAAGCATTCCAGGACGAATGGCGTTCATTCGTTTAATATTCTAATTAGCTTAAAATGCTCTGGGCATGAAAGAAATGAATTTTATATAAATTCTAAGATTGCAGAAAACATATTTTGTTGGAAAGATCTCAAAACCTGAATTCTTAGTTTGAATCTTTGATTGTTATTTTCTGCATTGTAAACTCATGGCGATGCTGGAAATGCGGATAGGAGTATAATTTTAATGATCCTGAAAACAGTTTTCCAAACAAATGAAAAATAGACGAATAATCCGCTGGAATTCCGAATTCTCAAACATGTTTGTTTTTGTGTTCTATCTAACCTAAAATGATATATACATATTGTAAAATACTTTTATAATGATTTAATGATTTTAGAAACTTATTTGATTTAAACAATTTAGGACTCGAAGCTTGTAGGCTTATCAATGGCGGACTAGTGTTGAAGTTGACTATAGCCGATCAAAACGACGGCTATATCTGGTATGTCCATGAAGAAAATCGGCAATGATCGGGCATTACTTGATTATTGCCGAAGTTCTTTGAATTGGACTGACACAGAATCAGGTATGCCTATTCTCTCTCAGTCTGTTTACAAAACACACACACACACACACACACACACACATATATATATGTATATATGTATACATGTAAATAAACATTTGTAATAATAATACTAATATTAAAATGAAAATGAAGGGCAAGTAAAACAGATAGAAGAAAGAAGGAAATAGAAGGGTGCTATCGATGAGAGAATTAAGGGGGAAAGAAAACAGAGAGTACATAAATAAAGAAAAGAGAAAAGAAAGAAAAGAGAAATGAGAAAGAGGCAGAGAACAGAGTACTAAGACAAAAATAGAGTATAGGAAGAAGGAAGATAAATAAAAGAAAATGATAATGGTAATAATAGTAAATGGATAAACCGATAAATAAAAACAAAAGGTAGGAAACAATACGTTAGAAAATTGGTACATTTTTTGACAACTCAGAACAATACATATATATATATATATTTGATGTGACGTAAAAAGGCCGGATCTAGATGCTTCGGGTGGCTGATGAAGATCTTGAAGGTCTAGCTCGGATCTGGGAAATTGTGGCTTGGAAAGGTGACAGTGTAGCTCAGATTTTGATGTTATAGCTTGGACTGACCGTCTCCTTGATGAATCTGGTAATGAGAACAAGAACAAGAAACAAGAAACAAGAAACAAGGGGCTATCTCCCCTGTTCCACTCCGACACTCAAGTTAGTAGAGTATAAGAGTAAACTGGATTGACCAAGGGCTTAAGCTTGTAAGAAAATGCGTGCCTGATTTAGTCTGATGTTTGAGTATAGATAGCTCACCTGGCCTTGCCTTCTCCGCCATTCTGAGCTGGAGCATTTATTGCATGCCTGATTTGCCTCCCTCCTTAATGAGCTCCAACTTTATTGCCTCGGTAACGTCTTGGATATTTATGGCTCGGATAAGACTCCCTCGCCATTATTACTGTGCGTAACTCCTGCATGAAATAAGACCCAGATTCCCGCCCCTTAATGTCGCATAGCTATCCTATCATTTTTCCGTTACTCCGACCTAAGCTTTCCCCAGCCCGGTTATCTTAACTGTTTACTGACCTAAATTATTTCTCTAGCTCAGTTGACTGAGCTACCTGCCGACCTAAGCCTGATTTTGGGCTTTTTATGCTGTTAAGTTTTCATTGTCTTTATTGGGCCAGGCCCAATGACTTTTAGCTTTTTATGCACACCAATATTAATAATAAAAATATATAATAATGGTATATATATGGAGTAAACATACAATTACGTATTAAACCAGTAAGGATAATTAATAATAACTATGATAATGATGAAACACAAAATGCCCAAGAACAGATACCTTGGAATGTGAAATGGTACCTTGATGTATAACTGAGATTGCAATCTTCTTGACCCGGAAAACACTCCTTGAAAGTAAAACTGAGAATAGGGACTAGAACAAAGCGGGGACTATCCCTTATGTTGCACTCTGACGCTCAAGTTAATAATTGATAAGAGAGAAATATAATTGACAAAGTGAAAAAGCTCTAAAAAAAAATGCGTACCTCTTTCCCTCAAAGCTACCAAGTTATATAGCCTTAAGAAGGAAAGATAAAATAAAAGAAAATGATAATGGTATAATAGTAGTAAATGGATAAACGATAAATAAAAACAAAAGGTAGGAAACAATACGTTAGAAAATTGGTACATTTTTTTGACACCAGAACAATACATATATATATATATTTGATGTGATGTGACGTAAAAAGGCCCGGATCTAGATGCTTCGGGTGGCTGATGAAGATCTTGAAGGTCTAGCTCGGATCTGGGAAATTGTGGCTTGGAAAGGTGACAGTGTAGCTCAGATTTTGATGTTATAGCTTGGACTGACCGTCTCCTTGATGAATCTGGTAATGAGAACAAGAAACAAGAAACAAGAAACAAGAAACAAGCGGGCTATCTCCCCTGTTCCACTCCGACACTCAAGTTAGTAGAGTATAAGAGTAAACTGGATGACCAAGGGCTTAAGCTTGTAAGAAAATGCGTGCCTGATTTAGTCTGATGTTTGAGTATAGATAGCTCACCTGGCCTTGCCTTCTCCGCCATTCTGAGCTGGAGCATTTATTGCATGCCTGATTTGCCTCCCTCCTTAATGAGCTCCAACTTTATTGCCTCGGTAACGTCTTGGATATTTATGGCTCGGATAAGACTCCCTCGCCATTATTACTGTGCGTAACTCCTGCATGAAATAAGACCCAGATTCCCGCCCCTTAATGTCGCATAGCTATCCTATCATTATTTCCGTTACTCCGACCTAAGCTTTCCCCGAGCCCGGTTATCTTAACTGTTTACTGACCTAAATTATTTCTCTAGCTCAGTTGACTGAGCTACCTGCCAACCTAAGCCTGATTTTGGGCTTTTTATGCTTTAAGTTTTCATTGTCTTATTGGGCCAGGCCCAATGACTTTTAGCTACTTTTATGCACACCAATATTAATATAAAAATATATAATAATGGTATATATATGGAGTAAACATACAATTACGTATTAAACCAGTAAGGATAATTAATAATAACTATGATAATTGATGAAACACAAAATGCCCAAGAACAGATACCTTGGAATGTGAAATGGTACCTTGATGTATAACTGAGATTGCAATCTTCTTGACCCGGAAAACACTCCTTGAAAGTAAACCTGAGAATAGGGACTAGAACAAAGCGGGACTATCCCTTATGTTGCACTCTGACGCTCAAGTTAATAATTGATAAGAGAGAAATATAATTGACAAAGTGAAAAAGCTCTAAGAAAAAATGCGTACCTCTTTCCCTCAAAGCTACCAAGTTATATAGCCTTACCAAAAGCCTCCCGTTGCGCCTTTCATGGCTCCAGCCTTTAATGCCTTCCAGATTTGCCTCCCTCTTATGACCTAGATCCGGTACCCCTGTCTTAAATACCCTGCGAGATTCCGGCCCATAAAAATAGCCAAGATCCCCGCCCTTATCTGCTATCTTACATCTTGGTTATATCATGCTACACCAGCCTAACTCTTTCGACCTGGTAATACCGACCCAAACCCCTACTTTATTTTGACTTTAAGTCTACCCTTATTAGGCCTTTGTTCTTATTGGGCCTAGCCCAAGTGCGTACTCACGTTTAGTCACACCAACAAGCCCCAGTATTGTGTTTTTGTATCAGTCTAAGAAACATAATACTTTTATTTTCGAGTTAAAACTTTTTCAAAAATCCCTATTTCAGACATCCAACCTACCAGCCCCCGAAGTATTATGTTTCCTTACGCCGGCCAGGATTTTGATGCTCCAACATTTAGGTACTAACACCTTAAAGTTTATTTTGATGATCCCCTTTTTTAGCCCCAACCAGTACCTTAATGTTTAGGCCGACCTTTCCTCTATTTAAACCCGGTAATAATCTCGAGTCCCCCCCCCCCCCCCCCCCGAGAAATTATAATGTGTACTTTATATATTCTACCCCTTTAGGGCCTGTTCTTTAAGTTTTGGTTTTGGTCTCAGTTTTGATCTCAACAGTAAATTTAATATATTATAATCAGTTTTCATCATTTTCAATACAACTTTTTACTATTCAGCTATACCTTTTTACATTATAAAATTATTTTATCCAAACCAAAACTCAAACCAACCAAAAAGAATAGGCCCACCTTTTCATCATAGCCCCTCAAGTATAGAAAACAAGTGCATCTCCTTGCGTTATCTATTATATCGACCTAAGCTTTTGGTGCTAAGCCAGCCTCTGCCAAAAAAGAGTCTACCACTTGGCCCGACTGGCGATGTTATCTCGGTGTAAGAGAACTTCTAGAATTCATCACAAGGGAAAAGGAAAGAAATCGTACCTTATTTCCCCCAAGAGCTTGTACTATCAAACTGAAAAGTTTTACACTCCTCCGCGAAAACCCAAAATCAATCACTTCACACTTTTTCTTCACGCTTCCTCTTCCACCATGATTACTTCACACTTCCCCACGATTCATTACAATGCCTTGTCATCATGACCCTACCAATCGTGGGCATAGAATCCCAAATGTATCACAATACCCACGTTCCCACTTCTTCTTAAATACTTGCAATAAACCTACGCCCATCTGCTTACCTTATATTTACCACAATCGATAATCTCTACTTTTTGTTCCCCAAAACTTCCTAAGTGTGATCAATTCTCAATTCTCTTCCATATTTTTACCTTTTACCTTTTTTCAGAAACCCTTTCCTTCTCCAACACTACCTTCCAAATCCCCCAAATTTTCTTTACTTCTTCTTCATCCGCGAGCCTTTCTTATTTCCTGTTCCACCATGGCCGATGAGAAGAGCTCTGCCACCAGCGTCAACCCCACCATAGGTAAGTCCTCTATCTCTAATCTTTCTACTACTCTTAGCTAATCTCCACCTAGACCTAGGTCTCCGCCTCCCTGACTCACCCAAAGTACCCTACCTTTCTGCCCTTTTACTCCTTTGACCATGGCTCTTGCCGACGTTATCCTCAAGGATAACCCCCTCATCAATCCACACCCTTCTGAAACCCCTTCCAAATAGAAAAAGTCCTCACCGACAAAACCCTCGTAAAAAAAACCTAAATTATCACAGACAACTCCGCCACCGCCTTCAGAATCTAGCACTGGTTAGGCGTCCATTCCGATCAAGGACCCATCTCTTCATTTCTATATTGACAAAATTGCTAGTGAGATGACCTCCGAGGAACTATACGCCCTCAAATCCGCTTGTTACTCTGGCCCAGAAGTGATGACCAGACTACCTACCCCTGAAGAAAGGGCCAATTCTACTAGCAACAGCTGGATAGCCATCTACGAGCATCATGTGAGGGCCGACTTAAGGTTACCAGCTCTAGGGGTATTCACAGATATCTGTAACTATTACCATGTAGGCGTAACCCAGTTTAACCCTAATGCCCTGAGCTTCCTGGTTGGTTTTTGTTGTGTCTATGCTGAAGCTAAGGTGCCTCCATCCATAGCCTTACTGAAACAATACTTCATGATCCGACAATACTGCCATAGGCTAAGATGGGTAACACTCCTAAAAAGAAGAAAAGGCTTTACTGTGGTGACTGACTTCCCTGAGTCAGTGAAAAATTGGAAGTCAAAGTTCTTTATAGTTAAAGCAAGTGAAGTGAACCTCCCATGTCAATGGAAGACCCTGATTATGCCGGATTCCCAAGCCCAGAATAAAGATGAACCCGAATCCGTTCGTATGGAACATTTTTGTTTCCAAGTGAAATCCCCTAGTATATGAAAGAGTGAAAAAGTGCTTTTGTTGTTGTGGAATAAGAAGCCTTCGTACCTTAATGCACATATTTAATTTATTCGGAGCTATTAGAGGGGGATCCACTTTTGGGGGAATATAAGTCTAAGCAATAACAAGAATATTTCTAGTGGAACATCTTTCACAATCCCTAGAAAGATGGTTCACTAATAGATTAAGGGTTAAGTAATTCGACTCATTCACATCCAGATCATGAATGTTTGGAACCATAGTATGCAAGGAGACATTGCTTTGGCTATTTCAAATTGAAGGGTGGTATAAAATTGGTCTATTTTCAGCATCATATCCATAGTTAGCACATTCATCAGAGTTAGCAACTCCAGCTTCATATCAAGGTCACGATCGAAATCTTCACTAGCATCAATATCGTCACTATATCAATATCGATATCATCAATAAGAAAACCCTTAGACTTATTATCCAGGAACTTGTTCAGAAATACCGTAACAATTGAAAGTAACATAGGAGCTTGTAACTAGGTATTTGAGCAAATAGGATCATCGACTTCCTGTAGAACCGATCACTAAAATACCCCTAGAGGGGGATAAGCCTAAGCTAAGGAAAAAGGGTTCTTCCATGAGGTGGGAAATGAAAACTATTAGCTCCGCATGAAATTTGTGAATAAGTGATTGTCTGATAATGAGCAAAGAAGATCCGTTTTTCTACAAAAGAAGATGTATTGAACTTATAATTCATTAGATACTTTTTATGAAAAGTGTTGTAAGTAAATTAATCCTAGTTGTTCAATCATTTGATAAAAATAGTCATTATTTGATAAATGATCTCTATGAGTCAGACTCAATAGAATTTGATCAATCCCCTTTTTCTGTCGTTGAGGTGGAGAACTGAACTAAGAATTCTCTTTCTTCATCACAAATCGAATCACAGTTCACAACCCAGGATTCTATTTTATCATCAATTCAATTCCCGTTCATGTTTGTTTCTTTTTCTTGTCAATGAATAGATCTCTTTACTTATATGAATTAGATGTCTTGTATTTCTCAAAAAAGTGATTCGATTGATAGGATTTCGTATGAGATCTACAATATCAATGAGGTTGATATTCAAATATTTCTTCTTATAACGTATTGCTTTGACCCCATAAGTGGGACCAAGCAGGTAGTCGTCATAAACAGAACCTTGTATTTCTTCTAGAGAGTCTCCAAATTATTCTAGAGATACTAAAAAAAGATTCTTGAACAAGAAAGAATTTGATTCATATGTAGGATACCTATCCAGAAGTTTTCACAACTCAATTGTGGATGAAGGAATCATCAAAGATTTGACCCTTTTGAACTCCGTCTGTAACTCACTAAAGACTCAGGAAACAAAGAGAAGATATGTATTAACGATACATCCAGAAACAAGAAGAAGGAAAAGGGTTGAATAGCGGAATTCCCAAACATTTAGAAATCTTAGATGTGTCGATATCAATGAAGACTCATTTTCGATGAATCCTTTCATTGAACAGAAAAAGATTATGTAAACACTTACTCGAATTCTCACTTATCAAATTTCCTTGTTGAAGACACAAATTTTTCTTAATAATTTGCCACAAAATACCCGAACAATGCATAATATCATGAAAAATGGATACCAATTTTTGATTGCTACTTAGTATTGGCAATAGGCCTGAAAAAGTATCTAAAAATATCAAATTTAGATATTTGTACCATGTCGAGTAAGGAACCATGGCATATATATTTGGAATAGATTCTATTTTGAGACAGTTGAAAAAGCACTCTCTCGTTGAAAAGTTCTATACAACTGCCCTTTCTCAACGCATTTCTTCAGACAAAGACTCTATTTTTTCCTCTTTTCGGATGTAAATATTTCCTAGAACATGAATTGTGAATCAAACCCACGTTTGAATTGAAATTGCAATACTGATGCAAGTTCTTACCTTCTGAATCAGATAGATTCATATCTAACAGAGATTGACAACAAGTTCTTTCCAAATTGACTATTTGTGCCTCTGCTAGAGGTGTTCCAGAAATGTTTGCAATTGAGTAATTAGCTCTACGAATGAATGGATCAGATCTACTTAGAAAATGGAAAGCTTTGTACAAGTTATACATTTTGTCACCACTTTGTGAAAAATCATTAGGTATGAATATATTAGATAACTGTGAGTTGATTGGTTAAATAGTATCTCTTTTCCAAAAAGCATGTTTTTCTTACCGGTGCCCAGAGAAAACATCTTGTTGTGAATGAACAAGATATTGAGGAATTGTCCATACGTAAAATCATAATTGTTGATCTGGGCCCTTTCCAAAGAAAAGGGGAATCTTGTCTTACAATAAAAGCAAAAGTGATGTGGATTATTCAAGAATCAAAGTTGATTTGCTTTATAAAATGAAGATATCAATGAACTGCTATGAAATAGTTTCACGGGATTCAGCCAATTGTCTTGATGGAATATCGTTGAGAAATAGGAATCCGTGCATCAAAGGATTTCCTGCGATTATTTCTAGTATAGAATGAGTCACTTAGCCACTTTGGTATCTTATTGAACCAATATGGTGATATTGTTCCTCCATTGATAAAAGATTTGAAATTTTGGGAAGTATCATGACCATCCAATAAGAAGGGTTTCCATTTTTTCAAATGAACAATTTGAAGACCTATTGATTCTAACAACTCATTGCAGAGTTGATCATTCGAACCTTTCAATTCATAGATGTAGATCTCGGACCTCTGAATGGGGATATTCTCGAGACTCACACAGAAAAAAGAAAGTGAGTTAGACAAAAAGAAAAGCAATTTGGACAAAACAGAAGTGACTTGGACATAGGGCTGAGAACGAACACGAACGTTCACGAACAAGCTCGGGATCGACTCGTTAAAAGCTCAGTTCGAGATCGTTTATTTATTAATAAACGAACACGAACAAAATTTTAGGCTCGATTAATAAACGAACAATAAATGAACAAAAGGGAGCTCGGCTCGATTACGTTCGTGAACAGCTCGATAAGAAAAACAATTTTTACAAAAGATAAAATACATATATAATTTATCATTCATACATATTAACATGAAACTAAATTAGTAGGATAAACAAAATTAGTAGGATAATAAAAATTCATACATTTTAAAAATAAAAGTATATACATATAGAATTCTGAATATATTCATATAAGCAGGATTGGCTTGGTGGAAGCTCTTATGAGCCAAGAGCTAGCTTTTGTGCAGAGCACTGGGGATCGAATCCCTGTCAGTGCATTATTAATTTTTCTTTCTTCTATGTGGGATATCCCACATCGACTTCTTGAAGAGGATGGGAGAGGAAGCTCCTCTATAAAAGCAGAAGGGAAGAGACTAAATTCTTCAATTCTTGGCGGGTCAATAGGATGAATAATGAGTTCTATAATGACCAAAATTGCCTTGTTAAAAATAAAATTTTAAACTTGGTCTGAACTCGTTGACTCGGACGAGTCAACTGAGTTTGACCGACGAGTTTAACAACACGAGTTCGAGCTCGAGCCGAGCTCGAGCTCATAAATTTTATACGAGCTCGAGCTCGAGCTCTATTTCTAGGCTCGACTCGAGCTCGAGCTCGAGCTCGAGCCCAAGATAAAGAAACCGAGCCGAGCTCGAACATAAGTGTGTTCGGGCTGGGCTGGGCTCGGCTCGATATCACCCCTACTTGGACATAAAGAAACGAAGTGCCTTAGACAAATATTTTTTGTCGATAACCTCAGACCAAGTAATCAAATTCAAATATGTATTAATATGTAATCGATCAAACATTACTTGAAAATGACTCTTCTACTCAGAAACGAAATGTTCCAAATGTTTCTGGAAATTCTTGCCCCCATTAGATCCTTTGTATCTATATGCATCAAGATCCTGATTCATGGACCTCTCGATTCGAGAAATTAAAATAAGAGGATCAAACCATTTCTTCTAAGTCTTTTTCAAATTTGATAAATTTTGGTTGATCCTATATTTCATTATAGTTCTATGATTCAGAGTATCCTTACTATTCCTATTTGATCCTTTTGAATTCCATATTTGAAGTTGCGATCAGATCTATTCATTAAAAAGAATCAATTCAATACATTTCTTATGTACCCATAGGTACTATATTGGATTTGAATCAGATTTTGGATCAATCTATATTGATTGACTGACTCCATTATGTTGTTCCTAGCAAATACCACTTGTGAATCTTCCAAATCATTCCCGCGGGCGATCTAAACCCATTTTTTTATGATCCTTCGAGAAAAAGATTTATCATTTTCATAAAACATAGGAGTTGAACCCAATCCGTAGGAATCAATAGAAAAGGCAAATCCCTTATGATACACCAGATCTGGCTTGGCTATTGATAAAATGAATAGATCTGGTATTTCTTAAAATCTCTCTTCTGATTCAAAGCTGTTGTGCAACATATATCCTCTCCGGTTCCGGGCATAGAATATATAAAATAAATCAAAAAATGATTTTTTCTTCAAGAATGAAATCTTATTGGAACTGTCCATATCCGGTTCATCCTTCGGAACAATACCACATCCTGGATCTGATTAAATGGGATGAATTGAGGTGCTATTTTGGAAATACGTAATTATCTTGAATACATTAACCATTTCTTTATTTCCCGATCGCCTGGAAGGGACAAAAGAAAGATCTTGTTGTTTCTTCTACAATTTTGGATCTCCAGTGGACCTCTGCGTAGGATTCAAACCTAGATGAAGTTTTGACCATCTATCAGAGACAAAAGAATGAACAGATCTTATAGTATTCCTAAGAAATTCTTTGATTTCTTCCGGAAGCAGATCATTAATCATCTGCTTCTCACGTTCTGTGAATAGCTAGGACATTGAGGAATTGCCAGAAAGCACCTTGGGAATTGGTCTGATTCTATCTATATTCGTTCCGTTTTGAAGGAAGGAAGGATCCCAAATAATCGATCTTTCTTTTAGTTGTTGAATCTCTCTTTTATTGATCAATGTACGATGTTCTGAATCCTTATTACTAATGGAATCCAAATGATCTCTGGATTGATTTGAAGATCCTTTCAGTTGGCCAAAATTTGTTACTTGAACGAAACTCGATTTTGTCGAATCATATTTTATATTTGACAATACATTCCGTACCTTGCTAAAAAACCGATACTTGTTTACCAACCACACATTGTCCAAATTGTCTCCCCATACGTTCCTCAAAAAATCCGATTCATGCGGATTCTTCCCCCAACTAATGAAGAGATGTTGGTGGAATGGCCACATATGATATTGAGCAAATTTTGCAAAGAAATAGCCCAATTGTTTCTTGAGAAGAGACAGGAAACATGCTCAATATCATTTGATTGAATAGTTGACCCAGCCCCTTATTGTTTGAAGAACCCCTCCACTTCAATTGTATTTTTTCACGAAAAGCAGACATGAGATAAGAAATTCAGTGTTTCACTAAGATTTCAAATAGCGGTCCCGAATTCAAGTTGATTGTATTTCGCCTCTCCCTTAGAGAAAGAAGATCAAACAAATCCCAATCACGGTCCTTGTGGGTCGGATCATCCATATAATCTACAAAAAGAAACTCCGGATATTTGAGATCTTTCTCTTTGAATAAGATCTCGATTCTAGAGGTGGTTTCATTAGATATCTTACAACTAGAATCCCTCTTTTTTTCCAATCCAACTCCTTCACCACCGCGAAACCCAGTTAGATTTAGGGATGCTACACTTTTTAGTTATTGGGCAAACCCAAGTACTCTCTTTTGGATTCAGGAACCAACCCTGAAAGATATTTTTTCCCTTTTTAAGACAGAGGTACAAAACAATCACCCTATTGATATTGGAAGACCCAACAACTTCATAGGTAGAGGAAGAGGAAGAAGCCCTATGAAATAGAGATTTTTGCTTTTGACCATATTTAGATTATTAATACGCTATAGAACCACCGCTAATACAAAGAGTATTATACCCTTGATCTTGAAATATCAATTGCTTATTGAACCCTGTGTGTGAGACCCCGTAAATTTTAGTATTTAAAAATTCATCTCAAAATTATATTGAGGTATTTAAAAATATCTTACGACTATTTATTAAAATATAACAATTTCTTTCAAAAGAATTTTAATCTAAAACTATTTCCCTTGGAAAATTTTATAAAAGTCCTCAAATATTTTATTTCAAGAAGAATTTCCTTAGTTTGGCTTAAAATTTTTATCTATGTGAATTAATTCGATAAATTTAATTCTTGATTTCATGATATATTGTATGTTTAGGAATATTATGATTTAGGAATATTATAGAATTTTTAGAAATAGGAATTAGAAAATAAGAAACTTAGAAAATAAATGGAAAAAAAAATGTGTGAATCGGTTTTACCCAGTTTTGAATCGGGTAAAACTGATTGCACCGCTTTAAACAGTAAAAATAGAAGTTTCTAACCGCCTATGAGCAGTTTTACCCGTTTTTTAAACTGATTGAGCAATCGGTTTTACCCATCTCCCAATCGGGTAAAATCGATTGGTGAGGATAAAATTTGGGGACAATCGGTTTTAACCAATTACCAATCGGGTAAAACCGATTGGAGTGGATAAAATTTGAGGTAAATCGATATTAATCGATTACCAATCGGGTAAAACCAATTGGTAAAAAGATTAAAAAATAATCACCTCCTAATGAATCAATTTTACCTAGTATCCAAGCGGGTAAAACCGATTCCAATCGGTTTTGACCGGCTGTGCAGTTGGGGAAAATAGATTGGATGTCAAAACTAAAAATAAAAAAATAAAAAAAAAATACTTGCAGGTGAAGCTATGAGTCTAGGGGTCTAAATCCCCTAGATTTTTGTCCTACATGATCTCAAGGGGCTATAAATACCCCTGAGATCATTTCCAAACCTTTATTTCCGAAAATCAAACTTCAAAGTAGAAAGAAATCTCAAAGTTTATAGAAAATAGGAAAAAAGGAAGAAAATGAAGAAGCAAGGAATTTTGACGTACAGATTATGTTCTAATCAGAAGGAAACAACCTAGGAAGCTTGAAGAATCAAAGGGTAAGTAATTTTACGTTAGAATTTAGAATCATAATACAAAAGTTCAGATATTTTTGAACTTTTATAGTTTTCTTAAAGTTTTATTAATTCTCGAATTTTTGAACATTAGAAAAATGTTTTGAAATGTTAGAGATGTTATAGGAGTATTGTAGAAATGATTTTTAGCAAAAGAAGCAAAGAAAAATGAATTTTTGTACACTTTTTTAGCAAAACCCAAAGCAAAAGTGAAAACCAATTTTTCTGGCCACGAATCGGTTTTAACCGAATTACAATCAGGTAAAATTGATTTTCTTGCTCAAGAAAATCGGTTAAAACCATTTGCAAATCGGGTAAAACTGATTGCAAAATTGTTTTGCCGATTTTAAAACAAGAAAAATTAATTAGGGGCTTTTCTGTAAATATCAAACTAGTTTTAACCGATGGGAATCAGATAAAATTGATTTGGTGCTTGTTTTTCTGCAAATTCTTGAACGGTTTTATTAGATTTCCGATCTGGAAAGTGAAAATTTGATTTTTCATAAATTTAATTCTTTTAGTTATTTCTTTATAAATCCTTGTTAAAATTATTTTAACACGTATTTTAAGGATTTTACGCCCTTATTTTCTCAAGTAATAGTTTTTATAAGTTTTGTCTAATTTTAGACTATTTATAAAATAAAGTAGAAATAACATTTAAAATTTATTTTAAGACGAAAATAGTAAATTAAGTTTTTCGGCATAGTACTTATATTCTTCAAATTTATAATTATTATGTTTTCTTAGTTATTTTCAAGTTAGATATAAATAATTTCTAAATACTTATGTTATATGGAAAATAGATAAATTACTTTTTCGCCCTTGTTTAGTTAATTCCTAAAATAGTCCAGAAATTTAAGAATATTATAATTCCATTAGTTGGAAATAGATATTGAATTTCCTGATTCGGAAATATATGCAGATCTGATAGATAGCTAGAACGTGAGCTTATATTTTCGGAATGAGGTGAGTTTATCACTGAAAATAGATACCATTTTAACGCAGTTAATAACTGAATATGCATTGAACTATATTGTGTGACATGTTTTAAACGCTTTCGAAAAATGTTTGAAATGCTTTTTGATTTTAAATTGCCAGTTGTGTTTACTTGCCGGCTGGAATGCATATGTACTTGTTATGCTTCAGTTGTACTTTCTTTGTGCACTGAATATGTTATATGAGCATAAGTTGTGTCAGATCCATTATGTTGATACGATTTGATCCCACGAGCCAGCGTAGGGCTTGGTCGTTTGGATCATCTGTGAGATCCCATATCTCATAACCTAGTACCTGTTAAATTACAATAATATTTTATAATAAATTGATGTAAAATAGATTTCTTGACTTGATGATGTGTAATTGGTGAAATATATTTAATAAGAATTAGATAGTAATTAAAAGAATAAATTAAGGACAAAAAGAAAATGAATAATCCAAGTAAAGTAAACTAAAAATATTTACTTAATAAATTAGAACTGGAATGAAATTAATTAGATAAAGTTGAAACTGAATTGAAATTATTTAAGGAGTAATAAGTGAAAAATATGATTTAGGATTTCATTAAAGATTTTCATTATCAATGTGGGTCAAATTATGATTCTTAGAAACTTGATGGTTTAAGAAAAGAAAAGAAAAAAAAAAACAAACAAAGAAAAAGGAGAATAGATAGGAACAACCGAACAGATAATTTGGACCGCCATTCTCTCCTTGTCCCTATCGTTTTCTTCTGCCTTCGCAAACCGAAACAGAGCCAGCTTCACCACCATTGTTTTCTGCCTCTGTGAAGTCGTCCTCACCATCCTCTCCCTCTCAAGAAACCAGTCGAACCCAAACCTCAATGACAAACTTCCGGAATCAAAACAGAGAATTAAAGAACCCGGATACCTTACCTTATGTCCCTCTTCCTTTCAATCAAGAAGTAACATGGGATCAGTACCCGGCATCAAAACGGGAAAGAGAGGAAAAATCCTGCAACTTCATCTCTTCTCTCTCGGCTTTAGCAAAAAGAAAGCTCAATGATTCGAGAACCAAAATAGACTTTTGCAGAAGGTGGAGACCTGCAAACTTTTGAAGAAAACATCAAATAGCAATGTGAGGAAATCTTGGGAGCAAATGATTCGAGAACAGAAAGGTTAACTAGTATGAAAAAGGGAGGAGCAAACATGGGTTCAGTTCACCCTCCGTGAGATTAAAGATTTTCCTTCTAAAAGGTAATCCTATCTGAACTTTCTTTAGGAGCTGAAATTTATATAATTTATGCTTACCTTGTGGCAAAACAAACCTGAGAATGAGTATAAGATTTTAACAAGACTCAGGATAAATCTTAGTTAGTTTTGAATATGAATGTTTGATAATTAAATCATGCGACTAAAAGAAACTAAAATCTGAAGAATTCATAAAGGAATAGACAAGGGTGCTTCGGTTTATTCTTGATATAGAAACTGATTTAAGTTATAAGTCCAATTGTCCAGTTGTGAATGAATTTTTGATTGAGCATTTAAGTTTGTCATTGGCCAAACTTTACAGTTTGGGGAAGTATGCATCATATGATTGCTCAAGAAGTTAGCTTTCAAATTGGTTGCATAGAAGTTGCTTGTGAAAATGTCTTAATGAGGTAAAGCTTAAGCTCTAGGGTCTTTGACTGAATCAGAATTGAGCTAGGACAAGAGGATTCTGTCATGGCTGGAACCTTTTTGTTAATACCTTGAAACCAAGAGAACATGGTAAGATGTAGGAAGCTTTATTCTTCTAATGTTAATAGCTTCAAATATTGGATTCTGTTTTCCCTGACAAGTTTGGGCCTTGAGCTGCTATTTTAGTGTAGTTTTCTATTGGTTTGAGAACTATAAAATGATATTGTGTTGTAGTTAATGTTTTGACAGAAACCTTAGGGAATAGCCTGAGAAATTCTTTAAGTAAAATTGGTATCTGAAGCTTTCATTTTCAGTTTTGGATTTTGTTTCTCCAAAAAGGTTGGGAGCTGAAATGTTGTTCTGCTATCGTGTTTTTCCGGATTGAAACTTGGAAATTCTACCGTTTGAATATAAAGTGCTGCAGTTTTTGTTTTCTCCAAAATGTTTGGGACTTAAAATGCTGTTTTGCCACTGTCACTAGTTCGGCAGGGACTTTGTGGAGCAACTTGGGAATTTTCTTAGAGTAAAATTTTAAGTGTAAAACTCTAATGGAACTAGACCCTTGTTGGAGTGAGTGGAACTAGACCCTTGTTGGAGTGAGTGTTAAAACTACAACTGATTCTTGAAAACTAATTTAGTTGGAGATCTAAACCTTTTCTTAGATGCTTTTGCCACTATAAATGAGTTTAACATTTGAATTTGGGATGCTGGAATTAGGTTCCATGAATTCTATTAGAACTGAACATAAATTTTCACAATTACGATCTCCTGAAACTTTGGAGGGTCAATGTTATTCTTTTGGTTTCTACTGGTGCTAAACTTTTGTTTTAAACCATGCACAAGAACAAGTTATGAACTTTGAATGAATATGAAAACATTTCAGTTTTGCTGGTATTCTATACAAGTTTCAGAACATAGAAATTATCCATTGTTGCACAAAATGGTTGACAGAAACCTTAACCAAGAGAGAAACTTAGAAACATTAAAGGGGTACTGGTTGAAGGATTTTGTAGCTGAGCTAAATGGTTCTACCCTCATTGATCATGAATAACTATTTCCCAAGATTTAAAACCTTCTCTACACCCTTCCCAAAGCTCAAACAATTGAACAAAATTCAAAGGAAAGTCAGGAAAATTCGAAGAAGCAAAGAAACCCAAGAAACCTCAACTGCCCTGTTTTGCGACTTACTGTACAGTCACAAAGAATAGATCAGAACTCACTCATCCGGACTCATTTATTTAAGGTTGCGGTATCTGTGAACGCCCCTTGGAGTCTAGTTTAATATGCAACTGGATTTATGATTTTTAGAGTTTTGTGTAGAAAGTTATGCTTCAAACACCACAACTGTGTCACCTCAGGGATATCAGAATTTCTGATCTTCAAACCTTCACAACAATTATTTATGGAGCGAGTAGAATCTTAAGACTTCGTTTGTTTACTTTACGTAAACAAGTAAAACAATAGAACTTTCAACTTTCATGAACCTAGGATGGAGTTTAGTAAGTTAAGATGGTTGAAAGACAACACAATTAATGGGAGCTCAGGAAAGATGAAAGAATGGAACTTAGTTATATACTTTGTGCTTTTAAAACTTTGAAACCACCAAAGTTGAATAAGTGAGGAAGTGGATCGGTCAAATACATATATGGCTGCACATGACTTATAGACAGGAGGAAAACTAGAAGATTTAAAGGAGTTTGTCGAGCTAACATTAAAAGCAAATGATCTGCTACGTGAAACCATTTCTAGAATTGAAACTAGAAGTTTGAAAAGAGCTAAAATAGGATTTAAGCCCGAACTATATAGTTAAGTTAGCTAAGCAAATGTAAGCTAATTAATGCCAATCTCCTTGAGAGATTTTTGAATCGTGAGTATGAAAACATTATAGTTTGCTGCTATCGGAGTGGAGATAATGCCTAAGATTTTAAACAAAGAAAATAAATGATCACTGAGATTGTATGGGTTGTGAAATAGGAAATCAAGAGTTAACAATTTTGAGCGTAAACTTCTATCATTTCTAAGGATGGTGATCTAGAAATTTTGTCTTAAATTAAGCATTCAAAAGGAATCCATATATCTTAATAGCTCGACTCTTAGAAAATGAAGTTTAGCTTTAAACTAAACCTTGGCCACTCATGATATACTTGATTGAACTTTTGTATATTAACTAAATGTTGGCTGACTACAGCTAATGGGCTAAGGATTCACTGACTAAAACATATAATTAAATACTCACGTATAAACTAGTTAAATATGTGACCACCCTTAGGATTAAATGGAAACTTTGAAATACAATCATCTCTATAATTCATACAGAGGAAATTTATATACATTACAGTAAGCTAAGAAGTGATCATTCTTACTAATTGTCGCAGGACATACAGATCGAGATAAGCTAGCTAATAAATTCGTATGTCAGGTGAGTGTTCTCACTCTTCTAAACTTATGTACTTTGAAAACTGTCATGCCTATATCTATCTATAACTTGGTCATTGGATTTGAAAATGTATATACATATCTATATCTACTGAAAACATGCATGGAACTTATTGTATCGAGAGGGTGACTACTTTTCACTCGACTCAGATAAATTGAAATTGTGAATAATGTGCCATGATATGTATACATGATTATTTGATACACGATGCTTGTATTTGTATTACTGGATTGGAATTTGTGATTGGAGAGTCATGTTATGTCTGTGCTTGCAACTGGATTATATGGCATGTTATAAATACTGGTTGAATAGTAGGCATGGGTGTACTTATTCACCGGTACTCCATCGCCGGGTGTTATTGCATAAATTGATTGTGCATGATCCAGTTGGGGAATCCCACAAATTCCACCACTTATCAAATCCACTGGGCCAGTGTTGGGTTTTGGACGGTTGGATAGATGAGCGGGGGAAGTCAGGTGTACTCGAGCACATGCCGGTCCTATTACGGATGATATCGGGCGTTGTTTTCGAAGGCACCAATGGGGTGTAACGGTCGTTGGGGACGTGTAGAGTGATACTCTGAACTCCTTCGATCCCGACAGTATCCTACTTGTTGTGTATACTGTTTACTATTGTTTGATTTGTTGGGATGATATTTACTATGTTCTATGATTTACCGTTTTCATAACTGTCATAAATTAAATCTATATTAAACGGAGAACATCACTGGGTGTAAAGCCCATTCAATGTTTATATGTGGCATAACAGATCAACAGTAGGCAAAGTTAAACACCAGTGAGCTAAGTTAGATTGGAGGATATCAATTAAACTTTATACACATTCTTATTTAGTAAGTACTTATGAATTAATAATTGGCATGTGTGCCATTTAGATATTAAACAGTTAGGCTATGAAATTGGGACCTATGTATTGTAATTCTACCATTTAATATCAAAGCTTCCGCATTTTTTTTAATTTAGTTATTACTGTTCTGATTGCACTACTAAGTCCTGGTGCAAACCAGGCAGGCATCCAATCGGGTTCCCGTATTGGATAGGGGGCCGGGTTGGGGCGTCACATCATCTGCGTTCAGTCTTGACCACAGGGACCCATATATGCGTTTATACGTTTGGGAGTGGCTGTCGATATATTTATGATTATGCCGAGGTGAGCTGGCCTTCGTTGATCGTTTATGTACACGTTGACGAACGTCCCTCATCCTCTTTATTTATGCTGAGATGAGTTGGCGATTTCCCCTTATTTTAGAGATGAACTAGCTAGTTTGTTTATTGTTTATATAGACCTTTAAACGACTGCCCTTCATTCTCATTATATGTTCTATGAATCCTACATGAGTTATGAATGCTATATGATAGGATTTTCTTGAATTATATGCATGGTAATTTTTGTAACTCGGCAATGTTTGCGAAAATTGTGCACTCTCACTGGGTAAGGGCTCATTCCATTTTCCTATTTTCCTGTTTCTTGTTTTCAAAATTATATTACAGGTATTTGGTACGGAGATGATTATGCTCACTAGGATCACCCGGAGTATGGAAATTTTGAATACAACTAGAAGGCGAGATTGGTTAGAGATGGGCTCATACTCTGATAATTCATGTACTATATGGTTGTGTAAGTTTTACTTTTGTTATAATAAAAAGGGAAAATTATTATTAATACTATGTTCTGCTGTTCTGAGTCCTGGTACGAACTAGACAAGCATCCGGTGAAGCCAATCCCTTGTATAAGGGGTGGTGAATCTGGTGTGTTACACTGTGAATATCGTGAAAGTAGGATACTCTCAATTCAAAAATCTAGGATTTGAATTGATGTCCTTTCATTGTTTCCTTCTAAATTGTGTTGATTTATCCTAAAGATTTCATTTCAATTGGAATTTGGATATTCACCATGCACGAGGATCCCCACTAAGCATCCATGGCTGAATGGTTAAAGCACGCAACTCATAATTGGTGAATTCGTAAGTTCAATTCCTGCTGGATGTACACCAATGAGACCCTCTAATAATTCTATTAGAATTGGCGCTGTATCAAAGGAATCTAATCATCCATATATAACGATTTGATGTGGTATATTCATATCATAATATAGGAACATATGAAGTATTTACAAACAAAAGTATTAGGTTATTGGGGAAAAATCAATATACTTTTAATGTTGAATCGGGAACAACTACGGTAGAAATAAAACATTGGTTTGAACTCTTCTTTGGGGTCAAGGTAATAGCTATAAATAGTCATCGATTTCCGGGAAAGGGTAGAAGAATGGGACCTATTATGAGACATACAGTGCATTATAGACGTATGATTATTACGCTTCAACCGGGTTATTCTATTCCCCCTCTTAGAAAGAAAAGAACTTAAATCAAAATACTTAATAGTATGGTGATACATTTGTACAAAATTTCTACCCCGAGTACACGCAATGGAACCGTAGGCAGGCAAGTGAAATCTAATCCACGAACCAATTTGATCTATTGATAGCATCGTTGTGGTAAAGGTCGTAATGCTCCAGGAGTCATTATTGCAGGGCATAGAGGGTGAGGTCATAAGCGTCTATTCAGTAAAATGGATTTTTGACGGAATGAAAATGTCATATATGGTAGAATCATAACCATAGAATACGACCCTAATCAAAATGCAGACATTTGTCTCATACATTATGGAGATGGTGAGAAGAGATATTTTACATCCAATACATAACATAGAAATCACACTTGGAAAGGGTCGACCACATTAAAATAACTCTTCGGGGAGTTCCATTTGGTATCCAAAAATTGCTCAGCAACAGTCAGACAAGTAGGGAATGTTGGGGTGAACTAGAAAATTTTGGGTTGAGCCGTATCTAAGCGTTGGCTAGGTAAGCGTCCTGTAGTAAGTGGGGTAGTTAAGAACCCTGTAGACCATCCCCATGGGGGTGGGGAAGGGAGAGGGTAGGATTCCTTTACAAACCATTCAAAGCTAAAATTGATTATTGTTACTTTACAGTTCGAACTATCTACGGTATATTAGGCATTTACATTTGGATATTTATAGATGGGGAACAATAAAAATTTTGTTTTCTTTTACTTCTATCTATAAACCTAAACCCATTAGGTATTTTTCTCAAAACTAGCAATCCTAGTTTTAAATCTATAAGGTTGAATAAAAATTCGATTAAACATTTTATAAAATTTCTATGCTTAGTGTGTGACTTGTTGGTTTTTTTTGGGTTTTAGAGTTAGATTTCAATAAATCGACCCCATAATAGGAACTTAATAATCTAGAGATAATCACCAGTTCAACACTTCATATTATCTCAATCTAAAGCTAAAGAATTAGTCAAGATGTGATCAATCGGTCATATCTTTGTAGCAACTGAATTTTTTTGCCAAAAAGCACTCAATAGGATTTAAGTTGTAAAGCAAAATAGAGAATAAAAATGTGGATAAATTGAAGGCTGGGAGAAAGAGAGAAAAAAATAAATATAAATGATATTGACTTCCTCTATGAAAGGTTTATGAGTGATTTTATAAAAGCTTATATAAAAGGCAATGTAATGAGAGCATCAATACGAATTCATCTATAATTAAAATAAAATCAATTCGTAGAACAAAACAAAAAAAATTAAAAGTTTAGGGTCAATAAAGACTGAGAAAGTTGACTCAAGAACAAATTTGATTATGAGCTCCATTGTAAAATTAGAACCTAACCATTAATTAAGAAGTGATGGGAACGATGCAAGCTATGAATGGACAAGATTTTTTTTTTTTTACTATTTATTTAAAATGAATCTTAATAATTCGCTGGTTTGGATGGCGGAACGAGCGAAAAATAAATTCATATATTCTAAGAAGTCACTAGACAATTCAGAAATTGAAAAACAAGAGTAACATTATTCGCTCGAAAAACTTTTTTTTTTTTTTCGAATTGATAAATTTGAATAATAAACAAAAAGAAAATGGTTAGTTATTTATTCAAACTAGATACACAAATTACTACTAGATGCGATTGAATCTCAAAGAATACCAAGATTTGCTATAAATGGAAATCTTTAAATTTAATTAAATTAAATTTCTTTTTCATTAAAATGAAATCACGAGGAGCCATATGAGAAGAAATTATTGTAGGATATAAACAATATAAAATATATCCTAATAACATAATATTAATGCAGCGGAATAAAACAACCCCTTTATATCAAACAAACCAAAACAAGCTCAACAACTTTATAAAATATAGCGGAGGTACCCACAGCCCTCAAGGCATTTCACAACACCGAGACATGATTTTCTACACCTGACCTCACAACCTCTCATATTATCTCTGTACTTTTTTTCAGTACTAAAAACTCTACCCCATGGGTTCTTTATATGGACCCTAGAGTTACCCAAAATCTACTACTAGGATTCACTTACCAAATCCTATTCAGAAAACTACTTCCTAAAACAAATAGGAAGCAACTAAATAAGTAATTACTAAATCTTATTACAAATATAATTTCCTAATTAATTAAAGTTTGGTTTAGTTAATAATATCCAACATAGCCTCCCTTAAACAAAACTTGGATCAAAACAACACCAATGCCATCACGAGTTCGAACCTCCATCGAAATTTCATTCGTTGTGTAGACCACGTGCAACACTAGCTTGTACTTGTTCTTCACTTCTACATTCAAACTCATTGTAGAGACAATTTTGTATGTACCATGAATCTTCTGCGGAAACTCATCCTTAACAAAGAACTTGTTCATGTTAATGCATTGTTCATCCAAGCAAGACTTCTCATAAACCTTGTAATCCGCTTGCTACTAACAATGCTATCTTCACAATCTCGAGACATCACCTTCAAATATGAAGTGAACACACATTTGTACTTTGAGTAAATTGCATCAACTTTCTCATTTTGGTCAAAGAATTCACTTATATCTACCCACTCATCTTCAAAACAGAACTTTGCATCGACACTGCTAATTTCATCAATGCCGTCAAACTTCATAGTGTCCTTGCAAATCCAAGGCCTCACGGTCACATATTCATCATTGTTTTTTTCAAACTGATCAGACTCTCCAACAAACATGGAGTCTACTTCACTATAGTTGTTCTGTTCCAGTTCAACAACTTTTTCGACACTCACATAATCACTATCATCTATGTGATCATCAATTTGAATTTCTCGCTCTTGTTCTGTAATACAAACAATGGAAAACTGGCATTTTTAGTCCTTTACGTTTAGCCTTGTGGCAGTTTTAGTCTCTTTGTTTGCATGTTGCAGTTTTAGTCCATTTTTTTTGCCACAGTGGCAGTTTTAGTTCCTTTTGTTTGTCACTGTTGAACAGGTCACTTGGGGCCTTTCTACAAAATTGTACTTTTGATACCTTATAATTGATCCTTTTTCTTTTGAAATTGAAATTTTTGCCTAATGAGTTTGCAATTTATAACACTTTATATTATTTTTCTGAAAGTACAAACTCTCAAGTGTCTTAATTTTAAAAGAAAAAAAATGCATAAGTACTTAAATTAATTAAAACAGAATTTTGAAATATTTGGTCAAATTTAGAGTATCAAAAATGCAGTTTTTTAATTTGACAATTCATGTTTTAACCCAAAATTTATAAATTCTGTAAGAAGACCCCAAGTGACCTGTTTAACCTTCAATTATAGGTTAAATGGACCAAAATTGCCAAAATAACAAACAAAAGGGACTAAAACCGCCATAGACAAATAAAAGGGACTACAACGGCCACAAGCCCAAACGCGAGGGACTAAAAATGCCATTTTTCCTACCAACAATATCTTCTTCTTTAACCAAATCGATACTCATAGTGTCTTCATCCATAATCTCAACCACATCTTTATCAGTGACATATATACCACCTCATTAATTTCTTCACAAGTGTTCTCTTCCAGTTGAATAACCTCTTCAACAATGAAATTGTCACTCTAAATCTTCTCCACATATTCATCCATGAGAAATTTTTTCTCATATGCAGCCAAACAAATACTCGGCTCCCTTTTGTTTGGATCAACACATTATTTTCTATTATGCACAATTTCTGAGTCATTCACACCAACACTTTTCTCATTTTCATCAACAATATTTGTACCAATATTTTGAGTAACAATATCAATCTGGACGACTTCTTCTCTATGCTCTATCTTAAATGGATTCTTTCCATGCTCATAACAGATCAATATACTGAACTTCTTCTACGGTAAGTAGTGTAACATTTTTGCCTCCATTATCAAAGCTAGAATATAATTATATTTCCTGGATAATGTATTGAGAGTATGATCCACAAAAAGTTCTTCATCAAAACTATACCTGCTTAATTCCATCTCATTCTTGACTCCAATATCTTAATAAATATTCTTCAGCTGTCTCATAATTTCTCATCTTGCACCATGGTTATACGTTTATAATTCCTCTCCAAAAGATCCCATGCTTGCTTAGTAGTTTTGGCTTTGGAGATTTTTTCAAATATAGTCAGATTGATAGCTTGATGTATTTGATTCAACGCCATTCGATCTCGTCTTACTATAGTACAATCAGTTTCATTCAAAAACTCCGCACTAATATACATCAATAAGTAATTTGCTCTTAGATGTATTTTCATCTGAATGCTCCAATAAGTATAATTCAGTTTCCCAACTAATTTTGGGACTTCACAAATAATCTCCCAATACTCTATGATTAATACTCCAAACTATTTCTTCTTCTGATCGAAACTTCAAAGCTTCATTCGTCAAAATATATACCACCAAAACACCATTGTACTCAAATATACCCACAAACAAAGGCAGCAAGGTTCAGTGATTGACACCTTTTAGTTAGTTTATTTTGGCACTTTTATTGATAGTTCTCACGGGCATATGCCCAAGTTTTGTGTACTGTTTAAGGATTAGTCAATGAAGCAAGGATTAAGTGCAAAAGATGCAAAAAAGAGGGAAACTTGCTAAGGAGCAATCAACCGTTAGACCAATCAGTGTGTTGAAGAAACATTGAGTGTCTATTTGGACACTTAAGATCTGTGTGGATAGAAGAATCAAGAGAAGCCCATGATCCTAAATTAATTGGTCTTGATCCAAAAGCAAGAAGGAATTAGAAGAAGATCAAATTACCAATTTAAGTTGGATTAAAAGAATGAAGTCTCGAAGATTACCAAATTGGAGAAGACTTCCAATGCAAGAAAGAGAAGATTGATTTGGTTTCCAATTAGAAAGCTGATTGATAGATACTACTTAATTGATTAGGAGATTGCTTTTGGTTTCCATCCATGATTTGAGTTGCCTATATATATGGTTGTGCGATGCAAGAAAGGATACTTACGCTGATATTGCTACGCTTTAGTTTTTTCTCCATACTTAGATATTTTTTAGATACAATTAGTTTTTGGTTAAAAGTTTTGTTCGTTGTTTGATTTCCTGGCTGCGAAGGCTACCATTTGGCAGAGCAAGAGGTGGTTCTTACCTGCGATAGTCAATAGAGTAATTTTCCTTTTTATTATTTGTTGTTCGATGGTTTTCATATTAATTATTAGTTTCATGTTTGAAAGCATGAGTAGTTAATCTATTAATTCTGGTATTATGTAGGAAACTGTAATCCATGCATATATGAAACCTTGATATAAAATCAGTCTAATTACTATATTCTAAATCTATCCTATGTATAAATCTAATTGCCAATATTCTAGTAAGCCTAATCAACTTAGTTTAGTCTGGTAGAGTTAGTGAGTGACAAAACCACCATCCGCGGTAGTACAGGGTAATTAGGTGGAATTCTTAGAGGTTATGGCTGATAGGAATTAATAGTGTTAGATTCCCTTAATTCTTAATGCTTCTAACCAAATCAAATAAAGTGCAGAGGGAGCCCACGACTTTGTTAACTTTAGGTTAGTTAAGGAGTAACCCTTGTAGAGGGAGCCCGTGGGGAATTCCTAAGAAACTATGCAGAGGGAGCCCACCGCACCTATAACTAACCGGTATAGGATAATTAAACAACTAAAGGTGTTAATGATTATATGCATGGGATGAAGGTGGATTACTGGCATATTTCTTTCTCTATTGATACAATTTTTGCTTGTAAGTTTACTTTACTAGTTCTACAATTAAGCGACAATCAAAGGTCTCATACGAGCCACAAAGATGACTACTAGTCAACAATTGGTTACGATAACATTAATCGAAAATTGAGTTTAATTATCCGTCCCTGTGGATCGATCATGTCTCCACTATGCTATTGTTTATTAGCATATCTGTTGCAGGTATAAAGCAGTGCTTTTAGTGCATTTTGGTAACCCTACGACAAGGTTCATCAAATTGGCGCCGTTGCCGGTGAACGGTTTTCAATTTTAATTTCTTTTTCCTATATATGTGCATTGGTGTGTTCTTGTGCAGTTTATGAGCAGATTTTTTACACCTATATTACTGAGTGATCCAGAAATAGAAAAAACTACTAAGCTCCTAGCTAAAGAGGCACGGGAACGCAATAGGGCAGCAGAACTTACTGCTACAGGAACTGACAGTGATCCGTTTGATCTGACGAATTGACGGTAGATCTGAATCAGATTTTTCAACTTCTAGATCTAAATTGGATAACATGGGGGACCAACAAGAGGATATAGAGGAGCAACTCAGAGTGGTTGCACCTCTAGCTGGGCCTACTTTGAAGGACTTGAGCAACCATGATACAGCAGATAGGGCATCACCTATTGTCACCCCCTACTTGCCGAATGGTTTCCCACTAAAGAATGGATGGCTAAATAGAATTCCAAAATTCCAAGGAAACAGAGGAGAGGATCCGCACAATTTCCTTAACGAATACATTAAGAACTGCAAGGTGGGAAGGATGCTGACTGGAGTAACTATTGACCAACTGAAGTTAGTAGCTTTTCCCTATGTGCTGACAGGGACCCGTTATCCTCTCTTTGAAAGAATGGGCACTTTCGGCTCTATCGGTGCTTGAAACAATCGCTGGTTTTCATCTCTTTCAGTGAACTCAATCAATGATTGGGGATATATGAAGGAGTTGTTTATGAGGAAATACTTTCCGTGAAAACCCAGAATTTCAGACTACGGTTCTTAACCAGAAAAGGGTAAAATAGACCATTACTTATTTTAATCGTATAACGCAATTAATGTAAATTACGTATTGATTGAGTGCTTAATTGATTGATTGAATTGCTCAATTGAATGATTGCTTAATTGAAATGCTCGATTGAATAATTGATTGATTGAATTGCTTGATTGCATAAATTGATTGATTGAGAATTAAAATGGCTATAAAAGATATCCTAAAATAACATAAGGGAAGTAGGAAAAATGAAAAGGAAAAAAACCTGGAAATCGCGTCATGCGAGTTGTTTTCTAAGTCGAACGTGAACTCAAATAGCAAAAATCGGGAAATAGAATCTGTAAATAAGGAATTGGAAATTGAGATTAATCCGATAGGAGGAAACTACCGAATTTGAACGTACCTTAATTACCCAAGATTCGGCATTACCCTAAACCTAATGATTGCCTATAAATACAACCTTAAATTATGAATTGAAAGCCTGAACATCTCAAAGCAAAAGATAGAAAAAATATATATACAGGAGCCGTGAGAAGAGAGAAGCTGCCGCTGCTTCGTCACCTTCATTGAAGTCCTGTGAGTTCGTGGTAATATTAGGAACTCACAATGAGTCTCAATTCGTGATTTAGATTGAGATTAGAATTAGGAAAGCATGAACCTTTGTGAAACTTGGAGAACAAGTAATTTGACTTTGTATGTAATAAATCCATAGAAAGCATGTTCTTAGGATGTTATTACCTTTATTGAATGTTAAGCCTATTTAAGATTGATGTCTATACCGTTTAAACGATCCGTAGTGATTAAGTTGAAAAGTCATAATTGGAATTTATGCTTGTGTAGAAACAGTGGTTCGAGCCTATTTCGGAGCAAGATTTAGGTGAGTTAGGATCATCCGTTATGCGAAGTAAAAGCATCTAGGTATTGCCTGTATGCTAAACTTTGAATCTATGCCTTTATTTTGGTTTAAAACGATCTAGAATAGTGTTAACACAGCCCAAAAGTGGTGTTTAGAACGATAAGTTTCTGGAAAACTTACCCAGCCGTGCGAGTGAGTGTCCGAGTCGAATAGGTTCTCGCACAGAGCCCAGAAAGAGAATTTCCTAAATTTCAAAATTGAAACTTGAAGAACACAAAAACCCAGGTGCGAGTTGGTGTTCGAGTCGTACATGAACTCGACGAGCTCCAGAACCAAATTTTTGCCTTATTTCTGAAATTGTTCTTTAACCCTAAAGTTACCTTAATCCATAATTGACCCAAAAAGTATTTAATAATACTAGACTTATGGAACTTGACCATTGACCTTTGACCTTCCAACATAGTTGACAAAAAGTCAAAGTCAACCCTAACTGACCGAAAAGTCAAACCTCAAAATCAGAACGTAGTTGACTTATACTAGAAAGCTCGTATCGCAGGAGTTGACCGTTGACCAAGAAGTAAACATGTCAACCATTGACCACTCACGCCTTAAGAAAGGTGAGGGTTTTACTCAATATTTTCGTAAAAGTTTAATCGAACTATATATAGTATGTGTAACTATAACCTTGATTGCTTGACTAAACTAAGAGGTTACCTACACCTCACTTGCATATAAATGGAATTGAATTGCTATTTATGAGATGTATGCTTGAGCTGCTTACTTGCTTTATATGAGTACAAGCATGTATATCTATTGATTGATTATTGATCGCATGAATTGTTATTGATTGAGAGCACGATTAATTGTATACTATAGAGAAGCATAACGTACTTTTAGGTGTAAATCGATGATGCCTAATACCTATATCATGATTAGGTGATTGATTGCATAATGAATTATCTAGGATCTATGAAAGTATGCTAGAGATGCCATGTTTGCATAATAAAGATATAAGGTATGACACCTTTAAACCAGATAAAAGACTGTGCGCATCTAGTCTTAATTGATCGATTGTAATCGCTCGTACGTGTTGTCGTACGTGGTCAGGCTGCATTGCAGTTTGTCGACGCATCCCTAATAGGGGAAAATAAGGGTTGAATGTATACAACCAGGGATCCAAAACCCCTTGTTGCCGGGCACTTCGGCTACTGCTGTTACGGTCGTCGCTTTGGTATCAAGATGTTTGCAAACTGCCTAAAATTGTTATTGTCTAGAGTGTCTAGAATTGATTATCGTCTTAGCTTTAGATGAGAAAGCTATATAGAAATCAAAGTAATTGAATACCTAAGGGTGAATTGATAGATTGATTGTTGCATATGATTAAGAGCATTCCTGTTGCCATATATATCTCTGCTACATGACTATAGAGATGATTGATTGTTTGATTGTCACTACATTGACGTATAAATTGTAAATGCTATGAATACTACGAATATTGATGCATAAACTGTGATGCCATGCCTATATGATTGCTTGGATATTGAGATATTTTTGTCTAAGTACCATGGTGGGAATTTTATATAGAAACTGAGATCTTTCACTGAGTTTAGTCAAGCTCACCCCTTTCATAAACCTATTTTTATAGGTGCTTAGTTAGGTATGATTTATTATTCGTTAGATGTGAGGCCGACGTTCACTGCAGCAGTGTTGAGCGTTTATTCTGTAATAAGTATGCCTAGACAATGATTATTTTGGTTAAGAGATAATTTGGTCATTGACCGTCCCGAATAATGTTTTAGCTTCCGCATTGGACAAGTTTGCTTTAAGAACTAGTATTGAATGTTTTTTAGATACAAGTAACATTATATTTTTACTAATATATGTATCGATTTGTTGGGCGCGAGCCCAGAATGACACTGCCCCCTGAACGGGCCTGGACTCCTTCACAGGAACGGCTTCTTGGGAGATGGGGTCGGGGCGGGGGAGTCACAGTTGGTATCAAAGCCACCGCTCTTAAAGACAATAATGAGTGTCCCTAAAAGATTGAACGATAGTAACTCGGAATAGAAATTCATAAAACTTAACGGAATTTAAGGAGTAAAATCATAGTGGTATCTTGGACTTATGGGATCTAGGATTCATAGGACCTGAGTATAGGTGCAATTGGTATCCTTGATTTCTAGAAGTACTGTTCATATAAGACCTAACTTGCATGAAACTGTATTGGGAACTAGATATGGCTTGAACGCTTGTGGAATTGATAAAAGATTGTGATATGGTACTAAGCTTTGATCACTTGTAGGAAATGGCTTTCAATAACTCCGAGAGTATATTCCCAGACGACACCCAAGCTAAGGGAGTCAACTTTAGGACAGTCCCCTGTGGAGCCCAACAACACTGGTCCCCGACACACAATCAACTAATAGCCAGGAAAGTAAGAAGTTGTGCATTACCCCAACCGCATAGTGCAAAACGTGGTTAAGGAAAGATACGCGCTATGGGAGCAAGTGGCCGCTCTCGAGGCACACTTAGACCATCACGACAATGTAATAGAAACCATCCAGTGATTGGATAAGATAGTCGAAACATTTAAGCGAAAGGTCGGAGAGCTGCAACAAGTGATGACCAATGAAATACTAGATGACATACTATTAGTGCCCTCCCAAATATAGATCCCCAAATACTAGTGGCCATAAAGGCCGAGGGAGAGGAATAAGAAGAAAGGGAAGAGGAGGAAGAAAGTGATTAGTAATAGGGCGAGAGTGCTAGGCGCGTTGTTTGTGCGCTTCATATTACTTTGTTTTCCTTCTTAGTTGACAGTGTTTGATTGAATCGTTTCATGTTTGCTTGATTATTAGATTGTTAAACCAAGTAGGCTCATGAGACCTAAGCTTTGGAATGATTGTTTAAATAAACTTTGCACGCCAACCCATCTTTAGATCGATTGATTCAATAATTGATTCGCTATTTATTGAATGCGCTATTATTATTGATTGTTTATCGTATGCTTAGAAAATACATGTACCCTAGGCAAATTGCTAATAATGGAAGGACTAGGATAGCTTAAAACCCTAACGAGGGAAACAAGGGTAGTCACCTTAGCTAAACTTGCTCTAGAATGACTTTAGCTAATTCCTACCCGACCTTGTAGATGGACTAAACTCGTCGTACCGGACAAGCTTCTAGACTCAGAGAAGGAGATGACCCTCTCCTGGCTACTGTCGGGCAAATAGCCCAAATTCTCCAAGAGATGCATCGTCGCCACAAGTGTCAACATACCGAAAGTCGCGCAATGACTGGCTTTCTGAAGTTTCACCCGCCTAGGTTCGACGGAGAGCCTGACCTAAAGAAAGCAGAGAGTTGGTTAAAGAGTGTCGAAATAACCTTCAACCTTTTGAAGTACACCGATGCACGAAGGACAGACTTCGCTGCTTACCAACTAGATAGGGCCACCCTGGACTGGTGATGAGTCGAGAATCAGAAATGGGAAGCAGGCCGTACCCCTCGGGCTTGGGTGAATTGGGTTACAGCCTTTAGGGCCAAGTATTCCCCACAAGTCGTAAGGATCCATGAGGTAATGTAGTTCATGACTCTCCGGCGAGGTACCAAGACCGTCTCCGAGTATGAGGCCTGTGTTTTCCAAGCTATCCAAGTATGCCCCGCACGTGGTTGCGATGGAGGAGGATCGAAGGATGAAGTTTTTATACGGACTGAAGTTGGAGATTCAGTCGGCATTATTCACGGCGGATATGCCCGCTTATACTGATGCCATCGAGAAGGCTCAGCGAGTAGAGGATGCGCAAGAACACTTAGAGCAGTTCCAGCACCGCAAGAAGGATAAAAGTAACTTGAAGCCTGGTGGGGAAGTCCACAAAGGCAGAAAGGATCAGAAAGAAAGAAAGGATAAGGGAAAGGACAAGGTTACCTACCACTTCTTCCAAAAAGGTAGCCACGTGGAGGCTGACTGCAGGAGAAAGGAAAACAAGTGTTTACACTGAAGCGGCCCGGACTCTTTCGCAAGAATGGCTCCTCAGAAGATGGGGTCGGGGTGGGGGGTCACACTTTCCTTCTACCAAAACAAATGCGGTGATAAAGAAAATCAGCAGTATTCAATAGGAGTTCGATAAATCCCTCAGTAACTACTGGCTGTGATCCAGCGAGCTAGTCAAAGGATGTCCCAATCACAAGTACAATGAGGCCCAATTGCTCAAGATTTTTACCATGGGATGACAAGAGAAGAACAGAACCTAATGGATTATGCTAGTGGAGAAGCCTTCCTGAATGATACTGTAACTTCAGGAAGGAAAGTGATTTAGTATATGATTGAATCCCAAAGTGAGTTCGTGGAACCTGTCCGTTTGGCTAAGAAGATGGCTGAAGTCAGATTCGTTGATGATACTGGCAAGGAAAAGATGAATCAGCTCACTGCCAATGTGGAAAAGTTAACTGCATTGGTAGCAAAATTAGCAATTTCGGCTAGTACCAGCAAGGAGTAAGTAGTTTGTGGATGTTATAGGCATCAGGACCATCTCGCTCAACAATGCAATATGGCACAAGAGGAACCTGTTGCTCAAGCAAATGTTGCTGGCAATTGGAATCAGCCAAATTCCAATGGGAACTGGAACAGAAATTAGCAATGGAGGGATTATTATTCTAACACTTACAATCCATGATGGTAAAACAACCCATTTTTTAGTTTGGAGGATCCAGAAAAAGGTGTTTAGGCCCTATTTGAATCACAATCAAGCCAGCAAGCCACGAATCAGGGTTACGAGCATTCAACTCAGCTAGCTCCCAATTCAGGCAACAATTGGAATTCATGGCCTACGTATAAGCCACCTTAACAAAGAAACTATCATAACCAGCAACAGAGGGGTGGCAGGACAATGGAAGACGCCATTGGGGAGCTCTTTGGCCCGCAAAGGATTGTTAGACCAACAGAAAGAGAACCGAACCACCATGGATGGGATCGCGCAGGTGTTATCCCAATTGTCATCTTCCATGCAAGAAATAAATGGAAACTAGGGCAAGCTACCTTCTCAAGTGAAAGTTCCACCCAAGGAGAATGTAAGTGAAATCACATGCAGAAATAGGAAGGTCCTAGAACCAGTAGTACGTAAATTAGGAACGGCTGGAGCTAGTTTGCCCAAACTGACAAAAGAAGAATCAGCAGTGAGTAGTGAGTTAATTAAGAAGATTACAGCTCCTAAGAAGAGGCCTACCCTAGTTACAAGGAGGGGTAATATGTACCAGGCTGTTCCACCATTTCCTAACAGCTTGATACCAAAGGCCAAGAAGCAGAAGGAGCATCCCATTGACTACTTTAAAATTTTTGAGAAGAATGATGTCAATATTCCATTTCTCAAGGCAATTAAAATTCCCCGGATTGGGAAGTTTCTGAAGGAGTTCATGGCAGGGAAGCCACCGGAAGTTTCTGAAGGAGTTCATGGCAGGGAAGCCAGCAATGCGGTGCTGGGTGAGACGGTCGTAGCCATCATTCAGAAGAAACTACCCCTAAGTGCAAGGATCCATGTATGTTCTCTTTACCTTGTGTAATTAGGGAAAGAATACTTTAGCATGCAATGTCTGATCTTTGTGCATCTATAAATGTTATGCCATTATCTGTTTATAATACTCTGTCTGGTGCAGAGCTAGTTGATACGAAAGTGGTAATTCAATTGGTAGATAGATCTTGTGTCGACTCCGAAGGGGTATTGGAAAATGTGTTAGTGTAGGTCAATTCTTTTGTGTATCCTGCAGATTTCTATTTCATAAAAATGAACAATGATCCTGCAAAGGAATCTGCTGGTGTATTATTAGGACGGACATTCTTGAAAACCTCTAAGGCCGTAATTGATGTCTATAATGGGTCGATCTGCTTGGATTACTATGGGGAGAAGTATAAGTTTAATATTGAGAATGCCATGAAACATCCTTCTGATGTTGAAAATGTGTACGATATAGATCTGACTGACCCTCTTGTCCAAGAATATCTTGAGGCTGCCTTTTTGCAGGATAATCTAGAACTAGTGATCACTCAGAGTTTCACAAATCTGGAGGTGCACGATTTGAATGACATGGAAGTTTTTGAACTAATTAAGGCACTCTATGCAATAGAGGAAGTGACGGGGTCAGTCGGCTGTTTACCCAAACCAACGGGTACCGATCGGCCACTTCCATATTTGGTGAAGGCACCTGAGTTAGAGTTGAAACCCCTCCTTTATAATCTTAAGTATGCATACTTAGGGAAAGGTGAAACATTGCTAGTGATTGTTAGCAAGGGGTTGCAAGCCAGAAGGATCAGCTGCTTTGTATCATTAAGAAACATATCATGGAAATTGGCTGGAGTTTGGTCGATGATAAGGGGATTAGCCCTGATATTTGCCAGCATTATATCTTTTTAGAACCTGATGCAAAGCCCTCTCGTGATACGTAAAGGAAGTTGAACCCTAACATGAGGGCGGTCGTACTAAAGGAGATCCTCAAGCTGCTGGCCGTGGGAATTATCTACCCGATTTTTGATAGCAAGTGGGTGAATCTAGTCCATGTGGTTCCAAAGAAAAGAGGATCTGAAGTGGTCCTGAATGAGAAGAATGAACTGGTCCCGATGACGTTGCTCATAGGATGAAAAATGTGTATTGATTTTTAAAAGCTGAACTCAGCCACAAGGAAGAACCATTTCCCTTTACCATTTATTAATGAGATATTGGCAAGGCTTACTGGGAAACTGTTCTTCTGTTTCTTGGATGGATATAGTGGGTGCTTTCAGATTTGGGTAAACAAAGAGGATTAGGAGAAAACTACATTCACGTGCCCCTTTGGTATGTATGCTTATAGAAGGATGCCTTTCGGGTTGTGCAGCGTGCCCAAACTTTTCAGAGATGTATGATGAGTATTTTCTCAGATATGATTAAAAAATGCATTGAGATATTCATGGACGATTTCACAATTTACAGCGACTCATTTGATAATTGTTTGGAGAATCTGGATTTAGTATTGGAGCGTTGTGTTGCTAAAAATTTGGTGCTAAATTATGAGAAGTGCCACTTTATGGTTAGAGATGAAATTTTCCTTGGCCACAAGATTAGTAGTGAAGGGATCGAAGTGGACAAGGCCAAGGTGGAATTGATTAAGAAATTGCCTTATCCGACGAATGTGAAGGAGATTCATTGTTTTTTGGGGCATGCTGGGTTTTATCAATGATTCATCAAGGATTTCACAAAAATTGCCCAACCACTCACTAATTCGTTGAAGGACGACATCCTGTTTGACCTAACAGATGCCTGCAAGCAAGCTTTTGATCACCCTTTCAAAACTTTAAAGAAGGGCAGTTTGGTGTCGGCCCAGGTTATTCAACCTCCCAACTGGGAGCATCCTTTTGAGCTCATGTGCGATATGAGTGATTATGCAGTAAGAGTTGTTCTCGGTCAGAAGATAGGGAAGGAGAGCCATGCAATTAATTATGCCGCCAAAACACTGAATCCTGCTCAGTGTAACTACACCACGATGGAGAAGGAACTGTTGGCGATTGTGTTTGCCTTTGACAAATTCAGGCAATATTTACTGGGATCCAAGGTTGTGGTGTACACCGATCACGCAGTGCTGAAGTATTTACTCAATAAGAAGAAGTTAAAGCCTCATTTGATTCGCTGGGTGTTATTGCTACCGAAATTTGATTGGAAATTGCGTGATAAGAAGGGTGCTGAGAACAAGGTAGCCGACCATTTGAGCAGATTGTTGCAGCCCGAGGAGGAAATCCTGATCAAAGAGAACTTTCTAGAATAACACCTTTATGAAGTCAGCTTACCTATCCAGGAGGAACAATTCATCATTGCATTTATGGAGGCCCGGCGCTCAGATCCTAAGTATGCATCGATCGTGAATTATTTGACCACGTCAGTTATGCCTCTCGATTATTCACACGAACATAGAAAGAAGCTGGCTAGTGACAGCAAGCATTACATATGGGATGATCCTATCTTATGTAGATACGGAGCTGACAAGATCATACGAAGATATGTCCCAGACTGGGAGCAAGAAAGCATAATGCATTATTGCCACTCTTCTGCTTGTGGAGGCCATTTCAGGCCTAAACGCACTGCTCAAAAGATCATGGACACTGGGTTTTTCTGGCCAAGTTTGAACAGAGATACCTATTTCTTTTGTAAGAGCTGTGAGCGGTGCCAGCGGATGGGTGACATAGGCACCGTGATGAGATGCCCCAAATGCCGATCAAAGTCTGTGAAATTTTTGATGTGTGGGGTATGGAATTTATGGGACCATTTTTGATGTCCAATGGGAAGTTGCGTATTCCGCTGGTAGTCGACTATGTGTCCAAATGGGTGGAATCCAGGGCAACTCGAACAAATGATGCCCAAGTTGTGAAGAATTTTCTCAAGTGAAGCATTTTTCCCAGATTTGGTGTACCAAAGGCTATAATCAGTGATCAGGGCACTCATTTTTGTAATCGCACCATAGCTACTGTGACACCCCAGATAAGCTCTCGGATTGTTTCGTTCTTGAGATGGATAGTGCAGTTAGTGTTAATATAGATGAGATTTTAGAGTATTTTGATTTCCAAGGTTTTATGCATCTTTTACAGGTTAATGAATCTATACATGCAGAGGCAATAAGAGATTTTTATGCAAATCTTAGAGTTGATGATATTGGTGAGTATTATTCTAGGGTAAATGGTACCCAATTTATGGTAAATGTGGCTATGATCAATAGGGCTCTAGGATTGCTTGAAAAATTCTGCTAGAGTTGATGATCCTTCTTTCTTACTAGGCATACAGTTTATTATGCAAATCATTGGCCTAAAAATCTTCCATTGCCGATGTTAAAATTGAGTAAGAAATACTTTAAAAGGCCTACTGATGCTGAAAATTTTGGTTCTCCTTCTAAAGATTACAAGCTTGGGCTTTTAGAGCCAAATTTTAGATTGTTGTTTGAAATGACTGGCCATACGTTTGTTCATACTGCTAGGCACTCTTCTGAGCCCAATATTTCAGAGATTACATTATTTTACTTAATGGCAGAGTGATTTCTGATTGATTATGGGAGCATGTTTATGGGATATTTAATTGAATTTAAGATAAACAGATCCATGGCCTTTGGCATTATCTGACTAGGATCTTTAAGTACAATCATGTCCCTTTAGGGATTCGATCAGATCCACTTCCCTTGCGATATGATATTCATTATTTTGCTAAGAAAAGAATGAGGTGAATGGGAAACAAATAGGTTTATGGAGTAAGACCTATTCATTATTTTGCTAAGAAAAAAATGAGGTGAATGGGAAACAAATAGGTTTATGGAGTAAGACCTCATACCGTGAATTGTATAAGGATGCAACACGGAGAGGGTAGTTCTTCGCAGTTGGGAAATGAAGCACTAATGTCTTTTATGACAGAGCAATTTAGTGCTATGAATGCCAAGATGGACTCACAGTTCACAGCTTTGAGCGAAAGGGTGAATACCCAATTGTTGAAGGAGATCAAGTAATTCAAAGAAAATTAAGGTGGGGGGGGGGGGGGGGGGGGAACAAGTAAAATTCATAACCACGTTACTTTTATTACATAAACACTCGCATTATACATTCTTAACTAGTACTTAATAGTATTACAAATCATACTTACTAACTTTTTGAACTTCACACCTAATTTTTCATATATTCAAAGTACTATTACTTTTATCTTTTCTTTTCCTCATTTCTCTTTATTCTCCGAATGTCCTGATGATCCAAAATCAAGATTAGTTGCTTACTTCGGGCATCGTCACACCCAATGGTCATGACTACCGCATCTAAAACATATATTGGCCATATGATAGCATTTCTTTTCCTCATGTCCTATCTTGTTACAATATCTGCATCTAGCTGGAGGTGCATTCGGGTAATAGTTGCGAATTGGCCTCGCTATCCTAGAGCTTTGTTCTGACACAAGGTTTGTATTTTCTATAGGTTCAGGTTTCCAGTTGATGTTATCCTATTGGTATTGTTTCCTCTCTTGAATTGCATCTTTTGCCTTTTTTCTCATTTTCCCATCTACTTTAGGAGGACCCGACTTCTGAAATCTCTTAGGGCCAATGTTGTCAGCTGCATTCCTATGATGAGGTTCCCGTACCTTTTCCTCCAATTGGTTTAACACAGTGGTCACTTGTTGCAGTATTGTGGTCACTTGTCGTGCAATGTGCTGTAGTTTGGGTTCACCTTGATTTTGTTCAGATTGCCCTTGCTCTATTTTCTATTGTTCCCTACTTTTAGGTTTGGCCTATTCTTTTTCAAGTTTAGGGTTATCTCATTTGTCTTCCATTGCATGCCCTTTTCCACGTAGGTTTTAAGCTTCTTAGCTATCTACCAACCTCTTATCTGGATCAAGAATCAATCAGAATATAAGTTTTTAGGGTCTTAATTCATATAGTTGTGTTTAATCTGTTTCGAAGAAACTCTTCAAAGGTGCAAGGTAACCTATTTTTATTTGTACCTATGAGTTCATTTACGTCCTAAGTTTTAATGTTCATTTAATTCCTCCAACATATCTCAAATCCTAAGGCTCATTTACTCTTCCTATGTCGTCGTTCATATCTACAAGTTCCTATGCATCCCAAGTCTTAATGCTCTGATACCACATCTGTAACACCCCAGATTCACCACCCCGCGTACAAGGGGTTGCCTTCATCGAATGCCTACCTGGTTCGCACCAGGATTCAGAACATACAGAACATAATAATAATTTTTCCTTTTCTTATAATACAATAAAACTTACACATCCCTAAAGTACATGATTTATCAGAGTATAAGCCCATCTCCATCCAGCCTTCTAACTGTTGTGAGAACCCGTATCTCATAACCTAGTACCTGTTAAACTGCAATAATATTTTATAATAAATTTATGTAAAATAGGATTTCTCGACTTGACGATGTGTAATTTGTAAAATAGATTTAATAAGAAGTAGGAAGTAATTAGAAGAATAAATTTTGAGAAACTGATGTGGACGGTTGTACACATGCGGATAAAGTTGCGAAGGACCTTGTGATTAAGTAGCAAGCTCGTATAATCTCTCTAACTTACTCGAAAATAAGAGAACCAAAAGAACTTAACCTAAGCTAATCTGATTTATACTTTCGAACCAAGTGTAAGAAAGAGTTGAAACATGCGAATTAATTAGGTAGAGCAAGTAACCTAATTAGCTAAGTTTCATGCAATATGTAAACTACAAGCATGCAAATACATAAAGCAATAAAGGGATGGTACTCAAAACACTTAGTTTTTATGATCTGAATACGTGAGTATTATTGATGTATGGCTGCCCTATTTATAGGGTGAACAGCCGAAAAAAGTCATGGAAAATAATAAGGAAAAGAAGTAGAATTGGAAATTAACCAAGAGGTTAATTTCCTTTACAATACCAAACCCTGAAAGAAGTGGGGAATGGTAAGAAAAGGAAAGAAGAATTCGGTCACCCCTTTTTGTTAAGTGGCAGCCGAATTTACACTTAAAACAATAAGGAAAGAATAAAAATCCTACTCCCAAAAAGGAGATCAAGAAGGAACCCTTTTTGGAAACTAACTAAGAGAGGAAAAAGAACCCTAGCTCTTACTTGTAACCCTAGCGACTTAAAAGAACCCTAGCCCTTAACTTGTAACCCTAGTTACTTAAAAGAACCCTAGCCCTTAACTTGTAACCCTAACTAATTAAGTTGTAACCCTAATTAATTGAGTTGGCCGTGTGGGCTTTTGCTGCGGCTTCCTTGGGTTTCCTTGGGCTGGCCGAACTTGTGGGCTGGTCTCCATGAGTTGGGTTGGCCCAATGTTGATGTCGCTTTAATGGAAAATGTAGGGAACTTCAAGAAATGTTTCTTTAAAGTCCAAGAACCTTCCGGCATCTTTAAGAACTTCAAGAAACAGCCTTCTTCTTCATTGTGGATTGGAGAATTGCGCCTCTTCTTCAAGAATGGTTAGAAGAGTTGCAATTTGAACCTTTCCATCTTTCTGCTCCAAGGCGTTTGCTTCTATTTGGGCGTCCTGTTGGTTTCGTGGATTCTGACTCATAATGTGTGTTGTTTTAGCCCTGGATGTCCTCATCAGAAACAAAACTTGACGATTCTAGTAAAGTGGCCTAAAAATCGGTACTTAATAAATTATGACTTAAATGAAATTAATTAGATAAAGTAAAAAGTGAATTTGAATTATTTGAGATGAAATAATAAGTCAAAAGTATAATTTAGGATTTTGCTTAAACTTTTCTATATTAATTTGGGTCATTTAACTAAAAAAAAATGTGAAATGACCATAAATATTAACTAAAAGAAAAATGTGAAATGACCATAAATATTGACATATTACTATTAAAATTCAATCCTTTTCTGCAAATAGGAACACATTGCCTTTTTTTTTTATTACGTTAGGATTTTGAGTGAAATTTATTTGACAGGGTCTTAATTGTTATATATAGCTTTTTATTTTTTAAAAGATATATATTATAAAGGTCATATTTCATTAGTTAAAAGAGAACGGTAGATACAACTATTTATAATTTGATCTAGTAGTAGTCATGATTAAAAATATATATATCAAATTAAACTTAAACATCATAAATAAAAAAAATCGTTATTACGCTTGATAAATCTCTTACCGAAACATGGATTCGATATTGAATCTGCTACTAATATCTAGTTTATTTTTATGGAGAAGAAATTTTTGGTTATTAAGGGTGACAAACCTGTCTTACTATGAGAGAATGAAAACCTTTAATAAAAGAAGATGAAATATTTCTCAAAAGCAAATTGTAGAAAAGAAAATTATTTCTCTATTCTCTCAAGTTGAAATATGAAGAAGAAGACTACAAAAAATAGAGACAACTAGATCTTGGAGGAGAGAAAAAGAGAAAGACTGACCATTCCGGCTTTTGTTGTTTGTAATAATTGGACTTCCATTTGATAGTTTCGTTAAATATAAGATTTATTTGATAATTTTATCAAGCTGTGAGTTCATTTGGTAAATAAAAAAACTTCGAAGATGGTAAATACAATTTACCAAATAAGAAATGCTAAAAGAAATAATAAAAAATTTAGAAAAATGGGAGGAATGAAAAAGGCGAAAAGCTATTTAAAGGACGCCAGCGGTCACAAATTCACAATGACTTGCCAAGTCCACGCACACTTTCTACTGAGTTTCCTCTGTTTTGGTTGTCTCTCTCCATAGCTTTCGTTCTCCGTTTCCTTCCTAGTTTTACTAATTTCTCTGATTACTTTGGATCCCTCTAACTAAGAAAATCGGAAACATGTTGAACCAATTCGATCTTCTGAAGAAAGCCATCAAAATTCTCCTCCCAATTTCTCTGTTCTCCTTTCTGTTTTCTCAGCCATCCACGCTTACTGGATTGTTCCACATCTTCCACAGCTATGGCTCCACCTTCTCGATCAAATTCTTCGACTACAACGCCGAAAGGAACTACGCATTCCTCCTCTTCAACGGGCTGCTCGCTCTGATCATCAAGAACTCCTTGATGATAAGGGATTCTCAGTTGAATTCCAGCTCAGTTAGCAGCCTGAAAATGGCCAAAGCAGCTCAGAGCTCTGCTGATGGTGGTGCCGATTCATCCCGGCAGAGAGCAGAAACCGCGATTCACAATGATGGAAAAGAAAATGGGGTCGAGGCGGCTGTGACGGTTGTGGTTGCGGATGAAGTTCAGGATGGTAATTGTGATGACATTGAATTTGTTCCTGATGTTCATCAGATTGCTACCGCTGTTGTGGAAGATGAAGAAGAAGTTGAACAGCAAGTCGTGGAAGAATTGAATAGGAAATGTGATGAATTCATAAAGAAAATGAGGGAACGAATCAAAATGGATTCAAATCTTCAAGAATTTCGTTGACTGAGTCATCAACAATTTTACATCCCTGACTTGAACTACTTGTTTAGTACTATTATTAGTATGATTTTAGTTGTAATTGGTCTTTTCTGCAACAATTTTGCGAATTAAAGATGTTTGTTTGATGAGGCCATTTTCACTTTAGTTAGAAAATGGATGCCTTTTACTTAGGAGTGGGCATGGTTTGGTCTAATTCAAAAATCGAACCGATTCGAATTCAATATTCGAATAAACCAATTCGAATTAGGTTTGGTTTGAAACCGAATTCGAATTGTGAATTCGGTTTTTGAATTTAGTAGACAACCCGAAAATCGATTCGAAAACAGAATTGGGATATATGATTTATATATTTTTTTAATTTTATACTTCTCATTTTTCTTAATTCCTCTGCCCCATTACATCTCCCTCACCCCCCCCCCCCCCTTCCCCAATTCGAATTCGGTTTTCGAATTTGATATCCAACCCGAAAATCGATTCGAAAACCGAATTGGAATATATCATTTATATTTTTTAAATTTTATACTTCTCATTTATTTAATTCCTCTGCCCCATTACATCTCTCCCCCTCCCCCTCCTTCTTTTTCTTTCTTTTCTTTCTTCCTGCAAACCCACCTCTGTTCCCTCTTTTTCTCTTCATCTATTTTCTTTATTCTCTTCAATATCTTTCTTTTTTTATTCTTCCTATTTCCTTCTCCCATCTCTCTTTCATTTTCTTCTTTTAGCCATCAAGTTTCTGGGAGAAGGTTATGGTGGTGTTGATTGTTGTTGTTGTTGAATGGTGGAGATTGTGGATTTGGGAAGGGGTGGTATGGTGGATCTGGAACTGGACAGTGCTTCTTCTCTTCATCTATTTTCTTTCTTCTCTTCATTATCTTTCTTTTTTTACTCTTCCTATTTCCTTCTCCCATCTCTCTTTCATTTTCTTCAAAGCCTTAATTTGTTAAACTATTAATTCTGGAAACAAATTTGTAAATTCGGTTTCCACGGTCCAAACCGAATTCGAATTACGAATTCGATTTGGTTTCTTCAGTTTTAAAACGAATTAGGTTCGATTTTTGAATTGGCCAAAAAAATTTAAAATTCGAGGAAACCGATTTGTGGAAACCGCAATTCGTGGAAATCGATTCGTGCCCACCCCTACTTTTACTGCAAACAATTAGATTTTTTCTCATTTTTCCTTTTTTTTAAAAAAAGTGTAGTTACATTTTAGCTACTGAATTGTCATACTTTTTATTATCAGCTCCTCTGTGTTTTAATAACTAATGCTTAATCACCTTATCATCAATCAAATAAAATAAACTAATAAAGAATCAAAATGCCCTATACGCAAAAAAAAAAAATATATTATTATTATAAAATAATAATAATAATAATAATAATAATAATAATGAGAGGATAGTTGCGGAAGCATTTTGGAGAGGCAGAACCAATGAAACAAGCCGTTCTGAATTGACAAAAGAACGGTGTTGATCGAGTTAGCCTACAATGGATATTAACATAATAATCAACAGATTATTATGTGAAATACTAAAAATATAAAAACACAGGGGACAAAATTACACCTAACAAATGTAATTACGCCTAACAAAATGTAACTGTTCACTTTCTCTGTGCAATAAATCGACCAATTAATAGCAATTCAAAAATAAATAGTCTTTCGCTGTTTTTTTTTTTTTTTTTTTTGTGGAAATGGTGTTTCTCTGTTTTCTCTGTTCGATGCTTATCTTAATATGAAAGTTACACATATTTTCTGGCAACAAAGTATTTCAACTTGTACCATTAATGTGCTTTAGATCTATTTTATGGTTCCTGCAAACTGAGGTTCAATGGTTATAAACGAATCGTAAAGGTCGTAGATTCAAACCCTATTCAAAATAAATAAATGAGAAATTTAAGGAGTGAAATAAATAAATAATCATTTAAGGAATAATAATACTTTTTAGACATCTTCAAATTTACCTAGATTCATAATAGCTACTTGATCCTTTTGCTTTATTAGAAAAGTTTACTTTCACAAATATTTTTGTTTTAATATAAGAGTCAATTTTTAATCTTTTGATTCTACTTATCTTTACTAATATAACTGTGTGATCCACAATTAATCAACAGTTAAAAACAATGACATAAATAAAACAAATAGTGTCAAATTAAGTATTTTAGATACTTTTAGCTTATTAACCTATGAAACTGAACTCTTAATTGTTAACAAAAGAGAGAAAAAGACTCATAAGAAATATAAATATCTCATTAAATGAGACATCTAAGTCACAGTTAATGTTTGTCCCATATGGCATATAAGCTTTTCTAAAATCCCTATTGTTTTTTTTTTCCAGAAATAAGTAGATATATTAATAGTAAACGGAATAGATCAAATGATCCTACAAACATGTCGAATGATCCTTAAACACCTATAAATATCAAACTATTGTGGGAAGCAATGAGCCTATAGCTCAAAAACTAATGGCAAATTAGCCAATAAACATCCGACAGTTAGATGCACCATTTGTTCAAAACTATTCACTGTTTTAAAGCTAAAACTGAAAACTGAAAATAAATCTCACTAATAGCAACTAAACAATAGTTTCTCACATACAAAACATGGGCACCAACTGCTGAATCGAACATTTTTTCCAAAATGGAGATAAATCCAAACTCACCGGGCACGAACTAATTCTCACAATCCTGTCATTTATCCTGCAGGCTATGAAATCCGTCCATCAACCAGTGTGAATCTACACTCCTCTGTTTTTTTGTTTTTTTTTTTTTCTTCTTCTCGAGTAGCGCCAGTTGCAGTGTCTTCCTTCCCTTCTCTTTTGGTGTGACCGCTGCTTGTGGATTAGATCGCCTTTAATTTGCTGAAGTAACAGCTCCACTTCACCAAATAGAGGTAGGCAGGGAAACAGAGTTTTCTATTGCTCCCCAGAAGTGTACATATTTACTATTAAAAAAACTCAAAACAACTCTAAAAGAGGAGACTAACACCCCCACAAGAGAGGACAAGATCACTCTATAAAAATGGAGACAACCACCTCAACAAAGAGGACAAACAAAACTAAAAAAGTAAAAACCCTGTTGGCCCTATCCTAATTTACTCGGTTTTTCTAGGTCGAAAAAGAAGAAAAAAAAAAACAAACAAAAGGAGAAGAAAGTTCTTCAATATGCCGTGTCTGATTAACTGTCATAGTCGGCAAATCTACAAATATCCAAGTACGTCAACAACCCAAACTAATTGGCTTTGGTTCCCTCAACTGTGTGGCTGAGGACTTCGAAGATCAACCCGTTTTGAATACATTGAAGTAGGGATGACCACGGTTCCGGAACGGTTCCAAAACAGCCGGTTAAGGTTCATGAATCAGTGAAACCGGAACCAGAACCTTGGGGGGATGGTTCCATGCCGGTTCCGGTTCCAATTTCGGTTCTGTCACGGTTCCGGTTTTAGTCTGACACGGTTCCGATTCTGTCAAGGTTCCCGTTCCAATTCCAGTATTTTCTGTTTATTTAACAATTTTTTTTGTTTATTTAAAAATTTTAACTTATAAATGTTATTTTATTTTGACTCAATTAGTAACTCAATTATTTATAAATAATTAAAATTGTAAAAATAAAATAAAATCTGTAGCGACGGTACATACATTTAAACAATTAAATGATATATATAATAAAATATACAAAAATAAATTGTGAAAAAATATATATAAAGATGAATAATACCTCAATATATTATTTTAAAAAAATCAACAGAGTGATGTCTTGTTATAAATCGTGAGAAATCAAAGTTTGAACTTTAAAGCACTGAAACTTTTACAAAATAAATACATCTTGAATATTCAATATAATTCATCTTCATCAGCTTCATCATTTGCGGAAGTTGCGGTTGGATATAATTTAATTTAATTTAATAATTAATTGATTTTAATTTAATTTAATGCTTATTAATATTATATTAATAATATATATAAAAAAGTATACTATTAGTTTATATATTATTATAATATATATATTTAAAAATAGTTTATATATTATATGTGTAAACATATAATATAATAATAATTATAAGAAGGGTTAATTACGAAAACCCTCCTGTGGTTTGCGAAAGTACAGGATGACCCCCTTATACTTTAAAAGGCTATGCAAAACCCCCCCTGTGGTTTCAAAACCCTGTAAAGTAGATGAAAATATTAATTTATGACCAAATTGCCCTTATTCAATCTGACTGAATAAGTGCAAACCCTTTGACTGAATAAGGGCAATTTGGTCACAAATTAAGATTTTCGTCTACTTTACAGGGTTTTGAAACCACTGGGGGCGTAGCTTTTTAAAGCATGGAGGGTCATCCTGTACTTTTGCAAACCGCATCGGGGTTTTGTGTAATTAACACTTATAAGAAAGAAGTTCAAAAAAAGAAAATAGTTGAAGTGGTTAATCAACTTTGCTTAAAGCCTTTCAATTATAACAAAGAGTCGCGTGTTCAAATCTGTGCAAGAGGAAAGGAAAAATAATTATTTTTATGGTTCTCACATTAGAACCGGAGGGTTGGACCCTTACGCCGGTTCCCGGTTATTAGACAAGAGGAACCGGAACCTTAACCGCCAGAGGCGGGTCCGGTTCTGGAACCGGAGGCCACGGTTCCGGTTCCAGTTACAGAATCGGCGGTCCGGTTCCGGGTCAGTTCCGGTTCGAAACTACTATTAATTTTTTGTCAATTAATTCTTTTTAATTGGCATAAAGACCCATGGAGGTTGTGTTTAATTTTTGAAGTGACAGGGAATAACGGTGATTTGATAAAATCAGGAGAATTTAATTGTTATGCTAGCAATTTATGAGGGGTTGGTGACAATTTTCTAAACCTTAGGGACAATACTTTTTTTGCCAAACCTCATGGAGCGTAAGTGTAATTTAACTATATTGACTAAAAATTCTACTAATAGGACAAGCCAAACAAAGGGCAAGTCCTTTCAACACTAATGATGCTTAAAAAGTATGTGACCCAATCCCTGTTGGGTGATTGGTACTTTGTGCCAAATTGATGTCCCAGTTAATATATATTATAGGATTGGTTCATTTATTTATATTCGTATTTATCATGTATACTTTGTGCCAAATTGATGTCCCAGTTAATATATATTATAGGATTGGTTCATTTATTTATATTCGTATTTAACATGTTATATTCTTAAGTTGTATTTCTATTTTTTTGGATTTTCTTCTACATCATTTAATTTTAAACAATATATTTATGTTTTTTTACCCATTTTACTTGAGCATTTAGAGATCTCCTACGTGCATGTCCGAACTTTCTAATTTTTTTCATTTATAGGAGTTACTCCTACTTTGTTTATAATATTTGCATTATTTATTTTATCGAACTTAGTATACCCACACATCCTTCTCAACATTCTCATTTATGTTACCCCCCTTTTTTGTTCATTTTCATATTATGTCACCCAATACTCCTAGCCGTAATCTTATAGCCGTTTTATAAAATTTTCTTTCTAGTTAATTTTGCGGTACTTTTGGGTCACAAAGTATATATGACGCATTTCTCCATTTATTTCACCATACTAATTGAATCCTATTTGTTACATCTTTATCAGTCGTCTGTTTTCTTTTATAATAGACCCTATATATTTAAAACTTTTAGATTCATTTAATTCATTTTATCCAATTTTAACTTTTATCGTATTGATATCTATATAATTACTAAAGTGACATTGCATGCTTCTTCGTGTATTTAAATACATTTTTTGCCACATTGTCCTTTTAAAATTAATATTTTATCCCCCTTATCACACTAGTCAATTCTTTTTAAAGCATTTAAAGATATTCATGCCCCTTTATTTATCATAATCCCCAAATAGTTATTTATTCATCTTTTTCTCTATGTTTTTTTGGTTTCGTTTATTATTTTCTTTTTTTTCCTTTTTGCTTTCCATTCACTTCTTAGTTTTTAATTATTTTTCACTCACCCACCTATGAATTTATTATGATAAAAAAAGACATATGCTCAAGGCTTAAATGTTTTCAAGTTCCTTGTATTTTAAAAATACATCAGTCACCATTTGACTATTAATTAAAATTTTGGTATGAATAGAAAGACATTCATATCCCTTTCTTTTGCTCCCATTTGATTTGACCACTAGTCAATCATTTGAAAAGAAAAGTAAGACATTCATACCCCTCCACTTTATTTTACCATAATTAGTACATGTATTTAAATATTTTATATTTTTGAACGATTAAGTTTATATTTTTCTCAAAATATAAAATGCTGCAATTTTATTTTATTTTAATTTTCACTGTTTTTGTTTGTTAAACAATTTTTTAAATTTTACAATAATGAGATTTATACAGTTTAGTATTTAAGTTACTTAGCAAATTTGAAAAGAAAAAGTAATTGCAGTGAATTAAAATTTTTAAAATTTTTACTAGATGAGAAAAGTTTAATATATATTAATATGTTCAATTAAATGTGAAAAATATATTATATAAATTATGGAAATTTTAATTTTAGAACATAGTGAGAAAAGTTTAATGAATTTTAAAATATAAATTTAAATATGAATCTTTTGTTAAAGCAAAGAGATTATATAATAAAGAGAAAAAATTAATTCAATTATGTATTATTATAAATTTTAAAAAATAATTTTCTATTTTATAGTATTTTCTATTTTCTAACAAACAATAAAATAAAATTTGTATCAACTGACAATGTAATTGTTACGTAAAACAGCATCTATAATTTTGAAACAAATAACGAAAATACATTAGCAATTCCAACTAAATTAATATTTTAAAATTCAAATGATAATTTTAAAATTTTAAATTTTCTCATAATTTGACATTTATAAAAATATTTTCTTCATTTTAAATACAAAATCTAATAATTAAATAAAATATCAAACTATATATGTAAAACCTCATTATTGTAAAATAAAAACTAAAGAAAGATGTTTAATAAATTATAAATAAAAAATTTCATTTTTCTAATTGCTGTATTATATTTTTAAAAGTAAAATATAACTTTTGATGCTACAAAATATAAAATGTTTATATACATGTGTAAATTTAAAAAAAATAAAATGAAGGGGCATAAATATTTTTATATGATTTTAAAATGTTGGCTGGTGGTTAAAGGGAAAAACGATATATTTAAGAAACAGAAAGAGACAAATGTCAAACAAATTAATAAACACAGAGTGGTTGAATGATTTAATCCTAATAATTATTGACATGGCAAAGTAATAATGTGGGGCTCTTTAACAATAAGCCCGTGTCCTCGAGGTGTGCCATATGTATGGCATGAAGCGTTTTCTACTATATTTAAGGCTTAAATATTATAAACCCCCTGTATTTATAGGGGAGTTTGACTGCTGCCTCTGTTTTCTTTTAATACATCTTTTGCCCCCCTTCCCACCATGATCATAAGTGAAAACTTTATATGTAATGCAATGACTTTTATAACCCTCCTCTATTAAACATTATATTCTTGAACAAAAATACCTTTAACTAATTAAACATTAATATTATATGATTTACTCATTTTCAATTTATTTATAATCACATATTGATTCAACGAGAAAAGTCCAACTACATATACAAATATACACCGACCAGTCATTCACCCCTAAGCTCTAACTACCTAGAAATTAAGAAATTAAATTAAATATTATTTATTTCTCATTAACTATTGTCTTCAAATAAAATCAGTGACCCAATATTGAAGCAGATATTAGTAAGACTAGTATTGGGTAATACTAAATTTTTCTATAAAATTATTTATAGAATTATTAAGTTATTTGATAATGACTGAATGATTACGTAACGTAACAAAACTCGATACACATATATATGTGTACTATTTATAATAATATATATGGTATAAATTAGTTGATATATTTACAGTACGTTACGTACAGGTATTGTTGGTTAGTATAGTTATTTTGGAGGGGGTGAGTGAGGATCACGATGGAGAAGAAGCAAGCAAAAATAATAAATAATAAATGGGGAGGAGGAGGAATCATATAATATTATAAGTTAGCATATCAATAGATGAGAAATCATATAATTTTTTAGTTGTGTTTATGATAAATTCATAACTTAAAAGATGTTATAATATACGTATTTTTTTTTATTTAAATAACATCATGAGGTTGTTCTCCCTAAATAGCTTTATTTTGTAGTTTTATTAATAGTCTCACGCCACCAACCAAGATTATTTTAAGTTTTAATAGTTAATTAATCTTTTTTTTTATTGTTAATGTTTAATTAGTTAAGGGTATTTCTATCCAAAAATATAATGCTTAATAGAGGAGATTTATAAAATTTATTGCATTACATATAAAGCTTTGACTTATGGTTAAGGGGGGCAAAAGACGTATTACAAGAACACAGGAGGGCAAATGTCAAACTCCCCTATAAACAAGGGGGTTTATAATATTTAAACCTACATTTAAATACCCCAATACAAATTATTAACTCCTTTTGTGGTTGTAATTCAGAAGAAAAAAAAAAAAAAAACTCTTAGGGCCTGTTTGGTTCATGGGAAAGTAAAATTTTTGAAGAATGTGATTTCTCGGGATTTTATTATAATGAAAGTAAAGTAAAAAAGAATTATTTTTTTGTGTTTGGATTGGTTAAGAAACGTATTTGGAAATTTAAATGTGAACTAAACTAAATATCAAAAAGGCCCTATCGAATTAAGCTTAATGATTTTCTAATAAAAATATTATTAACCTAAATAAGAGCTAAATAATATTTAATTATAAATTAAACTACAGTTTTAAAAATAAATTACATGCCAATTACTCATCCAAAATTAATTTAAAATTCAAAAAAAATTATAGATTTGATTATTGATCTATAATGTAGTTGTTAGTCTAGCGAGAATTCAAATGAATAAGAAAATAATTGGAAAAATAAAATTTTTTATTGTAAAAATGAAATATTAAATTTGTCACTCAATTTTTTCCAAATTTAAAAGAAAGAGAAATTATAAATTTTAAATATGGTACATTAATTTTCATTAAAATATTATTTAGTTTTATAGCTAATAAAAGTTAACTATAAAGAATATTATATATGAAAAGTATATATGTTGTTTTAAGTACATATATTTTGACATAAAAATTAAAATAAACAAATCTTAGTTAGATACAATATATACTTAAGTAAATTGTGATATTGTGGACGATTGGTTGCAACCAATTAGTTAGACGACTTTTATACATAGACAATCTTTTACCTTTTTTAGGAAAAATAATATATATCTATATATATATATATATATTTCCTTTTTTTTTCATTTTATGGGTTTTTTTTTTTTAAATTATGGTTGATATAACAAAAATATAAAATATTTGAAAATAAATAAGAGTAAGGGTAGCGATTGTCTTTTTTGAAAATTTGTAACCTAGGAAAAAGAATACCATATTAGAACAGAGATTCTTTTTTCAGAAAAATAACACTTATTTTCCATGCATCGCGGATTTATTTTCCTTTTCCAACCAATTAAAATGACTTCCAAACAAACGAATTTAATATTGAGGAATCATATTACTTTCCTTGACCAGAATCCCTATAAACCAAAGCCCTTACTATTAAAAAAAAGAAAAATTAGATTTATTATCGAGGAAAAATTTTGTTACTTAAAATTGATATTATAGTGTCTATGTTGCTTTATTTCTTATTCATTTCTTTTCACCAAAAAAAAAAAAAAAAAGTTTAGTAGTTTACATTATTAAAAGTTGAGTGGTTTGTAGTGCTATTTTCCCAAAATGAATTACCTAAATACAATTGATAACAACTAAAGTAAATTTTCTTATATTTAAAAATAAACCTCAAATATTCAATTAACCATCCAAATAGGTCCGAACCATAATTTGTTTTTGCCAAAGAAAAATATTATGACACCAATTAATAACCGTAAATTGTTTCTAAAATTAATCTGTTTGGTTAAGAAAAATTAAATTAATTACACAACTGAACTGAATGGATACCAAAATGATTTGATTCAAATGGTTTTTACAGTTCAATTAGATCAAGTACACCCCTAGAGTTATTAACCCGCTCATCTAAGACAATATGCATAATGCCTTCATGTCTTGGCCAAAAATGCAGTTATTTATTTATTCTTTTAGGGACCAAAATGTAGTTGTTTTACAATATATGGCTGATTTTCGATTCTCTAAAATCTAAATTGTATGTGCTAAATTTTAACTGAGACGGGGGAGCACCTAAGGTCCAAACATTTTCTGTACATCGGGCAAGCCCCATGAGTTATCTTATATCTTATATCACATTTGTCATACTCCATCTCTTCCATTAAAAGAGTACATTTTGAGAAACATTTTTTGTTCCATTAGAACCCTTATTAATATAATCATGTGTAGTCCACAATTAGTCTTTACATAAAAAATAATATATAAATGGAACAAATAGTATCAAATTATTATTTTAAATTTTGTACATTGATATTCATAATAAGTTGTACTTGTTGGGTAGAAAACCCTCCGCCGGGTTGATTTCGCTCTCCTACCCGGCGCAGAGTTGGAATATATTCAACCCAGGAACTAACACTTAGTGCTGAATGTAAACAAGATTTATTCACAAAGAATATTATTGGTACAGTGGCAATCCACTATTGGTTCGCAAAGTAATGATGAACAGGAAAGTGGAGCAACGCAATCAGGGACAAGTGGCGGCTTGAAAACAATCTAGGACTACAAGTAGGGGACCAATATCATCTCAACTTCTACTTGTTGGTTGTCAAGCAAAACAACCCAGCGACCGCCTCAATCAACCCGGCCGTCACTTCCACGTTCCCTATAAATAGAACAGTAGGTGTTCTTGAAAGGAGAGATCATTTTGGATACCAGAAATCCTTTAAATTATGAGTTTCGACTAACTTGATCCTCAGAGCTTAAATCCGGGAGTAAGTCCCGAAACAGGTATCAAGAAGAAGGAGGTTCAATTGCAGCTTAACGGAGAACCGGAGTTGTAACAGTACCTTTGTCAAGATGGACTCTGCTAATGAAACGGATGAAGTATTTTTTATGTTTTTTGAAACATGAGTTTTGAATTGGTATCTATGTGTGTGTGTGTGTCTATATATATATATATATATATATATATATATATAACTTGACTTTTACTACACACTAAAAAAACCCTGAAATTAAGTGCATTGGTACGAGTATCAGTTTTTATTTTTTAGTTTACACATTAAAAACTCTTCAATAGTGTTATTGGTACTCTAGAAAAGTATTTTTAAAAAGTACTGTTCACATGAATAATCATATTGTTTATATGAACAATATGCATGAAAGTGGTTGCACTTATAACCGGTTCGACAGGATACCATTTCGTTCCTTAAACATTTTAACATGGTTGAATCATCCGTGTTAGTTATGTGATCGTTTTATGAAAAATATTTATTTTTTCTCAAAAAAAAAAAAAATCTCAATCAAAAAGTTTTCATTTTTTCTTAAATTCAAATGTTAAAATTTCACTCACATTATCTCAAGAAATAACTTAATAATTATACTTTTTTACAAATCTCCAAAAGAAATTCTTTTCAAATATTATTTTTTCTAAAATAAAATTTTCTCATTACTTTGATAACACAGTAAACATTAGCTTCGGATCTTGGGCATCTGGATTCTGGGGTTGATTCAGATCGTGGGGAACAACTGTGTAGAGTAGACAAAGACTCATTCCCTCCCGGTCCTCCCGTCAATGGAAGCTACCGAAGAATTGCCAAATTGACTTGGAGTCCACCAGTAGGTCCAGACTCCAGTACCCGTCAAGAATGACGCCTTTTTGTTTCTCTTTTATTTCAGTTCACACTTGAGAAGCAGGTCAAGTCAACTGTGGAACTAGTCATATTTTTCGATATTTTGATTAATTTTCCCTTCGTATTTTCTACTCTTCATGTATGAAATTTGAATTTTTATTTTTACCTCAGAAAAAAAAATTAAGCTCTATTTCAAAAAACATGCTTAGAAAATACTAATAATATTTTATAAGTATAAATTAAGTTAAATTAGGCCAATCAGTTTTTATTTGTTTTTGTTTTATCTTTTGCTACAGTACATTTTATATTTTGCTATAATTTTTCATCAGTTTCATCATATCTTTTTTCCTACACATTTTAACATTTTTAATATACTATTTATATATGAGTTTAATATTTGTCATCAGGACTTATCAGACATCTAATTACAGGCTGTCACCTATTTTTTTATAAATTGATATATTCTAAGTATTGTATACTTAACCTGTGAAATCACTTTTTACCTTACCATAATTATTGAATTTACCACGGAATTTTTAGTTACAGATCTACATAAATCTTTTAACAATATAAAATAAATCACTTGGAATAGTTTAATAATTTTACCATTAATATTCATTTTTAATAATATAAATCTCGTGACTAAGGGTTCACTTATTTGTAAATAGGGAATAGTTATTTTAATTTTTTAAAATAATTTTATTTCATTGATATTCATTTTGAACTAATTAAAACGTATGACTAAGGGTTCACTTATTTATGTCTAGGGTATACTTATTTAAATTTTTTGAGATAAATTTTTTTCATTGATATTCATTTTTAACAAATTAAATCTTGTGACTAAGGGTTCACTTATTTGTACATAGGGTATAGTTATTTTAAGTTTTTTAGATAAAATATTTTTTTCCATTCATATTCATTTTTTGACAAATTAAATCTTATGACTAAGAATTTACTTAGTTGTGTGTAAGGTATAGTTATTTAAATTTTTTTTTATTGAACAATGAAATTATAATAAAATACAAGATTAAAGAATATTCCATATAACTATATTTACGTTAGTAAATGTAAAATTTACTTTTAATAAGATAAGTATACCATTTAATTAGTCCTGATAAATATTACTCCCTTTATATATATATATATATATATATATAGTTTAATATTTGTCAGGATTCATCAAACATCCAATCACAGGCTGCCACCTATTTTTTTTTTATAAATTGATATATTCTAATTATTGTATACTTATCCCGTGAAATCACTTTTTACCTTACTATAATTATTGAATTTACCACGGAATTTTCAGTTACAGATCTATATAAATCTTTTACCAATATAAAATAAATCACTTGGAATAGTTTAATAATTTTACCATTCATATTCATTTTTAACAAAATAAATCTTGTGACTAAGGGTTCACTTATTTGTATATAGAGTATAGTTATTTTAAATTTTTTTAATAATTTTTTTTCATTGATATTCATTTTTAACTAACTAAAACGTATGACTAAGGGTTCACTGATTTGTGTCTAGGGTAGAGTTATTTAAATTTTTTGAGAAAATTTTTTTTCATTGATATTCATTTTTAACAAATTAAATCTTGTGACTAAGGGTTCACTTATTTGTACATAGGGTATAGTTATTTTAATTTTTTTAGATAAAATATTGTTTTTCATTCATATTCATTTTTTGACAAATTAAATCTTATGACTAAGGGTTTACTTAGTTGTGTGTAGGGTATAGTTATTTAAAATTTTTTTTTATTGAACAATGAAATTATAATAAAATACAAGATTAAAGAATATTCCATATAACTATATTTACGTTAGTAAATGTAAAATTTACTTTTAATAAGATAAGTATACCATTTAATTAGTCCTGATAAATATTACTCCCTTTATATATATATATATATATATATATATATATAGTTTAATATTTGTCAGGATTCATCAAACATCCAATCACAGGTTGCCACCTATTTTTTTTTTATAAATTGATATATTCTAATTATTGTATACTTATCCTGTGAAATCACTTTTTACCTTACTATAATTATTGAATTTACCATGGAATTTTCAATTACAGATCTATATAAATCTTTTACCAATATAAAATAAATCACTTGGAATAGTTTAATAATTTTACCATTAATATTCATTTTTAACAAAATAAATCTTGTGACTAAGGGTTCACTTATTTGTATATAGAGTATAGTTATTTTAAATATTTTTAATAATTTTTTTTCATTGATATTCATTTTTAACTAACTAAAACGTATGACTAAGGGTTCACTGATTTGTGTCTAGGGTAGAGTTATTTAAATTTTTTGAGATAAATGTTTTTCATTGATATTCATTTTTAATAAATTAAATCTTGTGACTAAGGGTTCACTTATTTGTACATAAGGTATAGTTATTTTAAGTTTTTAAGATAAAATATTTTTTTTCATTCATATTCATTTTTTGACAAATTAAATCTTATGACTAAGGGTTTACTTAGTTGTGTGTAGGGTATAGTTATTTAAAATTTTTTTTTATTGAACAATGAAATTATAATAAAATACAAGATTAAAGAATATTCCATATAACTATATTTACGTTAGTAAATGTAAAATTTACTTTTAATAAGATAAGTATACCATTTAATTATAATGTATCAGTTTAGAATAAATTAGATGGCAACATCTGATTGGATGTCTGATGAGTTCTGAAATAGCTTATTTCAGGATCATGCTGACAAATATTGCTCCCTATAGGTATTCTAACTATATTTCAGTATCATCCTGACAAATAGCAAATAGGGAGTATTTGTCAGAATGATCCTGAAATAAGCTATTTCAGGACTCATCAGACATCCAATCAGAGATTGTCACCTAATTTATTCTAAACGGATATATTCTAATTATAGGGTATACTTATCTTATTAAAAGTAAAATTTGCATTTACTAACTTAAATATAGTTATATGGAATATTCTTTAATATTGTATTTTATTATAATTTCATTTTTTTAATAAAAAAATTATATAAAAAATTAAATAACTATACCCTAAACACAAATAAGTGAACCTTTAGTCATAACATTTAATTTGTTAAAAAAATAAATATGAATGAAAAAAAAAATCTCAAAATTTTAAAACAACTATATACAAATAAGTGAACCCTTAGTCACGAAATTTAATTTGTTAAAAATGAATATCAATGAAAATAATTTATCTCAAAAAGTTAAAATAACTATACCTTAGACATAAATAAGTGAACCCTTAGTCATAAGTTTTAATTAGTTAAAAATAAATATCAATGAAAAATTTTTTATTTAAAATAACTATACCCTATATACAAATAAGTGAACCTTAGTCACGAGATTTATTTTGTTAAAAATGAATATTAATCGTAAAATTATTAAACTATCCCAAGTGATTTATTTTATATTGGTAAAAGATTTATGTAGATCTGTAACTAAAAATTCCGTGGTAAATTCAATAATTATAGTAAGGTAAAGTGACTTTACAGGATAATTATACAATAATTAGAATATATCATTTTAAAATTCAAATGATAATTTTAAAATTTAAATTTTTCTCATATTTGACATTTATAAAAAAAATATTTTCTTCATTTTAAATACAAATCTAATAATTAAATAAAATAAAAACTATATATGTAAAACCTCATTATTGTAAAATAAAAACTAAAGAAAGATGTTTAATAAATTATAAATAAAAATTTCATTTTTCTAATTGCTGTATTATATTTTAAAAGTAAAATATAACTTTTGATGCTACCAAAATAGAATGTTATATACATGTGTAAATTTAAAAAAAATAAAATGAAGGGGCATAAATATTTTTATATGATTTTAAAATGTTGGCTGGTGGTTAAAGGGGAAAACGATATATTTAAGAAACAGAAAGAGACAAATGTCAAACAAATTAATAAACACAGAGTGGTTGATTGATTTAATCCTAATAATTATTGACATGGCAAAGTAATAATGTGGGGCTCTTTAACAATAAGCCCGTGTCCTCGAGGTGTGCCATATGATGGCATGAAGCGTTTTCTACTATATTTAAGGCTTAAATATTATAAACCCCTTGTATTTATAGGGGTTTTGACTGCGCTCTGTTTTCTTTTAAACATCTTTTGCCCCCCTTCCCACCATGATCATAAGTGAAACTTTATATGTAATGCAATGACTTTTATAACCCTCCTCTATTAAACATTATATTCTTGAACAAAAATACCTTTAACTAATTAAACATTAATATTATTGATTTACTCATTTTCAATTTATTTATAATCACATATTGATTCAACGAGAAAAGTCCAACTACATATACAAATATACACCGACCAGTCATTCACCCCTAAGCTCTAACTACCTAGAAATTAAGAAATTAAATTAATATTATTTATTTCTCATTAACTATTGTCTTCAAATAAAATCAGTGACCCAATATTGAAGCAGATATTAGTAAGACTAGTATTGGGTAATACTAAATTTTTCTATAAAATTATTTATAGAATTATTAAGTTATTGATAATGACTGAATGATACGTAACGTAACCAAAACTCGATACACATATATATGTGTACTATTTATAATAATATATATGGTATAAATTAGTTGATATTTTACAGTACGTTACGTACAGGTATTGTTGGTTAGTATAGTTATTTTGGAGGGGGTGAGTGAGGATCACGATGGAGAAGAAGCAAGCAAAAATAATAAATAATAAATGGGGAGGAGGAGGAATCATATATATTATAAGTTAGCATATCAATAGATGAGAAATCATATAATTTTTTAGTTGTGTTTATGATAAATTCATAACTTAAAAGATGTTATAATATACGTATTTTTTTTTATTTAAATAACATCATGAGGTTGTTCTCCCTAAATAGCTTTATTTTGTAGTTTTATTAATAGTCTCACGCCACAACCAAGATTATTTTAAGTTTTAATAGTTAATTAATCTTTTTTTTTATTGTTAATGTTTAATTAGTTAAGGGTATTTCTATCCAAAAATATAATGCTTAATAGAGGAGATTTATAAAATTTATTGCATTACATATAAAGCTTTGACTTATGGTTAAGGGGGGCAAAAGACGTATTACAAGAACACAGGAGGGCAAATGTCAAACTCCCCTATAAAAAGGGGGTTTATAATATTTAAACCTACATTTAAATACCCCAATACAAATTATTAACTCCTTTTGTGGTTGTAATTCAGAAGAAAAAAAAAAAAAAAACTCTTAGGGCCTGTTTGGTTCATGGAAAGTAAAATTTTGAAGAATGTGATTCTCGGGATTTTATTATAATGAAAGTAAAGTAAAAAAGAATTATTTTTTTGTGTTTGGATTGGTTAAGAAACGTATTTGGAAATTTAAATGTGAACTAAACTAAATATCAAAAAGGCCCTATCGAATTAAGCTTAATGATTTTCTAATAAAATATTATTAACCTAAATAAGAGCTAAATAATATTTAATTATAAATTAAACTACAGTTTTAAAAATAAATTACATGCCAATTACTCATCCAAAATTAATTTAAAATTCAAAAAAAATTATAGATTTGATTATTGATCTATAATGTAGTTGTTAGTCTAGCGAGAATTCAAATGAATAAGAAAATAATTGGAAAAATAAAATTTTTTATTGTAAAAATGAAATATTAAATTTGTCACTCAATTTTTTCCAAATTTAAAAGAAAGAGAAATTATAAATTTTAAATATGGTACATTAATTTTCATTAAAATATTATTTAGTTTTATAGCTAATAAAAGTTAACTATAAAGAATATTATATATGAAAAATATATATGTTGTTTTAAGTACATATATTTTGACATAAAAATTAAAATAAACAAATCTTAGTTAGATACAATATATACTTAAGTAAATTGTGATATTGTGGACGATTGGTTGCAACCAATTAGTTAGACGACTTTTATACATAGACAATCTTTTACCTTTTTTAGGAAAAATAATATATATCTATATATATATATATATATATATTTCCTTTTTTTTTCATTTTATGGGTTTTTTTTTTTAAATTATGGTTGATATAACAAAAATATAAAATATTTGAAAATAAATAAGAGTAAGGGTAGCGATTGTCTTTTTTGAAAATTTGTAACCTAGGAAAAAGAATACCATATTAGAACAGAGATTCTTTTTTCAGAAAAATAACACTTATTTTCCATGCATCGCGGATTTATTTTCCTTTTCCAACCAATTAAAATGACTTCCAAACAAACGAATTTAATATTGAGGAATCATATTACTTTCCTTGACCAGAATCCCTATAAACCAAAGCCCTTACTATTAAAAAAAAGAAAAATTAGATTTATTATCGAGGAAAAATTTTGTTACTTAAAATTGATATTATAGTGTCTATGTTGCTTTATTTCTTATTCATTTCTTTTCACCAAAAAAAAAAAAAAAAAGTTTAGTAGTTTACATTATTAAAAGTTGAGTGGTTTGTAGTGCTATTTTCCCAAAATGAATTACCTAAATACAATTGATAACAACTAAAGTAAATTTTCTTATATTTAAAAATAAACCTCAAATATTCAATTAACCATCCAAATAGGTCCGAACCATAATTTGTTTTTGCCAAAGAAAAATATTATGACACCAATTAATAACCGTAAATTGTTTCTAAAATTAATCTGTTTGGTTAAGAAAAATTAAATTAATTACACAACTGAACTGAATGGATACCAAAATGATTTGATTCAAATGGTTTTACAGTTCAATTAGATCAAGTACACCCCTAGAGTTATTAACCCGCTCATCTAAGACAATATGCATAATGCCTTCATGTCTTGGCCAAAAATGCAGTTATTTATTTATTCTTTTAGGGACCAAAATGTAGTTGTTTTACAATATATGGCTGATTTTCGATTCTCTAAAATCTAAATTGTATGTGCTAAATTTTAACTGAGACGGGGGAGCACCTAAGGTCCAAACATTTTCTGTACATCGGGCAAGCCCCATGAGTTATCTTATATCTTATATCACATTTGTCATACTCCATCTCTTCCATTAAAAGAGTACATTTGAGAAACATTTTTTGTTCCATTAGAACCCTTATTAATATAATCATGTGTAGTCCACAATTAGTCTTTACATAAAAAATAATATATAAATGGAACAAATAGTATCAAATTATTATTTTAAATTTTGTACATTGATATTCATAATAAGTTGTACTTGTTGGGTAGAAAACCCTCCGCCGGGTTGATTTCGCTCTCCTACCCGGCGCAGAGTTGGAATATATTCAACCCAGGAACTAACACTTAGTGCTGAATGTAAACAAGATTTATTCACAAAGAATATTATTGGTACAGTGGCAATCCACTATTGGTTCGCAAAGTAATGATGAACAGGAAAGTGGAGCAACGCAATCAGGGACAAGTGGCGGCTTGAAAACAATCTAGGACTACAAGTAGGGGACCAATATCATCTCAACTTCTACTTGTTGGTTGTCAAGCAAAACAACCCAGCGACCGCCTCAATCAACCCGGCCGTCACTTCCACGTTCCCTATAAATAGAACAGTAGGTGTTCTTGAAAGGAGAGATCATTTTGGATACCAGAAATCCTTTAAATTATGAGTTTCGACTAACTTGATCCTCAGAGCTTAAATCGGGAGTAAGTCCCGAAACAGGTATCAAGAAGAAGGAGGTTCAATTGCAGCTTAACGGAGAACCGGAGTTGTAACAGTACCTTTGTCAAGATGGACTCTGCTAATGAAACGGATGAAGTATTTTTTATGTTTTTTGAAACATGAGTTTTGAATTGGTATCTATGTGTGTGTGTGTGTCTATATATATATATATATATATATATATATAACTTGACTTTTACTACACACTAAAAAAACCCTGAAATTAAGTGCATTGGTACGAGTATCAGTTTTTATTTTTTAGTTTACACATTAAAAACTCTTCAATAGTGTTATTGGTACTCTAGAAAAGTATTTTTAAAAAGTACTGTTCACATGAATAATCATATTGTTTATATGAACAATATGCATGAAAGTGGTTGCACTTATAACCGGTTCGACAGGATACCATTTCGTTCCTTAAACATTTTAACATGGTTGAATCATCCGTGTTAGTTATGTGATCGTTTTATGAAAAATATTTATTTTTTCTCAAAAAAAAAAAAAAATCTCAATCAAAAAGTTTTCATTTTTTCTTAAATTCAAATGTTAAAATTTCACTCACATTATCTCAAGAAATAACTTAATAATTATACTTTTTTACAAATCTCCAAAAGAAATTCTTTTCAAATATTATTTTTTCTAAAATAAAATTTTCTCATTACTTTGATAACACAGTAAACATTAGCTTCGGATCTTGGGCATCTGGATTCTGGGGTTGATTCAGATCGTGGGGAACAACTGTGTAGAGTAGACAAAGACTCATTCCCTCCCGGTCCTCCCGTCAATGGAAGCTACCGAAGAATTGCCAAATTGACTTGGAGTCCACCAGTAGGTCCAGACTCCAGTACCCGTCAAGAATGACGCCTTTTTGTTTCTCTTTTATTTCAGTTCACACTTGAGAAGCAGGTCAAGTCAACTGTGGAACTAGTCATATTTTTCGATATTTTGATTAATTTTCCCTTCGTATTTTCTACTCTTCATGTATGAAATTTGAATTTTTATTTTTACCTCAGAAAAAAAAAATTAAGCTCTATTTCAAAAAACATGCTTAGAAAATACTAATAATATTTTATAAGTATAAATTAAGTTAAATTAGGCCAATCAGTTTTTATTTGTTTTTGTTTTATCTTTTTGCTACAGTACATTTTATATTTTGCTATAATTTTTCATCAGTTTCATCATATCTTTTTTCCTACACATTTTAACATTTTTAATATACTATTTATATATGAGTTTAATATTTGTCATCAGGACTTATCAGACATCTAATTACAGGCTGTCACCTATTTTTTTATAAATTGATATATTCTAAGTATTGTATACTTAACCTGTGAAATCACTTTTTACCTTACCATAATTATTGAATTTACCACGGAATTTTTAGTTACAGATCTACATAAATCTTTTAACAATATAAAATAAATCACTTGGAATAGTTTAATAATTTACCATTAATATTCATTTTTAATAATATAAATCTCGTGACTAAGGGTTCACTTATTTGTAAATAGGGAATAGTTATTTTTTTTTTAAAATAATTTTATTTCATTGATATTCATTTTGAACTAATTAAAACGTATGACTAAGGGTTCACTTATTTATGTCTAGGGTATACTTATTTAAATTTTTTGAGATAAATTTTTTTCATTGATATTCATTTTTAACAAATTAAATCTTGTGACTAAGGGTTCACTTATTTGTACATAGGGTATAGTTATTTTAAGTTTTTTAGATAAAATATTTTTTTCCATTCATATTCATTTTTTGACAAATTAAATCTTATGACTAAGAATTTACTTAGTTGTGTGTAAGGTATAGTTATTTAAATTTTTTTTTATTGAACAATGAAATTATAATAAAATACAAGATTAAAGAATATTCCATATAACTATATTACGTTAGTAAATGTAAAATTTACTTTTAATAAGATAAGTATACCATTTAATTAGTCCTGATAAATATTACTCCCTTTATATATATATATATATATAGTTTAATATTTGTCAGGATTCATCAAACATCCAATCACAGGCTGCCACCTATTTTTTTTTTATAAATTGATATATTCTAATTATTGTATACTTATCCCGTGAAATCACTTTTTACTTACTATAATTATTGAATTTACCACGGAATTTTCAGTTACAGATCTATATAAATCTTTTACCAATATAAAATAAATCACTTGGAATAGTTTAATAATTTTACCATTCATATTCATTTTTAACAAATAAATCTTGTGACTAAGGGTTCACTTATTTGTATATAGAGTATAGTTATTTTAAATTTTTTTAATAATTATTTTTCATTGATATTCATTTTTAACTAACTAAAACGTATGACTAAGGGTTCACTGATTTGTGTCTAGGGTAGAGTTATTTAAATTTTTGAGAAAATTTTTTTTCATTGATATTCATTTTTAACAAATTAAATCTTGTGACTAAGGGTTCACTTATTTGTACATAGGGTATAGTTATTTTAATTTTTTTAGATAAAATATTGTTTTTCATTCATATTCATTTTTTGACAAATTAAATCTTATGACTAAGGGTTTACTTAGTTGTGTGTAGGGTATAGTTATTTAAAATTTTTTTTTATTGAACAATGAAATTATAATAAAATACAAGATTAAAGAATATTCCATATAACTATATTTACGTTAGTAAATGTAAAATTTACTTTTAATAAGATAAGTATACCATTTAATTAGTCCTGATAAATATTACTCCCTTTATATATATATATATATATATAGTTTAATATTTGTCAGGATTCATCAAACATCCAATCACAGGTTGCCACCTATTTTTTTTTATAAATTGATATATTCTAATTATTGTATACTTATCCTGTGAAATCACTTTTTACCTTACTATAATTATTGAATTTACCATGGAATTTTCAATTACAGATCTATATAAATCTTTTACCAATATAAAATAAATCACTTGGAATAGTTTAATAATTTTACCATTAATATTCATTTTTAACAAAATAAATCTTGTGACTAAGGGTTCACTTATTTGTATATAGAGTATAGTTATTTTAAATATTTTTAATAATTTTTTTTCATTGATATTCATTTTTAACTAACTAAAACGTATGACTAAGGGTTCACTGATTTGTGTCTAGGGTAGAGTTATTTAAATTTTTTGAGATAAATGTTTTTCATTGATATTCATTTTTAATAAATTAAATCTTGTGACTAAGGGTTCACTTATTTATACATAAGGTATAGTTATTTTAAGTTTTTAAGATAAAATATTTTTTTTCATTCATATTCATTTTTTGACAAATTAAATCTTATGACTAAGGGTTTACTTAGTTGTGTGTAGGGTATAGTTATTTAAAATTTTTTTTATTGAACAATGAAATTATAATAAAATACAAGATTAAAGAATATTCCATATAACTATATTTACGTTAGTAAATGTAAAATTTACTTTTAATAAGATAAGTATACCATTTAATTATAATGTATCAGTTTAGAATAAATTAGATGGCAACATCTGATTGGATGTCTGATGAGTTCTGAAATAGCTTATTTCAGGATCATGCTGACAAATATTGCTCCCTATAGGTATTCTAACTATATTTCAGTATCATCCTGACAAATAGCAAATAGGGAGTATTTGTCAGAATGATCCTGAAATAAGCTATTTCAGGACTCATCAGACATCCAATCAGAGATTGTCACCTAATTTATTCTAAACGGATATATTCTAATTATAGGGTATACTTATCTTATTAAAAGTAAAATTTGCATTTACTAACTTAAATATAGTTATATGGAATATTCTTTAATATTGTATTTTATTATAATTTCATTTTTTTAATAAAAAAATTATATAAAAAATTAAATAACTATACCCTAAACACAAATAAGTGAACCTTTAGTCATAACATTTAATTTGTTAAAAAAATAAATATGAATGAAAAAAAAAATCTCAAAATTTTAAAACAACTATATACAAATAAGTGAACCCTTAGTCACGAAATTTAATTTGTTAAAAATGAATATCAATGAAAATAATTTATCTCAAAAAGTTAAAATAACTATACCTTAGACATAAATAAGTGAACCCTTAGTCATAAGTTTTAATTAGTTAAAAATAAATATCAATGAAAATTTTTTATTTAAAATAACTATACCCTATATACAAATAAGTGAACCTTAGTCACGAGATTTATTTTGTTAAAAATGAATATTAATCGTAAAATTATTAAACTATCCCAAGTGATTTATTTTATATTGGTAAAAGATTTATGTAGATCTGTAACTAAAAATTCCGTGGTAAATTCAATAATTATAGTAAGGTAAAGTGACTTTACAGGATAAGTATACAATAATTAGAATATATCTGATGTGCATAAAATTAAAATCCCCATTGGGCCTAGCCCAGTTAATTAAAAACTAAGAAACAGTAAAAGATAGAGAAGCCCAGATCCATGTTCAGATCAGAAAGATCACACAAAACGAGTCTCTGTTACAAATTTAGGTCGGTCATATAATCTTATATTGGTCATGAACTGAACAAGAAAACTCACTAAAGTTTAGGTCGGAATAAACTAATCTTAGATTGGTAAACCTTATAGCTCAGATCGGTATGATTATGTCAGTATTACTCAAAGAATCCCAGGTCGGTAAAAACTTAATGAAGTTAGATCGGTCAATTGTTAACTCATCTCTATTTAGGTCGGTAATGTAAGATTAGATCGGTTAAGCCGACCTGAAAATAAAGATAATAATATATCATGGTAGGACCATTATTTTAGTATGTGCAGATCAATTATGACAGTGGAGCCGAAAGCTAAAGCCAGTTTTCCCGGAAAGGCAAAAAACATCATTGCACAAGGAATAAGTGGGAGCGTATGTCTCCATTACTCAACGGAACTATCAAGAATAAATACTCAGGCACAAGCCTCATTCAGGCAAGTTCCTACAAGCAATTTCTGCAATTCTCACTAGCATTTCTTAAACTATTCTCATTTACACTTTCTCTGAGCATTCTTGTTATATATATTGTTTATCTCTTTCATATTACTGACTTGATCGTCGGAGCCTATACAGGGGGGAAAGCCCCGCTCCTTTTTTGAAATGATCTTCAATTGGTGAACGGAGCAGTGCAAAATCATCAAGTTTCATCCTCTTCGCCAAGCTCAAGAACCTTACTTAGATCTTCCCTCAAAATTGTTCATCTCCAGTTGGGCCATTGGGTTCCTCAAAGCTTCATTTGAATTGGGCAATTTCTGTCTTCAAGAGTTCATTGGGCCGCGAAGAAGCATCGTTCCCTCATTGTAATTTTTGCGTCACATCAACTGGCGCCGACTGTGGGGATCGTTTGATCAGATTATTTCATCAAATTTTCCTCATTTAAATAAATTTGTTGAAACCATGACGCAAACTCGTTCAGGAAAGGGTGCTTCTTCTTCTGACAACCACAATGGGCTCACCGTTACAACCGCTTTGGTCCCTACCGTTTCTGCCACCAGTTCTAATCCTCCATCCGATCCACCAACTACTACCACCCTTGTTGAAACTCTCACCCCGGAACAGGAACAGGCAGAAAAAGATAGGTTCTTCCGTTTATTTCCAGAACTATTTCACTTAATAAACCATGTTGCTCCTATCATCTCTACTCTTAATACAGAACCTCCCCTTACAACCACCACCACAGAAGCAGTTAACACAGAACACCCCTATGGTTTACACTGGTCCCCAACCATTCCCCCACCCAGGGCTATCATCAACCCTGTGTCCAACCCCTCTGCTGTTTTAATGTCTAGTCTCCCCCCACAATCTACTACTATATGTCCTCCACAACCTGGGAGAGTTAATTTTTCTTCAATCAGTCATATTGCTGGTCCTCCTAACCCTTCTGTGGCACCACCTGTTTATACCACTGTAGCTCATACTCAGGCTAATCTTACTTTTCCGGATCCCTTTATGGCCCCCAATGCTCAGTTCAATAATGGTTCTTTAATGTCAGGCCTGCCCTTTCCCACTTTAGGACAACAAATGAGTCAATTGAATCAACCTGGCCATGGCCTACCAATCGGCCAAATGAATCAACCCTGTTATTACCCCGGATACACCACTACAGCCAACCCTGCAATGTTTCAGCATTATGGTTTAGGCAATAACCGAGCCATGCAGCCGCCCTTAGAAAATATTCCTTTACTTAATCCAAATTATTATCCCGGGCCCGGCCTAGGAAACTATTACCTCGGCCTGGGGGGACACCCCTTAGGTCAGTCCGGATATCCCCAACTCGGCCTACCCGGATCTGGATATACTCAGATCGGACGAACTGCCCCCACGTCTCGCGTGTCTCATCCTTTTGGATGGGAGATTCAAATGGCACAATTTCCCCCTGGATACAGAGGCCTAGGTAAGGTCGACAAGTATGATGGTACCACCGACCCCACGGCACACTGGATGCAGTGCATGAGCGTCATGGATGCTGCCAACCTGTCCGACGCTAACCGATGCATGACATTCCATCTGACACTTAAAGGTCAGGCCATAAATTGGTATTGTACTTTGCCCCGAAATTCTATTCATTCTTTAGATCAGTTTGGTGACCTGTTTTTAGCCAATTTCATGGGTAATAAGATATTGTCTAAACCGATTTCACATTTAATGAACATAACACAAAAAATGGGAGAGGGATTACAAGCATACATAGATCGGTTCAATATAGAGTCTAGGCAATGTCATGAAAAAGATGATAGAATAATGATGGGATCATTTATTAATGGGTTACGGTCAGGACCTTTAGCTACTGAATTGGCCATCCGACCCCCACATTCTTATTTTGAAATGATGGTTACTGCTGTTAACTTTGCTGTTGTTGAAGATGCTACAGCTATAAAACAGGAAAGGGAAAGAAGTTTTTCCGATTTATATGGTAAGAGGAAAGCTCCTTCCCCAATTCTTACATCGGGAGGAAATAAGAAATTAAACTTTGCCAATACCACTAATTCCATTCCAAAGACTGGGGTAAGTGTAAACACTGTGCAGGTATCCGAGCCCTTCTCAGTCCCTCGAGCTGACATATATGCTGCCATTCAGAGTCAAGGGCTGCTGCCCCCAGCTCGACCCATGACGGGTCCCACAGATCGGCTCAATCCGGGCAGGTATTGTAATTACCATAAAAACATTGGTCACAATACTAATGACTGTCGTGATTTAGCTGCAGAAATAGCTAAATTAATTCAAGCTGGGAAACTACCACAATATACACAAGTAGCACCTCTACCTAAACCGGTGACTTCAGCAATCCGTGAACGACCTAACGGATGCTACCGATGTGGAGAGACCGGTCATTTTGCCCGCGAATGTCCCCAATCCGACTCCCGAGCCCCAAATGCTGGGGGTAACACCGACCTGAATATAGCAGGGATTGTAAACACCATAGCAGGAGGACCAACCCAAGGCGACTCTAACCGCCAAAGGAAACAGGTATACCGGCAAAGAAACTCTATTCTAGGTAAGCGTAAATTAGATACCATGACATCAGGCATTACTTTCGATGACACAGATACATTTCTGTCTTTCAATTGTGACGATCCACTAGTGATCGATTGCTACATTTCAAATTACCAAGTACGTAGGACATTGTTAGACACGGGTAGTTCTAGCAATATAATTACAACCAAGGCACTGGCTGGTTGTCAATTACACAAAGCACAGTTAAGTCCAGTTCGGACACCATTGATTGGCTTCGGCAATCACCATGTTATACCTGTGGGACACTTGAGTATTCCCGTCACGTTACTGGCTGGACAGCTAAAACGTACGGAAACCATAGACTTCGTGGTCATTGATGAGCCATCACCATACAATGTATATTTGGGACGGCCTGGACTAAATCAGTTCCAGGCCATAGCATCTACTGTACACATGCTTTTAAAGTTCCCCACTATAGGTGGGGTAGCTTCTATTCGTTGTGATGTCTTGCAGGCAAAGCAGTGCTACATGGCTTCCTTGAAGGAACCGACCCCCATAGATCTGAAATCAAAAATTACTTCTACCGTCAGGCCGACCTCCGTTAACATTACCGACCTAACAGGTGGCTCGGACCTGTCCATTGAAGCAGGGGCCGAGGTAAGAATTATTCCCCTCGCGGCCGATCCAAACAAGGTAATAAAAATTGGGGCTGATTTGCCCCCTCAATTGCAATATGATTTGCTTAACCTTTTGCGTGAATTTGCGGAAGTTTTTGCTTGGGGACCGGAGGATATGCCTGGCATTTCTCGAAATATCATTGAACACAGGTTATCCATTGATCCCAATCATAGGCCGATCCGACAGCGAAAGCGTAACCTCGGGGGAGAACGTAATAGATACGTGGAGATCGAAGTCAACGCCCTGTTGGAAGTACGTATCATCCGAGAAGTAGATTATCCGGAATGGTTGGCTAACCCCGTGTTAGTTTCCAAACCAGATGGTTCATGGCGCATGTGCATAGACTTCACCGACTTAAATAAAGCATGCCCCAAAGATTGGTTCCCATTGCCCTTGATCGACGTGTTGGTTGACGCTATAGCTGGATTTCGATTCCTTAATTTCTTGGATGCATATAAGGGATATCATCAAATCTTCATGGCCAAAGAAGATGAAGAAAAAACATCTTTTATTACAGACAAAGGTACATATTGCTTCATAACCATGCCTTTCGGTTTAAAGAATGCTGGAGCTACTTTTCAACGTTTAGTGAATAAAATTTTCAAAAAACAGTTAGGTCGAAATATGGAAGCATATATTGATGATTTACTTGTAAAAAGTAAAAATGAACTTGCTTACTTATCTGATTTACGTGAAACCCTTGAAACACTAGCCCAATATAAATTAAGGTTAAATCCAAAAAAATGTGTTTTTGGAGCCACTTCAGGAAAGTTCTTAGGATACATGGTTTCTGAGGGGGGTATCTCGGTTAATCCTAAGAAAGTAGAAGCTGTATTGAAAATGCACCCGCCTAGGACAATTCGGGAAGTACAACAATTAACGGGTAGATTAGCAGCTTTGAATAGGTTTTTAGCCCGATCAGCAGAACGAGCATTACCATTTTTTAACATTTTAAAGAAAACTGATAAGTTTTTGTGGACCCCGGAATGTCAAAATGCTTTCGAACAATTAAAAAAATACTTAGCTTCTTTGCCATCTTTGACTATGCCTATTCATGGAGAACAATTGTACATGTATATAGCTACTACCAAATCTGTCATTAGCTCGGTTTTGCTCCGAGAAGATAACCGGGTCCAGAGACCCATCTATTTTGTTAGTAAAGTTTTGCAGGCCGCAGAGAAAAATTATTCTAGCCTAGAAAAGCTAGTCCTGGCTCTAGTTCACTCCACACGGCGTCTTAGACCTTATTTCAACTCGCATGGAGTCACCGTTTATACTGACGCACCCCTCAAAGCCATCTTGCAAAAAGCAGGAGTTTCAGGTCGACTCACCAAATGGGCCATTGAATTAGGAGATTATGACATCACCTTTGCCCCACGCACAGCGGTCAAAGGACAGGTGTTGGCGGATTTCATAGCTGAAGGAGTACCAGACAGCCAAGAGAGCATATCTAGCCCGTCAGAAAAAACCGATCTGCTTTTAGCTATAACCGAGGGTGACGATGCGTGGATCCTCTATGTAGATGGGGCCTCAAGCCAGTCCGGATCGGGTGCAGGGATCGTACTCACCAGCCCAGGAGGAAAAATTCACACGTATGCTTTACGATTCTGCTTCACAGCCACAAATAATGAAGCAGAATACGAAGCTATGATAGCCGGCCTGAAGCTAGCTCGGAAATTTGGAGTCGAAAATCTAAAAATTTGTTCAGACTCTCAGCTCGTGGTTAAACAAATTTTGGGGGAGTATAAGGCTAAGGATCGACAAATGGAGGAGTATTTAACATTGGTGCAACAGCAACTAAAATTCTTTCAAAAATGGGCTATAGAGCGGGTCCCGCGAAGCAAAAATACAAATGCTGATGCCTTGTCCAAATTAGCTTCTTCGGTTTTTTCTCACCTGACTAAAACCGTCCTAGTAGAAGAAGTACATACCAGGAGTACAGCCGAACCAAAAATCTTGTCTATAAGTGAAGGACAGGATTGGAGATTTCCTATATGGCAATACCTACAAGATGGCACTCTACCAGAATCCCGGAAGGAAGCACAACGAATACAAAGGAAGGCTGAACACTATCAGATAATCGGGGAGGACTTATATAAAAAGGGTTTCTTGATGCCTTTACTAAAGTGTGTGGGATCGGGAGAAACAAAGGCCATGCTGAAGGAGGTACACGAAGGAGATTGCGGGTCTCACATTGGGGCTCGGAATTTGGCTAAAAAAATAATAGGGGCTGGGTTTTATTGGCCTCGGTTATTCCAAGAAGCAGTAGAGTATGTTCAACGGTGTTCCAGTTGCCAACACCACGCGACAATTCACAAGTTGCCGGCCTCCAGCTTTACGGGGATAATTGCCCCATGGCCTTTCGCAGAATGGGGGATAGATCTTATGGGTCCGTTTCCTAAGGTCGGTTCATGCCATTACCTTGTTGTGGCCATAGATTATTTCACAAAGTGGGTAGAAGCAGAGGCACTTACAAATATTACGGGGCGAACCGTAGCTCGGTTTCTTTGGAGGCAAGTCATCTGTCGTTTTGGTGTGCCCAGATCGGTTATTTCGGACAATGGGACTCAATTCGAATCCAAGGAATTCACAGCCTTGTGTTCAAAACTTGGTATTACCCAGCGTTTCGCATCGGTAGCTCATCCTCCAGCAAATGGACAAGTAGAACTCACAAACCGAACTTTGTTGCATGGGCTGAAATCCAGAATAGAAGATAAAGGAAAAAATTGGGTAGAACAATTGCCCCATGTGCTCTGGTGTCACCGGACTACGCCAAAATCGGCCACAGGGAAGACCCCTTTTGAGTTGGCTTTCGGAGTTAATGCTGTAATTCCCCCAGAAATACAAAGTAGAGCCCCGCGGGTTATGCACTTCGAAAGAAATCAAAACCAGAAGAACTTGGAGCTCAGCCTGGATCTGATAGAAGAAGTTCGGGACTTGGCCTATGTACATCAACTAAATTACAAAAATTTAGTTCGGCAACACTATAATGCTCGGGTCAAACATCGAGCCTTTGTACCAGGAGATTTAGTCTTGCGAAACCGATCTATCAGCAAACCACAAGAACAAGGCAAGCTATTTTCTAATTGGGAAGGGCCTTATCGGGTAATCGAAGCTCGACCTACCGGAAGTTATATTTTGGAAGACTTGCAAGGACGATTGATTCCACGAACTTGGAATACAGCACACTTAAGGAAATATTATCAGTAAAGCAGTTCGAGTTAAAGAAGTAAGAATTTGAAGGAAACAGAAAAGGTCATTTATATTGGATAATCAAGCTCGGTTACAAGGATGATCTAAAAAAAAAAAAAAAAAAAAAAAAAAAAAAATCTACAAAATGTAAAGCCCGATCTAAGAAAAGGCCGATCTTAAGAAGGAGGAGCTTGGGAAGAGGCTTCATCCGTTATCTCCTGGGGGTCGGCCACCGGATCCTCTTCGACCTTTTCTGGAATGGGAACACCGATGTCTCGGCATTCTTGCTTGATTTCTTCTACTAAGTCAAAAGGATCACGTCCCTCCGGAAGCAAAGAAGACTGGGCTATGGAGTCTTCTGGGGCATCGGATGCCGATCTGGAGCCTTTTAGCTCGTCCCAGCATATAGTGTACCCACACTGGATTAGTTCGAAAAAACGCCGGTTCATCAACTCCAGAAGGGTCCCTTCCTTAAAAAGTCTCAGCTCGGCCTGACGAGATGCTTCAGCCTCTTCCGAACTGACCATCGCTGCAGCCTTCTTTGTAGCCTCTTCGGCAACTTTCTCCAGGGCAGTTTTCTCCTTCAGCCAGGAAGATTTTTCTTCTTTCAGGGCCTTTATTTCTGCTTCCAGGCCTTGGACCTTGGTCACCAGTTGGCTGGACTTAGTGCTCAGGTCTTGGTTTTGCTGCATTAGCCCGGTTTTTTCAGCTTCAAGCCCTGAGATCTTGCTTTTCTCGAGCCCCAGTTGCAACTCCAGTTCCTCCACGGCCTTGTTCGGATTCTTCGACCTCTCCAGCTCATAGCTTTGGGCTAATATATCTAAAGCTGTTGTTCGTCTGTTTGTGGCCGCATAATTAAACAAGACCTGCAAAAATCCGATAAGAGGATAGTATGAAAATAATGTCCCAGGTAACCTTTTATTTAACCATGTTCGGAAAATCACCTTTTTTATATGCGAGGCTATACGAGCCTCCTGTTCCACCACTTCATTCAAATGATCCCGGAGCTTCTCGTTGGCTCGGATAATCTCCTCGAAAGATTGAGAAGACTCGGCCGCCAATTCCTGAAATGGCATAAGATCCTCTGGTGGTGGTTCCGGCAAATCGACCTGGTGAATAGGCCGAGCTAGGGAGATCGGTCTCACCTTTTGATCTCTTAGCACAATGACCCTCTCTTTGGTCACTGGGTCTGTGGGACCCAACAAATCATCAGGATTAGGCAGCTCGGCTCCAGCGGGGGGGCCCGACAGAATTTGTGGAGCCTTGGCAGCCTTGGCTGCCTGGATTTCTTCAGGGGTCGGCCTGTTCTTTTTTGTGACCCGGGTCGTCAATGCCGAGCTGGGTGGATCGGCAACCTCTACCTCATCTGTAAGATCGATCTCAGCCGATCTTTTTGAAGATCCAGAAGCTGCGGCAGGTTTATTGGTTTTTTTCTTCCTTCCGAACCCACCAAGACTACCTGAAAACAAGCAACATACAAAAATCAGAATTATCGAGCTATGAAGGAAGAAGATGTCATAAATAAAAAGTTCAAGGGACAGGTATTTACATTCTCCTTTCACACCGGGGGCTTGGCTCAGCCCGGCCCAAACCAGAAGACCCTCTGAAGGGGACCTAGCCGAGTATTTAACCGTACAGGTATAATTTCTTAAAATTTTATAATCTGACTGCACTACAGGGTTAGATATATCTCGGGTTTGATCAGCCGGGAGTATCACTTGAGACCAACGACAAGGTAAGTTTGCTTCATTGGCCTTTACCATAATATATCTAGCCCTCCAATTTTTGTTAGTATCCGGGGAGTCAGTCAGAAGGATAGGGCTATTCCTACGTTTTTGAAAGGTTACCCACCCCTGGCCATAAGGATACGAGCGGGCAGTGTAAAATTGAAAAAACAGATCTATCGAGGGTCGGATTCCGGCCCCAGCACATACACACACAAATCCTATCAAAAACCTAAAAGCATTAGGAACTAACTGGCTCAGTCCGATATGCAAAAAATCCATCATCTCATTTAGAAAATCGGGAACGGGGAATCTCAGCCCGAACTTCAAGTGATATTCATAAACACCGACCCAGTTCTCATCAGAAATGCTATTTATCCTTTCTACGGAGGTCGGTAAGCGAATTTGGATATTTGGGGTTATATGATTGTCTGACCTAATTTTCTCTAAATCTGACCTAGTTATTTCCGAAGCTATATCTTGAGGTTTAAACTCATGGGTGACGGCCGAATCTACATAAAGCAGTACCAAAATCATGCACAAATAACAAATAAAATTTTATGTATAAACTGGCAAAAACTCTAAAGAAACAATCAGGGAAAAACGCACTCACCTGCAGCCGGAACTCGATGTGACGCTCCGGTGCCGGAACTCATTTCTGAAGCCATGGCAGACAGACAAACAGGGACGGAAAGACGCCGACGGAACGATGGTAACGACAAAGTTGTAATACGAACGAGATCGAAGGATCGGAAAGAGAACACTTTCGGATTCCGGCAAAATTCGAAGACTCCGGCCGTCGGAAGAAGAGTAAAAAATTTATTTCTCTTTTGTTCTTTCAGGAAAGCGGTTTAGCGAATGGTGGCAATTGGTTTTCATTCTTACGATTTTTATAATGGAAGCCTTGGGGAAATCAAAGGAACATGGGCAGACCAAAAGCTGCATTCATTAATGACACCTTGAAGACACAAAACGGCCTTGGAAGTCGTATCGATAGATGTAAAGGCGTGTCCCGACCGATCCGCCTCTTCAAAATCCTGACCTAGGGGAACGTAAAGGTACGTATTTATGATTATATTTATTTGTCCGAAAACTGTTCAAATTCTTTAGATCGGAATTACACTTATTACTATACAGATGGAAGAGACTATTCTTTATAGGTCGGATTTCATATTTCCTGTTTTTATATGAAGTATAGGTCGGATAAATACTGGAAAATCGCCTTTAAGTCACATACGGCTTAATAAAAATACGGAATATTGCTTAGTTCGGAAAATTGGCTCGGATTAATCTAGAACAACATATCCTTTATGCTAGGTCTTAGCTCGGAAAACCCAAAGAGTATTAAGTTTTAGATCGGTAAAACCTAATACTGGGGGGGCTTGTTGATGTGCATAAAATTAAAATCCCCATTGGGCCTAGCCCAGTTAATTAAAAACTAAGAAACAGTAAAAGATAGAGAAGCCCAGATCCATGTTCAGATCAGAAAGATCACACAAAACGAGTCTCTGTTACAAATTTAGGTCGGTCATATAATCTTATATTGGTCATGAACTGAACAAGAAAACTCACTAAAGTTTAGGTCGGAATAAACTAATCTTAGATTGGTAAACCTTATAGCTCAGATCGGTATGATTATGTCTGTATTACTCAAAGAATCCCAGGTCGGTAAAAACTTAATGAAGTTAGATCGGTCAATTGTTAACTCATCTCTATTTAGGTCGGTAATGTAAGATTAGATCGGTTAAGCCGACCTGAAAATAAAGATAATAATATATCATGGTAGGACCATTATTTTAGTATGTGCAGATCAATTATGACAGTGGAGCCGAAAGCTAAAGCCAGTTTTCCCGGAAAGGCAAAAAACATCATTGCACAAGGAATAAGTGGGAGCGTATGTCTCCATTACTCAACGGAACTATCAAGAATAAATACTCAGGCACAAGCCTCATTCAGGCAAGTTCCTACAAGCAATTTCTGCAATTCTCACTAGCATTTCTTAAACTATTCTCATTTACACTTTCTCTGAGCATTCTTGTTATATATATTGTTTATCTCTTTCATATTACTGACTTGATCGTCGGAGCCTATACAGGGGGGAAAGCCCCGCTCCTTTTTTGAAATGATCTTCAATTGGTGAACGGAGCAGTGCAAAATCATCAAGTTTCATCCTCTTCGCCAAGCTCAAGAACCTTACTTAGATCTTCCCTCAAAATTGTTCATCTTCAGTTGGGCCATTGGGTTCCTCAAAGCTTCATTTGAATTGGGCAATTTCTGTCTTCAAGAGTTCATTGGGCCGCGAAGAAGCATCGTTCCCTCATTGTAATTTTTGCGTCACATCAATATCAATTTATAAAAAATTAGCTGGCACCTTGTGATTGGATGTCTGATCCTAAAATAGCTTATTTCCAGATTATCCTGACAAATACTAAACTCATATATAAATAGTATATTAAAAATGTTAAAATATGTAGGAAAAAAGATATATATTTCAAAAGTATGTTTCCTTAAACTGAGCTTTCGTGTGACAAGTTTGTTTGGACAAATATCTTATAAAATTTTTTTTTTTAACATGTTTTATAAAAGTCTTTTCTCAAATCAGTTTTTGAAAAACAAAATTTTTTTTCCATGTTCTATACTGATTTCCTGTTAAAGTACAAAAGTCAAATTAAAAACAAATATCATTTATGAGTAGTGATATACACAGTGAAAAATCTAAGAAATTTCTCTCAAAAAATTATGTAACAACCACTTGGAAGAATTTCCTGAGATTTTTTCATTGTGTATCATTTTCCCTTTCTATAAAATTCAGAATTACATTTATAACTAAAGTGTAAGCATAATTGTCCAAAATAATTATCTTTCAATCCACACAAAATTGTAGAATATGTAAAATACCTCAAATTACCGTTGACTTCAGTTTGACCACGTAAAACTTAATATAACCCGTCCTAGTACTAAAAATGCAACAAAGTAGAAATATAAAGCAAACTTTTGAAACTTATCAAACATTTGGTACCAAGAGTGTAAACATACCAAACTTTTGGTACAAAAAAATGTGATTCTTTCAAATATCTTTGCTCTGTTTAAATTTTCTCACTTTTTACATCATTACTTAATTTTATTTTGAGCTTTTAATATTGGGCAAAAGACAAGGTGCTCCCTTATGGTTTGCTCCAGAAACAAATGCACCCCTTGTGGTTTGATAATATTCACATACCCCCTAAAACTTTGGACTAAATTGGCACATTAACAGAATCTATAAAACTTCGGTTAAATTGGATGGAAAATTTTTTTTTTTGACTAAAATATCCTCACCTAAACTCTATGCTTATTTAGATTAAAAATAAAAAAAATAAAAAAAAAGTGAACGCTGCTCTGTATTCTGCCTTTTTCGTTTCGGCTAGTGATTGAACAAACTAACACCTGCAAGAAACTAGGTCAGACAATTTTCTGGTAGAATGGAGGTGGAATGTGGTCAATTTTTTGCAGGTTCTTATTTTATTTTAAAGCACAACTTTCATTTTTCTTCATAGCAAATGGGTACTTTCTGAGAGGGATCAATATTGCTGAGGGGAAGTCATCATAATACTTCGCCTACACCTGTAGTATTGGAAGTTTGGATTTGAGAACCAATATTGTTGCAGCTTCCAAACTGATGTGTTGGTGCACTGAGAAAATCTCCTGGTAGGAAAAAATGTGAGTGATAGTAGATTTTACTATTGTGTTCATCCAAGAAATTGTACTTCTTCAGCTTATCCAGTCAAAAGAAAGAGTTTTTGGCTTCTTGAGCAGTATGGCCAGTGAATTTTTGAGACAAGAAACTAACAGCATCAGCTGAGGTTCTTTCCTTTCCTATAACATTAGCAAGAGGGAGCTCAAAAGTTGGAAATGTCTACCGTGTATTGTATATTCTATATCCAGATCCACAAGCATGTGGGGAAAAAAAATCAGTTCTTTGCTAATAAAGGAGGTAACCAACTCTTCTTTTTGGCTTTGCTACAAATGCAGTTTTTTAAATATATTTTTATTAATGCAAGTATTAAGTAAACTTAGGATACATTCTGTAAAGTAGTAAGAGCTGCCACATGAGTCTCTGACACTATTTCTCTCGAAATTTTAAACACTCTAGAGACTAAGCCTTGGCTCTTCAGATTCTGGATATCATCTGTTATTGTTTGCGTCTCAAATGAAATTGATGCAGATCCCTTCATGAACTTTACTACTTCCTCACAATCCGATAGAATGATGAGGTGTTTCTAGCCTGAGTTCAGAGAAGCTGTGATAGTCCATAAACAAGCTGAGAACTCAGTTTGAGCTGCCGCCGAAAACGTGTATACTCCTTCTGTTATCTTTTTCCCATAGTTTCTTTTTAAAATCCCTGCTGCTGCTCCAAATTCCTTCTCCTCTTTGAAGGAGCCATCAATTATAGCCATTACATAATTAGAAATTTGATGATTTATGCTTATTTCCACTTGTTCCTGATGTGAGCCCCTGATCCCCAACGCCGTGGAAACCAAGAACTCGATGCGAAAAGTGCCAAGGAAAGTCTGAATGCAAGACGCAGCTCTTAACTTCTAGAATCCTTACCCTTGGATTCGGCAGACTACTAACTTACAAAGTAAATTAAACACGCAATTCGAACCAGTGGAGAATAATAGAATCGAAACAAAGCTTAGCAATGGACAGCGCAATTATCTATTAGCCTATAGTTTCTGTAGCTTTTAGCAATTAACAAACATGCAAATTACATAAGCCCAAAATAAGGTGAGTGATTAAAGAAGTATAAAACTATAACTTAAATCATTTAATCAACTAAAGAATTTCATGGTTGGCACCCCTATTTATAGGTATGGGGGTGTCCACATTACAATAGGAAAAGAATAATGGAAAGTAGCAAAAGTGGAAACCAATCAAAATTGGATTTTCCTTACAAACCAAGTCCTAAATGAGCAAGAACAATGGTGGATGAATTAAGTCACCTTTATGGAAAGGGGTGAACGAAATTCTAACCTAATTAGACTAGGAAAAGAATTAAAATTGGAAATCAATCAAGAGATTGGTTTCTTACAAGAACCAAATCCTAAAGAAACTAGGATTGGATGAAAAAGTAAATTCAACTGCCAAGGGGGAAGGTGGCCGAATTTTACACTTAAAAATAAGGAAATAAGAAGTAGAAACAAATCACAAAAAGGTTTCAAGAAGGTAAACCTTTTTGGTAACTACTATCCTAGTAAGTCTAGTTGTAACAAACTTGTAACAACCTAACAAACTAGTAACAAACTTTGAGTAGAATTAGGTAACATGCACAAAACCTAATCCTTCTCTAACCTAAGCTTCCAAGTGGCGTGTGGGCTGCTCCTTGTGGGCTTGGTCTGGCCGAAAATTGAAAGGAATGGACTCCATGGTGAGTTCTGCCCATTTTGAGATGGCGCATAGTGCTGATAGTGTAGGGAGTTTCTGGAATCTTCTGGAAACTCCCGGAATTATTTTGGAATGTTAAAAATCAAGATTTTCAAGATTCTTCAAGATTCAGTAAACCGCGAAATTCAAGATTTTCAGGAAAATCAAGAACTTCAATAATTGTCTCTTTAAAGTCCAAAAATCTTCCGGTTTCTTCAAGAATTTCAAGAAATGACCCTTTCTTCATTGTGGAGAGTTTGGAGATGCCTTTCCTTCAAGGATCTTTGAATAGCATGACTGTTCTACTTTTCCTGGCATTCTTCTCAAGGGCTTTGCCTTCTGGTTGGCTTTGTGGATTCTGACTCATAACTTATGTTATTTTTAGCCTTGGATATCCTTATCAGTTCCTTTTTAATTTCTTGCCTGTTTGTGTCCATCTTTTGCTTTCTAATTAATCTTTGGAAATTAGCAAATTCGAGCTTAGATAGTTGGCTAGTTGCCAAGTCTGTTTTGGTTGAGTTGCATGCTGTTACCAAACTTCTTTGTTTCTTACTATCCGAAGCTGCCAAATTAGGAAGAAGGATTAAGCCATAATGTTATCATACGGAGCTGTATCAATCCATTGTGAAAGCCATTTGTCTATAGATATCCTCTGACCTTGGTTGAAATTAAACCCCACGGTTGAAAGAAACCATACTCTTTTTGCAGCAGAGCATTCCAGAAAGATATGGAAGATTGACTCGGGTTGTGCGCTCATCTAGTGCAGTCCATACCAATCCTCAATCCTCTTTTGTTAAGTTGGTAAAGCATTGTTGAGGATCCACCAAACCAGCGTTTTGATTTTGATAGTCGCATTAATTTTCCACATTCTTTTCCAGGTCACTCTTGATATCTGATTGGCGGATGAGGATGCCTGCAAAGCTTGATAATTGTAAGGTTCCTGGTAACCCTTTTTGGCTGAATAGATACCTGTTGAATTTCCCCCCTATATTTGGCAAGCTTGAGTGTTCTCTGTAGTTGCTGGAATGTGAATTGATTTACGGAATTGTTATCAGCAGGCCACCTTTTACTATTCGTAGGCCATTTTTTAAAATTTTTATACGTGAATTTACATTTTTGCCTTTTATAGTTTCTAACTTTATAAAAAAATTACCTAACTTTTTTAAATATAGGAAAATCGCTTGGACTGGGCGATTTTCTCTGGGAAAATCGCCCAGTCCAGGCGATTTTATCTAGGAAAATCGCCTGTACTAGGCGATTTTCCCAGATAAAATCGCCTGGACTGGGCGATTTTCCCAGAGAAAATTGGTGTCCTGTGGCGATTTTCCCTAAAAAAAACGTCACAAGACGGTGTTTTTTTCAGATTTTTTCGGTCATTCGTCTGAAAATCGTTTTTCCGGCGAACGACCACTAAATTTTCGAAAAATTGATTTTTTTAGGGAAAATCGCCTGGCCTAGGCGATTTTATCTGGGAAAATCGCTTGGTCTGGGCGATTTTCCCAGATAAATTCGCCCAGGCCAGGCGATTTTCTCTGGGAAAATCGCCTGGTCTGGGCGATTTTCCCTGAGTTAAAAAAGTTGGGTAAAATTTTTTTTTTAAAGTTATAAACCATCAAGGGTATATTTGTCTTTTCACCACTTAAAATTTTAAAAAGTGTCCTGTATTTAATAAAATGGTACCTGCAAATAACATGCCCCGATATTTATTCTGTTATACGCTCTGTGGGAATAGAATAGCTAGCTTATTTTCATCCTAGGTTCTATATTCTGTCATCAGATCTGCCACCTTTCATTCTTGATATCTTTCTGGACGATCCTCTTGAATCAGAGAGTTGCTAGATTTGGGTATCCAGTTACTGCAGAGTGGCGCCTGCAAACCTTTTTGATTTACTATTTAAGATGTGGAAGAATTAACTTTCTTTTTACTCCCTCATATCGATCTGGTACCTTTCTTTGTCCTGCAAACCGTAATTTTTATAAACCTGTTTGCAGAAGAACCAGTATTTCCCCATAAGATTCACAAGAACAGCAACCAAATGCACTTAACTATGGTTTTTTCTCTGTCCATTTTGTCAACATAACATTTCTTTGACTTACTATACGATACCTATAGCTGGTATGAAAACATGAAAGCTTTTAAAATTCTTCGATCTATTTTACCCTGTATTTTTTCCAAAGAAAGCCAGAAATAAAAGGTACTTTTGTACCAAATGCAAATGCATGCTTGCAATGTCCTAAACAAGAATGGCTCAATAATTCATCTAGTTATTGAACTTACAGTTCGTTCTTATGGGGTAAGATTGTTCCAAGAATCGCTATGATCATCATTGTGAACTCCCTCTCTCTGTTACTGTCTTGTATTGGACTAGCATGTTCGGTTTGCACCATACTAAATGGGTACTTTCTGAGAGGGATCAATGTTGCAATTTGAGTGATATTAGTTGAGGTTTGGCTATTGTTTTTCCTCAGCTATATAAGATTGGATTGTTCCTAGTAAAATTAGGAAAATTAATGGATTTGCTTGTGATTCTTAGCTTTGGCAAACTGCAGTCCAACTTCATCAACCTAATATGCAAGACTGGTGTTTTTTGTGCTTCCACCGTTCCTAATTTGCAAGGCATAATTGCTGTTGTAAATGATTATTTTGTAATGACTGAGCTAGTGACATTTACATTGTCTACTGGGACAGTGAAATGATTCTCCTTTGGAAATGTGAACTGTGGATTACTCTCCAGCTCTTTTGTGCAATTGCACCATATAGTAACATTGAGGTAGTAATCCTTACATTTTTTTTTTGAGGTAAGGTAAATGATTTTATTCCTCAAAAATATCTGGGCTAAAAAACCGGTGAGAGTCAATTACACTCGTGGAGTGTAACAGAACAATAATACAACCAAAATGGGGCATTCCCCATATTACAAATCGTGATCTAAGTTGCCACTACTTAGATTACGTGATGAGCATTCAACATGTAACCTAACTTGCCACTAGCTAATATTACATGCTGTTTCAGAATTGTAGTCAGCCCAGCAATCACGGCAAGGCCGGGGCTCCTGGATTGCACCAATGTTGCGGCAATGATGCGCCATCGCCGATCAAAATGCGCCAATGTTGAATCACATGCTTTTACAGAAAAAATGGGGCATACCCCATATGAATAATGTAATCTAGACTGCCACTATAGATTACACAAACCCACTCATGTTTGTAAGCAATTTCTGCCACATAAAATGCTTGCAAGCTGTTGTGTAGAAATGCTACCATGAATCTGATAAGCTGGCCAATAAGCAAAGAGAAATTGGATGGTGCACATGCTTAGGCAGCTGCTGGCCCGAACATAGCACAATGCTTTGGCAGGCTGCAAGTCAAGGGGAGATCGCCCGGAAGGATTTGCTGAATAGAAGGCACCAGCGATCAGAAAACCCCCAGTGGTCAGAACCACCCTTCCCCTTATAAGCCAAGGGGCAGCTATGACCGGGATTGGGATGCCTTTACCGACACCGGTGGATCGGGCTAGGAAGCCATTTAATCGTAGGCCCAAACGTAGTGGTCTGTACCACCTTTCCCCTTATAAGCCAAGGGGCAGCTGTGACCGGGATTGGGATGCCTTTACCGACACCGGTGGATCGGGCTAGGAAGCCATTTAACCGTAGGCCCATACGTAGTGGTCTGTACCACCTTTCCCCTTATTGGCCAAGGGACAGCCAAAGACGGAATTGAGTAGCCTTTACCGATCACTGGAATAATCGGCCTAGGTCACTGCTTAACCGCCAGTGACTGCGTTATTGGATCCACTGCCCGGAGGGTAGAGATCGAACATCAGCCGACAAGTGTTGGTTTTGATAATGGATACCAATGAGTCAACAGAGGTATGCACCGAATAAAAAATGAGTGCATTCCTACAAATCCACAAGTGATACACCTTTTAAAGCAAAAGCAATAGTTAAAGCTCTATACCTTTTGGTGTCTCTTTTCAGTTCCCTAATCCATTTGATTGTGCTCCTGATTGTGGACATAGATATGGGGATACTAAGCCACTGCCGAATCCTATACCAAACAGAATTAGTGTGCACGCAGGCAAAAAACAAATGATCCACATTCTCAATCTCCAAATTACAAAATGGACAAGTATGATCAATATCAAGAAAGGTCAAGGTAGACCTTGTGAACAATCGGTTCCTGAAACATAACCAAAGAATCATTGAGCACTTAGGTGGGATGAAATGCTTCCATATATGCCCTGCCCAATACTTATTCTTGATTTTCTTTGTATATTACTGGAGGTGGAGGGCTTAAAACTAAAGAATTTGCCAATAACTTGAATCCTTGAAGACAATTTTAATCATAGATAATATCATAATATGTTTAGTACAACTATTTAAGAAGCAGCAGATTAAATGAAAAAGATTACTAATGCTACGTGGAAGCTGCCTAAGAATAAAGATTTGGTGGGATGAGATTGCAGATTGGAGGATACAGACATACTTTCTTTTCTTGTTAATTTTCAACTTATTTGCTCAAATTTTTTTGGCCATTAGACAATACTTCTTCTTCAACAGAATCTGTTCATGATCATAAATATATTCCTCTGAGTCTGAGACTTGAGGTATGAACAAAATTACTGCATAACAAACTCTAAAAATGACTCCTTTTAAAACTCATACCGAATGTAAACAGAAGCTTTCATATTAGGATAGTAATTGGTGATGTTCTTATTCACCTATTGTTCTGTTTTTGTTTAGTTCAAGTGTTTGTTTTGCTTGTGTTTATTATAACTTAATAGTGCAGTTCATCATTATAGAAGCCTTTAATTTGAAGTGTTTCAGTTTGAAATTAACTTCATCAATTTGGTTTCTTGATTTCATATAAATTGCATCCAGTTTGTGCCATCAGATAAATTTAAGGCACAAGAGTTCATAGATATGGTAAACGTTCCTTGTAAATTTGACCATTGCTTAAGATGTGAGGTTATTCTTGGTCTTCAGAGTATTAACACAATGCTAACTCAAATCAATATCATATTATCACAACCAAATAAAACGTAACATAACTAGTGTCAAAAGGGGGAAAAAACTAAATGCTATAACAAATCCTTGTTCCGAATAACATAATTATTCCATGAAGTCTAACTTTAACTTCTTGGATGATCTAGAAGTAGAGACTTCAGAAGGGTTGATTGTCTTGTTTTTTGACACACTGACTAGCCGTCCCTGAACAATTTGGGGACCTGCAGGCTGTACGAAAAAGTGTAGTATAAATCTACAAAGAATAAACAACAAATAAGCACACGCAAGGATTGAAAATTTATAATGTTCTTGGGTGAAAAACAATACCTGTCTTGTAAATCTGACCGGTTGAGAGATTGCAGCAATACGCGGGGGTGCACTTGAAACATTTGGATCTGAATGTGATGCATGAGTTTCATTGTTTAACTTTGCATTTGACAATTCATCGTATGGAACATTGGACATGCTAGCATTATGTGATTGTCGGGCTGAATTATGTGTGGCGTCTGCTACTTGGGATCCAGATGAAACTGATGCTATATTTTTAGTGGCTTTTTTTTTTTTTTGGCTAAACCAACATAGCTCCCATTTATGACTCTAGTTTGAGGAGGCTGCACAAACATTAGAATTCAAAAATAACTAATCATCTCTCGCTCCCCGAGGGACATCAAGTAGGCCCTCAACATTCCCATTTTGACAGTATAAACAAAATTCACATTGCCCTGCACAAAAAAAGAAAAAAACCAACTTTCTTGACAACTTTGATTGGGTCTTTACTCCTAGAACTAGTACTTTTTGCCTTTGGGGCATTGTTTGCACCAACAAATGTGTTTGCTTGTGAGACGCCCTCTGTGGCTGGTGAAATAATCAAATAAATACTTAAAAAAAAAACAAGATTATTACACTGATACAAAGTACATGTATGACATCATATGCAACAATAAAGTTAAAATAGGTCCATTTACCTTGTAAAATTTTGACTTAGAGTGTATCTCATTTTTACATGTTCTTGAAATGTGGCCCGACTTTAAGCATCTCTTGCAATGGACTGATTGGCCTTTTCTTGTTGATGTAGAGGTGGACTTGAGTTCATCTGCTTCTCTTCTTCTCTGTTTTTTGGGTCTACCAGGTTGTTTCCTAACTGCTGAAGGATGGATAGAATCATCTTTTACTTTCTCCCAGTAGTGCATTGATGGAATGGCCTTAATAGCATACCCATATGTTCTCAAGTAAGCATCTCTACTAGAAAATGGATCCACAAAAGTTTCCATTGTCCTCTTATCTTTATGAATGGCAGCAATGGCATGAAGGCAAGGAATTCCAGTCAACTGAAAATAACCACAACTACATGTTTTATCTGAGAATTTCACCACATGGGTCACAGCACAATAGTCCGCTTCATACTTGCCAGGTGATGCATATATAGCAATTGCTAATCTACTTTGTCTTTTGTTAGTCTCCAACTTGGAATTTATATTAGGGCAGCAGTTACCCTCATAATTCTCTATCCCGGTCCTCTTTATCTGGAACCCTCATAATTATGGGTTTATCTCTTGCTTTTAATATGAAACTGTTAAAAGACTCATTTAAATTGTTGATCAATATATCACTCTTACACCTATCATTGAAATGAGCCCTGGACCACAGCATCAGGGGAATCCTTCTCAACCATTCAACAGCTGTCAACTTATCACCTTCCTTTGGGTCTGCAGCCTCAATTACAGACATAGCTCTTCTAAAATCTGGCCTATTTCCAGCAGATGCTGCTGCCCAAAACAAATCTTTTAAATCTTGGCCCTTAAATCTTTGTTTGAAATTTTGGTACATATGTCTCAAACAGTTTCTATTTTCTGACATGGGATACATTCGCTCAATTGCATGTATGAGCCCTTTTTGTCTATCGGATATGAATGTCCATGGGACACCACCTTCACTTTCCTCACCAATTTGGTTTTTAAGTTCTTCCAAAAACCAACACCAACTGTCAAATCGTTCAGACTTTACCATTGCCATAGTTACTGGGTACATATTGTCATTTGCATCCCTACCCATTGCAGTTAGTAGTTGGCTACCAAAAGGGCTTTTTAGAAAGCATCTATCAATCCCAATTATAGGTCTACACCCTGCCAAGAAACCATCTCTCATTGCACCTAAACTGTAGAACATTCTCTGAAAAACAACAAAGGGTGAATCTTCAGTTCCCCTCACCACATCTATTATGATACAACTTCTAGGATTAAATTTTAGCAAAATAGTTGCATATTCTCTCACTTTATTATACTGCTCCATGTCAACCCCATGAAGTATTTCATTCGCCTTATGCCTTATCCTATATGCCTGCTTTCTTGTAACATCTAACATGCAATCCCTTCTGATTTTGTTTGTCAATGCTTCAACATTGACGTTTGAGTCATCTTTTGTGTGGTGCTGCATCTTCTTACTTAGGTATGTAGAAGTGGCATGTACATTAGTATATCCTCTACCACACATATGTGTCCCTTCCAAATTTTTGATCTGAAAGGTGTTACTGTCTTGTACTGGACTAGCATGGATCCTCCAACTACAACCTTTTTTGTACACGACAGTTACTCTACTCTTCTCATTCTTTATGTACCACACTTCATACCCCTCTCTAGCATTCCACTCCACAAGTGCCTCTCGAAATGCATAAACATTTGAAAAGTCTGTCCAACCTTTAAGGTAAATTCTGGCTTGGAAAACTCTACAGTTGAGTTAAACTCTAGAGGGCGGGCAACTACTTCTTCATCTTCATCACCAAATTTAGTATTGAGTAGATCTTCGTCTAAGTCAACTTTTTCATTCCAATTATCTTCATGATCAATGTCATCTAGTATCTTCCCATGCTCTGTATCGTACTCAGGATACCACTCATTCGAAAAAGCTTGTGAAACCTTCCTCATTTCCCATCTCTCTTTTTCTTCATCTTCACTATGTTCAACATTAATATCATCTGTCATGTTAACCATTAAATCACTAAAGAAGTCTTCATCAACACTTCTTTCGAACCCTTCCAATGAAATCTCTGGTTCTCTTTCATATGCTAGTGTTAGAGCTTCAGGTTTTTCACTCACCCCGGAACCAATTGGCATCTCTACCTTCTCAAAATATGTGTATCTGGGCTATATTTTTGAAGCAAGTGAGCATGTCCTCAATAGCTGTTTCATCATCAATTGGCACAACACCAACATCAAGCTGTGAACATGGGCACTGGCAGTAAATTTTGGCACAGGTTCCTTCCTCCATAGGCAAATATAAGTCAAATAGAGTCTTCCTAGATAGATTAGATGTATCAAAATCTTCAAACACTTTAACTTTGTCACTTGTGTACACAAGAGAGGATGAAGTGGTGAATGTCTTGAAATTCCCCCCATAGTGAATATGTATATCAATGAAGCCTTCCCTGGGATCTTTATTATATGTATACCTATATATTATGAAAAGAAAAGATATACTCAACCTATCTAGAATAATTGTAAAATAATTTTCTAAAATATTAAATGTCTCATTTCATTTCAACATCTATGGTTGTCTAGTTCTGAAATGTTCAAACAAAGTTCACACATAATGAATGAAAATAATAATAAATTAATTGTATCGAATTCACACAATCCATCGAACTTGGCTTTATACCTACATGATATGCAATTTTAGATTGAATCAGATGACTAAACCAAATAAGAATCAAACCTACACTCCTATGAGTCCTATCAATGAAAACACAATAAATCATGAATAAAAACAAAAGTCAATTCCTGAACAACTACATACAACAATAATATACGGCAAATTCACTCTTGGTTTCTTACACAACAACAATTAATCAAATGTCTTACCAGTTAACCTTCCCTGCCATTGGTTGCATCTTTATTCTGGTTATTCAGCCTCCCTTCTACAGCCGCCAATTAACGCCCCTTCCAGATCAACCTCCCTTTCGAGCTGACTTTGGGTAAAGCAACTATACGGCAAAAGAACTATAGGTCCGAAACGTCTGACTCTGTCAAGAAGAGTTTATTCGCTTCTAATTCAGCCCCAAAAAATCCTCCTTCCTATCAATGTATACCAAAAAGTGTGATGAGATTATAGAAGTGCTCATCTCTCCCAAGTTTCGTCTCTTCGTGGAAAACTCAATCTGTGGTGGGAGAATTATTTTTGGCAAGAGTTCTGCAGGAGAATTATTTCTGCCATTGTGTTCTATAGCCATAACTCTCACGCTCGGGAATATCTTATCGTGGAAGTTTTCTAATTCTATTCTCCCACCTTTGCTGTCAAGGACAATTTAGTAATAGCCTAAATTCCTGTTAAACCTTCTGTTGGTAGCACCTATTCTGTTAACTTGTGCCAGTTTAGTCCAAAGTTTAAGGGGGTGTGTGAGTATTATCAAACCACAAAGGGTGTATTTGTCCCTGTCTTTTGCACTTTAATATTTTGTAAATTCTATCAATTCAATTTTTTTAAATAAATCAATTCTATAACTATGCAAAAATAAAAAATTTATTATTATCTAAAATTTTTTGGTAACTTATTAACTAAATTCAGTGTTATAAAATAAATTATTTTTATTAATTTAATAAGATTCAAATTTGAGATTTCAGTTTTTAGATTTAAAACTTCATACATGATTTAAGATTATAAGTTTCAATTTTTATTAAATACAGTAATTTAATGAATTCAGATTTCAAATTTTAGTTTTATAAAGCGAAGGTTGTTGTTTGTTAGAAAAATCCACGTAGAAAATACCTAAAAGCACGCCTAAAGAACAACGCAAAAGAGGGCACGCGAATAGGGTGAATGACACCCTGTTAAGGGGAGGGTTGAATCGCAAACCAACTCGACACTGTTGATTTCGGCGGAATCAACACGAAGGTAAATATGGGAAGTTCCAATCACGGATTTGTGATTGATTATATCCAAATATTACCATTTTTTCGCCATTATTCATATACCCAAACATAAATTCATGGTTCTAACCTAATCTAACCCTATAAATACATTCTAAACCTCTCACCGCATCATTGCCTTGCACCCATGGTTTTGTTGTGAAAACTATCGGGAAGTGGGAGCAAGAACGAGGAGAAACTCTAACATTTGATTTCTGACTTCTAAAGCGTAGGTTACCTAATATATAAATTAAAGTTTGGTTTAATTAATATATTCCAACATACCAATTCCAATACCATCACATGCTTGAGGAGAAACTATTGTTTTGATTTGGTTGATATAACAAGAGATTTTATTCAGTTGCGTTAATCTTCGTGTTATTAGGATATATTTTATATTTATATTCTATAATAAGTGTATACCTCATTCCAGCATGTTAGAATCAAATAGACCTACTCATGAAACATTCATGCATAGTTTTTTCTGCTAAAACTCTCTGATCACTATAACAAACAGGCTCCTCAACATTGGTTATTTGAGTCCTGAGTCCTTTAGCACAAAATTTACGTTTTTTCATTCCGATGTGAGTGATATGCGGTGCTAATGATTTTGACTTTTCAATATTGGTTATCATAGACCTTGTGTTAAAGGTCTCAATATCTAACACCAGTTATTTTTAAAGCCAGTGTCAAAGTAAAAAATTTTAAAAAATAAATAAAATTTTTCATAGTATAATATAAAATAATTAAAATAAAGATAATATATTACACGAATAAGAATTAATTGTGCAAAAAATAGTTAAAAACCAATCAACTAAGTAATAATAATTTATAAATTACAGTAATTTATCATTTTACATGCATCAACCTTTGGAGTACAATACCAGAAAATGCAGTATTGCTATTATAATATAAATGTAATAGTTAATATATTCTTCTTTTTCTTCTTTGTCTTTTTCTTCCATCATCTTCCTCTTAGTCCGACCGCTTCCATGTTTTCCTTTATCCTTGCAGATACCTCAAGGTTATCCCTCTTTTGCTTCTTTGCGAAGTACCCTACTCGTCCTCTCTAGCGGCCGTAGGTTGTTGTCGATAGGCCATTGACCACCTTGGCCTAGCCTTTATCATCCTTCATGTTCTCTGTCATTCTTCAGCCATACTACTATAGCAAAACACTTATCTTATTCAAAAAAATTAGAAGCATCACTGAAAAACTTAAGGCCAAACTGGTGAATGGTAAGAAGAGTTGAACCCAAAAATTTTGTGAATGGACTAAGAATCTAACAATAAAACCTGAAGGAAAGGAATCTAGGGCTATTGTCGTTATTGATATTGATATCTGTTTGGTAATAACCAAAGCCAAGTTCATATTCGTCTCAACTCGGCACCGGGTTGGAATATATCTCAACCCGAAATACTATATTATTGAATCCTTGCAGGTGAAGACAAATTCTAGTACCTTTATAAGTACACATGGCACATGCCCATTGGCTTACAGATAATGATGAACAAAAGAGTGAAAGGAGTTTATCAATGAGATGTGGTAGACATTCAGCAACCAGGACCACAAGCCTGGTTGATTCAGGACCATAAGCAGGGGACCATTCTCATCATACACTTCAATTTGGCCATGCCATACTCAACCATCGCTACCTAGAGTATCTATAAATACAAGGTAGTCTCACACATACAAGGTGAATGATTTTTGTATCAGAAGCTATACTTTATACTTGTGTTTCTATCCGGATCTAACTTAAGAATCGGAGTTGAATCCGGGAGTTAGTTCCCAAAAGCAGGTACATTTGGAAGAAGGTTTCAGGCCGTCCTGCCGTGAAAAGAAGTCGTAACAATATCTAAATCACCATGGATAACAACCTTAGACAACTTTCAAACAGATTTTATTATTGTCTTTTCATGTTTATTCACAGACTTTTCGGGGACAACTTTTCTCCCACTAGACTAAGGTTGCTCTCAACACTCCAGTTACCCTTTTGGCCTTGGAATTTTCAGTCACACCCATATTTTTCTGAACTAGCGATCGAGATGTTTCACTCTATTAGGATGATGAAAGAATACGGCAAAACTTCGACTGAATCGTAACTATGTTTGTTTTGAACTCATTCTCTTTTTTCTGGAGCAAAATATTTAACTTGGTAATCCCTATGGTGACTGGTGCTTTGTGTCGAGCTAACTCTTTGAATATTATTATCTTGGTAATTGCTCTTATTTTTTTCACTCCTGATCTTTAAAATTCTTACACTACTATTTTGAAATGGCCGATACTTGAATTGTTATTTTTCTTATCCGTTCAATTTCTTAATACTAGAACTGTGGGCTTTCATAAATCTGAGGACTCTCACGGGCTATATCCTAGTAGCTCACCCTCTTTTTCAAAACCTTATTTTGGATAGGTATCTAAGCTATTGGGTCTTTTCACACGGTGAGGTTGACTAGACGAGGTTAAGGATTGCTAGAATACCCTGATGATAAGACTAGATACTAGCTTGGAATGGGATAATCTGGTTGAGCAACCATCCTACGACCCTCGATATGTAAATTGTAAAGATTGTACCTTTCGAGTTTATTAAAGCAAATTATGTATTAATAAAGAATTTATAGGTTGCTCCTGTTATCAACTGTGGGTGTGAGCCCTGAATGGCGTCTCCTGCTCGATCCGTCCCTTTGTGTATGGCACCGAAGGGGGGGGGGGGGGGGGTTGGGGTGGGGCGTCACAGAACCGCCGTAGAAAGTTAAGAAATTTCTACGGCGGTTTTGCTAGGAACCGCCGTAGAATGTCCTTAACTTTCTACGGCGGTTTGGTTTGGAACCGCTGTAGAAAGTCCTACTTTGTGTTGCAAAACAAATTCGCAGTAGAAAGTACTCAGTTTCTATTGCTAAACTGCCATAGAAAGTCTTAAACTTTCTAAGGCGTTTTCCATACCCGCTGTTACAACAAGCATTTAACTTTAAACCAACGAAGCCACATAAAAGAGCCTAAGCAAGGTTAAAATTGAAAAGGCAAGTGACATTTCACACCTTCACAGCATGAGAACAAGCATTTCACTCATTAGCAATAAAGGAGACACACAAAATAGAGTAAGAAATGTAAAAGGTTTAAGGAGAAGTTCACTTATTTTACACTCTCCATGTCTAAAACAAGAAAAGTGACACACAAAAGATGCTTGCATCGTTTCTAAAAAAGATACCGGAAAATGAGGCAAAAAAAGCTTTAATTTCAAAAGATGAGTGCCATTAAACACCTTAAACCAACAGAGCCAAAAAAAGGAGCCTAAGCAAGGTTAAAATTGAAAAGGCAAGTGATATTTCACACCTTCACCTTATGAGAACAAGCATTTCACTCAATAGCAATAAAGGAGGCACACAAAATAAAGTAAGAAATGTAAAAGGTTTAAGGAGATGTTCACTTATTTTACACTCTCCATGCCTAAAACAAGAAAAGTGACACACAAAAGATACTTGCAATGTTTCTTAAAAAGATACCAGAAAACGAGGCAAAGAAAGCTTTAATTTCAAAAGATAAGTGCCATTAAACACCTTAAATCAAAGGAGACACAAAAAGGAGCATAAGCAAGGTTAAAATTCAAAAGGCAAGTGAAATTTCACACCTTCAACTCATGAGCAGCAAGCATTTCACTCATTATCAACCCTCCCCCCCTCCCCCAACCATCAAAAGGGTAAAAGTAAAGGCATGTAAACACTGTGATTTAGAGATGCATACCATAAGAAACAGAGGGACCTATAACCAAGTGAAATAAAACCACCATATAGAAGTAATGGTGTAAAATGAAAGTGCAAAGGAGAAAATTTAGTTATAGCAAAAAAAAAAAAAAAAAAAAAGCATAAACACCCCAATCGATCATAACCCAAATTCAAACACCAATCGATCAAAATAATCAAGTAAACCCGAATTCAACACCCCAATCGATCAAAACCAAACACAAATTCAGTTACCAATCGATCAAAACCAAACTCGAATTCAACAACCAAACCCGAATTCAACCACCAATCAATCCAAACCAATACAATCTAAGCATTCATCATTTCAACAAACTCGAGTGCAACATTAACAAAAAACCCTAGGTGAATAGTAAACAAATAACAATAAAATTTATAAAGCTTAACTAAACTTGGGTAAACCTTTTTTAGGATTTGAATCCTACAACCAAGTGACCGATTAGCAGAAATTCTATTTGGGGAAAATATATCCAATGGGTGGATGATGGCCGTTTAAGAGGCCAAAGCCGGAGTTGGGTGATGTCAAGGCTAGCTGTCAATGCTGAACAGCTTCGGGAAGAGAAGATGGAAAGTTGGCAGCGATCGGAGGCGCCGGCTACGGGTTCCCCTCGAAGAAAATGGTGGAATGCGACAGGAAAGTGGAGAGGGAAACAGGGGAAGGCAACAAAGGTTTGTCATCTAAATTCAAAAAAGCCTCCCTTGAAATTGTATTAAGTATACCCGACCCGTGTTTCTATGGCGGTTTAAAAATGGAGCGAATTCCCCGCTTCTATTCCTATTAATTTCTAGTTTTTTCTTTTTTTTGTAAATTAACCCCCCCAATTTTTTAAAATATAATAATAAATATGCAATTTAATATTGATCAATTTTTTTATAGTAAAATACATTATATTTATTAATTATATACAAACTCCAGCCTTGTTTTATGATAAACAATAAATAATTAAATTTTAAATTTTTAGTTACCCAATCCATTATTTAAGGCCCGCAAAATTTTTTCCAAGTATTGGTACATAATAATTATAGGAAAACCTAAAAAGTCATAATTCTCATTGAAGTACAATTAAACCTCGATAAAGTAATAAGCTTGATTATATAATAATTTTGTGTGTTCCCAGCTTGGGCGCACGGGCTAAAGTGATAACCTCGCTAAATGCAGTAAGTAATAAAAGAAAAATGAATCTTTAACATACCAATAAAAAAATAAAGTGATAATTACTGGATTTCATTTGCTATATATATGTACGGACATGAAATCATTTTTTAGTGACAGTAAGTTTCACTAAAACTTTTGAGCTTCACTAGATTCAAACAATTTTCACTAAAACTATATAGAAGAACTGTCTCTAAAATAATATTCATTCATTTAGCAGTCAATAATAACGTCGCTAAATGAATATCTTTTGTCCGATCCCGAGGGTATTAATTCATCGAGGTTTAACTGTACAAACAAAAATATTGGAGTTTTAAACAACTCTGAACGAAAATAAATCCAATTTTACTGAAAATTCGACAAAATCTCCCCTATAAATGTAACAAACCTCCCTATCACATTAACATAAATAGTGAAGTTTTATTTTGCCACTTTCTACGGCGGTTTATATTAAACCGCCTTAGCAAATAGGCAAAAAATAGAGCGATTTCCCGCGGGTGCCTCTATTCCTGTTAATTTCTAGTTTTTCTTTTTTGTAAATTAACCCCAAAATTTTTTAAAATTTAATATTAAATATGCAATTTAATATACATAATTTTTGTAGTCAAATACATTAAATTTATTAAGTTGATAAATATAATGTATTTTACCATAAAAATTGATCAATATTAAATTGCATATTCAATATTAATTTCAAAAAAAATTTGGGGTTAATTTACAAAAAAGAAAAACTAGAAATGAATAGGAATAGAAGCACGTGCGGAAATTCCCTCCATTTTTGTCTCAACTTTCTGTAGAAAACCAACTTTCTACAGATTGTAACTTTAATGTTCAATCAACCATAAATAAAAATAAGTTCGATATATATCTAATGTACAAGAATAAGCTAAAAGTGAGAAATTTTAATAGTCTCTAACCTTAAAGTGGTAAATTGTAGCTTCAAAATATCCATTATAAACTTGAAATGTGTAAAACCGTAGTATGAGGATGGAGAAGACGACTTCACAGGTGAGAAGACCCTGCATAAGGAGATACACACTGTTATTTAGGGTTAAATACGTACCGCCATAGAAAGCAATTTTCCATAGCGGTTATTTGAGAAAAACCCATGGAAAGAACTTTCTACGGCGGTTAATTGACAACCGCTGTAGAAAGTGACTTTCTACGGCGGTTGTTAAGAAACCACCATAAAAAGTGGACTTTCTATGGCAGTTTCTAAACAGACTTTCTACGGCGGTTTGTCAATTAACAGCTGTAGAAAGTTACTTACTACGGCGGTTATCAAATAACCGCCGTAGATAATGGCTTTCTACGGCGGTTCTATATAAACCGCCGTAGAAAGGCCGTGCTTTTTTTTTTAATGGCGGTTCTGGTCTCTTCCGCCGTTAAACTACAGCTGTTAAAAGTCCTTTTTGTAGTAGTGTCTTTTGGAGTTTTCAATCATTTGTACTTCCAATATAATACTAACAATGGTTTATGTCTTTTTAGATAAGAATAGTATTTTTTATCCCTATCGGTAAAATGTTGTAGTACTGTCTTCTGGACATAATACTTTATGATTGACCATTGAAATGTTTATTTTCATCACAAAATGAAAATTTCAAATGATGTATATATTTCAATACAATATTATAATTCGTAAGGAATATTAAAGCTATAAACTAACAACAAATATCATATTTGAAAACATCAAATTAAATTAAATTAAATATAGCAAAATAAATAAAGCAAGAAATTTATTAATTTTTTATACATATATAATAAAATCACCTTCAGGGTATAAGATTGACAAAGAATTCAACAATATTATTGCAGATAAAAGTTGGATTTATCTTTTATCTTCTCTTTTTTCTTTTATGAATCAGAATAGAGAATAGCAAAATATTTTGGCGTACAACAGGTACATGACTAGTGACCTTTCATGCCACAACCATAGTTTTTCCATTTTTTCTTTTAACTTTATCTTTCTTGTCACAATTCTTTCACTTCTGGTGATGTTATGATTTTGCACTTCTGGGGTATGAGTATCCTTCCACTTCTGGTGGTGAATTCAACACATTTGAAAAATCATGATTACAACAGTTAATATAAAACCTGCACACACAATTATGATTTTGTGCATTATATGAATGCATAATTATAACATTTACTTTAGAAAATGAAACCTTTATGTATTATATGAATTTATAATTTTCACATTACTTTGGGAAATGGAATTTTCACGCATAATAGGAGTGCATAACTATCACATTTACTTCAGGAAATGGATCAGCTTTATTGGACATGGCTTGTGAGTTTCCAACAAAATTCATTATTTTATTCAGTGACGGAAAGAAAATAAACCAAATATATAATGATTCAAAATAACCGATGTTTAGCAATCTATCTATATTTCAAATTTGTCGACAGGACAAATTGATACTTTGTAATCAAGTGATCATATATCTCTCTTTCAAATTTGTTAACATGACAAATTGAAGATTTTCAATCCATTATATTACATCCACTATATTAATTGTATTTTTCAATCATGAAGAAATACATATAAATGTAATACATCAAAATATACATTGCAAAATAATTCATAATATAATGAAACAAGCATATAAAATATCAAAATAATGTATTGCAATGCAATATATAAGCATAATTATGATTATGTAATATATTAAACGATCCAATTATGAAAAAAATATGCATATTCTCAAAAGAAAACAAGCATTATACAACAATAGTAAAATCTATATTATTGATTTATTTTGTTATATGTATATTTAAATATGGAAACTAATAAATCCAATTATAATTATATCATTCACGAGTAAAAATATTGTAATTAGTATATGAGCATGTTCTCAAAATAATTTAAATTACCAATAAGTCAAATTAAAAATATCACATAAAAGTATAATATTTCATGACTCGTATTTGTCAATATATATATATGGATATATTATATACTCAAATAAATACATGCCTCAAAATTGCATAGCAATTGTTAGGGACATCACATACTGAAACATCGATCTATAAGTCGAGCCTCATTTGAGTCCATACTACTACCACTTCTCATTTCAATCAACCAATCTCAATTGCTAGAGTCGCGTGCTGATAACGTGTTATGAAATTACTACTATAATATGACTATATAAACATGTAGTAAATAAAGATATAGAGCAACATGAGAAGGTAGTAGAATAGTAACTTAACTCTTTTGTCCATCATCTTCCTTCTTCCTTCTTCACTTATGCCTCTATATATAAGCTAAGTTTATTTCATGTCATTAATACAATACAATCTCAAGAGTCATACTAACTAATGAGAAATTAAGGGGTATTATGGGGTAGAGGAAAGGTTAGGGAACTTATGATAGGAATATAGACATTTATATTAAGATATTCATAACAATTTCTATAAAATATAAATTATAAAGGTTAAAATTAATATGAAAATTTATAGGGTCTTACATTATGGATGCAATAGGGGTGAGGGAAATCTTAATACAACTGCTCCATATCAAATATCATAAGGTTTCTCGGGCTGTCATTACGCGACAGTTCACGAGGTCAGATTCTTTATCTTTTTGTAGTTTCCATATGGCGTGGCTAGTATAAAATATGAGAGGCATTAGATCTCGTGCCTCTTCTAATCAATTGAAATCCTTTATTAAATTGCATTATGTCTCTTTGTTAGTTATTTTAGAGCCTATGATTTCCTGGAAAAAATTTGGGAGAGGTTATGGTGGGGTTTAGGTACCAAGTGGCTTTTTCATCTTTAAATGGGAAGATCTGGGTTCTGTGTAGTGTGAATTATACTATTGAGTGTTTGAATAATTCTTAGCAATGCTTATCTTTTGAATTATTGCATCCTTGTTTGGCTGTTCCTTGTGTGATAAATTTTGTTTATGGACTGCACTCTAAAGTGTAGTGTCGTGTGCTATGGGATGAGATAAGGAGTCGGCCGGATGGTCGACCATGTATCTGTACTAGTAATTTTAATGTTATTGCATCCCTTGATGAGTATAAGGGCTCTGCAATTTTAGAGATTCTGCAATTCAGGAGTTTGCCGAGTTTATTAGTGATGCATGTTTGTCGAATCTGGCCACCTCAGGATCAGAAATCACCTGGGTGAGTTATAGATCTATTGGGGGAAGACATGCTAGGGTCTAGAAGCGGCTAGATAGAGCTTGGGTGAACCAAGAGTGGTTAAAAGTTTTTCGGGGTGAGGTGAAAGTGCTTAGTAGAGTCACGTCATATCATGCTCCACTACTGTTATGCTCTGTTACGTGTCCTGGGGTCCGAAAATCCCTTAAGTATCAGTAGATTTGGGAAAAAGGGCAGGATTTTGAAGATGTGATTTGGGCTAGCTGGGTTAAGCCTATTGGGGTTATGGTATGCTATGATTCTCCCTGAAGTTGCGACGTATGAAGCAGGATCTGAGAGAGTGGAATAAAAATATTTATAGCGATGTGACCTCAAATGTGGAGGCTACCGATTGGAGGCGAGTTAATTGTATGCTCTCTTTGTTGCGGATGGAGGGGATCCGGAGCATTGTGCTTTGCGGAAAGGGAAAGCCCTTTTGACCCAGCGATTGCTGGAGCAGGTGATTTTTGGTCATTAGAAGTCGCGAGTCTTGACTGTTAAAAGAGGGGGAGCAAAATACCAAATATTTCCATGCCACTTTGCAGACTCGGTTGAGTAGTGCAGGGATTTTTCAATCAAAATGGCTAGTGGTGATAATGTTTCGAGTCAAGCTAAGATTGGGGAAGAGGCATGCCATTTTTTTCCAGGATTTGTTTAGAGCAGAGGAAATGGATGTGGATTCAATACAAGATCTTCTTGACAATGTTCCATGTTTGGTTGGGGACTCAACCCCTTTTCTAAGTATGGTGTCTTTGGAGGAGTTGAAGGCTTTGGCTTAGAAGTTGGACCTGGAAAGTGCTTTACAGAGTGACAGGTTTTTAGGCTCTTTCAATCATTTTGTGTGGGAAGTGATTGGCTCCGATTTACTCCATGTAGTTCATGAGTTTATGGAAAGGGTTCATATTCCCAGGGCGATAGCCAACACCCTTATTACCCTACTGCCAAAGAAGAAGAACCAAGTCTCTTTGGCGAACTACAGGCCTATCAGCCTTTAAAATTTCCTCAATAAGATTTTTACAAAGATTTTGTGTGCTAGGATAAAGCCCCTAATGTTGGATATTATTTTGCCAGAGCAATCGAGATTTTTGCTTGGCAGGGAAATTGCAAATAATGTTGTGCTTTCTCAGGAGCTGTGTATTCTCTCAATCAAAAATATCGCAGATCTTTAAGTTGGATATGGTTAAGGCTTTTGATAGGGTGTCATGAAATTTTTTGGAGCAGTTGTTGATGAAATTGGGTTTCCCTTGGCCTTTTGTGCAATTGATCCTTGGGAATCTTCGAGCGGCATGGTTTTCAGTTTTGATCAATGGAGACTAACATGGGTTTTTCGAGGCCTCATGGGGCATTAAGTAAGGTGATCCTTTATCTACTTTCTTGTTCATCTTGGTAGGATAGGCTTTCATAAGGGGTCTTATGGCGCGCATTAAGAGGGGCTATTTGTGACCTTTATTTGAGCTTTGCGAATAATTTACTAATTTTTTTGAATGGGGGTCGTGATTCTATCAGGGTGTTCTTGAATTTCTTGCGGGTTTATGAAGGGGCTACTGGGAGAAGGTTAGTGAACCTAAATGTTCCTTCTATTTTCTAAAGGTTACAGGATCGTGAAGGCCTGATACGCTTTTCAACATGAATGGGGGCTGGGTCCTTTCCCTTTTATGTATCTGAGTTGTCTTATTAGTTAGGGGAGATCCACTATACTTCTTTTCCAACCTATGATGGATAAGGTACACACTCGTTTGGCGGGGTGGCAAGGGAAGTGTATCTCACAGGTGGTAGGCTTTTGTTGATCCAATATGTACTGTCCACTATGCCTCTCTACTACTGGGCTCTTAAGTCGCCAAAAGGAGTAGTGGCAAAGATTGAAGCCATGTTTCCATCCTTACTTTAGGGAACTCTAGAAGGGAAGAGGAAATGACATTAGAGATCTTAGAGCTGGGTCACCTACTCAGTTGAGAAGAATGGTTTAGGGGTTGGGACTGTGGCCGATGTTATTGTAGCTTTCTCATGTAAGCTTTGGTGGAAATTCCACAACTTGGAGGTACTATTAGCATCTTATATATGGGTTTTTCCCAAATTGGCTAGGACTTCTCAGGTTTGGAAGAGACTGAAGGAAGTAGACCTTATTATAGCTAGGAATACTGGTATCCTGGTGGAAGATGGCCCTTCCCTGTTCTGGTTCTTAAATTGGACAATGAGGGATTTTCTCTTAGACTTGTCTACCCAGAGGAGATCGTGGACCCTGGTTTAACATTATGATAGTGTTGCGACACTCGGGATTTGTTGAGTAGTGATATGCGGGACATGTTTTCAGAAGAGGTCTGGGATAGTATTAAGGGGATTGCTCTCCAATTTGATGGCCGACCTAATCAGATTATATGGAAACAGGAGTTGAATGGATTCTTCTCTGTCATATCAGCTTATGGAGCGATCCGACAAAGGGGCGTAGTTGTAATATCTAACTTATGGCAATGACCATTCCCCCTAAAACACTCTGCTTTTAGGTGGTGCCTTTTAAATGGTCTTTTGCCATAGACGATGCACTCGCTAGGGATTTCATCTGGTGTCCAAATTCTCATTTTGTTCTGCCGAAAGTTCTCTGTTGCATGTCTTTTATGACTGCCCTTTGCCCGTGAGGTATGGAAAAATATCAGCGAATGCCTACGTGTTGCCCCTTCGCTATTATAGATTTATGGGATGTCTTATATTTCTATTGCCACAGTGAAGACTTTGAAGTTGTTCGGATCCCCAAGGGTCTGACTGCTATCGTGTATGTAGTAGTGTGCTGCGAGGTTTGGAGGGCTCACTGCAAGGTGATTTACGAGGGGTCAGATAGTTGGTTTAGCTCAGTTAGTCAGTGTGGTATTTAAGTTCATCTATGACATGTTGGCTCTAAACCCACCTGTGTACCAGTATTCTGTGGCTTTTCTGGAGGGCAACGTATTACCACAATGGGCGTTTCAGAAAAGAAAGGAGGAACAAATTGTCTAACTGGGGTTTGGTACCCCGGGCCATTTTAAATTAAATGTGGATGGTTCTTCCCGAGGAAACCTGGGTAACTCAGGAGCAGGGGCAGTGTTGAGAGATTCCTAAGGTAGGTTTTCGCTCTTGGGGGCTTCCCTTGGGATTCTCACGAGTTTGGGTAGAAGCTCGTTCTCCTTTGCTCGGTTGTCGTATTTGTGATCAGGTTGGGATGCATCCTTTTGAATGTTGAGACAGATTCAACCTCTTGAATGCATAATTCAAATAGGATCAAGGAAAACAACAATACTAAATAATCATACCCAAAAAAGTCAAATAGAGCAACAGACGAGTATTCCTTGTTTTCACCAACTTTCACCCAGAATACCTAACATATGAATTTAACATAAAATAATTAAAAACAAAAAAAATGCACACAGAAAATTTCAACTCTTGAATGCTCAATTGTAGTCTATTACTATTGAATAGCAAGGTCATTGTAGTCTTAAACTATAAAAAGAATACGCTTGCTGCAGCCTAACAAGAATAGTATTGGGTGAATATTAATATGTTTGCTCACAAAAATAGCAAGAAAGTTCAAAGCCATAAAATATCAAGGGCAAAAAATGCAACAAAATGCAGTGGTCATGAACCTTGCAAGAAAATACAATTAAACGAAAGTGCTGAAGTCTGAATAAACAGTCGTGTAAATCTATTTCCATTATAGTAAGAATGAATACATGCCTATTCTCCCCTAAATCCAAACAACCATGTAATCTCGAAGGATAAACATACAATTATCTTTTATTTGTACAACATTATTAAAAATCAAGTTCACAAAGCAAAATTATATATGGATTATAAGGAATTCAAAATAACACCAAACAAAAAAAATAAATTAAGTTGTTGCTAAATCCGCCAATAATCATAAAATCTTACTTCTATCATTCTATGTGAATTATCAGCAAAAACAATTGTATGACACGCTTAAAGTTTTCAGAAAAATTTTAATCATGGCATCCAATAAATAAAGCTCAGCAACAGTACACTCCTGAAGAGCATGTACTCTTATAGCGTCAAATATAAGACCAAAGAAAATAGAAGGATTGTCATTGTATAGTTACAAATGGACTATAAAATATAAACTAGAAGTCAAATGCATCACAAACTAAATAAACAAGCGATTGAAAATAACTCACTAATAAATAATAAGAGTTGGGGAACAAAAAATGGAAATAATTAATTAACAACAATGGCTAGACTATACAACAAAATTTACCTCAAGATTATCCATTGCTTTTGGTTGGTTGATATAGCCAAGTAACAGTAGAAACAAGACGATTAGCAAGCCCAGTGACAATAGAAACAAGACGATTACCAACTATTAGGAGGGGGGATTTTAAATTATAAGGTTGTGGTTCTAATACTTGGGATTTAGATTCATCGTTGCTGCGATAGAGAAATCAAAAGTTTTTGTGATTGAACGGTGTCAGCGTGCTTCTAATCCAATGGGCCGGCTATAGAAATGAAGGGAATCACCTCAAAGTAACTGTTTGAGAGGAGATGATGGCTAAGGTGTGTGGGTTTAGGTTTTGTGGTGCAAGGGTTAGAACATAAAAAGGGGTGACGATTTTGGGATGGATTGGGTTTAGGTTTATTTGGTTGATGGTTTGGCCAATTGTTATACAAATAGACAAATAATTAATTTATTTTTATTTGCATAGGCCAATTGTTGAGTGTTGGAATAAGTGTGCAATTTAAAATTTGGGATACAAGTTTTATAAATTATATTATGACACCCTTTTAGAAACAAATATGCTCATACAATTATTTTATTTCTTTTTTGAAAGAAAGCCCATACAATATAGAAATGTCTAACTATTCCACCTTATAATTCTAAATTTCGCTAGTAAAATTACTATTTGAATATTCTGCCAATTCTAATATTTACATTTTAGTTATGCATCACGTTATGTTCTTTTATTAAGAAAACATAGAAAGAATAATAATTCTCCCTTTTTGCTGTGTGTGCAGCATTAGAATAAAACATGTGCTTCGTATGTGCAACATTAAATTAAAAGATGTGCTTTGCGTATGCAACATTAAAATAAAAGATGTGCATATTATCTGCATGTCAATTTATTATTTCTAATTTTACTCCCAATTATTACATTATATTTTAGTTAATGAGAACACTTTCTCTTTTTTGTTCTAAATAATATCATATTCTTTATCACACACCACTTCCTTCCATCCAAGCTCCAAAAACCGTTCACTACCTTCTCTAATTTCCACCACTAATTCTTACCCCTTCAATAACCTACCACAACCAACACTATTCCCTTCTTTCACCCACCTTCAAAACCCATCACGACATATGTCATCACATTAAAAAAAAAAAAAAAAAGAAGTAAAAATACCCACCATTGTTGACCACTTGGACTTGTCGAACACCCATAACAATAGCTAGATTGAAGAATTTTTTTTTTGTCACACTAGGTGTGGATATACCTAAACAACAAAAATTGGACAGGAAATAAAAGATATATAGCAAATTAAATTTCAATTGTGAATTCAAACTAAATAATTAGAAGTTCAAATTATTAATCTCCATTCACTTCAAAGGTTATTCTAAGAGGAAAAAAAATTAAAGAAAGATTGGCAGAAGAGTTTCAATCTCAATCAATATTAAGTTAGTAAATAGAAGAAAATCATATTATTTGAGACAAGCTAATATGTTATTTCCGTATCTATATACTTTGAAAGTGGTTGAAATTAAGACTTATAGAAGATAGCATTTATTCAACTAAGAAAAACACTCGTAAAAACAAGGACGGACATTAATTATCAAGAGAAATACATACATAAGCCAGATAAAAGTAAACAATACAATCATAATTGAAACCTTCAGGGATCTTTCAATCATAAATGAATAAGCTTTTAAGAAAATATTTGTTTACCTTCTTAATACTTCAACATGAGTAGTAAAACAAAAAGTTCATCAAACTCTACCTTATTGGTTGTTTGTTATTATTGTATATACATGGTCATGATCAATGTAGTACACTTGATAAAATTGCTAGCTACCAATAAATAAGTAAGATCACCTATACCTCCTCATTGCCAAAAAAAAAAAAAAAAAAAAAAACAACGGCTTCAATTTTTTTGCAGTACTCGCTCAAAATAGAACTCAAAATCTTGTTCAGTAAGACAACAAAAAAAATGTTAAGAGAATTGAAAATATTTTCATTAAAATTGTGTTTTCAACATAGAAAATCCATCTAAATCGTTTTCAACGTATAATTTTGAAAAGTTTCAGCATCTTAAATGAATAATTCAAATAGGATCAAGGGAAACAACAATACAGAATAATCATACAAAAGAAAAAAAAATCAAATAGAGCCACATATGAGTATTTCCTAGTTTTCACGAACTTTCACCCAAAATACTTAACATATGAATTTAACATAAAAACAATTAAAAAGAAAGAAAACCTACAAAGAAATTTTAACTCTTGAATGCTCAATTGTAGTCTATAACTGTTGAATAGAAAGACCATTGCAGTCCAAAACTAAAAATCAAATACACTTGCTGCAACCTAATAAGAATAGTATTAGGCTAATAAATATGTTTGCTCACAAAAATAACAAGAAAGATCAAATTCATAAAATCCCAAGGGCAAAAATACAACAAAATATATTTTTCATGAACCTTGCAAGAACACATAATTAAATTGAAAGTGCTTTAGTCCAAATAAGCAGTCGTGCAAATCAATTTTCATTACAGCAAGAATGAATAAGGGCCTATTCTCTCCTAACTCCAAATAACTCTGAAATCTAGAAGGATAAGCATACAATTATCTTTTATTTATACAACATCATTAAAAATCAAGTTCACAAAGCAAAATTACATTGACGGTACAATTTTTAGAACATAAAAATGGGTGACGATTTTTGGATAGATTGGGTTTCGGCTTATTTGATTGATGGCTTGGGCTAAGTGTTATACAAATGGACAAATAATTAATTTTTTTTGTGTCTGCATAGTCCAATGGTAGAGTGTTGGAATAAGTTTGCAATTTATAATTTGGGATACAAGTTTTATAAATTAGATTATGACACCCTTTTAGTGACAAATCTGCCCATACAATTAATTTATTTCCTTCTTGAAAGGAAGCCCATACAATATAGAAATATCTAACTATTCCACCCTATAATTCTAAATTTTGCTAATAAAATTACTATTTTAAAAATTCTACCAATTGTAACATTTACATTTTAGTTATTTATCATGTTATATTTTTTTATGAAGAAAATATAGAAAAAAATAACAATTCTCCTTTTTCTATTCGTGTGTGCAGCATTACAATAAAAGATGTGCTTTGTGCGTGCAACATTAGAATAAAAGATGTGCTTCGTGTTTGCAGCATTAGAATAAAAGATGTGCTTCGTCTGTGCAGCATTAGAATAAAAGATGTGCATATTATGTACACGTCAATTTATTATTCTAATTTTATGCCCAATTATTACATTATATTTTAGTTAATGAGAACACTTTCTCTTTTTTCTTCTAAATAGAGTGAAATGCATAAATTTGCATGAACCTTTGCCTGAGTACAATAAATGACACAAACATTTAGGAATTACTTTTTGCATTACAAACCTTTTGAAAACGTGAAAAGACATAACATTCCGTCAAGTACATCTGTTAATCCACAAACGGAAACAACTTTGTGAGGGCAAAAAATCGTCCATTTCTCTATTCTTTTGTCTTATTTTTTTCCTTATTTCGCTTCTATTACCAAACTAAACCCTAATCTTTCATTTTTTTTTTTACATTTTTGTCCAAAAATAAATAATTTAATTTAACAAATTATTTTCTATTTTGTTTTATTGTTTCTTTTTTCTTTTAAAATTTTCCAAATTTTAATTTTCTCAATATTTCAAATTCAAAATTAAATAAGAAAAATGAACTATTAAAATTTAAAATTTAAAAACATTAACATAATAAAAATAATTACTATTTTATTAATAATATTATAAAGTAAAATTTATTTTTGAAATAAAATGTAAAAAAAAATAAAAATGATTGGGTGGTTCGTTTGGTAATAAAAGTAAAATAAAGGAAATATAAGACAAAAGAACAGGGAAATCGACAATTTTGCCCTCAATATTTTGCTTATGTTTGGCGTTTGACAGAGAGAAAAGACAGAATGTCATGTTTTGTCACGTTTTTTAAAGGTTTGGTCGAAAAAACAAAATTTTAAATGTTTTTGTCAATTTCGCACTCAGGCAAACGTTTCGTGATAATTTATGCATTTCACACTTCTAAATAATATCATATTCTTCATCACACACCACTTCATTCCACCTTGCCCAAAAAACCCATCACTACCTCATCCTCTTTCCACCACAACTAATTCTTACCCCTTCAATAACCCACCATAACAACCACTATTCCCTTCTCTCACCCACCTTCAGAACCCAACCCTACCTATGTCATCACATTAAAAAAAAAAAAAAAAGTACCCACCATTGTTGACCACTTGAACCCATCGGAAGCCCATAACAATAGCTATATTTAAGTTTTTTTTTCTGTCACACTATGTGTGAATATACCTAAACAGCAAAAATTGAATAGGAAATAAAAGACAGATAGGAAATTAAATTTCAATTGTGTATTCAAACTAAATAATTAGAAGTTCAAATTATTAATCTCCATTCACTTCAATGGTTATCTAGGATTTGAAACGAATAAAGGGTAAAATAGACATTTACTTGGTTTTTAATTTCATAAACATGAATGGTGATAATTCAGGCATTGACTGAAAGCTTGATTGATTTCTCGATTGAATACTTAATTGATTACTTGATTAATTGATTGATTGAATACTTGCTTGATAGAATGATTGAGAGTTAAAATGGGTATAGTATTTGTCCTAAAATAACATAAGAAAAGTAGGAAAAATAAAAAGTAAAGAATCTGGAAAATCGAGTCGTGTGAGTTGTCACACGAGTAGGACGCCAACTCGGACAGAGTAAATTGGGACAAAATCGTTAATTAAAGAATTGGAAATCAAGATAAGTCAATAGAAGGAAGCTACCATATTTAAACCTACCTTAATAAAGGGAAGATTCTGATTAAAGGTTGCCTATAAATACAACCTTAAATCATGAATAAAGCTTTAAGCATTTTAAATAAAAAGTTAGAAAAAGTTCATGAGACTTGAAGAGCCGCCATCGTCAAAACCATCGCTGCTATACCGTTACACCGATTGAAGTCCTTTAAGTTCGTGGTAATCGTAGGACCTCATGGTGAATGTTAATTCATAGTTCGAATCAAAACTGGAAAATGAAAAGCATGAATATTAAGGAAACTTAAAGAAGAAGTAATCTAATGTTTGCATGAAATAATTCGTAGAAAAGCATGTTTATGATGTTAATGTTTCCTTGTATACTGAAGGATTGTTGCCTCTAGAGTTTAATAATTCATAATGTGCTAATTGGAAGAATCGAAATATGGAAAATATGTATGTTAAGAAACAGTATTCCGAGCCTAGTTTGAAGCAAGATTTAATGATGAGGCTATCTCCACGAGCTTCATTCTTGGGTTCATTAATATGGATGTAGGTCCCCAATATCCTGCACAATCTCATTTTCACAGTTTCCCTACGAAGGTATGATCATTATCACATAACTTGAAGGTCGCAATGATCCAAGCCCAACAAAGCAGCAGATTGTTTCTTAAAGTCTGTGGACTTCAAGGAACGTCACAACTTCATAAACTCATGCTCCATCACCCTTTGGGCCACCCCACTTAGCATGCAAGCCTCGCAAAGTGGCCCATAACTCGCAAAGCAGCCACGACCCAGAAGCCAGCATCGCAGGCCCAGATCATAGGCCGCAAGCAAGGATCAGCACACACAAGGCAAGCCCACGGCTTGTGAAGCCCACCTGCGATTCTCGCAGGGCTATGTATTCGAGAAGGACTAGGATTGCACATTTCCTTTTCCTTTTCTACTTTGTAATTTATTTTTAAGTCAAGTTCCAAAACTATTACAACTTGACTTAAATTAGTATTTTCCTATTTTATTTCTAGTTCTTGTTTTCTTTTACAACTTGAATTTGGATTTTCTTTAAGATACCAAATTCAAGCTTTCCTCTTTATTTTTCAAGTGCAATTTAGGGTAGCTACCTATTGTTACAACCGAATTCCACTACCCGATTTCATACTCCTTTTGAGTTCGGGTTTGTTAAGGAATTCCAACTCTCGTTGGTTTCCACTTTTAATTATTTTCCTTTTCTATTTTTTTTCCATGAAAATTCAACTACCCTACTTCTATAAATATGGGCACCCAAATTATTGTTCAGGGAGAATTTTTGATTTTATAGATTTATTGTGATGTTTATCCTTTATTTAGAATTCTCCTTTTGTTTTAATTGTTGAACTTGTGTAATTTTCATGCATGTTAGTATCCTAGTTCTAAATTTAGAAGATTATTGGTTAATTGCTCCACCTATAATTCTATTAATTCAATCTTTTAAACACTCAGCTAAGTTACGAATAAAGTATACTAGATCTCACTTAATTAGTTAGAGGATTTTCAAGTTTCTAAAGAGAGTAATTTGTAAGTCTTCATGGTTTGGATTTCCTTGGCGTATTATTCCGTAACTGTGAGTCCGTCTCTGAAGTGCTCACATCATTTAATCTAGTTAAATTAATCATTTTTGCAAAGTTAAAGCTTCTAGATCTTGTATGTATGTGAAGCCTTAGATCTAAGTCTTTAGATTGGTTTATAATGATTTGGAACTATATTAAACATAGTCTGAAAGTAGTAGCTTGAACCAGAAGTTTCTGGAAAAATAAGTCTGTCGTGCGAGTCGTACAGAACCCTGAAATCAAATTTTCTAAAATTAAAATTTGAAACTCGAAGAACATGAAAACCCAGAAATAAGTTAGTATACGAGTTTACAGAAACTTGGACACCCTCAAGAACAAAAAAAATACCTTTTTCAGAAAGTGAGCTTTATTCCAAAAAGTATGCCTTATTTCCAAAATGGACCCAAAAGTATTTAAGGATGCTAATTTTATGAAACTTGACTTCATTTTTCAAAAGTGACCTATTCACTTTAAACTTGACCTTTGACTTCTAACCTATAGTTGACCTAAAAGTCAAAGTCAAACATAGTTGACCTAAAAGTCAAAGTCAAACATAGTTGACCTACAAGTCAAAATCAAACATTGTTGACCAAAAAGTCAAAGTTAAACATAGTTGATTGAAAAGTCAAACCCAAAAGTAAAACGCAAAGTCAAGCTTCAAAGTCAAACGTAGTGACTTATCTTAGAATGCTCGTGTTGCAGGAGTTGACCGAGAAGTGACCCAGTTAACTGTCGACCTTCTCACGTTAAAAAAGGTGAGGGATTTACTTGCTATGCTCATTAAGGTTTAAATGAACTATATACGTATACGTGTAATTATACCTTAATTACTGGATTAAAGAAACATATTGCCCACACCTCAATCGCATGTAAATTGACTTGATTGCCTGATTTGCTATATTTGAAATGTATACCATGATTGATTACTTGATTTGATCTATATATGAGATGTATGCCTTGAATAACCTACTTACTTAATATGACTACAAGCATGTATGCCCTATTGATTGATGATTGGTCGCATGAATTGTTATTGATTGAAAGTATGATTGATTGTACACTATGAGAAGCATAATCTACCTCTAGGTGTAATAGGAAATGCCTAATACCATACCATGAGTAGGTTATGGAATTGCATGTGTAGGACTTATGAAAGCATGTTAGAGATGGCATGATTGCATGATAAAAGATAAGGTATGAGACATTTAACTCAAAAATACTTAGCAAATCTAAGTTTTAATAGATCATTTGGTAGTCACCATTTGCATGTTGATGCTTAGTGGTGAAGTCGTGTCAAAGCTAATCGACGCATCCCTAAAGAGGAAACTAAAGGTTGCATGTATACAACCAGGATCCAAACCTCCTTGCCGCCGAGCATTCCAGTTAGCACTAGTACTGTTGCCGCTTGGGTTTAGAGGTGTTTGCAAACTACCTAAACTCACTAGATTGTCCTAATTTATTGTCACCTTAGCTTTAGATGAGAAAGCTATACAAAAACCAACTTAAATTGAAAACCTAAGGGTTAAATGCTAGATTGATTGTTCCATATGCTTAATAGGATTCCATGATGCCATGTATATCTCTGCTATGTGATTATAGAGATTCTTGATTGATTGCTCATTTATGTATGGATGTAAATATTGTACATGGTATGAATCGTATGATATTGATGCATAAACTGTAATGCCATGTCTATATTATCGCTTTGATATTGAGACCTATTTTGAAAGTACCACGGTGGAAATTTTCTATAAAAAACTAGGTCTCTCATTGCACTTGTGAAGCTCACCCCCTTTTATTAACCTATTTTTACAGTTGCTTAATTAGGCATGATTTATTATTCGCTAGATGTGAGGCCGACGTTCGTTGCAGCAGTACTGAGCGTTTATCTTATTATAGCTAGGCCTAGAGAATGGTTTATTTTGGATCAAGGAATAATTAGGTCGATGACCATCTCGAATAATGTTTTAAGATTTCGCACCAGAAAAATTTACTTTTAATAAGTATCATTGAATGTTTTTCAGATAAAGGTAACTTATGTTTTTACTATTATTTGTATTGACTTGTTGGGCATGAGCTTGAATGATGTTACCCCCCTAAACCGACCCGGACTCCTTCACAGGAATGACCCTTAAGAGATGGGGTCGGGGCGGGGAAACACAGTTGGTATTGGAGACATAGGTTCCTAAAAACAGGGACTTATGTCCATAAAAGCTTGAACAAAAGTAACTTGGAATAGGACTCATAATACGTAGTAAGGATATAGTTGGTACCTTGGACTTATGGGAGCTAGGATTCATAAGACTTACTTAATAGTATAGTTGGTATAAGACTTGACCTGCATAAAACTTTTAAAAGACTATGCTTAGAAATTGAAACTAGGTATGACATGAAAGCTTGCATAGCTAGTAAAAGCTTACAGTGTGGTAATAATTCATTTGTAGGAAACGACCTTCAATAACTCCGGGGGTATGAACCCAAACGACACATAAGCTAAGGGTGTCAGCTTTAGGACCATCCCAAATGGAGCTCAACAATGCGGGTCCCCAACTCGTAACCAACGGACAGCCAGGGAATTAGCAGCAGTTATGCATTACCCCAATCGAGTAGTGATTAAGGAAAGTGACGCACTCAGGGAGCAAGTGGCTGCCCTTGAGGTACACTTAGATGATCTTGACGACATTGAGGAAACAACGCAATGGCTGGATAAGATGGTATGAACATTTACCCGAAAAGTTGAGGGTTTGGAAAAAGTGATGGCAAATGAGATATGTGATGAGATACTACTAGCGCCCCTCCTAAACATGGACCCCCAGATACCCGTGGCCATTGAGGCCGAGGGAGATAAAGAAGAAGAAGAAGAAGAAGAAGAAGAAGAAGACAAGTTGATGAGGAAATCTAAGGCTAAAACAACATATAATATGAGTCAGAATCCACGAGGTCAACCAAAAGCTCCAATGACTTAATGAGAAGGAAATGAAAATTACAAGAGTTACCCTACTCGCTCAAAGTGGAAATGGTGAATACTAATCATCCCAGCTAAGGAAATGATAGAAATGGTATTTCCAAGTTGTGGAAATGGTATTTACAAGTTAAAGAAATGGTGGAAATGGTAACTACTAGTCTTTCCAGTGAAGAAATGGAGATTTCATAAAGTTTGAAGAATTTAGAAGTGAAATATTTTTTCAGCTTCTGAAATGATTCCGAAAGCTTCCAGAAGATTCCAGAAACTTCCTACATCTACATCATCATGCTACATCAATTGGGCCAAATCCATCAAGTCCACTCCATGAACCCACATTCGGCCAAGCCCAAGCCGAAGGAGCACTTAGGGTTAGGGTTAGGAGGAGAATTAAGATTTTGTGCATGTTACCTAATTCTCTTCATAGTTTCCTCTTTTCTTTTCTCCTTTATTTTTCAATTTTCCCTTTCCTTTAAAGGTAAAATCTGAATTTTTCCTTCCTTCTTCTTGTGAGAATTTTGTGCATTGCTTACCTTAAAGCAGCCAAAATTCTTCCTTCTTTTCTTTTACTTTTTCATTAAGTAAGTTCCTTTTTCTTTCTGATTTTTGTGAGTTACTTGATCTCTTGATTAAGTTCCAATTTTATGTTTTCTTTCCTTATTTTCTTGTGTAAATTTCATGCTCCCTATGACTTATAAATAGGGATGCTGCACTTCATTATTCGACAGTGATTAATTGAATGAAAGTTGATACTTTATTATTCACTCTTCTTTGTTTTGGCTTAAGTAATTTGCATGCTTGTTAATTGCTAAAGTACAGGAACTATAGGCTAATTAGATAATTGCTCTATCTAATTGCATGCTTTGTTTCGCCTCTAGAATTCATCACTTGGTTTGAATTACGTGTTTAATTTAACTTGTTAAATTAGTAGTCTGCCGAATCCAAGGGTAAGGATTCTTGAGTTTTAAGAGTTGCGTCTTGCAATCAGACTTTCCTTGGTAATTTTCAGCATTGAGTTCTTGTTTTCACAAGTTGAAATCAAGGGTTCACATCACAAGTAGTCTTAGGACGAGAGTGCTAGGCGCTGTTTGCACATTTAATTCTATTATTTTTTGTTACATGAGTTGCCTGATAGACTTGTTTCATGATTGATTGATTGCTAGAGATTGATAAACCAGGCAGGGTATTGAGACCTGAGCCTCAGATTGCTTGTTTTGTTTTAGTCACTACTGGTGACCTTAATTGCTTGAAAAAAGTGGGAATGGCGCCTATCTTTAGATTGATTGATTCATTAAATGATTGACGTGTCTATTACTTATCGAATGCCTAGAAAATGCATGTGCCCTAGGAAAAATGCTAGCGAGACTTGCTTGGAAAATACAAAACAAGGGGATCAAGGGTAGTCGCCTTAGCTAAAACTTGTTCTAAAATAGCCATAGCTAATACCTACCTAACTTTGTAGATGAGTCAAACTCATCGCGCCGGACAGACTTCTGGATTTGGAGAAGGAGATGCCCCTATTCAGACTTCTGTCAGATGGCCCAAATTATCCAAAACATTAATCATCACCCAGAGCATCAAGATGGCAATGATTGCTCCATGACTGGCTTTTTGACATTTAACCCGCGTAGGTTTGACGGCGAGCCTAATACTGAGAAAGCTGAAAGTTGGTTAGAAAGCATCGAGAGAATGTTCAACCTTTTAAGGTACATCGATGTACGAAGGATAGACTTTGCTGCTTACACACTAGACAGAGCTGCCATGGACTGGTGGCGAGTGGAGAACCAGAAATGAGAAGTAGCCCGTGCCCCTGCGGACTTGGGTGAATTTTTTCATGGCCTTTAGGGCCAAGTATTCTCCGCAAGTAGTAAGAGACCACAAGGTAATGGAGTTCATGACACTCCAACAATGTACCAAGACTGTAGCCGAGTATGAGGCTTTGTTTTCCAAGCTATTTAAGTATGCACCATGAATGGTTACGACGGAGGATGATCGAATGATGAAATTTGTGCACGAACTGAAGCTGGAGATTCAGTCAGCATTATTTATGGTGGATATGCCCACTTATGATGATGCCATCGAGAAGACTTAATGAGTAGAGGATGAGCAGGAACGCTTAGGGTCATTCCAGAATCGCACGAAAGATAAGAACAACTTGAAGATTAGTGCGAGAGCCACAAGGGTAGAAAAGACCGAAAAGAAGAAAGGGATAAGGGGAAGGCTAAAGTTACCTACCACTTCTGCCTAAAAGGCTGGCATGTGGAGGCTGACTATTGGAAGAAAGCCAACAAGTGTCTGAAGTGTGGAAGTGCAGATCATCGTATTAAGGATTGTCCTATCGAGAGCTAGAACTAGACCTAACCCAGCCAATCCCAGACCAAACTCAGATCCTGCGAGGAGCGTGCCAACTCAAGGGTTTGCCATGGGACCAAACAACAATGTCGTGGAAGGTATACTTTCTATCCTGAATTTGCCTGCCAAAGTGTTAGTAGACCCTGGGTCTACCCAGTCATTTATTGCTTTAAGATTTTTACCTGTTCACTTGGGAGCCCCGGTTAGATTACCTTATATACTCGAAGTTAGTTCCACAACTTCAGATGCGATATTGTGTACAAATTTTGTGTGCCAAAATTGCCCGGTTGATGTTCAAGGTAAGAATTGGCCTCCAGACCTAGTAAGGCTATATCTTGGAAGGTATGATGTAATTCTTAGGATGGATTGATTGGCCTAGAATCATGCTCCACTAAATTGCAGCGAGAAGATAGTGACTTTTTAGGAACTCGAAAAGCTTGAAGTGGAATGGAGACTAAGACAAATACAGTCTTCAACATTTCTGATTTCTGTACTGAAGGCCCAAAAATTACTTTGGAAAGGAGCACAAGGCTTCTTGGCCATAATGATCAACAAACCAAAGGATTAAGCCAAGATAAAGGATTCAACCATGGTGAAGGAATACACAGATATTTTTCTCGAAGAGTTGACAACCCTACCACCTGAGTGAGAAATAGAGTTTACCATTGACTTGGTGCCCGAAGTGGAACCCTATTCTCGTACCCTGTATTGAATGGCCCTAGCTGAGTTGAGTGAGTAGAAACAGCAAATCCAAGACTTGTTAGGACAAGGGTATATTAGACCTAGTTCTTCACCTTGGAGTGCAACATTTCTGTTCACCAAGAAGAAAGATGAGACCATGAGGATGTGCATAGATTACTGAGGATTGAATAACCTGACCATCAAGACCTTTGATGAATGAGCTGTTTGACCACTTGCAGGGAGCAACCGTATTTTCCAAGTTTGATTTATGGCAAGGAATCTACCAGTTTCGTATCTGAGAAGAGGACATTCCCAAAACAGCTTTTAACACCCGATACGGACATTACAAGTTTGTTATGATGCCCTTTAGATTAAGCAATACACCGGCTGCATTTATCGATTTGATGCACCGAGTTTTCCAGCCTTACCCAGACTCGTTCATCGTGATCTTCATCAACGACATACTAGTTTATTCAAAGACATCGTAGGAGCACGAGGAGCACTTGGGATACTTCAGAAGTTACGAAAGCAGAAGATGTATGCCAAATTTAGCAATTGTGAATCTTGGCTAGACTAAGTTTCATTCTTAGGACATGTGATATCTCAGAATGGGATCGCTTAAGAAAAGGCTCACTACCACACCAATATTAGTGTTGCGAGAAGGAAAAGAGGATTTTGTGGTGTACACGTACCGATGCGTCCAAAGATAGACTCGGTTGTGTGTTAATGCAAAAAGGAAGAGTGGTGGTTTATGCATCGCGAAAGTTGAAAGTGCATGAACAGAATTACCCTACCCATGACCTAGAACTAGCAGCCGTGATCTTTGCTTTGAAGAAGTAGAGACACTACTTGTATGGAGCAATGTTTGAAGTGCTATCAGATCACAAGAGTTTGAGATACATGTTCTTACAGAAGGAGCTAAATTTGAGATAGATGAGATGGATGGAATTCTTGCAGGATTATAAATGCACGATAAACTATCACTCTGACAAGGCAAACGTCGTAGCCAACGCTATTAGCCGAAAAGCCCAGTTAGCCGGACTAGTAGTACACACAAACATGATCGCGAAGACCGATTTGCCCACGCGTACAAAGATGGCCCAAGCAGAGGACTCAAATTTGAGCCATCGGATAGAGCTTGCTCTGAAAGAGGAGCACCCGGATTATCAGATAGGAGCAGATGGAGCTCTCAGGCATTGAGAACGATTGTACGTGCCTTGAAATGAGGAGGTTAATATAGAAATCTTGGAAAAAGTACATAAGTCCTGATACACGTACATCCCGAACGGACCAAGATGTATACGGACTTAATCGACCGTTATTATTGGGACAACATGAAGTGGGAAGTTGCCCAGTTTGTAGCTACATGCTTGACCTGCCAACAAGTGAAAGTTGAATACCAGAGACCATCAGGATTGTTAAAACCGCTCAAGATTCCAAATGGAAATGGAAGCACATCATGATGGATTTTGTGACTGGATTCCCAAGATCACAGAGGAGCCATGATGCAGTATGGGTTGTAGTGGACTAACTTACCAAGACTGCACATTTCCTCCCAATAAATGTAAGGTACTCATTAGAGAAGTTGACCCAACTATATATCCAGGAGATACTGAGATTGCATAGAATACTAGTAAGTATTACCTCGGATTGAGATCCTAAGTTTACCTCTAGATTGTGGTAGCAATTATTGAAGGCAATGGGCACGCAACTGAACTTCAGTTCAGTACTACCGCACACCCTTAGACCGATGGACAGTCTGAACGAACATTCAGATATTAGAAGATATCCTTAGAGCTTGTTCCATGGACTCTGGAGGAGTTTGGGACAGTCATTCATCTTTGATAGAGTTTGCATATAACAACAGTTAATAAGCTTTGATAGGCATGACAACCTATGAAGTGTGCCACGACCAAAAGTGTAGATCCCCAATATATTGGGATGAGGTTGGTGAACGTAAGATCACCCAACCAAAATTGGTACCGTTATTGGATGAAACTTTTGATGGAGTTAAGCTGAACCGATAGAGACTAGTCACCTCTCAAAGCTGACAGAAGAGCTACGTGGATAGAAGGAGAAAGGAGTTGACTTTCAAAGAAGGAGAGAAAGTGTTTTTGAAAGTAACTCCGTATGCCCATATAATGTGAAAGGGTAAGAGAGGAAAATTGAGCCCTAGATTCGTAGGACCTTTTCTGATCAGTAAACGAGTGGGAGAGGTAGCTTACAAACTTGATTTACCCACATCTATAGGAAAGATGCACCTCATGTTTCATGTTTCCATGCTTAGGAAGTATTTATCTGACCCAAAGCATGTAGTCCAGCTAGATGACCTAGAAGTAGATGAACGAATAGAGTATGATGAAACCCCGATTTGAATCTTAGATCAACAAACTAAGAAGTTGAGAACCAAGGAGATCACCTTGGTCAAAGTTCTATGGAAGCACCACGGTTTAAAAGAAGCCACTTGGGAATCCGAAGTTGAAATGCAAGAGAAGTACCCGCACTTATTCTCAGAATAGGCAAAGAATCCCAGGACAGAATTCTATTAAATGGGGGAGAATGTGAGAACCCATAATTTCGGACTAGGATTTGAAATGAACAAAGGATAAAATAGACCTTTGCTTACTTTTTAATTTCATAAACATGAATGGTGATAATTCATGCATTGGTTGAATGCTTGATTGATTGATTTCTCGATTGAATACTTGATTAATTGATCGATTGAATACTTGCGTGATTGAATGATTGAGAGTTAAAGTGGGTATAGGATTTGTCCTAAAATAACATAAGAAAAGTAGGAAAAACAAAAAGGAAAGAATCTGGAAAATCAAGTTGTGCGAGTTTTCACACGAGTCAGACACCAACTAGGACGGAGTAAATCAGGACAAAATTGTTAATTAAGTAATTGAAAATCAAGATCAATCCAATAGAAGGAAGCTACCGAATTTAAACCTACCTTAATGAAGCGAAGATTTTGACTGAACTTTAACCTAAAGGTTGCCTATAAACACAACCTTAAATCATGAACTAAAGCTTAAGGACTTTAAATCAAAAGTTAGAAAAAGTTAGTGAGGAGGACTTGAAGAGCAGCCGCAGTCAAACTGTAGCCGCCGCCGATTGAAGTCCTTTAAGTTCATGGTAATCGTAGAACCTCATGGTGGGTGTTAATTCATAGTTCGAATCAAAATCAAAAAAGCAAAAGCATGAATGTTAAGAAAACTTAAAGAAGAAGTAATCTAATTTTTGCATGAAAGAATCTGTAGAAAAGCATGTTTAGGATGCTAGCGTATTCCTTGTATGGTAAAATATTTAAGATTGTTGCCTCTAGAGTTTAATGATTCGTAATGTGTTAATTGGAAGAATCGAAATATGGAAATATGCATGTAAAGAAATAGTGTTCAGAGCAAGATTGAATCTAGTTAAATTAATCATTTTTACGAAGTTAAAGCTTCTTGATCTTGCTTGTATGTTAAGCCTTAGATCTATGTCTTTAGATTTGTTTAGAACGATTTGGAACTATATTAAAATATAGCTCAAAAGTAGTAGCCCGAACTAGAAGTTTCTGGAAAAATAAGTCTGTCGTGTGAATTAGTGTACGAGTCACACAAGTTATCACACAGAACCCTGAAATCAAAATTTCTGAAATTAAAACCTGAAACCCAATAAACACGAAAACCCAAAAATGAGTTAGTGTACAAGTCGTATAAAAACTAGGACACCTTCCAGAAATGAATTAATGCCATGTCTATATGATCGCTTTGATATTGAGACCTTTACTCAAAGTACCATGGTGGGATATTTCTATAAAAACTGAGGTCGCTCACTGAGCTTCTGAAGCTCACCCCCTTTCGTTATCCTATTTTTGTAGGTGCTTAATTAATTATGATTTATTATTCGATAGATGTGAGGCTGACATTCACTGCAGCTGTACTAAGCGTTTATCTTGTAATAGCTAGGCCTGGACAACAGTTTATTTTGGATTAAGGGATAATTAGATCAAAGACATTCCCGAATAATGGTTTAAGCTTCTGCACTAGAAAAGTTTACTTTTAATAAGTATCATTGAATATTTTTCAGACAAAGGTAACTTATGATTTTACCATTATCTGTATCGACTTGTTAGGTGCAATCCCTGAATGATGTACCCCCTAAATCGAACTGGACTCCTTCGCAGGAATGGCCCTCGGGAGATGGGGTGTCACATTATTTGAGACAGGCTAATATGTTATTTCCGTATCCATATACTTTGCAAGTGGAGTAAATTAAGACCTAGAAGAGAGCACATATTTAACTTAGAAAAACACTCGTGAGAAAAAGTTCGGACATTAATTATTAAGAGATGAAGTACATACATGAGCCAGATAGAAGTAAGCAATACAATTAGAATTGAAACATTCAAAGATCTTTCAATCATAACTGAATAAGCTTTTAAGGAAATATTTGTTTTCCTTCTTAATACATCACCAATTCACCATGAGTAGTAAAACAAAAAGTTCATCAAACTCTACCTTATTAGTTCTTTGTTATTATTGAATATGCATGGTCAAAATCAATGTACTACAGTCAATAAAATTACTTGCTACAAATCAATAAGTAAGATCACTTATACATCCTCCTCGCTAAAAAAACAATGACTTCATTTTTTTTGGAGTACTCACGCAAAATAGATTTCAAAATCTTGTTCAGCAAGACAAAAAAAAAAAAAAAAAAAAAAACTGTTAAGAGAATTTGAAATATTTCCATTAAAAATTTGTTTTCAACATAGAAAATCCATCTAAATCGTTTTCAATGTATAATTTTGAAAAGTTTCAAAATCTTAAATGCATAATTCATATAGGATCAAGGGAAACAACAATAATAATTATTCACACCTCCAAAATAAAAAAAACAATCAAATAGAGCTACAGATGAGTATTTCATAGTTTTCACCAACATTCACCCAAAATATCTAACATATGAATTTAACATAAAAAACTATTAAAAAGAAAGAAAACTTACAAAGAAATTTGAACTCTTGATTGCTCAGCTGTAGTCTATAACTATTGAATCGAAAGACCATTGTAGTCTTAAACTAAAAACTGAATACGCTTGTTGCAGCCTAACAAGAACAGTATTGGGCTAATAGTAATATGTTTACTCACAGATATAGAGAGAAAGATCAAACTCAGTGATAAGGTCATCATAGTCAGCTCCCTCGATCCACAAGTTTAATGGGCTCCAGGACAACAACCAAGTCTGCCGTGGAACCCAGTTACAAGTAGGTTCTGACCAGCCAGCACCCTGTGAATCGGGCACCTCCATTGCAAGCTAACATCGTGGCCTGTCACAGGACCAGCCACTCAATTGATCTGCGCCCACCCCGCTGGCCAATTCGCAGCTCACTTGTGAATTGTACAAGATGAATTCGAGAAGAAATTGGATTTGCATGTTTCCTGTTTCTTTTCTAGTTGTAATTTGGATTAAGTTAAGTTACCTAAACTATTTACAACTTGACTTAATTTTTTAGTTTCCTAATTAGTTACAACCGAATTACCCCCAACCGAATTCATTCCTCTTTTGAATCGGTTTTGTAATAAGAAACTAGCTCTAGTTAGTTTCCAATTCTAGTTTTATTCCTTTTCTATTTCTTGAACTTCAAGAATTCGAATACCTCACCTGTAACTATGGGGTTCAAGTTCCATGTTCTTGAAGAATAATTTGATAGTTAAATTGAGAGGTTTATTCCTTTTTATTCTCCCTTTTCGCATCTATTTGCTATATTGAGCTTGTGTAATTTTTGCATGTTAATTTAAACAAGTTCCAAATTTTAGAAGGGTTTAGGTAATGCTCCACCTAAATTTTTGTTGATTCAACCTCTTAAAATTGGGTTAGTTTAAGGTTAAAGTAGACTAGATCTTGCTTAAACTAGCTACTATTTTTTGAGTGTCAAGTGTGTATTGTAAACCAGCATCTGTTCGACTTTCCTTGGCTTTAAGTCTTTCGCCCTTGCGAGTTCTTTCAAACTGCTCACATCAAATTTGGTATCAGAGCCAAGGCAAACATGTTGGTCTGAGAGAGATCGTAGTAACAGGATCTAGCTCCAAAGGTTGTCTTCCTTTCTCTTTTAATTTTTGGGTATGAAAATCTTTTATATGTTTCCTTGAAATCTTGAGAATTCGACGGCATCCTATGTGATTTGAATAGAATTGTATGTTATAGGGTTTTCAGTTTTTGCTTACAAAGTTGCATGCTTAAAATCAAAATCTTATTAATAATTTTATTGCTGGGAAAATTTTTGTGTTGAAAAAGAATTGGTTGAACAAAAAGAAATTGGAAAAATAAAGAGTTAAAAATTGGAATGCAATAACTTGTTTTCTTTTCAGTTTTTGGCTTTTTTTTATTTTCCTTGCTTTGATTGTGATAGTGACACTCCGGCTAGAAGCATTCTCATTTTTGCAAGTTCCAAAGAAGAAGCGCAGTAAGGTCATTATCCTTGAAATAACAGATGATGAATAATTCAACTCAAAGCCCACAGTGAAGAGGCGAAATGTTTCTTGAAGTCTATGGACATCTCAAAACCACTTGATCCATAAAAGTCATGCATCCATAACAATTGGGCTGAATCCATCAGCACTCAAGATCTTAAAATTCGGCCAGCCCATATAAGGAGAAGCCCAAAATCGAATGCAAGCTTCTTGTGTAGCAAGTTACTTGTTGTGTAAGTTAATTAAGGGGTTTGGAAAGTTAATGGAATTGTGCATGTTTACTTTCTTGCTTAAAAATATAATAAGTTAAGTTTCATAAACTATTTATAACTTGGCTTATTCTAGGAATATTCTTTTTCTTTATTTCATCTTTTCCTTTCTTTTTTATTATTTTCAGCTGCACCTTTTGTTGAGCTAGCCGAAATTAAATTCTTCATTTCCTTTTCTTTCTTATTTCTTTTCGAGCAAGCAGCTAATATTTTCCGAATTTTAGGTTGCTAAGTTTGTGCTTCTTTTGAATTTTTGTAATTGTAAGGTTTCCAACTCTCTAGTTTTCACTTTTAATTTCTTTTCCTTGTTTCTTTTTTGTTCTAATTTTTGGATTTTCTCCTTTCCTATAAATAGGAGAATCCAAAACTTGAAGAGGGGAGAATTCATATTTTGATAATAATATTGTGACATTTTACCTCTGCTTTAAATTTCTTGTTCCTTGTTATTTGAACTTGTGTATTCTTCGTATGTGATTAATTATACTTGTCCCAATTTAGAAGAAGTTAGGTTACTTACTCCACCTAATTTTTTGTTGTTCAAACTCATTAATCCTGTTAGTTTATGATTAAAGTATCTAGTCTCACTTAATTAACCTAGTGATTTTTGAGATTCAATAAGAGTAATTTGGATCAACATTGTTTGACTTTCGTTGGCATTATTCCACATCTGTGAGAACTCTTCATCGAATTGCTTACATCAATTTTGGTATCAGAGCCAAGGCGAGCGTGTTGGTAGGAGAAGGATTGGAGTTACATGATACGACTCAGGTGTTTTCTTTTCTCTTTAATTTTATTGTATGCAAATCACTCTATGATGGTTCCTTGAAAGTTGTTGAGAAATTGATTGCATCTGTTGCAAGTTAAATTGCATGTTTTTCAAATTTCAGCAAAATAATTGTGTTAACCTTAAAGCTGAAATTAAAATTTTTTTACTGGGAAAATTTGGAAAAACATTTGGTTCTGAAAAAAAAAAGGATATCGTAAAAAGAAAAGAAGTGAAAATTGGCTTTCAGATTTTGTCTCTCTTTTTGAGACTTTTTGTTGGCTCATTGTGATAGTGACACTGATGTTGTGTCACAAATGGTGCTGAATTGAATTTTGTTGGGCTGTTTAATTTATGAATTGTCACTATTTGGCTACTAAAGATTGTGCCGCTAAAGTGGTGGTGTTTTGGTTTTGTGTTTAAGAAATTCTTAAGCTTGCGACTGAAAATTGTATCGCCAAAGGTTTTTGATTTTTTTCTGTGTGGATTTAAATTGCAGCAACTGTTCGGTGATGCTTTTGAATTGTCACTATAAATTAAGATTTCTTTTGCAACGCGATTAGGCTACGATTTTCAAACCCCCTAATTTGCACTAGTATTTCGGCTTTAATTTGGGGTGATTTTTCTACTCTGAAGTTCGTGCTCTTTAATTCTTAAGATATATATTGAATTAAAGGATTTGAATTTTCAAACTTTGGCGGCAAATTTTGGTTTTACAGTACAACACCCGAAGTAAATTACAAAAATACCCTCCGGGCTGTTTTTGCGAAGTTTTGCAACTTTGGGACTGTTTGGCCGAAACTAAATCCTCTTGTTTTCTAAAGTGAGGAGTTAATTGCTATTAGTGGGAATTCATTTCTGATTACCTATTGGGTGGGTGATCACATCTTGGGTAGATTTCTTGATTTGTTTCAAACCTACTAGTTGTTCTTTGCTTCTATTGATTATAAATTGCCTTGCAAATTTCTAGCCTGTTTGCATCTTTTCATGCTACCTGGACATTAGATCTTATAAATTAGTTCGGATTTTGTCATCGTGCGCATTACATTAATTTGTTGAGATTGAGGGCTTATCCCCGCATATCCTCCTTGTGCACATTATATCTGACTTAATTACTGAAATTTTCTTTTTCTAGTGGTCTTCAAAACCGAGATAGGTTTAGACCCTATTTCAAGAATTAATTGCTATTTTTTTAATTTTGCCTAAGTTTGTTACTTGTGTGATTTATTTGCTTGCATTATACCTGGTTCAAATAGCAAAGACCTTATATTGTGGATGACATTTTCTGAGTGGTAAAAGGTAGAGTGCTTGAAATCATTACAAGGGAAAGCCAACCCTTCGAAGATAGGGGGTGAGGTTATTATCACCTAGGTTTTAAACTTGTCTTGTGCAGGGAATTCTTTTTAAAGTGCATTAAAGATGCCCTCTCGTTCTCGCAACTACCAAGACATGCACATTGTTGTAGCCATTTCTAGTTGGTGTACTGCCAACTATGGTAAGCAACAACAAACTAGGAAAATTCCCACGTGGTGTTCTGCTCCCATTGACAAACAGAGTATAAACTTCCTTTGTTAAAGGATATCGTGCCAATCCACACCACAAGGTTTGACAAATGTCCTCTCACCATTTACTGCCCCAAGAAATTTCTCTGTTTGCTAAGTGAACGTAAATAGAGATTTCATATGCGCATGAAGTTTATCCTTATGCTTCATGCAAATTGCTAATTTGTACTTTAATTACATAGTCTTAAATTCATAAAGACCAAAGGTAAGAGGTGCAAAATAAAGAGAACGGATACTACTTCAGTGGTAAGCACAAAAGAAAAGATGAAACTTGGGTGAGCAATGGTTCATTGTCACGGCTACTTTTCTGACGTGTGAAGATTTCTTCCATCCACTAACCCATCGGCCAGATTTCTCCGAGCAGCATTGTTTATGTGTTTTGCAAGAACTCCAAAGTTTTGGGTCGAGTGACAAGGGACTTCTAGCAAGGTGAATGTAGGTTCCACAATTTTTAAATCAAGGGACTTCTTGCATCTCGGAATCAAGGTAACAAAAGTATGGGGTATCCTTCAAAGATGTGTGCCTTAAAATTTTTCTCCTTTTTGATTCCATAGTTTTGATTATGAGCGTTGACTAAAAATAACAATTTCTAAAATTTGTGAATACTCGTCATTTAGGCAAATCAACAGTAAGTATTTTCCTTATTTGTTGGTGTTAAATGCGCAAACGGTTTTCTAAGTTCCGAATTGTTTAAATAGTGAATTTAGCAATTCTAACTTTTTCGATATGATGATGTTTAAACGAGATACCATATTGTTATTGATGGTGTTTAAACGATAAAAGTCATGATCCATAAAAGTCATGCATCCATCAATAATTGGGCCGAATCCATTAGCACTCAAGCTCTTAAAATTCAGCCAGCCCACACAAGGAGAAGCCCAAAACCGAATGCAAGCTTCTTGTGCAGCAAGTTACTTGTTGTGTAAGTTAATTAAGGGGTTTGGAAAGTTGATGGAATTATGCATGTTTCGTGGTTAAGAATATAATAAGTTAAGTTCCATTATGCATGTTTCCTTTACTTTCGTGGTTAAGAATATAATAAGTGGTTAAGAATATAATAAGTTAAGTTCCATTATGCATGTTTCCTTTACTTTCGTGGTTAAGAATATAATAAGTTATAAATTATTTATAACTTAGCTTATTTTAGGAATTTCCCTTTTCTTTTTTTCCACTTTTCCTTTTTATTCTAGGAATTTCCCTTTTCTTTATTTCCACTTTTCCTTTCTTTCTTATTATTTTTGGCTGCATCTTTTTTTGAGCTAGCCGAAATTAACTTCTTCCTTTTCTTTTCTTTCTTATTTCTTTTCGAGCAAGCAGCTACTGTTTGCCAAATTTTAGGTTTCCAATTCCGTGCTTCTTTTGAATTTTTGTAATTGTAAGGTTTCCAACATTCGTTGGTTTTCACTTTCAATTTCTTTTCCTTGTTTCTTTTTCTTTCTAATTTTTGGATTTTCTCCTCTCCAATAAATAAGAGAATCCAAATCTTGAATAGGGGAGAATTCATATTTTGATAATAATATTGTGAAAGTTTTACCTTTGTTTTAGAATTCTCGTTCCTGTTATTTGAACTTGTGTATCATTCATGTTTGATTAATTATACTTGTTCTGAAGTTAGAAAAAGTTAGGATACTTGGTCCACCTAACTTTCTGTTGTTCAAACTCATTAATCCTGTTAGTTTAAGATTAAAGTAGCTAGTCTCACTTAAATTAACTGAGTGATTTTTGAGATTCAAAGAGAGTAAGTTGGGATCAACATTGTTCAACTTTCCATGACATTATTCCACATCTGGGCAAACTCTTCATCGAATTGCTGACATTATATTGGTTTGAATTGCATGTTTAAATTAGCTTAAATTAATTTAGTAGTCTGCCGAATCCAAGGTAAGAGTTCTTGATAATAATAGCTGCGTCTTGCAAATAGATTTTCATTTGCAATTTTCCGCATTGTGTACTCTGGTCCATATCAGATAGTCAATTAAATTTCAACTGTGTACTCAAACTAAAGAAGTAGAAGTTCAAATTATTAATATCCATTCACTTCAATGGTTATTATAAGAAAAAAATACTAAACAAATATTGGCACAAGAGTTTGAAGCTCAATCAATATTAAGTTAGTAAAGAGAAAGAAAATCATATTATTTGAGACAAGCTACTATGTTATTTACGTATCTATATGCTTTGAAAGTGGAGGAAATTAAGACCTAAAGATAACACTTATTAAGCTAAGAAAAACACTCGTGAAAAAAAGGCCGGACATTCATTATCAAGAGATAAAGTACATACATAAGCAAGATAGAAGTAAACAATACAATACGAATTGAAACCTTTAAGGATCTGTCAATTATAGATGGATAAGCTTTTAAGGAAATATTTGTTTAGCTTCTTAATACTTCAACATGAGTAGTAAAAAAAAAAGTTCATCAAACTCCACATTATTAGTTGTGTGTTATTATTGAATATGCATAGTTATGATCAATATACTACACCTGATAAAAATGCTAGCTACAAATCAATAAGTAAAGATCACCTATACCTCCTCCTGGCAAAAAATAAACAATTGCTTCAATTTTTTTGGAGTACTCATTCAAAATAGAATTCAAAATCATTTTTAGCAAGACAATTTATTTTTTTTAAGAGACTAGAAAATATTTCTATTAAAAATGTATTTTTTTAACAGAGAAAACCTATCTAATTGGTTTTTAATGTATAATTTTAAAATGTTTCAACATCTTAAATGCATAATTCAAATAAGATCAAGAAAAACAACAATACTAAATAATCATACCAAAAGAAAAAAAAAAAAACCAAATAGAGCCACAAATGAGTATTTCCTAGTTTTCCCCAACTTTTCCCGAGAATACCTATCATATGAATTTAACAAAAAAATAATTTTTAAAAAAAATTTCAACTCTTGAACGATGAATTGTATTCCATAACTATTCAATAGAAAGACCATTGTAGTCTTAAACTAAAACTAGAATACGCTTGTTGCAACCTAACAAGAATAGTATTGGTTAATATTAATATGTTTACTCACAGAAACAACGAGAAATATCGAACTCATAAAATCCCAAGGGCCAAAATACAACAAAATACAGTTTTCATGAACACTGCAATAGCACAATAAAATCGAAAGTGCTTAAGTCTGAATAAGAAGTTGTGCAAATTAATTTCCATTACAATAAGAATGAAATTGAGCCTATTCTGCTCAAACTCCAAATAACCATGTAATCTAGAAGGAGAAGCATACAATTATCTTTTATTTATACAACATCATTTAAAATCAAATTCACAAAGAAAAATTTCATCTAGATTATAAGGAATTCAAAATAACTCCAAACAAAAAAAAAAAACAATTTAAGCTGTTACAAAATCCGCCATTGCTGAAAATTTTACTTCTTTCATTCTGTGTGAATTATCAGCAAACAAACATTGTACGACACACTTGAAGTTTTCAAACAACTAATAATCTTGGCATCCAAAAAGAATAAAGCCTAGCAATAGTACACTCCTTGAGAGCATGTACTCTTATAGCGTGAAATATAAGGGCATGTTCTTTATGTTGGGTTTGAAACTTAGTTCTGAAAAAATAATTTTATAATCAATTTTCATCATTTCCAATAAAAAGTTTTACTCTTTACCTATACATTTTTATATTTTCAATACACATTTTACATTATAAAATTATTTTTTCAAAATCAGGTTTCAAACATTGTTTCAAACCCAACTTGAACAACAGGCACCAAAGAAAATAGAAGGATTATCGTTGTGCAATTTCAAATGGACTGTAAAATACAAATTAGAAGTCAAATGCATCACAAACTAAATACTAATTCACTGATAAGTAACAAGAGTTAGGGAACAAAAAATGGAAACAAATAATAAACAATGATGGCTAAACTATAAAACTAAATTTACCTTGAGATTGTCCATCGGTTTTGGTTGGTTGGTATAGTCCAGTGGCAGTAGAAACATGACGATTAGCAACTATTAAGAGGAGGGGGGGGGGGGGGGGGGGGATTTAAAATTATAAGGTTGTGGTTCTAATACCTTAGATTCTGATTAACCGCTACTGCGATAGAGAAATCAAAAGCATGGTGATTGACCAGTGTCAGCGTGCTCCTAATCCAATTGCCCAGGTGATGGCAATGAAGGGAACAACTTCAAAGTCACTGTTCGTAAGGAGATGATAGCTAGGGTAGGTGGGTTCTGCCGTTCGGGTTCTATGGTGCTAGGGTTAGAACATAAAAAACGGTGACAACTTTGTGATGGATTGTTTTTGCTTATTTTGTTCATGGGTTGGCTAAGTGTTATACAAATGGACAAATAATTAATTTTCTTTATATCGGCAATGCCCAATTTTTGAGTGTTGGAGTAAGTTTGCAATTTAAAATTTGGGATACGAGTTTTATAATTTATATTATGACACCCTTTTAATAACAAATCTGCCCATACAATTATTTTATTTCATTTTTGAAAGAAAGCCAATACAATATAGAAATCTTTAACTATTCCACCTTATAATTCTAAATTTTGGTAATAAAAATTTTCTAATAAAATTACTATTTTAAATTTTTTTACCAATTCTAAGATTTACATTTTAGTTATGCATCATGTTATGTTTTTTCATTAAGACAGTATACCCAACAATAATAATTCTCCATTTATGCTTGTGTGCAAAGCATTGGAATAAAAGATGTGATTCATGTGTGCAGCTTAAAATAAAAAAATGTGCTTTGTTTGTGCCACATTAGAATAAATATTATGTGCATGGCAAACTATTATTTCTAATTTTACACCCAATTAGTACATTATATTTTGGTTAATGAGAACACTCTCTTTTTTATTCTAAATACTATCATATTCTTCATCACACACCACTTTCTTTCACCCTGCCCCAAAAACTCATCAATACCTCCTCCACTTTCCACCACTACTAATTCTTACCCCTTTCAATAACCCACCACAACTAGCACTATTCCCTTTTCTCACCCACCTTCAAAACCCATCACTATTTATTTCATCACATCCAAAAAAATAAATAAATAAATACCCACCATTGTTGACCACTTGAACCCATCGAAAGCCCATAACAACAGCTAGATTTAAGTTTTTGTTTTTGCCACACTATGTGTGGACATATCTAAACAACAAAAATTGAAAAGGAAATAAAAGAATAACAGTAAATTTAATTTCAACTGTGTATTAAAACTAAAGAATAAGAAGTTGAAATTATTAATCTCCATTCACTTTAATGGTTATTATAAGAAGAAAAAATTAAAGAAATATTGACACAAGAGTTGCAATCTAAATATATATTAAGTTAGTAAGGACAAAGGAAATCGTATTATTTGAGACAAACTAATATGTCATTTCTGTATCTATATGCTCTGAAAGTGGAGGAAATTAAGACTTACAGAAGATAACACTTACGCTAAGAAAAACACTCGTGAAGAAAATGGTGGACATTAATTATCAAGAGATGAGACACATAACATAAGCTAGATAGAAGAAAACAATGGAGTCAGAATTCATACCTTCAAGGATCTATCAATAATAAATGATTAAGCGTATAAAATATTTGTTTACCTTCTTAATACTTCAACATGGGTAGTAAAACAAAAGGTTCATCAAACTCTACCTTATTAGTTATTTGTTATTATTGAATATGTATGGTCATGATCAAAGTACTACACCTGATAAAATTTCAAGCTACAAATCAATAAGTAAGATCACTTATACCTCATCCTCGCAAAAATATAATATATATATATATTTATATTTTTTTTTTAAATTTTTTTTTGAAGTACTCATTCAAAATAGAATTGAAAATCCTTTTAGCTAGGAAAAAAAATATTAAGAGAATAGAAAATATTTTCCATTAAAAATGAGTTTTCAACATAGAAAATCTATCTAAATGGTTTTCAATGTATAATTTTTAAAAGTTTCAACATCTTAAATGCATAATTCAAATACAATAAAGGAAAATAACAATACTAAATAATGATACCAAAAAAATCAAATAGAGCCACAAATGAGTGTTTCCTAGTTGTCACCAACTTTCACCCATGATACTATGAATTTAACATAAAGCAATTAAACCCATAGAAAACCCGTGAAGAAAATTTCAACTCTTGAATGCTCAATTGTAGTTTGTAACAAATGAATAGAAAGAGCATTGTAATTTTAAACTAAAAATAGAATACACTTGCTGCAGCCTAACAACAAAAGTATTGGATGAATATTAATATGTTTCCTCACGGAAATAGAGAGAAAGATCAAATTCGTGAAATTTCAAGGGCCAAAATACAACAAAATACAGTTTTTCATGAACCTTGCAAGAACACACAATTAAACTAAAAGTGCTTAAGTCTGAATAAGAAATAGGGCAAATCAATTCCATTATAGTAAGAATGAATACGTGCCTATTATCCTCTAACTCCAAATAACCATGAAATCTAGAAGGATAAGTATGCAATTATCTTTTATATATACAACATCATTAAACATCAAGTTCATAAAGCAAAATTACATCTGGATTATAAGGAATTAAAAATTACACCAAACAAAAAAATAAGTTAAGTTGTTGCTAAATCCACCAATGGTCGAAAAATCTTACTTCTATCATTCTGTGCAAATTATTAGCAAACTACCATTGTTCGACACACTCCTTAAGAGCATGTACTCTTCTAGTGTCCAAAAAGAATAAAGCTTAGAAAAGAAAAAAAAAAGAATAAAGCTCAACAACAGTACACTCTTTAAGAGCATGTACTCTTCTGGCATCAAATATAAGACCAAAAAATAGAAGGATTGTCGTTGTGCATTTACAAATAGACTATAAAATACAAATTAGAAGTCAAATATGTAGCAAACTAAATTACCAACTAATTGAATAATAATTCAGTGATAAATAACCAGAGTTAGGGAACAAAAGATAGAAATAAGTAAATAACATCAATGGCTAGACTATGCATATGAATATACCTCGATATTATTCATCGCTTTTGGTTGGTTAATATAGCCTAGTGAGAGTAGAAACTAGACGACTAGCAACTATTATGAGGAGCGGTTTATAATTATAAGGTTATGGTTCTAATACTTGGGATTCTGATTAACCACTGCTGCAATAGAGAAATCAAAAGTCTAGTGATGAACCGGTGTCAGCGTTCTCCTAATCCAATTGGGTGGTTATGCAACTGAAGAGAATCACCTCAAAGTCACTGTTCGAGAGGACATGATGGCTAGGGAGGGTTCGGCTATTCGAGTTCTATGGTGCTAGGGTTAGAACATAAAAAGGGGTGACAACTTTGGGATGGATTGGGTTTTGGCTTATTTGGTTGATGGCTAGGGCTAAGTGTTATACAAATGGACAAATAATTAATTTGTTTCTATCTACATAGCCCAATTGTTGAGTGTTAGAGTAAGTTTGCGATTTATAATTTTGGATACAAGTTTTATAAATTATATTATGGCACCCTTTTAATAACAAATCTGCCCATACAATTATTTCATTTCTTTTTTGAAAGAAAGCCCATACAATATAGAAATCTCTAACTATTCTGACTTATAATTCTAAATTTTGATAATAAAATTTCTATTTTAAAATTTGCTGCCAATTCTAACATTTACATTTTAGTTATACATTAGGTTATGTATTTTTATTAAGACAATATAAAAAATTAATAATTCTCTCTTTGTGCTTCGTATGTGCATCATTAGAATAAAAGATGTTCTTCATGTGTGCAGATTAGAATAAAAGATGTGCTTTGTGTGTGCAGCATTAGAATAAAAAACGTGCTTTGTGTGTGCTACATTAGAATAAAAGATGCACATATTATGTGCACATCAAATTATTATTTCTAATTTTACGCCCAATAATTACATTATATTTTGGTTATGAGAACACTTTCTCTTTTTTGTTCTAAATAATATCATATTCTTCATCACACACCACTTCCTTCCATCCCCGCCCACTACCCCTTCCACTTTCTACAACTACTAATTCTTGGTGTACTCAAACTAAAGAATTAGAAGATCAAATTATTAATCTCTATTCACTTCAATGGTTATTATAAGAAAAAAAAATTAAAGAAATATTGGCACAAGAGTTTCAATCTCAATCAATATTAATTTAGTAAAGAGAGAGAAAATCATATTATTTCAGACTGGCTACTATGTTAATTCTATATCTATATGCTTTGAAAGTGGAGGAAATTAAGACTTATAGAAGATAACACTTATTAAAGAGAAACACTTGTGAAAAAAAGAGCAGACATTATTTATCAAGAGATGAAGTACATAATAAGACAGATAGAAGTAAACAAAACAGCCAAAATTGAAATCTTCGAGGATCTTTCAATATTAAATGAATAAGCTTTTAAGAAAATATTTGTTTACCTTGTTAATACTTTGGCATGAGTAGTAAAACAAAAGGTTCATCAAACTTTACCTTATTAGTTGTTTGTTATTACTGAATATGCATGGTCATGATCAACGTACTGCACCTGATAAAATTGCTAGTGACAAATTAATAAGTAAGATCATCTATGCCTCCTCCTTGCAATAACCAAAAATAAACAAGGAAAATGACTATTTTTTTAGCCAGATAAATTTTTTTTTTTAAGAGAATAGAAAATATTTCCATTAAAAATGAGTTTTCAACAACGAAAATCATCTAATTGGTTTTCAATGTATAATTTTGAAAAGTTTCAAGATATTAAATGCATAAATTCGAATAGGATCAAGGAAAATAATAATACTAAATGACCATACCAAAGAAAAAAAAATCAAATAGAGCCACTAATGAGTATTTCCAAGTTTTCACTAACTTTCACCCAAAATACCTATCATATGAATTTAACATAAAAATAATTAAAAACAAACAAAATTTCAACTCTTGAATGCACAATTGCAGTCCATAACTATTAAATAGAAAGACCATTGCAGTCTTAAACTAAAAGAAGAATACACTTTCTGCAGAATAACAAGAATAGTATTAGGTGAATGTTAATATGTTTTCTCACAGAAATAGCAAAAAACATCAAACTCATAAAATCGCAAGGGCAAAATTACAACAAAATACAGTTTTTCTGAACCTTGCAAGAACACACAATTAAACTTAAAGTGCTTAAGTCTGAATAAGCAGTCGTGCAAATCAATTTATATTATAGTAAGAATGAATATGAGCATATTCTATCCTAACTCCAAGTAGCCATGAAATCTAGAAGGATAAGCATGCAATTATCTTTTATTTATGCAACATCATTAATTAAAAAATTAATTTCATATAGCAAAGTTGCATCTGGATTATAAGGAATTCAAAATAACACCAAGGGAAAAAAAAAAAAAAAGAAAAAGGTTAAGTTGTTGCTAAATCTGCAATGATAAAAAAATCTTACTTCTATCCTTCTGTGTGAATTATCAGCAAACAAACATTGTAAGACATACTTGAAATTTTCAAACAATTGATAATTTTGGCATCCAAAAACTATAAACTTCAGCAACAGTACACTCCTTAAGAGCATGTACTCTTCTAGCGTCAAATATAAGACCAAAGAAAATAGAAGCATTATTGTTGTGTAGTTACAAATGAACCGTACAATACAAATTAGAAGTCAAATGCATCACAATATAAATTATCAATCGACTGAATAATAGTTTACTAATAAATAATAAGAGTAGGGAGCAAAAAATATAACTAATTAATTAACAACGATGGCTAGACTATACAACTGAATTTACCTGTAAATTATCCATAGTTTTTGGTTGAGCCATGTGATTGTAGAAACAAGACGATTAGCAACTATTAGGGGGGGGGGGGGGGGATTTAAAATTATAAGGTTATGGTTCTAATACTTGGGATTCTTATTAACCGCTGCTACAATATAGAAATCAGAAGTCTGGTGATAGACTGGTGCCAGCAACTCCTATCCAATTGGGCGGCGATGAAAATGAAGGGAATCACCTCTAAGTCACTGTTCAATAGGAGATGATGGCTAGGTTGGGTGGGTTGCGTTGGGTTGCGTTGGGTTCTATAGTGCTAGGATTAGAACATAAAAGGGGGTGACGACTTTGGGATGCATTGGGTTTTGGCTTATTTTGTTGATGGCTTGGCCTAAGTGTTCTACAAATGGATACATAATTAATTTGTTTGTATCTGCATATCCCAATTGTTGAGTGTAATTTATAATTTGGTATACAAGTTTTATAAATACTATTTGGGCACCATTTTAATAACAAATCTGCCCATACAATTATTTTATTTCCTTTTTGATAGAAAACCCATACAATATAGAAATATCTAACTATTCCAACCAATAATTCTAAATTTTGGTAATAAAATTTTGCTAATAAATTACTATTTTAAATTTTTACTACAAATTCTAACATTTATATTTTAGTTATGCATTATGTTATGTTTTTTTATTAAGATAGTGTACCAAACAATAATAATTTTCCCTTTGTGTTTCATGTGTGCAGCACTAGAATAACATATGTGGTTCATGTGTGCCACATTAGAACAAAATATATGCTTTGTTTGTGCAGCATTAGAATAAAATATATACATAATATATGCACATTAAACTATGATTTCTAATTTTACGCCCATTTATTACATTCTATTTTTTGTTAATAAGAACACTCTCTTTTTTATTCTAAATACTATGATATTCTTCTTCACACACTTCCTTACAACCCGCCCCAAAACACTCATCACTACCTCCTCCACTTTCCACCACTACTAATTCTTACCCCTTTGATAACTCACCACAACCAACACAATTCCCTTTCCTCACCCACCTTCAAAACCCATCACTACCTATGTCATCACATTAAAAAAAAAAAAAAAAGATAAAAAAAATACCCACCCTTGTTGACACATTGACCCAATCAGAAGCCCATAATAATAGGTAGATTTAAGTTTTTGTCACACTATGTGTGGACATACATAAACTACAAAAATTGAACAGAAATAAAAGATAGATAGTAAATTAAATTTCAACTGTGTATTCAAAATAAAGAATTAGAAGTTCAAATTATTAATCTCTATTCACTTCAATGGTTCTTATAAGAAGAAAAAAATTAAAGAAATATTAGCACAGGAGTTTCAATCTCAATCAATATTAAGTTAGTAAGAGAAACAAAATAATATTATTTGAGATAGGCTAATATGTCATTTTCGTAACTAGCTTTGAAAGTGGAGGAAATTAAGACTTATAGAAAATAACACTTATTAAGCTAAGAAAAACACTAATGAAAAAAAGCGGACATTAATTATCAAGAGATGAAGTACATGCATAAGCCAAATAGAAGTAAACCATACAGTCAGAATTAAAACCTTCAAGGATCTATCTATCATAAATGAATAAGCATTTAAGCAAATATTTGTTTACCTTCCTAATAGTTCAACATGAGTAGTCAAATAAAAAGTTCATAAAACTCTACCTTCTTAGTTGTTTATTATTATTGAATATGCATGGTTATGATCAATGTACCGCACCAGATAAAATTTTCAGCTACAAATCAATAAGTGAGATCACATATACCTCCTACTCCCAAAAAAAAAAAAAAAAAAAAAAAGTTGTTTTAATCTTTTGGACTACTAGTTTAAAATAAAATTCAAAATGGTTTTTACCTCGAAAAAAAAAAGAAGTTAAAGAGATTAGAAAATATTTCAATTAAAAATGAGTTTTCAATACATAAAACCTATCTAATTTGTTTTCAATGTATAATTTTAAAAACTTTCAACATCTTATATGCATAGTTCAAATAGGATCAAGGAAAATAACAACACCTAGAATACTATGAATTTAACATAAAAACAATTAAACACAAAGAAAACCTGCAAAGAAAATTTCAACCCTCGAATGCTTACTCATAGTCTATAACTATTTAATATAAAGATCATTGTAGTTTCAAACTAAAAACAGAATATGCTTGTTGCAGCCTAATAAGAATAGTATTGGGTGAATATTAATATGTTTGATCACATAAATAGCGAGAAAGATCAAACTCATGAAATTCCAAGGGCCAATATTCAACAAAATACAGTTTTTATGAACCTTGCAAGGACACACAATTAAATTGAAAATGCTTAACTCTGAATAAGCAGTCGTGCAAATCAATTTCTATTATAGTAAGCATGAATACGAGACTATTCTTCCCTAACTCCGAATAACCATGAAATCTAAAAGGATATGCATACAATTATCTTTTATTTATACAACATCATTAAAAATTGAGTTCACCAAACAGAAAAATAAGTTAAGTTGTTGCTAAATCTGCGAATCATTGACAAAATCTTACTTCTATCATTCTGTGTGAATTATTAGCAAACGAACATTTTATGACACACTTGAAGTTTTCAAATAACTTATCATCTTGGCATGAAAAAAAAAAGGTCAACAACAGCACACTTCTTAAGAGCATGCATTCTTGTAGTGTCAAATATAAGACCAAGGAAAATAGAAAGATTGTCGTTGTGTAGTTACAAATGTACTGTAAAGTAGAAACTAAAAGTCAAATACGTCAAAAACTAAATTAACAATCGATTGAATAATAATTCACTTATAAATAACAAGAGTTAGGGAACAAAAAATGGAAATAATTAATTAACAACAATGGATAGACTATACAACTGAATTTTCCTCGAGTTATTCATCACTTTTAGTTGGTTCATATAGCCCAGTGACAGTAGAAACAAGATGCAAGATGATTATCAACTATCAAGAGGGTGGATTTAAAATTATAAGGTTGTGGTTCTAATACTTGGGATTCTGATTAACTGCTGCTACAATAGAGAAATCAAAAGTCTTGCGATCTAAAGCAATTGGCCGACGATGGAAATGAAGGGAATCACCTCAAAGTCATTGTTCGAGAGAAGGGTGAGTGGTTTCGGGTTCAATGGTGCTAGGGTTAGAACATAAAAAGGGGTGATGACTTTGGGATAGATTGGGTTTTGGCTTATTTGGTTGATGGATTGGGCTAAGTGTTATACAAATGAATAAATAATTAATTTGTTCGTATCTGCAGAGCTCAATTGTTGAGTGTTGGCGTAAGTTTGCAATTTATAATTTGGGATATAAGTTTTATAAATAATATTATCATACCCTTATAATAACAAATCTGCCTATAGAATTATTTTATTTCTTTTTTGCTACAAAGCCCATACAATATAGAAATCTCTAACTATTCCAATCTATAATTCTCAATCTGGGTGATAAAATTTTGCTAATAAAATTACTATTTTGAATTTAGCTACCAATTCTAACATTTATCTTTTAGTCATGCATCATGTTATGTCTTTTTATTAAGACAATATACAAGAAATAATAATAATTCTCCCTTTGTACGTCATGTGTGCAACATTAGAATAAAAGATGTGCTTCGTGTGTGCAGCATTAGAATACAAGATGTGCTTTGTGTGTGCAGCATTAGAATAAAAGATGTGCTTTGTGTGTGCAGTATTAGAATAAAAGATGTGCTTCATGTGTGCAACATTAAAATAAAAGATGTGCTTTGTGTGTACAGAATTAGAATAAAAGATGTGCATATTATGTGCACATCAAATTATTATTTCTAAGTTTACACCCAATTATTACATTATATTTTGGTTAATGAGAACACTTTCTCTTTTTGATTAACAGATGATATAAATTTTCTTGATTGTAATCCAAGGGTTCACATCTATTTGGGGATGGTCCTCTTTTTTAATCTGACGATGGTGATTCTCCTCTCAATGGGTGTAACTATTGGGGTGCGAAGAAATTATGCCGGTTTTTTTCTTCGCATCTTCTTGTAGAACTATTTCTGCAACCCTCCTTTCCATTTTGTAATCATGGCATAATATGAGAAGAAAATTCTCAATGTGTTTCCTTCCTTGCCTTCAAACGAAATCGCCACTGGACATGCTTCACATACCTCTGGCTTTGGGTGGTGCTTGCATTCTAATTTTTTTGGGTTTTTTTGGACAGGATCTTCAATTTAATATTTTAAGGCTGATAAATATGATAGAAGAAGCAACCCTGCACAAGCAAAAACAAAATCCCAACACCAAGAAACGAACTCTCTACTTCTGCCTAATCGTAAACGACTAAGGAAGGCTTTGAAGTTGACTTTGATTAGCCCTAACGCATTAAAATTTGACTGCATTAGAGAGCCGCCACTTCTGGCAACAAGAGGTAGTAGTCAAATTCTGAACAAAAAAGGCACATTCTAGATTCCAGTTTTGTTTGTTTGCTTTTACTTTATTTGTTTTTCTTTTGCTTTGTTGTAAATTAAACGTGGACCTCCAGTGATATACATATTATTGGTCTTTTTAAAAGGTTTTTGTTTTCTTTCTATATGAGCAGAGACCACTGGTATTTCAAAATTTTGCGACTGAAATTGGTCTTCTCCACATCCATTTTCCCTCATACATTTGTAGGTTAATTTTTTGAGAAATTTATGGACTGATTTGTGTCATTTGTGCTGTTTTTTAGTTTGTTAATGTACTGAAATTTCTACATTGGTTTACTTAATTTTCTCTAAAATAGAATCAGATATTTGTGCGCTTTCATCTTCTGAAACTCTGCGGATCCTAATCTTTCATTTTCTGATTACTGCTGCAATGTTTTCAAGTAGCCATGGTTCAATTTCTTTTTCCCTATTTATAAACTTTATAATCTTGTCAAGGCTGTCAGAGATGAATTCCTTGCTTTGCTTTTGTTATTTCTTCTCAAGTTCCTTAGTTAGATACAATTCATCTTCCTGAAATGTCAATTTCATTTGAATGATGCATTTAGTTCTTCATTATATAAGTGTCGTATTTGATTGATTGTATTGTTGAGCATTTTTTGTACTTATGGAGTATGTTATTAGTGTATCATTGTATGTGTTAATGATTAAATTAGAATTTGATGGATGCACACAATTTTTTGTTAAGCTTGGTGGCTGTTCCATTTATTAGCATGGAAGTTATTTGATATTTTTCCTATGTTAAACCAGATGTATGAATTTTTTGAGATATCATTTGTTCTATTTTTTTGTTGATGCTTCTTGTTTTGTATCCTCATATCCTATTCTTCTCTGGCATTGTTCTTTTTTTTTTTTTTGGCTCCCTTCAATTAAATATTACTATGAACAAAGCCAATTATTACTGAGTAATTATTAGTTTATTTAAAGAGTTTTGTTAGGATATATGGTTTGCCATAAACCCAAACAGAACACACATATGGTATGCTACATGTACTGATGGTTTCCCTTATCTTTGCTGATTAACTGTATTTAGTATTTTTCTTCTTTTTATAGTAGTTTTTTGTTTGTAATTTTTATGACAGTATGTATCTTTACTTTAGTGCTTAGAGTAGATATCATTCTTCTTCTCTTAGAATGCATTATCTATTATGGATAAAGTATTTGGAATAAGATTAGTGTATTTTGCCCTTGTAGCTTAGCTAAGATTTGACATTTATGGAATACGGCACAACTTGTGTTTGAAGTTTCATCTTTATATTTTAAGTGAATGGTTTATGAAACAAGAACAAAGAAAACAATTAATGTTATGATTGCATTATTGTTGTTCAAAATGTTATGAACCATGAAGATTTAAATAAAATCGCAGCATTCAAATGTACTTTAGGTGTTAAAAAATGAGAAGAGGACCAAAGGAGATAAGTTAACTACTTTAAATCATATATAGCAGGAAATTCATCTAACGATCCCCAACACCCAACATTTTCCTAATTGAGGTTTGAGCCTTTAGTCACTTCTGTTTAAAATGGATATTTCTCTTCTGCACTACAATTTTGTGATAGCACAATGAAAGAATATCATATATTTGTCCCTACCACCTTCATTCATACAAACTTGAGCTCATTAAGTCAATTAGAGTTCTAACATGAAAATAAAAGATTCAATACATGGACTATGCAAGGTATTATCGTGTTTGGCCAGTCTTAAATTGTTTAACTTGAAATTTTCTATGCAGCAGAGAATTCTTACTATTTCATTTTAAAATAAAGTGCTTCTAAGTTGTAAACTAGGTCTTCGTAAGAAATTTTATGATCTAGAAATTTTGCTCTTCTTTTCTCACCTCCTGAAGAGTTAGTGTGCTTGTCGATGGTACCTGTTCATGTGCTGTGAATATTGTAAATATGTAGTAATTGAAGTGTTGTAACACTATAAAATCTTTCTACACTATGTTTCAGTAACAAATGTTTTTGTCTTCTTTACTTGCATATGAACTTGTGGCAACATGTTTGCCACATCCACGCTTCTTATTAGGATTACTTTTACAATTACTATGATTTCTTTCAAAAATATACTTCTTACATTATTCATGACCCCATATAGTATTGTAAAATTCAACTAATCCATTCATTTCTCAACTACTTCCAGGGCATTACATGCATTATAGGGCACCGCGTTTAATGTGGTGAAATTCAACTAGTTCTAAATAATATAATATTCTTTGTTACACGCCACTTCTTTCCAAACCCCCCCCCCCCCCCCCCCCCCCCCCCCCCCACAAAAAAAAAAAACCCATCACTACCTCCTCCACGTTTCACCACTACTAATTCTTACCCTTCAATAACCCACCACATTCAGCAGTATTCCCTTCTCTCACCTACCTTCAAAACCCATCACTACCTATGTCATCACTTTAAAAAAAAATAAAAATTTAATACCACCATTATTGACGACTTGAAACCCATTGAAAGCCCATAACAATAGCTAGATTTTAGTTTTTTTTTTTTTCACACTATGTGTGGACATACCTAAACAACAAATTTTGAAGAGCAAATAAGAGACAGATAGTCAATTAAATTTAAACTATGTACTGTACTCAAACTAAAGAATTATAAGTTCAAATTATTAATCTCCATTCACTTCAATGGTTATTATAAGAAGAAAAAAAAAAGAAATATTGGCACAAGAGTTTCAATCTTAATCAATATTAAGTTAGTAAAGAGAAAGAAAATCATATTATTGTAAACATGCTAATATGTTATTTCCGTATCTATATGCTTTGAAAGTGGAGGAAATTAAGAATTATAGAAGATAACACTTATTGTAAGAACCTGCAATTTTTCCCTTTATAATTTATGTTATACATAAATATTTTCTCCAACTTGATTAGGTACGATTATAAAGTTGTATAATTTTTCTTGAGAATTTTGATTAAAAAATCTTAATTTTTGAATCATAAAGTTTTGATTTTTAATTTAGAATTATGATATATTTGTAAGTGTAAGATAATGTTTAAGAATATGTCAAAGTAGAGTAGATACATTAGTTTAATTTTGAAAATTATTGAATGAAAATAAGTGAAAATGAGAAAAATAGTCAAAGATTGCTAGCCCTAACTACATTGCATGATAAATGTAGAGGTGCCATGAAAAAAAATGTTGTGCTTGAAAAGTAAACTAATTCTTTAGATATTCATGTTGCATCTTTAAAATAAGAAATGGTAATTTGGAGATTGAAAATGATGAGTTGAAAAACAAAGTAGAAGAAATGAGTACTTTGCTAGATAATCAAGATGCAAAGTACATTGATTTGAAAATGTATTATGAGAATGCTTTAGACAAAAATGATAATTTGAAATAAAAGGTCAATAAATTGACGTCTTTGTCGAAAGAATGTTTTTTTCAAATAGATAATTTGAAATTATTAAATTTATAATTTATAAATGAAAAATCAAATTTGGTTGAAAAAGTCAAATCATATGACTCCTTGAAAATTGAGTATGATTTGATAAATGTGAAGATTGATGACTTGAGTGCTAGCTTAGAGAATCTAACTCAAGCTAAAAACAACTTAGAAGTTGTTAGGAAAACAAAAGGTAGGAAGTGATAAACATGATATGCCCTACTACTTTTGTTAATGCTTCTACGGAAAAAAAAATTTCCTATCCTTCTAATGAGAATAAGAAGAAGACATGAATCATGCTTGGAAGTACAATTATTTTGGAAAGAAAAATTTTCAAATAATAAAATAAAATTTTCAAACATGCTAAAAATAGATGAATCATTTTGTATGCCTAAGAAGAAGAATGTTCCTTATAGGCATAGTAAAGTTTGTTGTTTACATGATTTTGTTTCATGTGCCCCAAAGAGGGATAGTTATTTGTCAAATGCTCATGCATCTCGTCATGCACCTACATATATGAATGTGTATAGTTCATTTAGAAATGGACCTAGGAGACATTATGATAGAAAGAATGATTCTAGGAGATATAATGCTTCTCATTATAGAAAGAATCATTTTGTTCATGTTCTATTGAGTAGGCATAATGCATTTAAATGTAATAGAGTGACACATTCATATAGAAAATATGCTAAGACATTTCCTTCATTTGATGCACCTATTGTATGTGACTATTGTGGTAGACATGGTCATCTTTCTCCTAAATTCTATGATAAGAAAAATGTGAAAAAGGGCAAAAAGGTATTGCTAGTAAAGGAACAAGCTAACCCTAGGACCCAATAAGTGTGGGGTACCAAAATCTTCTGCTTGATTACCTTGTAGATCCTTAATGCTACTAGTGGACTAAATCTCAATGAAGATATATTTGAAAAGTAGCAAGGATGGTTGATTAGGGCCAAGTGGTGAAAATTGCAAAAATGACTTAAGAATGGTAATGAGCCCATGAATGCTCATTTGAGGTAACACGTATCATCCCTAACTCATTTTCATTGCCTTGAACTTGTTTTGATGATTATGTGCATATTCAGTTGATGATCATGTGTGATTTGATTTTAAAATGATGGTTAAATGCATATTTTGCTTGAATAAGAAAGTTGCCTTGTATATTAACTTTATATCCTTGAATCATTTTGATTGAAAGCATGTTTTGGTGAAAGTCTTTAGGACTTTTTGAGCTTTAAGGAAAAATAGCTAGAAGTTTGACTTTAGGTTGACTTTTAGACTTTACATGCTTTGAAGTTGAAAATTGGTCTAGTATGCTTAGAATGATATGCTAAGGCCAAGTTTGAAGTCAAACATACTCAAAAAGGGATGAGTTAGGAAAAATAAAGAAAATTTGAAATTGGCCTCGTTAATGAGTCTTTAAGTGATAGAATCCTAGAATGTCATGTTTTACAGTTAAAATAATACATTAGGATCTATTTCACATTTGGGATCTTTACATCCTTTCATGTTTTAAAGAGTAGAAAACTCTTCACTTGAAATGACTTCAAGAGGCTTGAAGTTAGCAAGAAAAGTAAAAGTTTGACCAAGTAGTTGACTTTCAAAATATGCATATTTTGGATTTCTTGAATCTTTAGGCATAAACTACTTGAGTAGTTAGAGTTGCTTGTATGATCAAATGCATGATAGGAACATGAATATAGCAACTTTCAAAATTCATAGCTTAACTTGCTTATGCTTGAAAAGTGTTGATCGATAAGCTGACTTCACATATATGCATGATTTGAATTGTTTGATTCATTCGATATGTTTCATATGTTGATTAAAACTTGCTCATGTGCTTAGTTGAGATCTATATGATGAAATTGACAAGTTTTAAGAAAATAGGCATTGCTATAGAAAAAGCTGGACTTTTAGTTGACTTTCAAGAATATGCATGAAAAGGGAATCTTTATATTCTTGAAATGCTTTATATGCCTAATGGGATTTCCTTCCATGAAGAAATAATATTTTAAACTTAAGAAAAAGCAATTTCATGAAAAGTTTGCAAGTTTGACCAATGTGTTGACTTTGACATGATACATTTTCTTTGATTTTTTTGATGTATACAAATTGATTTTTCGGGTCATTTGAAGTTTCTTGCATACATTTGACTTGTTTTTAAACATAAGCTTTTTGAAATGTGTATGCTAGAATTTAGGGGGAGGAAAATTAGAACTAACATAGACGTTAGGTGTTTAGATTAGCATAGAGCCCCCATAGGATTAGGCTTACAATGGACTTTTAGGTGCATTTACTAAGGGGGGAAAAAAATGCTAAAATGGCTTGGTTTAATTATTCTTAATTGCTAAATAGCTTGGCTTATGATAAGAATATTCCATTGTATGCTTAAATGATAAAATGGTGACAAAAAGGTGGGAGAATATGTGATTTATGCTTTACCTTGTCATTTTGAGTTTTAGACTTTCTTAACTTAGAGAAATATGTGTTTAAAATGCTTTCTATTATATTTTTCTATAAAATCACCTATTTGTTTTATCATCATTAGAAAGGGGGGGATTGTTAGACCATGGTCTTAATTCTAATTTTGATGATAAGTCAACAAATATATGATTCTGTTTAATGCTTTGTACTTGAAGTTATTTGTAGAAAACATGTAGAAAAAGTGCAGCAAAGCCTTGTGCAAAGTAATGAATGAGTCAAGGGAAAACTAGCTATGAAAGGCAGTCGCCAAAAGCCGAGAAAAGAGAAATGGACAAATGCTAGAAAATGTAGCATTTAAAGAGGTGTACGAGTCGCACCCTCTGTCGCACGAGTGGCAGTCATGGAATGAAGAAAAAGAAAAAAGGCAAACTGGAGACCGAAGTCATACAAAACATCGTACGAGTCGTATGGCTTGTCGCATGCACTAAGGACAAAGCAATTAATGCGAGTGAAAAGCAAGTCAGCGCAACTCAGTAGCCGTTGGACCATTTGAATACTGCAAAGTTTGTGTCATGTGCGAAAACTCGTGCGAGTCGCACGTGCCATCGCACAGATGCAAAAACTGCCAAGTCAATCCAAAAATTAACCGTTGAAAAGCACAGAGTCACGTGTGCCATACCTTGTGCGAGTCGCACGACCAATCGCACAGTGTCAGGAAGTTTCAAAACGCAAGTAGTTGTTGAAGCAAGCCTTGGATTCTTCTATATATACTTCTGACACTTTAAGGGCTCATTTTGAACCACCCAAGAAGTCAGCCAACACCTCCTACCATTGAGAAACACTTGAGATCAAATTTATTTCAAATTTGTGTAAGATTAGTGTAGACTTCAAGTAAAGGGCCTTTGTGCCCAATTAGAGAGTGTTTATTTGTAAACTCCATCTTAGAGAGGGTTTCATCTTTTCTCTTAATTAGTAAAGTTCCAACTCAAGTGTTTGAGTGAAAGTCCCAAACTCTTGATTAAGAGTTCGGCATGAAGTAAGGGGGAGCAAGAAGAGAAGGAGAAGTCCTAACTCAAGGGGTTGAGTTTAGACACTTGTAAAAGTCCTAACTAGGAGGTTGGTTGAGGAAATTGTAGAAGACCTATCTCAAGAGGTTGAGATTAGGAAAATGGGTAAAGCTCTAGGTCTAGAGTTAGATTAGGCTAAGGGGGGAAAGTCTTGATCAAGAGATTGATGAAGCAAAAGTCCTAATTTCTAAACAAGGGGAGTCTTGAGTAAGACCTAAAGATTCTTGAGTAAGGATAGAGCAAAAGATCCAAATCTAGCCTTAGGCAAGGTAGTCTTAATCTAGAATTACTTTAAGCAAGGAAGTCCTAGT